>OU696697.1:28436061-29179603 GCA_916050605.2 Platycheirus albimanus | reverse complement strand
TGGATTGAAATTGGATTGAAATTGGATTGAAATTGAATTGAAATTGGATTGAAGTTGGATTTAAATTGGATTGAAATTGGATTGAAATTGGATTGAGTTTGGATTGAAATTGGTTTAAAATTGAATTGAAATTGGATTGAAATTGGATTGAGATTGGATTGAAATGGGATTGAAATTGGATTGAAATTGGATTGAAACTGGATTGAGATTGGATTGAAATTGGATTGAAATTGGATTGAAATTGGATTGAGATTGGATTGAAATTGGATTGAAATTGGATTGAAATTGGATTGAAATTGGATTGAAATTGGATTGAATTTGGATTAAAATTGGATTGAAATTGGATTGAGATTGGATTGAGATTGGATTGAAATTGGATTGAAATTGGATTGAAATTGGATTGAATTTGGATTGAAATTGGATTGAGATTAAATTGAAATTGGATTGAGATTGGATTGAGATTGGATTGAAATTGGATTGAAATTGGATTGAGATTGGATTGAAATTGGATTGAGATTGGATTGAAATTGGATTGAAATTGGATTGAAATTGGATTGAGATTGGATTGAAATTGGATTAAAATTGAATTGAAATTGGATTGAAATGGGATTGAAATTGGATTGAAATTGGATTGAAAATGGATTGAAGTTGGATTGAAGTTCGATTGAAATCGGATTGAATTTAGATTGAAATTGGATTGAAATTTAATTGAAATTGGATTGAAATTGGATTGAAATTGAATTGAAATTGGATTGAAGTTGGATTGAAGTTGGATTGAAATTGGATTGAAATTGGATTGAAATTGGATTGAAGTTGGATTGAAATTTGATTGAAAATGGATTGAAATTGGATTGAAATTTGATTGAAATTGGATTCAAATTGGATTGAAGTTGGATTGAAATTGGATTGAAATTGGATTGAAATTGGATTGAAATTGGATTGAAATTGGATTGAAATTGGATTGAAATGTGATTGAAATTGGATTGAAATATGATTGAAATTGGATTGAGATTGGATTGAAATTGGATTGAGATTGAATTGAGATTGGATTGAAATTGGATTGAGATTGGATTGAGATTGGATTAAAATTGGATTGAAATTGGATTGAGATTGGATTGAAATTGGATTGAGATTGGATTGAAATTGGATTGAAATTGGATTGAAATTGGATTGAAATTTGATTGAAATTGGATTGAAATTGGATTGAAATTGAACTGAGATTGAATTGAGATTGGATTGAGATTGGATTGAAATTGGATTGAAATTGGATTGAGATTGGATTGAAATTGGATTGAGATTGGATTGAAATTGGATTGAAATTGGATTGAGATTGGATTGAGATTGGATTGAAATTGGATTGAGATTGGATTGAAATTGGATTGAGATTGGATTGAAATTGGATTGAAATTGGATTGAAATTGGATTGAAATTGGATTGAGATTGGGTTGAAATTGGATTGAAATTGGATTGAAATTGAATTGAAATTGGATTGAAATTGGGTTGAAATTTAGTTGAAATTGGGTTGAAATTTAGTTGAAATATTGTGGAAATTGGATTGAAATTGGGTTGAGATTGTATTGAAATCGGGTTGAAATTTGGTTGAAATTGGGTTGAAAGTGGGTTGAAATTGGGCTGAAATAGTGGAAAGTTTAATCAGGCTTCCACATGTACGCGGTATTGATTAGCAGATTTTTGACTTTCCACATCTTTGGTTTGGCAGGAATGGAGTTGAATTTCAATCTGTTCGTGCGTAAGAAGTAGTAATCAGTAATCAATGGCACGGAAAAATACTCGACTGGATAGGCATCCGAATTCAGATACGGATACGGCGAGTGTCTAGTCATCAAAAATCATCTTTTGTTCAGTACAATGACACGACAACTGAAATGATAATATTATCGGGGTAGATGAAAATAATGGAATAAAACATAAAAAGCACGCTTTATGAATTTTAAGCAAATAAAATGCGTTTCTTATAAGGAGTCTTTTGGAGAAACAAAAAGATAGAAATCCAGGAACATCACCGTTCTGATTTAAATAAAAACTTTCTTTTAATGTTTTTAATTTTTAAAAAGGGGCTTTCAGAAGAAAAAAATGTTATACAGTTTCCGGGAGCACTGTAAGACAAAAAGTTAACGGGGAGAATACAGTTTCGTCTGTCGGATCAGCTAGTAGCACATTAAAAAAGAATTAAATTAGATAGTTTTATCAAAATATATGGTTTTTTAAAATACAGCAAAAACTTACATTGTTTGAATTTTATTAATTGCAAAAACAAATGGTGACAAAAAATTAAATCGCTAGTGAGTTCAATAAAAATTCTGCCTTGAAAAATTTTCGGACTTTGGTAAATTTTTGAATGGTGCTGAGAGATTGGATAAAAATAATGAACACTAAATATCAATTTGGATTTACAAGATAAAAATTATAGACAAAATAGATTAGGTACTCATACTCATTCTTAAGTGCTCATGGGCTTGATATTCAAACATATAAATCAATTATATAGAAAAAATAAGTTTTATCAAAATCGTTATAGCTTTTTTGAGATATATTAGCTTGTCGTTGACGACTAATGATAACCTGAAATCAAATAAGTGGACGACGATACAGGCAGAGATAATTGTTTGACCTTTTTCTTCGAAAACCCTTTCATTGCTGTGTAGGGCTTGGTTGTTACTTCTTGGGAACTGCACCAAAAATCAGGACTGTTTAGATTATAAGGTAACTAAGCCCTTGATTGACAATTATTTTAGCAAAAATGTGCGTTGCTACGCACAAAAAAAAACACTTATTTAATGTGAAATTAAATTTATTTATTTATTTATTTATTTCATCTCAATGCTAGCAAATAAACAGTATTTTTGTTTAAAGCCTGCATTTTTTTGTCTTCGCCCCGATCAGCCATTCCGAAATTTTCGCTGATGTTCCAAACCGCTAGAAAATGTATGAAAAAATCAAAAAAAAATTAAGACAAAAATGTTAAAAGCCTGCATTTTATTTTTGTCTTCCACCCGATCGGAACCAAACTTTCACTGGAACCACCCCTGGACTTAACAATATTTAGCCTGAAAATTTCATAAAATTCCGTTGGGTGGTTTAGGAGTCCATACACGACATACATACATACATTCACACTATAGAATAATTTATTTATTTTATTTTTGAAGCTTAATAAAATGAAATGAATGTGAATAATAAGCATAGAAAAAATATTATAAAGATAAAAATGTGCCTTCTTTTGACAATGCCCACAAGCTGAGCTGTCAAATCATTGAAGATTGCGGAAAAGTATTCGTAAAAAACCACACATGTTAGCATATCCTATAATTTGACCATAGAGGAATAAGACGAAAAGGGAAGAAGTGTTCTCAATCATTCACGGACACCACAACAACAACTCTGTTTTTATTGGGTATTGGGGGATAGAACGTACGAAACATTTTCCCCTTTATAATTCTTCTTCTATTATCATAAGTTTGCAGTGATTTTTGTATGCTCATGATTTTTTTTTTTTGTTTTATGAAAAAAAATCATGATATTTTTGTTATTTAATCGGCAACACTGGGCCGATGTTCAATAACTGCTAGCGCAATAAAAGAAACGTGTTCCACGCCCAAAGTTGACACTTTTTATTGCCAAGGCAATTACTATGAACTCAGTGACATTAAATTTTAAGCTTGCAGATGGATTTGAACAAAACAAGACAAAACTTAAATTTTTTAAAATTAGATTTTGAATGGAAATATATTATGGGTGTATATATACAATTCTTGAACCACACTCTGCTACATAACCAAGGTATACAAACCAAATGGTTCATCTTCTTACTTCAAAACTGCGACCGATAGTTAAAAAAAATTAAAGAATTAATGCATATTACGACTTTTGACGGAAGCGCCCCTTAAAAGTAGGCATGTGGTCCAAAGACCAAAGTAGTCGTTTCGAAAAAATGTAAGCAAAAAACTATAGATTATATTTTTTTAAATAACAAACGAAAAAACGGTTAAAATTGGATACTGGCAGTACCTTAAATTTTAAAACTACTTTTTTCGTTCTTTCGTGAAAACTAGGCGTAAGACATGCCCAAAATTCAAAAATTTTTGTTCATACACAAACTTTTTAGTTTCTACTAAGAGACGCAAAATTTTGGCTTGCAGATTCATTATACCTAAATACCGTTTATTTGCAAAAACAATTTGTTTCTAGTTTCTAGTTAAAAGTGGGCGTCAGCTCATATACAAGATGTTTATGTGCAAGTAATGCCCACAAAATTTAATGTTTTCCGCTTTAATATAACAATTGTTATTTTATAATTAAATTGATGGTTTTATATGAAAAATGGGCGTCAGCCATGCCCAAACTGAAATATTTTTATTTAATTGGAAGAAGGTATCCCTAAAGCTTACGTGTGCAAGATTTTAGCGTTATGCTTTTATCGTAACTGTACAAAAACCGTAATTTAATTTTACCAAATTGAGGTTCTTCATTAATACAGGGTGATTCACGAGCGTTGTGCCAAAAAGCTAGAGCGTGTAGGTTGAGTTGAGACAAGAAAAAAATCGTATGGGAGGGGGGTCTATTCCCCCCCGTTTAGCCGGGTGGGGCAATTTTCTGAAAAAATGACTTATTTTGTAAAAAAAAAAATATTAAAAATCAACGGCTTCGTTTACAACACCGTGTTATACCTTTTTGGAAAGCCAAAAACTTCTTCTTTCATTTTTTTTTTAAATTAAATTGTTTTAACGAATAGTTTAAGAAATATAAATTTTCAAATTCAAAATTTTGAAAAAAATATTTGAAAAATAATTTAAAACTAATTTTTTTCACAATTTTACGTAATTAGGTATAATTTTTGTTCTCATAAGTCAATGCTCCCATCAATCTTTAATCCAACACTGAAAACCGTATGGCTCTACGACTTTTTGTTGCCAAGGTATTCAAAAATAACCGAACCTACTTCTTCACAAAAACAAGAAAATCTAGCCTTACGGGATGGCACAAGTGTTCATTTAGCCAATTTTTTCGTGTTTTTGTGAAGTAGTAGGTTCGGTTATTTTTGAATACCTTGGCAACAAAAAGTCGTAGAGCCATACGGTTTTCAGTGTTGGATTAAAGATTGATGGGAGCATTGAATTATGAGAACAAAAATTATACCTAATTACGTAAAATTTTGAAAAAAATTAGTTTCAAATTATTTTTCAAATATTTTTTTTAAAATTTTGAGTTTGAAAATTTATATTTTTTAAACTATTCGTTAAAACAATTTAATTTAAAAACAAAATGAAAGAAGAAGTTTTTGGCTTTCCAAAAAGGTATAACACGGTGTTGTAAACGAAGCCGTTGATTTTTAATATTTATTTTTTACAAAATAAGTCATTTTTTCAGAAAATTGCCCCTCCCGGCTAAACGGGGGGAATAGACCCCCCCTCCCATACGATTTTTTTCTTGTCTCAACTCAACCTACACGCTCTAGCTTTTTGGCACAACGCTCGTGAATCACCCTGTATATACCAAATTTCAGCTTTCTAACTCAAAAATTGCGACCTCTAGAGAGTATACATACGGAAGGACGGACGGACATGGCTAAATCGACTAGGCTTTTGATTCTGAGTCAGAACCTCAGAACATATATCCTTTTACCTAACGGTATTATTTCTCTGTTACAAACTCCACACCAAATATAATATACCAAGGTCATTTATTTAGTCTTTCCATGTTGGCAGCACTGGCATTTGACACCTGTCAAACTCAGCTGTTGTCTCCAGTGTCATTTCTTGGCCGGTGATTGAAGATCGTGACTTGGACGATATGTGCCGTTCCAACAAAACGGTTGGTTTTTATTGCGTCAGAAGTTTCCTGAGTCACGTAATTACACGGTTTGGCAACGTCAATTGGCCACCAGAATCATGTGATCTGACACCATTTTATTCCTGCAGAGTTATTACTTAAGTTATGGCCGAGATACCGTTTTAAATGTTCGAAAAAGAGGTTAAAAATAACCTCAAAATAATCGCGTGCTGCAAATCTTCCCGAGGCGGCCATATTGTTTTCCACTCTCAATCAGCAAATTTTATAATGAAATAAAATTTTCAACGAAATCGTATCGCTGCGTGTGTTTTACATAGTTTTACCTTGGTCGTGCAGCTCTGACTCCTGTTCCGATTTTAGATTCTGCAGAATAATTCATTATTTTATTTGTCCTATATAATAAGTCACTTTGAATACCTTACTAAAAATCTAATATTAAGGTAATATCTATTTTCTTTAATCGTCGTTTACAAAGTATCGTTAGATAGATATTTACAATGGTAAAAACAAACCTCCCCCATATCATTTGTATTCTCATCAAAACTAACAACAATAAAGGACTAATTGAAACTCAAGTTTCCTCCTTTTGTGGTGCGTAGATATGTATTAAGTGCGTGTGGCGTATTGTCCTCGGTTAATTTCTGTGGTTCCGATTAATTAACAAAATTTGAAGCCTCGCTTTGTCACCGCTTTCCACTAGCCTATACTACACACTACAGCACAAATATTCTTAAACCAGCCACGTGCCAGGAAGTCAAGTGGTTTAATGTTGCTCTCACAGCAATGATAAATTAACTTCCTATTTTTCTATTCAAAGTTCTATGCGCGTACAAAATGAGCATGCAAACATACAAAGGTCGCCCATAATGGAGTCGAGTGGCGGCCGGCAGCCGTCATTGGCGACGCACGGCGCGGCGGCGGGCGTCACTAAGTTCCATCATTCCAGACCACCCATACCATAATATCAGCAATGGGAATGACAACCCCATCCTGTGAACCCATATCAACGCAAATGCCAACCCATTATTCGCTTAAGTTATATAAAATAAAAATCATGTTTGCTCCTTTTAAGTCCCATGGCTTTGGCACATCTTTATGCTCCATTATTCATCAAGGATATGTGTGTGAAAAGATCCCAGTCCCTCACAGCTCACACACCGATTGCGTATATAACATTGTAACAAAGATCTCAAGTGTGAATTGCGAAAGGAGAATCTGCAAAAGATTCATATAAAATCCGTCTTTATCGTTCACAAAGGATATGGATATTATTAGGTAGGTATCTCTTTATAGAGCTTAGATTTTCGCAATATCCTTTCAGTGCTCTGTTATACGAGTGTTTTATGGTATGAAAAAAGAGCCAAATAAATAGATGGAAATTCTTGGGTATAGCATCTAAGCTGCTTAGCTATTTATTATTATGATTATTCCCGTTAGAAGCGGGGGTTTGTTTCATGCATGAATAAGCTTTTTTGTCTTTTCTTGACTTTGATTTGGTTGGGTGTCCTTTTATAAGGGGGAAGTACAATATTTGCAAGTTGTTGTTCAAAAAATTACTTTTCAATTTGGCTAAGCAAGTTTTCCTAGAAATGTAGTGTTTTCGAAGTTATTAATAATTTAAATCTCAAAAATATAGTTGAGTTCTTGTCGATCCTTCAAGCTTAGACTTTAAAAGAAAAAACTACACCTTGTGTCTCCTTGGCGTCAAAAACAGAGCAAACATTCTCTTGCATGAGCAAGTCCATATAACAATGTCAAGGACCCTTTTTTTATGATTAAATCTTATCATAATAATTCAGATCGGATTTCGGGTGAAACGGTCTATCAAATATTATTCCTCACGAAAGTGTGCATTAGTGGATTTTATGTTTGTTTGTTTTTTACTGTTGTGTTTGTTGTTGGGCGTTGTTGTTACGTGGGTCATTGGCAGAAGGGTGGATTGAATGTGGTGACACTTTTAGTACATTTGTCTCGGTTACTTACATAAATAAAATATCTTATGAAAAAACGGTCACGGACGCTATTCTATCTGGATTTGTCAAAATAATTGAGATGTATTTTCACTTGTGGTGTGAGCCTTAAAAAATGGAATGTCATTTGTTTATGAAAAAAGTTGTTTAATAGTTTCGTAAAAACTTTTTTATTATTTTAGTAAGGTGGCATTAGTGTTAACAAAAGGTAAGAACATGAAGAAGCAGATAATTTCACATGCTTTATTGAACAACGTAGTGAAGATCGGTGTTTAATGGACCTTGTCCTAGCGCTTATTGCAGATTCATAAAGTTATGAGAGCTGTCATCGGAGTAACAAAAGCTCCTTTATAATTCACAGTTTAAATTAGTTACTTTAGTTACTAAGTTTGTTTCAGATAAAAAAAAATTTGTAGATGGATACAATTTTCTGTGTCGTTCGAAAATAACGTCTGCATTCGATCTACGTGTTCAAGATAACCAAGGATATTTTGAGAATTTTTATT
Organism: Platycheirus albimanus; assembly: GCA_916050605.2. NCBI lineage: Eukaryota > Metazoa > Arthropoda > Insecta > Diptera > Syrphidae > Platycheirus > Platycheirus albimanus. Next base: position 29,171,316 of record OU696697.1, on the reverse strand, counting down.
TTATTTTATTTTATTTTTAGATCAGATTTACAGCTTACAGTTTAAAAAACCAATTACAAGCTGCAATAATAAATTCAAATACAAAGCACAGTTTAATTCAATTTGATTAAGAAAACAATGAAAAAAAAAAATTAAAGTAGAAAGAAATAATTACAAAATTAAAGAAATGAAAAGCGAAAAAAAAGAAAAAGCAGTGGCTAATTAAAAATGAAAAAATGACACCGAGGAAGAGTGACTAGGTAAAATTCTCCATAACTGTGATCTAGCACTAATTTCACTTATACCAAAATCAAAGATATCAAACGAATTAAAGAACTGATTGTGATTTATCTGTATTTTAACGATAGGTGACTTTAAAAACATATTAGTTCGTGCACGAGGTGGTAGGAATGCTTGCAGTGGTTGTCTATTTGGTCTAGATGGCCAGCGTATGCATATTTCATTTAGTAGTTGCCTTAAATAGATTTCCATTAAAACTAACCTGCGTTGGGATAATGAATGAATTTTAAAAAGCTCTATTCTACAGTCATAAGGGCTATAGTTAAAATAAAGTTTATATTGCAGGTATTTGGTGAATTTCCGTTAGACTGTTTCTAAAGCCAATGAGTGGGTTCTGTAGATGGGAGACCATATAACCGCTCCATATTCCAGGATACTTCTGCACAACATGCTATAAAGTTGAATAAAAGTTTCAGATTTTGTAAAGTATTTACCCACTCTAAAAATGAAACCCATGATCTTAGATGATTTTTTAATAATGAAATCATAATGGGATTTGAAAAGAAACTTGGAGTCGAATATAATACCGAGGTCCCTATGTTCAGTTGTTCTAGTTAGCGGGGTGGCATTTATGGTATAATCGAATTCAATTGTGTTCAGTTTCCTGGAGTAAGACATTATAAAACATTTTTTTATATTGAGATTTAAATTATTTTTAAGGCACCAATCAAACAGAGTATAAAGATCTCTTTGAAGAACAACGCAATCCCTTACATTATTGGTGACTTGAAAAATTTTAAAATCATCTGCATAGGCTAGAGACATCGACATGGACGACATATTTGTTGTTATATCGTTAATGTAAATGTTGAATAACAATGGGCCCAAAATCGACCCTTGTGGAACCCCTGAAGTTGGATAAAATGGCCTGGAAGAAAATTTATTCAAAACTACGGTATTTTGTCTATTAGCCAGATAAGTCTGAAACCACATAACAAAGTTTTCGTGAAATCCAAACTCGCGTAATTTTGTCATCATTATTGTGTGATTTATTTTGTCGAAAGCTTTCGAAAAGTCGGTGTATACCACATCGACTTGGGTGCCTTTATCTAAAGCATCTGCAACAATATGTGAAAATGAGGCAAGATTTGATACCGTAGATCGACCACTTACAAATCCGTGTTGACTGTCGTTGAAATATGGAAGGATATTGGAGCTTATGGAATTGTAAACACATTTTTCAAAAATTAGGGACAAAGCATTTAAAATGGACACTGGACGGTAATTATTAATGTTTGATGGGTTTCCATCTTTATGAATCGGAGTTACAAAAGCTGGTTTGAGACATGATGGAAAAAGCTTATTTTTTAAAGATATGTTAAAAAGAGAACATAAAGGTTTTGAAAGCGAGGGCTGACAATTCTTATAAAAAACATTTGGAATACCGTCAGGTCCAGCATTTTTTGATGCATCCAGACTTTTTAAAACGTTAGTGACGTTATCTTCTGTTATAACAGGGACCTATATTTCTAAAATATGTATGTAAAAAAAATTGAAGATAATCAGAACCAATTTTTTAACTTCAAAGAAAAATTTTATTGGACAACAAGATGCCTTACAAGGTTCCATATCCGAAAAATTTCAATCTAAAAAAAAATGATGGTAACCCTACGTAAGAGCTTTTGTATCAATAGCCCTTACGGAAAACAAAAGAGTACGAAGAGAGACAAACATCCCTATCCTCCCTGTACTGCCGATTTATGTTGGACAGAGTTTAGGCAGCTACAATGAAACCCCTGACGCGATGAGTAGAGCTCTGACGTCTGATTCAAAGGCTAGAAAAAAAAACTATAAACATTGACTTTTCAGGCAAACGAAGGTTCGAGTCTTTTGAGCTGTGTATCTGCTGGAACACAATAGAAAAACGCAGCCGGAACCGCAGCCGCAACCGTATCGCATGCCGTACGTACCTAATTAGAAGTGCCCACAATGGAGTCATACGTACTCCACGTTTTTTTTACAATATCCACTGAGAAACATACATACATATATATATGCATATAAAAAATGATAAAACATATGTCGCATCATGTATAGTCTTTTCTATAAATTTGTAATTACTAAATGGATTTTATTAGCACGTTGCTCTTTTTTTTTTTTTTTGTATGGAATGTCAAAAATACGCACGTATTTATTAAAAGTTGGCCAACTCGTCCGTCGCCGTTTGCGGCTGCGTTTGCGAATCCGTTTCGTTGTGTTCACAACATTGAATTCGTGTGTATTCAATATTTTGACATGCGATACGGATGCGATTGCGGATCCGGCTCCGGCTCCATTGTGTTCCAGCAGTATCTCGGTATCTTGCTTGGATGAACAGAACACTTTAAAGATGTATTTAAAATGTGGGAACAGAAATGTTTGATTCTAAAAAGTGGTGATTTATCATAACGAAATATGCACACATTTTTGATAAGGAAGCTTGTAGCCAAACGCAATGAAATGTTTTTGAAGCAAAAAGGACAATGATCTTAGTTTCTCCGTAGGTATTAAAAGATTGCTTCAACTGAGCTGTGAAATTAAATCACCAATGCACGTTTTATTCTGGAAAACTGGGACACAAATTAAAACTTTTAAACTGGGCATAAAAATGGTTTTCTATAAAGCCCCGAACCTACGTTTCAATACGTATATATCCTTATAACTAATCAAATTAACAAAATATTCAATAAAAAATCAAATTGAATAGATTACCAACCCCAACCCTTCGTTTTCTGTTAGCCACGGAATGGAAAATGGTTCGAATAATAAAAAAAAAACTAAATACAATATCAGATGAATAAACAACCCCCATCATTATATCAAAATTATTTAATATCGCGTGATGAATATTACGGTAATTTTCCAAATAAAAAAAAACACAAACGTCTATTGCTCTACTTGAAACTATTCGTTTAAGACCTCCCTCGACGCCAATGGTTGTCCATTTTCATGTCCATATAGTATAACGGTAGGCAGTGCATAGCCAATTATTTAATAACTATCATCGATTACGCATTCCAGAATCACCGCACCGCATAGTTGCGATTGCGATGAAATGCCGCATATAAAATGTGAGTCTGAGAGTGGTTATAAAGGATTTTTATGCTATGTCCAAGGAGATGACACATTAATTTCCTTGAGTAGTTGTTATTGCTTTACACAATAATAATTGAAGTTCCTCACCGCTTGCCTATATACGATAGTTCAGGATTCAGGTGGAAATAATAAAATAGGAAAAAATGTAAAAAGGACATGCGATTGCATTGCATTGGATTGCATGCACCTAACTGCGTTTTATTGTTGACTTTAAAAGAGTTTGTCCTCCCACTCCAAAGCTCCATTGCCATATTAAAAGGGTGCAACGCGCACAAAGGAGGGAGTTACTGCGTTGAGGGTTGTTGGTTAGTCATTGCAGCGAGGTGTTTATGCTCTCAATAATTGATGGAACTGGCTTCTTTTTAAATTGCTTGAGTTTATGTGATTTATCGATATTTTTACAGGTGTTCCACGTATAACAGTTGGGGTAACAATTATTATGGATAAAATGCTTTTAATATTCGGAATAATATTCTTTGTTTACGTGGTTATTGGATTTTTTATAAAGGGTTTCTTAAAAAGGAAGTGTGTGTGTATTTTAACACATTCTTACAAAATATATGGTTTCATTCCTTGATTGCTTGAAAGTGGGATTGTAAAAAATGTAAGGCCTTAACTGTGACCGTGAATACAAAAATCGCAAGTTTTATTGGCTACACGATGTTAGACGCAAACGACCCGAAAAATTCCATTTTCTACTACAACTGGCAGACCAGACAAAACTATTTTTACTTTAACTCTCAAGTTTTCCAACACTAAAATTCTGAAATAATCACATTTTTTGCCAAAGAAGCCAAAAAACTGGTTCCTACAATTCCGTCTGTCTGTCCGTCTTTCTGTATCGGCACCTGCAGCCTAAACTGCTGGACCGATTTGCTTCAAACTTGATACATAGTATTATTATTATATCCTACAGAGGTGTTTTTGGAATTAGCATTCTAGATTTTTAGTGAAAAATTAATTATTCTAAAAAACGGCTCCTATGATTTTGATAAAACTTTTTGAATACTGTCTTCTGTGCAAACTTTATGTTTTGGTTGAAATAGATTTTTCAGGAAAAGTCTTGTAACGGTAACTCCCATAGGACCAGTTTTTTCATAACAGATTTTCTCGTAATCCACTCAACGGATTTCGATGGCAATTTTAAAGTGAAAACTCTTTTATAAACGAAATAAGATAAACTTTTTAATTTTTCAGAAAAAAAAGCTTTTTGATTTTTTTAAAAAAAGTTTTTCAAGTTTTGTTTTTTTTTTTTTCAAAAACCGTTTGTTCAAATTTTTTAAAATTTTTGTTTTCTGATAAGACCTTTAAACTGCTAGATGTATAGGCATACTCAAAAAAAATTTGGAATATGTTTTCAAAACATTTTTTGAAAAAACTGGTCGAACGATTTTATAAAAAAAATTCCTTAAAATTCAAAAAAAATAAAAGAAATCTGATGGCTTGCTTCATTTTCTCCAAAAAAATGTTTTAACTATTGATTTCTAAGTGATTAGCAAGATATCATATGATTTTTTCAATGCATTTTTCACAAAATCTCAAGCTCCAAGACCATTTTAACACATTAGAACAACTTCGTACGACCCAGTCGTGGACCTTATTTTTTTCAATTTGATTTTTCATTTCGAAATTTTTTTTAATGGCAATCATGGCTGTCAGTGTGACAACTGAGATGATCGTATCAACAATTCGTATTGATAACCGCAATCGTTATATTGAGACTACAATCGTCGTATTGACAACCATAATCATCATATTGACAATCTCGGTAATCAATATGATGACGCCCGCCGGGTTCAGTATGATCATAATCGCAGTAATCAATACGATGATCGCAGTTGTCAATATGATGATGATAGCGGTTTTCGAAATTTTCATATTGATGATCGTGGTCGTTGGTTGAAAAATATGAAACTTTTTTCATCAATATGATGAACAACTTCATCAATGTGACAACCGTTTTTGGTTCAGTGCTCAAAATCAGGTCCTACAATTTTAGTAAAACTTTCTGAATAGTGTTTTTTGATTAAATTTTATGTTTTTGTTGGAACACATTTTTCAGGAAAAGTCTCCCATATGACCGGTTTTTTTGAAATGAGATTTTCTCGTAAGCGACTTGACGGATTTGAATAAATTTTTTTTGATGTGGAAGCTCTTTTACAGACGAAATAACATGAGTTCTTAAATTTTTCATTTTTCAAAATTAAATTTAAATTTTAAATTAAATTTTTTTTTTAATTTTTGGTATTTTCAAAAACAGTTTGATCAATTTTTTTTTTAATTTTATTTAAATGAAAAACTACAAAGTACCTACTAGAAGTTGGCATACTAAAAAAATATCTGGAATATGTTTTAGAAAAGTTGTTCAAACAAACCATTTTTTGAAAAAAAAACTCGTCCAACAAATTAGAAATTTATTTCCTTAAAATTCAAAACAGTAAAAGAAAACACATGGCTCAATTCATTTCTTCCAAAAAACGTTTTAACTATTGATTTTTTTTTGCGTGGTATCTAAGAATGTTGTGCGTTGTGGCCAGTTAGCACGCCTACTGAAGTTGCAACTGCTTTTCTGTATTTTTGAATTATTTTTTTCTGTCGAACTTTGCAATCTCAAACCTATCCAAAATAGCCCTTTGATTTGAGATCGCATAGAGGGGGTTTTATTGTGTCCTCCAAGTTCAGAACCTTTTCAAGCCATTTTGTCAGCTTTTTCATTTCCCCCAATTCCTTTCATTCACCTGTGACCGGGAACCCAGCATAGTGTTACATTGTGCTGCGTATAGTAAGAACCTTAATTTCTTAGCGATAGTTTCTCACGCAATCTTGGATTTTATTTCAACAGTTGAAATTGCTGAAACAGCTGGTAACTCTGCTTGGAGAACACTGCTTGAGTTCGGTAATCTGGACGGAATGAGCTGCTAATTTCTTAAGCTTCGGAGTAGAAGCCAGTTCTTGTTCCAATGTCCATTTTTGATTTTGATTTTTCGCTTTGGAGATATTTTTTTATGGATTTTGCTGCTGGAGACTACACTTTGGTTATAATGGGTTTCTGGATTTTGCTTTGGGGATTATGTCTTGGGAAAACAGAACGAATTTGATACTAAATTAATCGCAGTCTTTTAAAATACCAATAAATTTGTTTAAAATTGTTTGGAACGATGAATTTTATTAAATTTCGTTCTGGTCAATAATATGCCTTTAAAAAACACAACAAGAATGCACTTAACTGATCATTAATATTGTAATTTTGTTATACTTATTAATGCGGAACTTTTTTTTTATCTGTAACGATTTCGTCCTCAATGTTTCACACATATCCTTCCAAAGCTGTGCCTCCTTACTCATTTATCCCCATAACTTTAGCAATTTGTCATTCCTCTTCCATTTGGGTTAATTTGAAATAATTTAAGTCACATTAGAGGACCACTTACAGGAAATAATACTGTTATTATAGTCACCCTCCGCATCAGCAGGAAAACAGGCATCAGGATATTGAAGCATCGAAGGATAGTATTAGCAGAGCAGAGCACAGCACTAAAAATCATCCCCCGAAACAATACCCAAACATATACAATTGAAAATACCAATCAAAATGAATCTTTGTTAAATCTTTTGTCAAGATTTCCCTTCAGCCTTCACCATACCATAACCATGGATTGGCATCGCATGAAATAAAAGCGTACGCATATCGTTAAGGGGTGTTAAAAAGAAATATCTTTTGTGACACAGGCATGATATGCGCAGTTTGCGACTTGAAGTTTGCAAAAATAACTCTTCAAAATTATTTCAACGACCGCATGCAACAAAAATATTGTTCAGAACCAACAAATTGAACATTCTTGCAATTGTTATTAATTTCGAACTCTAGAGTCGATACTCTTGACTGTTTGCAATCAAATTGAAAATTATACTTGAAGAAGGATTTTTTTGAAGACTGGAATATTATGGATGTTCATTTAGTAAGAATTTTCTCACAGTTTCTTAAGGCGTGCTTATATGCGAGCGAATTTATTAAATGAAAAACTTTCGCACGGTCTTTTATAAAACGAAACAATTATTTTTTAAATATTCGAACTTTCCTACACACACTTCAGATCAATTTTTAGTCAAATTTATATTTTTCTCTTTCAAAGAATGAAGCATATGCAAGCTGATTGATGGTAAAAAGGATAATACTCGTATATGTATACGCTACCATGTGCTCTCCCTCATGTATAACTACCTATTCAAAACTTCTCGACTAATAAAGTACATAATTTAATAATCATCAAAATCATTTCAAATAAATAATTTGAATAAATCCTTCCGAGTGGCTGGCCGCAGACACCCTTGATAATTTCTCTTATTCGGTTGCAACTGTCACTATAGTATTTCCTTTTTGTGTTCGCTAATAAAAGAAACATTGTCCTTATATCCCAGAGCGTTGAAGTTGTATGTGGATGCAGAATTCTGGCTGCTTCTGGGCGCATATGGTAATTGGATCAAGTTAATTTGCAACTGGTATTGTTATACCACTTCAATTTATAGAGGATATTCTGTTACAGGGTGGTTTAAGCGGCTACTTAATGAAGTGAGTTGTTAAGATGACTTAACTTAGAGATGAAAATTTTACGTTTTGATGCTTGCTTTCAGGGTGTAATTTAGAGGATTTAAGACCGATAAGGATATAAAAAGGTACACATGGAATGTAATTCGAGATGGTTTTGAAATTATCTATCAAATATTGGCGTATGCAGATCTTTAAAACCGCATTATTGATCTAATCGAAATGGTTTTCAATTTGAAATTAAGTATAGTGACCTATAGTCCAAATGCGTTTCGCCCAGGTACAACAGTTGGGCTCATCAGTTAGATGCTGTTGTACCCTTCTAAGACGCAAAATTTTGGTCGATGGTTACCGACTCTTATTAAAATTACAGCATGAATATACTGTGAATTTTAACATTTTAGGGGAATTTGTTTAAATTCATGCACCTAAAATTAGTATAGCCCGTGGTCTGGCTGAAGTTATCGATGAAGAAAAAACGAAAAAATGAAAAAAATAATATTTTTCACAATTTTGTTTAAAGTTTAGTGGACTGTATTGAAGTAAATTCAAAATTAAGTATAGTGACCTATAGTCCAAATGCGTTTCGCCCAGGTACAACAGTTGGGCTCATCAGTTAGATGCTGTTGTACCCTTCTAAGACGCAAAATTTTGGTCGATGGTTACCGACTCTTATTAAAATTACAGCATGAATATACTGTGAATTTTAACATTTTAGGGGAATTTGTTTAAATTCATGCACCTAAAATTAGTATAGCCCGTGGTCTGGCTGAAGTTATCGATGAAGAAAAAACGAAAAAATGAAAAAAATAATATTTTTCACAATTTTGTTTAAAGTTTAGTGGACTGTATTGAAGTAAATTCAAAATTAAGTATAGTGACCTATAGTCCAAATGCGTTTCGCCCAGGTACAACAGTTGGGCTCATCAGTTAGATGCTGTTGTACCCTTCTAAGACGCAAAATTTTGGTCGATGGTTACCGACTCTTATTAAAATTACAGCATGAATATACTGTGAATTTTAACATTTTAGGGGAATTTGTTTAAATTCATGCACCTAAAATTAGTATAGCCCGTGGTCTGGCTGAAGTTATCGATGAAGAAAAAACGAAAAAATGAAAAAAATAATATTTTTCACAATTTTGTTTAAAGTTTAGTGGACTGTATTGAAGTAAATTCAAAATTAAGTATAGTGACCTATAGTCCAAATGCGTTTCGCCCAGGTACAACAGTTGGGCTCATCAGTTAGATGCTGTTGTACCCTTCTAAGACGCAAAATTTTGGTCGATGGTTACCGACTCTTATTAAAATTACAGCATGAATATACTGTGAATTTTAACATTTTAGGGGAATTTGTTTAAATTCATGCACCTAAAATTAGTATAGCCCGTGGTCTGGCTGAAGTTATCGATGAAGAAAAAACGAAAAAATGAAAAAAATAATATTTTTCACAATTTTGTTTAAAGTTTAGTGGACTGTATTGAAGTAAATTCAAAATTAAGTATAGTGACCTATAGTCCAAATGCGTTTCGCCCAGGTACAACAGTTGGGCTCATCAGTTAGATGCTGTTGTACCCTTCTAAGACGCAAAATTTTGGTCGATGGTTACCGACTCTTATTAAAATTACAGCATGAATATACTGTGAATTTTAACACCTGGGCGAAACGCATTTGGACTATAGGTCACTATACTTAATTTTGAATTTACTTCAATACAGTCCACTAAACTTTAAACAAAATTGTGAAAAATATTATTTTTTTCATTTTTTCGTTTTTTCTTCATCGATAACTTCAGCCAGACCACGGGCTATACTAATTTTAGGTGCATGAATTTAAACAAATTCCCCTAAAATGTTAAAATTCACAGTATATTCATGCTGTAATTTTAATAAGAGTCGGTAACCATCGACCAAAATTTTGCGTCTTAGAAGGGTACAACAGCATCTAACTGATGAGCCCAACTGTTGTACCTGGGCGAAACGCATTTGGACTATAGGTCACTATACTTAATTTTGAATTTACTTCAATACAGTCCACTAAACTTTAAACAAAATTGTGAAAAATATTATTTTTTTCATTTTTTCGTTTTTTCTTCATCGGTTTTCAATTTGTTTACAATTAAATCCAAAAGTATAGATGAACTAAAGTTCGATTATAAGGTACGAAGAACAAGTTTACCCTGCTTTACCCAACGAACTGATGTAGCATTGGGTATTAGTTACTTGGTACAAACGATATGCCAGAGCCTAACAAAATTTAATGTGCTCTGACATTTAGAAATCTATTACTCAGAATTATATGTGTTGTAAACTGTATCTAAAAACGGGCACTGATACATTGTTTTCGATTTCGACTATCACAATTATATTTGAAACACAAACACTCAAATTGGTGACACATTAAAAAATATTTGTTTGTATCACTGGAATTTGACACACTATGCGACTATGACTATCAGAAAAAAAAACTTGCAGACGAAATCCTGCGAAAATCTTGAAGAAGGGTATTCAAGAGCCAGTTTAAAGCTATTTTATCCGTGAAATTTTTGATTTTTGATTGCAGGGTGGTTTAGCGAGCAGAACTTTCATTGGCATCGAAATAAAGCTAGTGAGATTTTAAATATTTGTTTGGCTGGCAAAAATTGTGATGAATGCTTTTCTTAGAATCAACTCTTAATATTTGTCTGTTTGAAAACGATTTCAACGTTTCTGGTCGTTGAAAACCAGTATTAGTCAGATTAAAGTATTTTTTTCAATCATAAAAAATTCTAGAACTTATATGTAAGCTTTATTTTGAAATTAATAAAACCAAGTTATGTTTGCTAAATTTTTCAAAATTAAAAATCTAAATTTTCATCGATGTATTTTAATGATAACTTTAACTGGTATATCTGAACTGTAGATCCACAACTAATTTTTGTACACAAAATAAAAATTTTTAAATGTATTTTGACTGGCACACTGGAAATAATTTGTCCGAGGCAATATTGACAATTTTGGTTGCTTGGAAATATGTAGTACATATGATGTATATGTAGGGGAGAGTGGGTCTAAAAGTAAAACTCCTTAAGAAAACCTATGTACCTCCTACGATTTTGAAAATAAGTCAGCCAAACCTTTTTAAAATTTAAGAACCATGTTTCAGCTACAAGCTACCAAAAAAGTTAAACAAAGTCTGCTCAAAAGAGGTCAAGGTATTGCATTGAGAAAAAAAAACGTGTTCTTAAAACTTACCACGACAATGTGGCTAGTTGTAACATAGGCAGGGTAAGTTGTAACAAGAATTATAAAAAACAAACAAACAATATTTAAAGCCAATTATTATAATATGAAAATGCTGATTAGAAAAAAACGTAACTCTTAATTCGATTAAATAAAAATTATGACAAGAATAATATTATTTTAATATATGCATTGTGTAAGAAACAGCCATTCTTTGAAACAAAAATAGCTTCAAAACAAAAAAATAAATATCAAAATTCAATCATTAAAAAAAACGAATATACAACTAGAAGGAAGAATCTCCATCCGTTTCACAGTTTAAGCATACGAATGCACGAAAAGATTTAACGTACTTGGTGTGTTCCAATTTTTTGCAAATTATGAACTGAACCCAATTGTCCCTGGCAAGCTGTAAGAAAATGGGCCACAATAAATGTGACATACATTTTGTTGATCATCATCAATTCCTGATGAGAGTGCTGATATTTTTTTCTTCACCTGTAGTTTTGGTTCCGTTCTTGGTTCCTTTTTTGGCTTCATTTTTGGCAAAGACTTTGTTTCTTTCTTCAAAAATTGCATTTTTAAGTTGACGTCGAATTTGCAAATAATGTAGGTATGCTGGTAAATATAGAAATTATGACAATTTTTCTTCTTCAAGCTATTTTTAATTTCAAGGAGAACCCTGTTTTTGTAGGTGTTACTTCACACCGCTGTTCCTTGAAGCCCCACTCTCCCCTATAATATGTAATTTTTTTTATTGACATTTTTACTTGTATCTTATGTAGGGTAAGGCGGGGCTAGTTGGACAGCGGGACAAGTTGGACCACACGGATTTCTCAGAAACCGAAAGCACCAGAAAAACATGAATATACACGAACACAGCATGGTCTCATAGCAGCACGTGCCATACCGGTTTAAGTTGCATTGTGTCTTCAGAAGCGAAACCACGCACAGTTTGTGTTTTTGAAAGGCAAAAGTACAAAATACGCTCTATACATTTTTTTTATTTTTATTGTGATAAACCTGAGTTTTCTATTGAGGTAAAGTTTTTTTTATCTGTGAATATATTGTATTTTTATATTTTGTGTGTTTACAGTCCTTTTGTATTTATGATGAAATACGTTCATCAAACTAGGAGCGGGGCTAGTTGGACGGGGTGGTCCAAATAGCCCCGCTGATTTAAATATCTTATTTTATATGTACGAGTATGTTCTTATTATGCGCACGTACATACGTGTAACGGGGAGAGCCGAAAGTGGGCTCATACAAAATGTTCAGTAGCTGGAGGTGGGCCCTTCTTTGTTTGTGTTAATTGCAACAGCGATTTTGATTCTTAATTTTGTTTAAACCTTAATTTTAAATGAAGTATTTTTTATTGTTTTTCTATATTATTATTAAAAACAGTTTTTTTTTGTTTTTTTTTTTTTTAGTTTTTTTGACTGCATTAAATAAAATTCTTTAATTAATTTTGGATTTGTTGTCCTTTATAGAATTTTTCCACTTTTCAGGGCTAAGTCCAACTAGCCCCATAAGCCGGTCCAACTTGCCCCGCTATAGGGGCAAGTTGGACCACCTGGATTTGATCCATTTAAGGCAGCATTATTCTTCTCCGGTAACATATTTTAAATGTTTTAAAACTTCATTAAGAAGCCAGAATCCTATTCTTTCTTTCAATACCAGTTCTATGGTTGTACTATCAATAGTTTGATATTTATGAGACTTCAAGTAAAAAGTGGTCCAACTAGCCCCGCCCTTCCCTACATACATACATAAATTCAATCAAATTTCAATCAATGCAAACGTGATTCCATAAAATTGATTAAATTTTTTTCACAAACAACTTCGTTGATTTATCAAAATAATGTCTTTTAATGATTATAATTTTTTTTTTCTAAACACATTTTTGATGCATTTACAAACATAAAAAAAATTGTTTAGATACAAATATGTATGTTTATGTACGTAAAATTGTTAAAATGATACTATTAGGCAAAAAACCTGAAAATATAAATTTTGATTAAAATTGTGTGTTTGGATGAAAACAAATTTTTGGTAGATTGATAGGAATGATTTTGTGTACAATTCTTATATAAAACGGAAACCGAAACTAAACGGAATTAACAAAAGGAGGACAAACGAACTCAAAAAAATTCCGAAAAAATATTTCTGTCAAGCTAAATTATTGGATTTATTTTATTTTTGTTCATTTCACACATTTCACAGTTATCTATAAAGATTTTGTTTTCTATGATGAAATGAAAAAATTCATCTTTAACTTCTTGAATTATAAGATTGAAGAAACACCAGCATAATGAAGTGAAAGAGAGCTTATACTACCTCATGAACTAAATATGTGACAACAAATCTACTTTAAAAACTTAAAAATTGTAGTCGGTTCCTAAATAACGTTGTTCCAAATACAAAATCCTAACCATACTGCCGTATATGTATACATATATGTAAATATCTATTCAACTTCTTTCTTTTCAAAATATGTAAAGTAACGGTTCCTTAAACAAAATTAATTCTTGAAGTTTTTCTTGAATATAAGGCCAAACATACTTACCGAATCCCTACTCTGATCTCTAGTAGATATCAACCGTAGAATTCCGGTTGGTAAAGGATATTTGTTGTAAATTTTCATTAGATATAGAAAGTGGATTTGAAACTCACTTGAAAATAGCCATAATTTTTCTTGTCTCATCTTTTTTTATCGTTACTTCTACAAACAGTGCTCCAGCACAACAAGAATGTGGTCTGTTGTTCCCTGCTCGATTTTTCCCTCCCATTGTGATTCAGCTACAGACATTCAAAACCAATGTTAATCGGTATATCCTTTTATTTTCTATCCAACTTTCCTTAAAACTCATTTTGTGTTAATATGTCATGTAATTTACTATTACGCAAACAGTCCATTGTGGACCACGGCCTCAACCAACAATCCCCGCCAGCTAGGTCAGTCCCTAGTCTGTGGCCTCTAGTTGCGCACACTAAGTTGGTTGAGGTCGTTCTCTACTCGATCGCGCCATATTATATGGAGTCCCCCAGAACTGCGTCGGGCCTATGGAAGACTTCATGTTAAGAGTCACATTAAGGGTATTAATAAACCCCAAGTTATAAAAAAAATACCTTTCATGAAAACTTACTCCTTTTAAAAATCCTAGGCAAGAGGTACAAATAATGGTCTTTGAAATTACGCAATACGATAAATAACGCCGAAGGTGAAAACGCCCAAAAATCATTTGAATCTATTGTTGGACGCAAAACGGGGTTTTATTCCAAATTGCAAAAATTTAAAAGCCAGAAAATAAATTTCGTAGTTTTTTTTTTCAAATCAAAAAAGAAAAGAAAAAAACGCTTCAGGCAATTGCCTGGCAAATTATAAAACTGCCGTGTGCTCGCCCATCGTTTAACCGCTTGTTAGTGCAAAGAAAAATGGAAAATATAATAACTACTTTTATGGATCAATGTTTTTTTTATCCTCGATTTTGGTTTTTAATAATTCCCCGAATTAGGTGTGAAATTGGATCTCACTTCTAAACCTATATAATTGTCAACTGTTAAACAGGGAGTTGCGGGTTTAGTTTATAAATTCAGTGTAAACTTGACAATTGGCGTAATTCCCGTTTTAAATTTTTGGCGCTTAAAAAAATTTAAATTATGTACATGATGAATATTAATTTCGTTAACATTATCCATCAGCCATCGCTTTTTTAAGCGTGATTGTTTCAAAACCCATCCTTTCCTCGATTTTTAAAACATGAAAAAACGGAAAAAGATGGAAAAACGATTGAATCCATTTTGTCATCCAAAGTTCAAAATAAACACAAGAATTTCCTGCCAGGATGCTAAAAGAATTGTCCATTAAGTAAGATTGTATGGTTCTCTTCTTAGTAAAGCGGGGGTGGTTGTTGGGTGGTATTAGTAATCGTTTGAGGGTGCGAGGAAGTTATTGTCTACGCAAAATTTCTTCATACATGCGCATAAATTGGGAATTTTTTTGTTTTTTTGAAGCATGAATTGGAAATTTCTTTATTGTTGACGTCAGCCATTTTGTTCTTCGAAATGTTTTTGTTGGGTTTGAATTAAATGGGATAAATTAAAAAAATACAAACAAGACTTTAATATAAGCATGAAAATTGCGAAGTTGGGAAATAAAACCGAGGATTTTACTTCGAATAAATTAAAAATATTGATCGGAAATGGATTTCTAGTTGGTGAGAAGCCAATATGTTGATTTAGACGAAAATATTCTTCTTTTTCCATAAGCATGTTGCATTCTTGTAAATAGTGTTAGTTAATCATATCCAGTCCAGTCAAAATCAAGTCAGAATCACTGACTCTGGAGGAAATCGGGATGTCCGCATGTTAATGGAATTTCCTTTCATTCAACTCAAAGCAACAAACGAGTCCAGATTTTTGAACAAATAGAAAATATATCACCAAGAAAGAGTACCTAACTATGTTTGTGTGTCCTTTATGTGGGCTATATGTGATGGTTGTGAATTGTGATTTGTGTGCGGGTCTACAATTATATCATGTGTCGTAATTAAATCAGGAAAATTCACGCTATAACCATCGCGCCGCCAGTGTAATTGGAAGCAACATGGACAGGGACACCGTATTCTATATAGAGGCAATTAAGCTTTTAGCTGGACAGCGGCAATCTTCGTCGCCATCATCTCCAACATATAACGGAATTGTCCACACAAATTAATTAAGGCTGTTTGCACAGTTTGCGAGGAAGAGGAGCTGAACTTGTAGTGGTTTTTTGAGGCATTTTCAACCCTTCGACGCGTAAATATATCCCAGCAATTAAGAAAACTAATTATACAGATTTAAGACTTTTTTAAACTCTTGATATTTGTAAGGATTGGGAATATATTAAAAACACCATTCACATAAGTTCATTACGAATTTTAAGAGCTGTTTTAAAACCAATTCTTGTATATTGTGTCTTTCATAGATGACTCGAGAATAGGGCGAGAATAGCATGACACATAATTTAAGTTTCTTAAAGGTTTCTCATCTTAAAACTGCCTCCACATTTTAGTGCAATTATTTCAGCCTTGATGCACTCATTATGTTGCGTTTGGTGAAAAAAAAAATCTTGCACCGAAATCAATATCCTTTTCTCAATGAATTTCAATTTCATATTGTTTGCCGTCCGTAACTAATACATTTTACCTACATTAGCGAATTGTTCTAGAGGATCACTCTTTTTTTATCCATTTCTGCTGAAAATCAAAATTACTATATAACTGAATATTCAAGAACATGGTACAACAAATTTCAAAAAAGATCATAAAATTCATCATAAAGTATCTAGGTACCATAGTTGCCTCGATATAAAGTTGTCGATTTTATACAACAAAATGACTTTAATTGGTTACAATACAGTACAATAGGATGCGAACATAATATGTGGAAATGTGGATGTTCTGTTTGTAAAAACAAAAGAGTTTTTTTAATGTGTACGAGGCTGAATTTTGGTATAAAAGTTGGAATTGATTTACAATCTGAAAAACATTCCCAATCATCCCATGACCGCTAGGTCAGTTGTAGGGGTTCAAAAGTCAAACAAATGGTGTTTTCGCTTAGATTCACATTTATTTCTTAAGACAAACAAAATGTTCTACAAACTTATAGATTGGTTAACTTCACATAAAATTGCTAAACAAAGTTTTCGCATACCATTTACGATTTAGAAGCTATATCACCTCAAAGTCTTATATGGTTCCCAAAAGTATGCAATTTTTTTTTGTATGGCGCTTTAGTACCAAATTATTTATAAATCGTGCTTTTATTAGTTTACATTTCAGAGATTATTTACAATTAATTTTTTTCCTTAGACTAACAAAGTTTAAAAATCTGCGATCACTGAAGGGGCTCTGCTTCGATATAAGTAGGTAGGTATAGATATAGTAAATTTATACATTTTTAATAAAAAAGTGTCTACGTTTTACAATAGTTTTTCTTAATATAAAGTGTTGATTTCATGTCAGCGTAAGCAGTTCTGGCACCTGACAGTCGTTGGTTGGTTTGGTGATGATGGTTGGTGCTGAGAAGCAAAGAATTCTTTCAAAGCTTCCAAGAGCACTTTTTGAAGAAGGACCATGCTACTAGGAGAATATAAGTGTGGCGTTTTTCTAGAAGTCGAGTCAGGAGCGAGAAGGAAATGATTGCTATTGAACGAAGTTAAGACAAAGTATGTTCTGTGTGTATGACCTCATCTCAATAGCGCGTTTCACTATAAAATTTTATCAAGAAATCAAAAGATCTTGCAGAACTATACTTCTGGAGTACCGTATTTTCGAAAGATGGTTTAGAGTATGTAGATGCAATCAATTTGATATAGTCTAACCATCAGACACTTATCGACTGGGCCAAAGTTCAGCTTTAATATTTAAATGAGTCTTTGTCATTGATCTTTGCATTCTGTTTCGCCACAAATTGCATCAAAAGGACTCGATCGTCCTCCCCAAAGGCATTTTATTTCAAAGTTCTGTCGGTAATGTTACTATTGTGTCTGCTGGTGATGATGGTGACGGTCTACGCATCGAAGCAGCGCTTATTCGTTGACCATACAAATTCAAACTTTCTTTTTTCAAAATTTATTCATATTTGTAAGTCATATTTTAATTGGCTAGCTTCTGAAATGTGATGGCAATTAAATTGTTTTTTTTTTTTTTTTTTGTGAGTACCTACATAGATAATTTTGAAATATCACAAAATAATAATTAGTAAACCACACAGATTGTTTTTGCCATACCTATTTATAAAGTATCTGACCCGTGGTCATATGGATGCCAGATGAAACACAGCATACCTCTATAGGAAGCCCATATTCTATTATATTTTCCAAAGATGAGTTTTGTTGATGCGAAATGAACATCAATTTGGGCTTGAAATAAGTCCTGTTTTAAGATTTTCAGAGGTTGCGGCTTTTTCTTTAAAACAAATGTTCTAGAAGTATCAGTAACATTAAATTTGTACACCTAAAATTGATAAATTTATATTTTGTTTTTTGTGAAATGTTCTTGTGACAAAAATGTCACGCTGGGTCTACTGTCTTACCTATTCCTTCCTCTTTACTTAATATACTTTAGAAGTTAACATTAAGCATGTGTACAAATGTTCCTTCCTAAACTTATGTATATTTATATGTAAACGGTCGCACACAAAACTTGAAGAAAATAAACTGAACCGGAAGCCAAAAAGTCTCCAAAATAACCTTTTTTATTTCATCTCTCACAAAATGGAGTTTAAAAATCTTTTAAAACTAAAGTGTCCCAAATTTAGCTCATCCCACAAATCATTTCCATAATAAAAAGCATTATTCGGCTTAGATAAAAAAAGCAAAAAAATACAAAATCAATTCAAGCAGCAATAAAACGAATAACAGAATGAACCACAAAAATCCACATCCCTGATTCTAAAAATAACGATAAAATGAAAAATAAAAGGAAAAAGGAAAAAAACCGTCAACTAACATTCTGCCAATTTCTGTTCAATGGCAGAAAATTTAAAATTTATGAGACCATTTCCAGTGGCCAAATAACCATTGCGCACCGTTCTCTTTGATGTCCAATTTTCTATTTCAGCTAAAAAAAAAAAAAACAATCTAGACAGTCAGAACCACTCATACACATAGACACAAATATTTGTTTGCTTTTCCAGCTATACCACCAGGATACATTTAGATACATTTACCCCATTTTAGATGGTCACAGCTCACTAGTTAACAAACCCAAAATAAAAGGAATGTTTCCGCTTAAAAAACCATCATCCATTTATTTCGCTAGCGGTCTTTCTCTCCATCATGGACGACCAAAAAGGACGAATGGCGAAAAGCGATAGCAAAAAAAAGAATAAAAATTGGTATTTTGGGCAGGATTGTGGTGCTATTCCTGGCTGCCGGGACTGGTGGTGGCCATTAAAATTCAATACAATTTTAGAAAGATTTATCGAAAAATTTCAAGTGAATAAATTTACCTAAGTGCATGTCATAGCACCGTTTTAGGTTTTTCTGAGTGGATATTCGATATTTTTCTATGCGATAGGATTGCTTTGAGCTTGTTAGTTTTTTTGCAAGGGTGGATGCGGAATGCCGAATGGCGATATGTGCATGGATATGGGAATTAATAATTTATCAAAAATGAACTTAGTTGCAGTCCACAAAAGGTTTTTTTTACATTTTTTTAATGGATTTAGAAATTAAGACTAAAATGTTTTTTAATGGCTTGAATTAAATAAGGTTATCGATAAGGCATTGGGTCGAGTATAAAAAAGCTGTTTTTGATCTTAAGTCCTCTTAAGTAGCGTAGATTAAAAAAAAAATTGCCCTTTTTAGGAATCGATGCTCTACTCATGTCACTAAGTAGTTGAATAGCAAAAAAGAAAATTGATGTCATAACAGATCTGTTGAACGAGACCAGATCCCAGTGATTAACAATCTCAACCTGTGTGTGCGTTGAATTCTGCAGGAATGTAAGGGACCTAATAATTCACTGATGAATTAGAACGGCTAGCATAGATGCACTTACATATTTCATGACAAGATCTGTTCCAACAGAATATTGAAAAGTGAGTATTAAACAATATTTACACAATGTTTGATTAAAAAATATCGTTTTTTCTAACAGTATTGACCAAATGTATGTACTGTTTCTCATAAAAAGTCAAAAGAGAAAGATGGCATACTATGCCGATGGGCAGAATGGCATACATCTTACCATCCTTAATTAGTTGTATTTTTACTTGCGATTATAAGTACTATTATGCATTCGTAAAAAAAAATTTGTTTGGACAATCAAACATAACATTACGATGATAGAGAAGCCTAAAAAATTGGGTCCGACAATTCTGTCTGTCTGTCTATCCGACCGTATGTATCGGCACCTACAGCCTAAACGGCTCGACCGATTTGCTTCAAATTTGGTTCATAGTGTTATTATGACGTCCTACAGAGGGGTTTTTGGAATAAGCATTCTAGCTCCAAAACTAACGGTACCTGCCATACGATTTTAACTACGATTTTGATAAAACTTTCTGAATAATGTTTTCTGTGCAAACTTTATGTTTTGGTTGGAATAGATTTTTCAGGAAAAGTCTTAAAACGGTACCTCCAATAGGACCGGTTTTTCAAATCACATTTTTTCGTAAACCACTTGACGGATTTCGATGAAATTTTTGTATACAAAATAATAATAATTCTTAAATTTTTCAAAAAAAAGTTTTTTTTTATTTTTTGTTTTTTAAAATTTTATTTTTTTGATAAAAACTATGAATTGCTAGAAGTTGACATGCTCAAAAAATATTTGGAATATGTTTTCGAAAAGTTTAAAAAAAAACCGTTTTTTGAAAAAGCTGGTCGAACGATTTTGAAAAAAAAAATTCTTTAAATTCTAAACAGTAACCGAAATTACATGGCTTACTTAATTTTTTCCAAAAAACTTTTTAACTAGTGATTTTTAAGTGATCAATAAAACTTCATATCATTTTTTCCCTGCTTTTTTTCCAAAATTTCAAACCCCAAGACCACTGTTATCTGTTACACATTAGAGCAAGTTCGTCCGACCCACTCGTGCACTTTTTTTATTTTGCCATATAAATGGTGTTTTTTTTTTGACGTGTGGTTTTCAATCTGGCAATACTTTATTCGGAATTGATCTGTTTGACAGCTGTCACTTGATTTATGTTCAGTTTAGTTTGCCATTTCATAATGAATAGACTTACTCCTGAACAACGTGTGCAAATTGTGCAAATTTATTACCAAAATAATGGCTCGGTTCGCGCGACGCGCGCCGACGCATCGCGAGCTGCGTCCAATAGCCGGTCGACATATAGACAGCCGCGGCGGCCACATGCCCGAAATTATTTTAAGAACATAATGGCAAACCCTTATCTTTATAATAAAGCTAAATTCTTGGCCATAACATTAAATTATATGCTTTTTTTCTTTTTAAAAACCACACGTCTAAAAAAACACCCTATATAAATGTTTTATTTAAATTTTTGATAAATAGTTTTATTCTTTCAGTGGTTGAATGAAAAATAAAACTCGATCGTGTATATTTTCGAATTTGCTATCAGTTCTTAACAATTTTTTGAATTAGTTAAAGCTTTAGAAGCAAACTTATGTATTTAAGTTTTGTTTATTTTCTATGCTATCTTTGTTCATGTTGATTATTTTTTTTTTTGTTAAAACTTACGAAAAGCATTGTTAAGTTTATTATATAATTTCTTGTACTTAATATTTGACATTAAATTACTTCACAATATGTTACCCTAAATTTTGTTAATTTGTTTAATGTAAAGTAACGTATGCCGTTTTGCCCAACCTTGATATGCTATTTTACACACCATGTTGAGCATGTTGGTTTTTCGAGGACATCTTTTCAAAAATGTATATAAGTGAAACAGCCTTTACTTTTAGCATCTGACAAATAAAATGAAAACGTAACTTTTCTTATCATTATCAAAGCGGTGAACATAAGAAAGTGTGCCATATTAGGCCACTTTCATTTACCATACATGATACATATGACGGGGGTACCTACATTATAGGTTTTGCAGCAGTTAAGTTTATTAGAAATTCTTAAGATTTTTCCCATTTTCCATATTAATAGTTAATGTACGATTAATATAGAAAGAAATTAAAATTAAAATTTTTTTTAAATCCTAGAAGGAAAATCAATGAAAGGTGGAGTTTATTTTTGAACGTTAAGAATTCACATTAGAAATACATACCTAGTCGCTACTTTGCAATATTTCCCCTAAAAAATTATACCTTTATATGGAGTTCAAATATAGCTAGGGTAAAGTCGGGTGATTCGGCACCCTTTTCAAAATCTCCCACTTAATGACATCTTTTCAAAACTTTTGAAATACTATAAATACAGCCGAATAAAAAAAAAAGTGGGTGTGTATTAAGCAAAAACTTTTTTGTTGTATTAGTGAAGTTCGTGGTAATACGAAAGTATTTGACGCCAGGCGTTCAATTTAAAATGAAAAAAAAGAAATAATAGTGTTTGTTTGGGTTTGCTTACTGTTCATTTTGAACTAGGCACTTACTTAAATAAAAAAAATAAAAAATAAAAACATTTCAAACAGAAAATCAACGCCGAGAACAGTACGTAAGAAGACGATGAGCAAATATTGTTGCAAGATGACTCAGATGGTCCCGAAGATTTCGGGGAAAATTTTTGTGTGAGGATTATGCCCTTACAACAAAACCGGACGAGTGGCCTAACTGCATAATATGTCACTTTTAGTCACATAAATTCCTGTACATCGCATATAACAACAAAAAATTTGGAAAAAAAACAGCAAGAAAAAGTGAAGTCATATCACCCTTCATTTTTAAGTAGTCTTTTTTTAAGATTTTTATTTTTGAAAAAAAAAAATTATTCAACTAACTGTGAATTTCAAAGAAGTTCCTATTTTTTTTAAAGCTATTTTAATAATTAAGTTATTTTTGAAAAAAATTGGAATTTATGTGGAAAAAGAAAAATTGGTGCCATAACCCCGACTTTACCATATGGTAGCTATCATTGCCAAGATAATGAACAATATATTTTAAAAATAAAGAAAAATCGTGAAAAGATTTTGCTTAACTCAGTTGACTCAGCCTATATGATGTAACGTTCAAGTGACCATATTCATCAGAAAGCTTAAATACGATAATATTTCACTGCCACGTATTTAAATGAAACCCACAGTACAAAATGATTTTTTCAAATATTTAGAATTTTCCAAAGCCCATATATAAGTCACAAAGACAAACAATGTCCATATGCGTATTGGATGTTACAAAATCCATTCATTTCTTTAGGATAAATTTTATGATGCGTGTTCACGTGTTGGGAAATCATAGAGCATTTTTATTAATAAGACTTGATAAACAAGTCTTATCTCTAAGGAAACAGAAAATAAATATAATAAAATATCATTCTTGACTCACATATCTATAGTGACATTAGAGATATGTAGCAGCGATGCCTAGCGTGCGGCATTGGCAACAGAAATTGCAGCTTCACAATAATTCTGTATAGTTTATCTTTATATAGCAAAAAAAAATTGGTCTGTGAAACAATTCAAAACTTATTTAAAGTTTTATTATTTTTATCTTCTGAAGGTATTTTTTTTTTCGCTTAACAGTTGTTCACACCATTAAAATGCTTTTCCAGACAAAC
Source organism: Platycheirus albimanus (assembly GCA_916050605.2). Lineage (NCBI taxonomy): Eukaryota > Metazoa > Arthropoda > Insecta > Diptera > Syrphidae > Platycheirus > Platycheirus albimanus. Next base: position 29,147,999 of record OU696697.1, on the reverse strand, counting down.
GAAAATTTTAGAAATCAGCTCTAAGTGCACATCCAACAACTTTTTCTTCCAAGAACTGTTAAAAGCGACTACTTTCCCGGAAGACTTACAAATAGTTAGCTTAAAAGTTTTGTTTTTTATCAAACAGTTTGTATTCTTTGAACAATCAAACAGAACAGCACAGACAACAAAAATGCATTTGCTGACTGTTTCAAAGTTTTTCCATTTAAATATCGAACAATGGAAGGACAAAAGAACAATGTACCGGAATTTCGAAAATTCCCAAAAAAACTATTGGTGAGAGAAAATAGATGTGTTGGAAGGAATAAAAAAAAAAACAACTCACTAAATTAACGGAACAGGAAATGCGATAAAAATGGTAACTACCGAATATTCACTTGGTCCTTTTTTTTAACAGAAAAAACAAACTTACTCTGTATAGTCTCGTAAATAAGAAGAAGAAAATAGAGAATTCATCACGGACACACAGACACGCGACGCGCATAAATATCCCATTTAGACACACAAAGCCATTCGATTTGTTGCCAATGAAAGGGATGAAACGGAAGCTATTCATCCTTTAGGACCATTTAATGTTTGCACATTTGTCGTATCGTATACTTGTTTATCTGCCCCCTTTGCAATGGTTTTTCTTCTATGTACAAAAAAAAGAACGAAGTGCACAAGCGATTTGTTTCGGACAATATCTTAAAAAAAAAAAAATAAAAAACGAATCGGAAAGATACTCGCTATAATGCCCTTTTGTGAATGTGTCTGTGTCTATGTATGTTTGTCGTCGCAATCGTAACGCAACTCTTTTCCGAAATTTGTTTTGTGGATCGGAAGAAAAGCTTTTCTATGAACACAACACAATATACCATCAGGACGAGGAAAAGAACAATGAGAGCATAATATTCTCGAACGCTAGCCATGCTCCTTTTAAATGTTTGGGTAATATCCTTTTGGTGGGGTATTTATCCACAATGATTATTCCATTTTGCTGTATAGACCAGGGACAGAAGACAGAGAAAAAAGAAAAGAAAAAAAACGGTGCTCAGCAATAAAATTTACAAGTTCCGGTTTCCGTTCAAATGGGTGAATTTAGGCAAACGATTACATTTCGGAAATCCCGTCCAAATGTTGGATATAAAATGTATTTTATGTAAAATACTCATATGAACATGTGTAGATTTGTGTGCCCTCTGGTCACCGATTTCAAACTCAGTCATCATAACGTTGTAATGTTGCATATAGTTATTCCAAAGGAGTAGAGTTTCCTAAATATTGATTTGGTTTCTCTTTTATATGGCTTTAAAATACTGGACAACTACATTAGAACAGACAAATATTTACTATGAAGAGAAGGGGTCAAAAATGATAAATTCGTTTAAAGCATCGATGTTTATTAGTCGTAGCTTTGTCCTTGATAAATTATTCGGACAATTACGGATGAAACGAAATGACAGATTTTCGAGGTAACTCCAACAAATTTCGACCGCTTCAGATGTGCTTTCTAGAACATACCAGATCATAACGCTGGGTGTACTATAGTGGGTCATAGACCGGGCCAACATTTTTATTTAGATCAGAGGTATCCACATCAATAAATCTCGAGTCTTTAAAAATCAAATTGGAGAAATAAAGAGCATGTTTTCGAGATTTCATAAACAGAAGTCTTCAAAACGATCTACGACAATTTGAATCAGATAAAAACAAGAAAAGGTGTTGAGTATCTTCAGCCCCATCGTTTTACAAATTCGTTGATTTAAAAAGATGCATTTCGGCCCGATTTTAAATTTTCAAACCCACATTCCCAAGAAAAAATGTTTTAGCAGGAAGTATTTATTTTATTTTAGGATTTATAAAGCTTTGATTAAGCAAGGAAGAAAGAGTTCTTAATCATTATACTTAGTGCTTTAATAGGACCAAAGAAACATCATCTACATCTGTTTCTACAACCCAAGTTTTTTAGGGCCTCTGGATAAGACAACATGTAAAAGCAATCCATTGCCACTATTCACTTAAAAAAGTCACAAGTGTTCGAGTGTTGGCCCAACAAAGTTAGTTTACAATTCTTAAGGCAGGTTTCCTCGACGGGTGGTGAATCATCTGCAAAATATAGTTGGAGGAAGTAATTTTTACGTGCCCTAGGAATGGAATCTCAGCACAATCTGACCCATCCACAAAAAAAGACGACCTTTCCCTGCACCAACTACAAACCTCGCTGTTATGATCGTGTCCCGTGCCTACTAACCATAACATGACTTCAAGCCTGGAAAATCCACAATTATCAGATCTTGGAAGAAACCCGAGAGTTTCACATCGAGAGGTGCCACATGTTCGTCGACTTTAAAAAAGCTTACTTCAGTGTAAATATGGAATAGTCATAAATAGTGTCATGGTCAGTTTACATAATTCTTACTTCGTATCAGGATGATGCTGGAAAATGCTCGCTATTCCGTCTAAAGTTGTCAGGAATTCTTCCCTTACAACACCACCAAAGGGTTAAGACAAGGTGACTCACTGTCGTGCTGCTGTTTCAAAGAGGGTCCTATGCAACCACCAATGCCAGATTATCAGGTAATATCTTTAGTAGATAAACACCGTTAGGTACTAAGGATTGCTGACAGTCATTGACATGATAAAAAGTACAAAGCGAGTAGTAACCGGTGCCTTCATTATCATGGAGTCAGCAGAATGGGTCTGATTTATCAAAGAGGACTAGGCGAAGTATATGCTTTCAAAAAAGAAAGTCAATATCAACCACTGACTTGGTCAGAACCGTCTGCTGTAAATACGGAGACCATTCAGCACGGAACTGAAACGTAGAAAATCTCTTGCATATTGCCGTTTCTGGGGGAATAAAAAGCCCTATCGAGAAAAACTATTGGGAAACGCTGTAAAGAACATTCTTCATTCCGGGTCTAAAACATCTTTATTGGTGTATAAAAACATCATCCTGTCAGCTGCAAAACTGGCTAAGATAGCTGGGCGGTACTAGAGCGAAACATCAACCCTCAGACTCGTAAAGCTTTCAACGTCATACCAGAAGGAGTCAGAAGCCAAGTTAGGGAAAGATCTTCTACTGTATAGTCATGGTGTGCGAAATGAATGCCTGAAATCCGAATGGAAAAGTTAGGCCGTGAACAACACATCACATGAAGGTCAAGTAAGTAAGCACTCTACATTTGATGTGCCTTATCTAAAAAAGTCACTACATCTTTATCTTAAAAAGATATTCCAAAGGGGGTGCCCAACAACTCGCGGCTTTTATTTCGCAACCTATCATCTCGCAAATGTCTTAATATTTTTCATCTATTTCGCAAGAGTCAGTTGGCAAATAAGAACTGCGAAGTAACAAAATAAGAATTGCTGATATGTAAAATAATACATTGCGTATTGACACTGCAGCGAAAAAATGAAATGCGAACGAAAGTGATGGATTTTTTATTGAATTCGGCTATTTCATCGAACCCCGAATCAGTAGAGAAAAAATAAGGCCCTAAGCTTAAATATGCTAGGAAACAGGTGAAACGCGAACACGCAGTTGATGTGATCTACCTTTTAATGTCACAGAATAGGGTGCACAAATGGCATCTTTGAAGAAATTCAGCAGCCGTGTTTGACAATTGTTGTACTTAAAAACCCAACAGCAGATTTAATTGAAAAAGTGAATATCTGGAATTGTAATAATTTTACAAGGTCAAGATGATGAGGCGTGAAGTCTTTCAAACATATCAAAATGATCGCTGTGGGAAACAAAAACTAATAAAATATAAACTTGATAATAAGACTAGAAAATCTCTTTCAAAAGCAAACGTTTCATTCATCAAAAACCCAAAAACTCCTTGAGAAAACATTCACCATCTTATTTCTTCGCACATCACTTATCCTCATCAAATGCATGCTATATATAAAAACGTAAATGGATTTAAATATATACCTGCATACATACATACATATGTGTATAATTTCATATTTTGATCAACCGCAAATCAAAATGTTCAATTTGATCCACGATTGATTCCTCTTTCAATAACAACCACCTGGACCTGGACTCTTACTATGGGATAACATGTTGTCCAAAGTTGCATGTGGATTGCAGTTCTTCTTTTTTTTTTGTGTACCATCGATCTCTAGCAAATGGCCGCCAACAGCATTTTGCCATTCACATTGGTAATTGCTGCTTTAGCTGCACATAAGCGCAGCTTAAGTCCAGCCTTGCGGCACCGCTTCCAGTAATTGCACTCATTTTAATACAGTCGAGGTCGGATAAAATGAACGGCTTTTTATTCGAAAAAGTATGAAAATTAAGGTGATAATTTTTTTTCTGGTCAATTTGATTTGCTAACTGTTTTATTCAAGTTTATAGCATTTTACTCTCGGTAGAAGTGGAACTTTAGAAAAGTAACCTACAAGAGTATGAGATGAAAATGACTCCTTTTGACATCAGTTTTTGGCAAACTTGCAAAATTTATTTATTTAGGAATATAAAAATATGCACAAAAATAAAAAACCACATACATCACACAACGCACTGGCCTTTAAATAACTCTTTGTAATGCGCAGTAGCATAATACTCGATTTTCCCACACGTTCTGATGCTTTTTTCTCGCCTTAGCTCAGTAATATTCAGGCGCACACATTTATACAATGCTAAGTACACGAAAGTCGGAAGGCTACGAAGAATAGCACAAAGAGGAGCAGACGTAGAATATAATACACTGTGTAACGTATTCTATCTCATTAGCTCGCTGGTTTAATACTATGTTTGTCTCTTTGTCGTGACGCATTTTCGTTTCATTGAGCTTTAAAACACAACGATTCTAACGAATTTTCATTAGAAACATTTCATCTTGCATGTTGCATGTACCATATTAAATGCTAGATCTATATAGGCACTAATTGATGTGTTAAGTCTTATATGTGTGTTAACATGTCCGACAAGTTGACAGAGTTTTTCGGAAATTTAGTGAAGAAAATATGGTTTTAGAAATAGAAATCTTGGCATGTTGTTATCCGTCTGAAAAGGACATCATTTATAGATGCCTGTGTGGATGGAATCTTAGTATAGAAGGTATAGTGGTGTAAGTTATTTGTGCGGTTTCTTTTCTGTCGCTCACTGTAGTATCATACCCCGCAGTAAATACTATACGCCATGTCAAAATCCATGCATTATATACGAACTTACTTCGAACGATTTTTACTCGTATATGTATGCTTGTCTTCTTCCCTCCAATAATTTGTTCAGTTCAGCTGTAATTTATATCCAAAGACTCGATCATTTTTGATCTGGACAATCAGCGGCCATTTTTATTTATTCCAATCGAATATCCCTTCCGTTGCGGCCGGTCATTCCGACCAAGTCCAAGACGAATATCTCGCCAAGCGAAATAATTGTGCATTTTGTACAAAAACAAAACGCAAAGCTATATCGCATCGCAAAATGTCGGATATTTACGAATTATAGTTATTTGAGAGTTTTTATCGGTTGGACGTGAATTCTGGACGTGTCCGCCGCCACCATGTCAACGTGCATTGTCATAACGTCGTCGTCATCATCGTCATCGTCATCTTTTGACTTGAAATAATTTTTAATTTTTTTTTATTTTTGTTTTTTAGTTTTAACTTGGCTCTCATATATAATAAATTGCAGCAAAGTGGAATTTAATATGGACAAAGGTCCTTCGCTTGGCTTGCAAAATTACATTGCTGGTTCATGCCAATTATGTTTGGATTGGGATACCTATACCTTTTGCGCTTTGGTTGGGCTATAGTGCGCGGGATCTTGAATGCGGATAGGAAAACTCTGGAAATGATGAATTAAGTGCTATCGATGCCATCAATTTGATGTCATTTTGTGGTCATTGGTTGACTTGACGTTTTGGGGTTTTTGTTGTTGTTTTTGTCTCGGTTACGATTGAATGAGCGCACACACACAGTGTTGTTTGAAGGCTTCATGACGATGATGAAGGCTCCAGGCTTCAAGCTTCAAGCCTGGGAATGTGTTCCGACAATTTTGCGACTGGGTGATTTAGGTTGGGCCGCTGTTGCGATGGTAGCGGGCGGTGGGGAATTGCTGATGAAGCATCTCTAACTCTTGTTGATTGTAGTAGTCTATCCGTCATCGTTGAAAAGTATCTATATAGGAAAGGTATCTATACATTTATTGGCAATTATTGCCAACATTCGATTCGCAAACGATTGAACGATTACTCGAAATTGCTGGATTCAATAGGAAATTAAATGAGAATTCAATTGGATACAAACTCTGTGTTTAGGGCTGGATCGTGCAACAGTTATTAAACCAGACGAACTTATAAAAATATAAATTTCTTCAGTATACTAGGGGTTAAGGGTCTTTTGTCGCGTTTTTTTATTTTTGTTGGGATACACACAAATTTGTTTCGACTGGTTTTGATACTTTAAGCTTTATCATTTTCAACAGAGAATATTTCATTAAATAAATAAAAAAAAAACTTCTCATTCTCACACCATGTTGTCTTGTGAAAAATGTTTTTGAGTTCTTATTTTATTTTATTAAATTGTTTGAATTATGAGAAAAAAATTTCAATTTACATGAAATTGAAATCTCCAACTAAACAATGCGAAAATGTGTAAAAGGATATCAAACTGATGATCTTTAATTTTTGTGGTAATAAGTATACGTTTGCAAAATATTGTATTTAATAATATACTGATTAGTTGTGGGGTTCTATTAATTAATCAAATAGAGCTAATAAATCTGGATCTTATAGTCTAGATAAAAAGCTAAACTGGAAATCCAATAAAAAGAAATGTTGCAAAACGCCTACAAAAAACCATCGGAAAATTGACATATCTAAACATATTACCCAATGGCTGTATACAACTGTTTTTGGAGCGATACACGACACTTTCAGACATCTTAAACTTACTGATCAATCTCACACTCCTCGACAATCGACATTTTTAGTAAACAAACGGTATTCGTCTCAGAGCCATCTCTCATCTCAGATCTCATCTTAGCTCTGTAATTGGTGTCATTACTGAATACCGCTTCTAGATTGGGCATTTTCTCAAACGACTTTTGCAGTAGTCACATGATCGAGGAGGAAGAAGAGACTATCCCACAACTTCACACAGTTGTTCATGCCATGCTCTCTCCCAAAGACAAAAAAATTACGTTTAGAAGAGTTCTTCTCCAACAATACTAGCGATTTAATAATCTACCAGACATGGGGGCCAGTTATAGCGATTAGGTTTTTTCGTGATCGCTATAACGATCAGATAAAAGATGTCAGAAAAAATGCCTGTTTGACATTTCACAATACAAGCGCTTATCTGCACGTGGCAGTGTATTTATTGTCGGTATTGTCGAATAATGAAATTTTCGATAAAGATGCCAAACAGACGATTAAACAAACATTTCGTCTAGAAACCAAGTTGCATAAGTGGGAGTGAACTAGCAAAAAAGAGTTTAAGTCCATTTATGACGCAAAGTAATTCACTCACATTTTTGTCACCCTGCGTTGCTGGTGACGTTGTGCCTTCGAATCAACAACCTGTCACTATTTTTTATGATTAAATTGCACAACTATTAGTTCAATTGAAATTTTTATTAGCAACGAAAATTCTCGGACTTGGTTGCGCCATCGATCAGTGAAGCATTTGGGTTTTAAATCGATTCATAACATACAAAGTTATCCATTTGAAATTTTTTTTCGGTTTGGTTTTTCTGATCGCTATAACTGGCCACTCATTGTCTGAAATGTACGTCTGTCTTTTAGCCTGTATGTCTGTGTGTCTGATTTGTTTCAAACTCGGTACTTAGTGTTTATTTGGTAGCCCTTAGGGCTTTATTTTATGTTCACCCTAGTTCCAAAACTTTAGTTACTTATAATCTATGTATTCCCACTCTGGGCCAATTCGTTTATCATCTGAACGTATCCGTATACAAAAAACAGCCTCTTGATATTAAATAGAAAATCTAAAAAAATATAAGGCAACCCCCTGGTGAGGTTCGAACCTCCCCAATCTACTACTTGACTTTTTTACTTGGCACTAATTTAAAATTTGGGATTAAATTCGCATATTTGTTTTTCGTCGCGGTATAAAAGGCACCAACTTCCAAATTATACTATTTGTATTTATTAAAGTAAAAATTATTTATTCGGTTTCAATATCAAACTCTAAGATAGGGCGGAGGGTTCGAATCTCAGCGGCGGCAGATTTTTTTTTTATTTTTTCACTTTTACTATTCCTAATACACATACACATCAAGAGGCTGGCCTTCTTTAAGGATACTGATCAGATGCTTAATGTGTTGGCTCAATGGGAATATAAAGAATTAAAAGAAAAAAAGACATCAAGGTTCATATTATGCACTTTGTACTCTGTACTCTATGTTATCTGTCAAAGTTTATTACAAAGCCTGATTCTAACTATGAGATAAATGATACGCCCCACCGATGTTTTCGAACTATTCGTTATGTGTGACAAGACCATAGACCTAGTTCAAAAGAATAAGATACTTATGGTAACGATTTTGTCCATACTTTAATCTAGCGTTTAAAAAATATTTTGAACGATGAAAAGGATTAAAACAGTGTCCCGAAGCATCACGGGTCATCCAAGGCTTTGCGCACCCGCAATGCTATCTGTTCACTTAGATATCACCGTGGACCCAAAAAAATGTGTGTCTGTAATTTACATTCAGAAGTGAAACTTCAGAGATGAGAAGTAACATTTACGAGAGAATGAGATGAAAAACGTCTTCCAACACGAGTTTTCGGCTTACTTTCAAAATTTATTTCTGACAACACGTAGTCGTAAGTAAACAAACGTTTTGACACACATAGCATACAAACGTACCGACTCGCTTGCTTGGGAGCAGGGCTGCATTTGGGGACTCTTTTTGCGTCCTTTTCACTCCTTTTTAAAGCCTGAACACCAGGACGCTACTGTTTAAAAATCATCCTTTTAAGAATTGAAACAATTTTTTGAATGCCTATTTTTGTTAAATACTTTCCTCATGCATTTGTTTGCATATTGCATTCTTCTTGAAATAAGCTCATTTAACTCTTTTTCTAAAAATCCCGTTAGACTGAGGCTTACATACAACTTTCTAACTCACTTTTTACCATGCCCAAAAGTTTTTTTTCTAGTCAAAATCAGCTTATAGATTTTGACTAGAAAAAAAACTTACCAACTGATTTAGCGAATTTTGTCTGCACTAAATATATGCAAACATATTCATTATGCAGCTTTAGGATTCGTTTCCTGACATCCTGAATCAAATGAAGTTCAAAACTATGGGCAAAGTGTTAAGTACTTAGTATTTAAAAATTTTGAGTTTGTAAATTACATTTTAATTTAAAAAAAGAACGGAAGTAATTTGAGCTTTCACTTTATTTTTTATGTTGACTCTTTTTATATACCAGAACTCTTTTTTTAACTCTTTCAAAACTTTTCTATATCAACTTTTTGGTGTAAGTCCACTGTCCACCTGCCTTATCATTTATATTTATTTGTTTAAAAGTGTCATGGCGCATTTCCATTTCATCGAGTTTCAAATCCCAACGGCACCTTACTAATAAAGCTTCTCTTTAAAAATAATGCATATTGTTTTAAAAAAAAGAAGTGTTAAAAATAATCCTTTTAAATTTTGTATGTCCTCGTTTCCATCATCAGTTTTCATTTTTCAATCATTTATTGCGTTTAAAAAAACCTCTAGAAAATACTACTATACCTACTCTCAAAACAGATTGCTAATTTATGTAAGTTTAGTTCGAAATGCTTAATTTTGTTTGTCTAATATTTCGTTCTTCAAAAATGTAATTTCGTGAACAAACTCTCTTTATTATGATCTTTAAAGAATCATGGATTTCTAAAACTTCAAGTCAGAATTCTGAAATCGCAACAGATCTACAGATTCAATTCCTTCTGAGGTTGACCCATGGTGTTGAACCATGGTGACAGTAATTCTGTTATAGATATAACTTCTTATAATTAAAAAAAAAATGAAGTATTTCAATAACAAATGTATCCTCAAACAAAAGATTATTCAATATCATGAATGTCAAATAAAATTTCTAAAAAAATATATTTCGAAATAAAAAGTATAAAGTCGCAAAACTCGTGCAACAATCTATAGTATACCCACTTTGATACCTCCAAGTAATTTTAAATAATCGCTGAGCAGTATTTAACGAAAATTAAAAAAATTAAGGCTTCAATTAACTCTTCTCATTTCCCGCTGAAAGCCATCAAACATTTTGCTGGCGTTAAACTGGTCGCTTACTGCATATAAACATCCTAATGCCATGATCTTGTTGCCTTTAATATTAACATCCTATCCTATATATTCTTGAGCTCAAACCTTTCTCACCCTGAGGCTATCACATTATATTCAGATTTTCTTTCAACACTGCGCTCGCTTATAGGCAAAAGGCACCACTACTTCGTGGTAGGCAGGCGCGCCATTTCTTTAATTTGATTCCATCTGCAAATCTGACTCCATCAGGAGCACGGTGGCGAGGCGTGCAGTGGCGCGCGGCGGTATACTTATAAACAATTCGGCGGATTCTGTTGAAATTTACTAACACTACAATTAAAATTGCGTTAAAATCCCATTTAGGATGTTGGCCAGCCCACAGGTGCTTGCCGTCTTAATGGATGCTCCATAAATCCTTTGCTAACGAAGCGTTGAAAAAATCACTTTACCAAAGGCGTCGTCCGTCGTCGCTCTTGCTCTCCTCCTCCAACAAATAAAAAAACATGTCTACTTATACCTTAATATAATAATATTTTCAACAAATGGCGCACAGACTGTTAATTTATTAAACAATCCGCCTCTGGGGCTGGTACGGGGCGATTCAGCTACTTAATACACGTCTTGCCGAGCGGGTGCAATTAATTCGCCACCAAAATACTCAAACAAAGGAGTTTGAAAGCGGCGGCGGCGGCGGTACCGGCGTGGCGTTCGGCCATCAGAGTACCAACAGATACACCGAACAACAACAAAATTTAACAAATGTCATTCAATTACTTCGTTCCAATTATGACCGGTAGAGGCGTTGAATCATTAATTCGAGCTGCAAGCCGCGCGTCGGACGAACTCGAGCTGTGCAAAACGCTGAAGCTGACCTACCTCGTCGCACAGGGACAATCAATTATTTATATAGGTACCTACTCTATCGAGTATACATTTCTATGACATCAACTATATGGATGGAGATGGAGAGACCTTCGCCTGTGCCGGGCGCTTTTTATCTGCGCGACCAGGATCACCGACAAAATGACACATGAAAGATGATGAACTCACCATGGACAGACAGTAGCCGCGGCAGCGTCATCTGAGCATCAGATAAAATCGATTGCTCCACCCTTTGATGGCCACCGACGCGACGAAGCTACGGACGAAAAAGACAACGCACCAGAGTCCATACCACAAAGCCACAAAGGGGCCTAATCCAGGTATGCACTATTGAAGTGGCTATATCTGGGCGCTCTATACAACTTATATAGATGATCATCTAAAGGCCATCAAGACCGGCAGCAGTATCGGAGGTGAGGTGAGGTGGAAGACTTTTGTCGTTCCCTTCGGTGACGTACCATTGTCCCAAGGTGATTAACAGGTGAATTTCACAAGTATTAATGTTGTTTAGTCACTAAAAATTATGTTACCTAAGTATAGGTATACATTCTCATAGTAATTTCATGGAAGTTGTTTTTTTAGTTCTAAACTTCGTCAATGGTGCCACTAGTTGTCTTATCTACTTTACATCAAATGTCTTCTATTGTTGTTTTTGCTTCCCATGGCAATCTGGACAAAAACCACTCCTAACTCTCCAATCAAGTGTTGGTGAACATCGTCCATAGATGGCGCACCAAACGTTCCTCTTAAAGGGAGTACTTACTCTAGATTATAAATACAAATGCCTAAGATCACCATAACAATCGCTTAGATTGAATTAAGGAAAGCCATATGTGTTGGTTAAAAGAAACGAATTCCAGAAATCCCACGAGCACGAAAGAGTTCGATTGTGTTCAAACTTCATTTTCGGTTATGTTGGGAGTTATTCTCAAAATCAGATGAATCGATTTTGATTAAACAGGAATGAGTGCAAATAATCAGACTTAAAGTCCAATGAATTTATTTGGTTTTAACTTTTGTGTTCTTTGCAATTTTTAAGATGTTTGAAATCTTTTGAATTTCTGTTTTGAGCTTACTCCTTCAGAAACAATGATTGCAAACAAGAAGTGAACTTAAACTGAGCTTAAATTGCGCCATTCTCTGTGAGGTCGACCGTTTACTTTTACACGATATGATATTCCAAAAGTGATAAAAAAAAAATTTAACGATTCAAAATAAATAAAAATTCATTTCCAACACTTATTTTTGTTGTTGTAATTTTTACCAAAAAATATTCCAATATTTTAAATGGAACACCCTTTTGTACCACAAACACTGAAGTGGAAGTAACAGTTGTTTTTTTTAGAGGTATAGAGCTTATAGTTGGCAACACTATTTTAACTGGCGGCCATTTTTTCAGCTGTCAAAAGATTTTTTTTAAGTTTGGTTTGGCATTTCAACATGAATAGACTGACGCCTGCACAACGCTTACAAATTGTCCAAATTTATTTTGAAAATCATGGTTTTGTTCGGAATACGTATCCCAATCTTCATAAACGAATTTTGTTTAGCGATGAAGCTCACTTTTGGTTGAATATGAATACGTCAATTAGCAAAACTGCCGTATTTATATTGATAATATTCCTCAAGTGTATATGGTGAGGCACCGTTAGGTACATCAACATAAACTGACTGTTTGGTGTGCTTTATGGGTTGGTGAAATAATTATGGTCCGTACTCCTTTAAAAACGATGCTGGCCAGATCGTTACAGCAATGGTGACCGGTATAGAGCCATGATTACTGACTTTTTCGTTCATCAATTGAACAACTATAATGTGCAGGACCTGTGGTTTCAACAAGATGGCGCAACATATCACACCGCTCGTGCCACAACTGATTTGTTGAAAGAAACGTTCTGTAAGCGCATTATTGACAACATGGAGGACATCATTCGCCGCGTTATTGCTGATATACAGCCAAAAATTTTGGAAAGTGATCGAAAATTGGACCTTCAGATTAGACTAAGTCCGAGCCAGCCGTGGCGGTCATATGCCAGAAATCATATTTAAATTATAATGCCAGAAGATTATCTTTCGAATAAAGTGAATTTTATGTCAATTAAAAAAAACCGTCTTTGTTTTATTACATTTCAAAGTTCCACACCTCTAAAAAAACACCCTTTATTATCACGGAATAATCCTTTTACCACCCTAAGGTTATGCCCAAGGGGGCAGTAAAGTTCCTTAGGGTAAACACAGATGTGCAGAAAATTCTGTGCAGTCAAAATAATTTTCACATTCTCTTATGGGACAGGCCAACCCAAATGCTGCAGGTTTCAGTAACTGCACGATGTATACCTATTCCTAAATTGCATGCTGGGATACACACACACACTTGTGTAGTATGACGTTGACAGCTCGAATACCATGGTATTGATATCAGCAGTGTGTCACAGGTACTATATACTCTGGATAGTAACAATGTCGTATCAGGGAAAATAACTACGCCCTATGCCTCTTTTAAACTGGTGAGACTGGTGCACACAAATAGTAACGGACCAAATAATTTTTGACAGAAGTAGCCATCAAATTGTTCGAAAAGTACATCTGATTTAGGTGCAATCGGCAATCAATAATTGTCTCATTTTTTTACGAGAAAGTGGCAAATGTTTCTCTTTTTACACTCTTTTTACTTCGCTATAAGATTCATTCTTTCTTCTCAATGCTTGCCATCTTTCAGCCGCTCAAACCATTCCTCATAATAGAATAAATTCAAAACCGAACCCTCCGAATCCCTATCCGCAAACTTTATTTTTTGTTCTTACACATTGTTTTTCAGAAAATTAATTTTTATAAAAAAAAAAACTATTCAGGTACTCTCATGGTGAAATTAACCTTTAAAATATACTGCCGCTGCGTAGCCCATGTCCATCACAATATAGGTATGCGAGGAAGCATTTAGGTTCGGCATTGATAATTGCGATGCCTCCTCCATTAAATGGTAGCGATGTTGATTGATTGCCCAATCGATTATTGCATTATTTGGGGGCCAAGTTGAGATCGACTGCAATCACAAGTGAGAGCCGAGATTCAAAGAATCGTTAATGATCTAGGCTTCCTCATCGTCATCATCATTCTCGCCACTTCTTCAGAAGAACATATTAAAGCGTTAAATTAACATATTGACCGGTCGTCGCGTCGGTCGGTCGATCGGTGCTTCGAGCTCCGAGCCGATGAATTGAGGAAGTTTTAATTGATTTTTGGCGGTCCGCACCAAGTAGTGTGGCAATAATTATATTGGTAGGAGTTGAACCTTTAAGTCATTTATCATAAATATGCCAATGTTCTGGAGAGATTGGCATTAAAAAATGATTAGTAAATGAATGAACCTGCATTCCAGGATCTATAGCAGGGTAGGTATACTCGTAAAGGTAAAATTGTATAACAATTAACACAATGGGTGTTCTATAAAAATGGAAGCAGTGCGTATTGTTTGTTACATTTGCGGAAAATCGATTCAGGAAACCATTAACCTTTATCCTATTCACTATTATCTTGAGTGGGTTTAGGTGTTCTAAGAAAAAATTGAAAGTGGAAAGAGTTAAGTTCATGTGCTATCTTGAGAACTCGCCATAGTGAAACAATTATATACGCATTGGCTTCGCTGTTGGTGGTCTAATAAATGTTTCAACTTACGCGATTCCAAAAATGAACCCCATTGCCATTGATGTGTGACACCATAAAATTAATCTTAGCCCACGAAAATTCCGTTAAGGCAACATTGACTTTCCTAAAAAGAACCATTCCTTTTGCCTAATCGGAAAATCTAAAAAAGAATATTTTAAACTAAAATTTCAAAAATTCAAAATCAAGATATTTAATTCTTATGTGATGGTTTATCGGAACTGAACTTGACTATTAAATTTAATTAAAATCGGTTAAGCTATAAACAAAAAAACTTGTTTCTCAAGTAACGACTCTATTGGAGGAACCAATTTATAAAAAATGAATATATAAATCAAAAGATACAGAATATAAACAATAAATATATGTAAAGGGTGATTCATGGTGAGGTTTGATTTATAATATAAAATGAAACACGTAAATTTGAAAGTGAACTTAAAATTTTTTTACTGTCGTTTAAAAGAACAATTCATGGCATTTACTTTTTGAAAATCATATCATGTAAATGTTGGAATCGACTACGTCTAAAGTGGTCCATTCGGAAAGTCCAATTTCGTAAGACTCGTTCCAGCAAAGCGACTAGTATCTCGCGAATAATACGAGTAATGTTGGCTTCCAAAGCGTCAATCGTAGCTGGCTTATTCGTAAAGACCTGAGACTTTACATATATCCAGAAAAAATATTCCAAAGGTGTAATATCGCACTATCTAAACAGCCAATTTACGGTAGCAAAACTTGAACAAAATTTCACGATAAAACACCGGATTTTCACTGAGTTTTTTCAGAGCCCATTCACAACAATTTGGATACTCTGTTGTGGTGTGAGTCTTGCCATGATGACTTGCAAAACGATACTGAATAAAAATGATAGAGCAGTCAGCAGTTTAATAGGAGTCCTGCGTGATCAGTCAAAAAAGCCTATTGAAATTCAAACTTAAAATTTAAAGAAATTTCAAAAGTATCTAATTTTTTCCCATTTCCCTTTTTGGCAACAAAAAACTTACAACTTGTTGCAAGGACATGCACTGAATTTTGTGCTGCCGAGTCAAGCAGATGCAACCGGCAAATGTGAAATTGAGCTATCGATAGAAGGTTATAAGAGCTTATAAGTTATAATTTAGACTAAAGGGGGTATAATTGACGCCTTTATAAATTCATTCTTCAAGTAAGGTAGGAATTTATAATTTTATTCGATTTTAATTAATTTAAGTGTCCTAACAATTTTGTATATGGCATTGTTAACCAAAGTCAGATACAAAGTTGCAACTGAAAACGCCTGATGTTTAAAACTATGTTATTATCGCACACACTTGAATAATTTTATGATCCTTGACTCTAGAACAACAAAAACACTCATATTGAAATCGTTATCCTGTATCTACCCATTGATTACTTCAAAGGCAGCGCATAACAAATTTTTCGCACTCTCAATTTGTGTTTTGTGCTAATACGATTATGTTAAAGGTGTCTTTATAGCAAACAAAAACCATTGGTGTCGTGTACCTGTGTGTACATCTATTTCAGATGGCATTGCACCTTTTTTTTTTGTCTTCTAAGAGACTGTTAAGAGCAGAATATAAACCGTCCACAGATATAAAGGGCCAGATTTGGATTACGAAAGCGGCATCGCAAGACAGTGACATAATGCATTGAGAAAGATTTCAAAATTTCTTTAAAAAATTACCTAGGTTCAAAAAAAAAAATAAAACAGTTGTTTGAAAACAAATCTGTAAGGTTTATCTTTGTTGTAGAAACTATGGCATTATCATGGAGCATTAATTTCTGTATCAATTGTAACTATAGTGTCTCTGCTTTGTTTTCTTTCAGCTTTTCAGATACGCCTCAATTCGAAGATGCGATGAATATGTTGCATGTACAGGAAGATGACTCACTTACTTACACGAAATCGATGTCAACAAAATTATAGCTCGGAGAAGATCATGTAAGTCGACTTTGGACACATTTTGAAAAATGGGGCATCAAAGTGAAGTCGGAGTTAGCCCATTTTAGAAGACCCGTGCTACGCCAAAGCACACTCTTAGCCACCGCAATGTATACAGTTGAATTGTAAGCCTAGCAGACGGAGCCTAATTTTGTCAAGTAAGTACTATTTTTATTTTGGATGCATACCATCCACTACATTTTTTATTATCAAAAGACTCATTAAATTGTTTCATTGCTAACCGCCATGTAATATTTTAAATATCTGCATTTCATTTCACATATTTTTTGATAGGCATCGCCCTGCTTTGCATAAATATGTTCGTATTTAATTTTTTAAAAAGTTATATGATTCCATTGTATCAACCTCGCCATAATATGTTTGTCTTTAAGTCCATTTCACATATTCCATTTCAAAACCAAGGATTATAATTGGCAAAACGGAACATGTGCACCGAGTCCTTAGATAAAAATCACACTCGCACATACCTATAATCGTTTGAAGGAACAAATCCTTCTAATTCCCGCCGTCTTTGTATATCTGATAAGTATCTCAACACATATGTAGAAGTATTAAGTTTTAAAAAAAAATTCACCACTTCGTTCAACACAAAAATTCACAAATTGTTCCAAGGGGATGTATCGATTGAAATCGAGATAAGGTGTTCCGAAAGCAAAAGGACTCGTCTAAAAGCGCAATCCGGACATGATTCGGAGATCGGTTCGGTTCGGTTCGTATAATCGCGCTATTTTTCTTCTTTCATTTCATAATGGTGCTGATGGACCAAAGCGACACAATTTTTGAAATCCGCTTATATGCGGATACAAGATTTGATTCTTTGTTGTATTTTTTTTTTTTTAAACTTCAGTATTTTGTGTGACAATTCATGTAGAAAATATTCATTTTTTGTGTGTGTTCCTTTTTGGACAATTTTTTGGGCTGTAAATCCTCTCACCCTATATCGTTTGCTGATGATATCGGATGTCGCTTAACTGGTCGTGCTTCTGTTTGAGGGTGTCGTGTGTCAAATGTTCAACTAAGGTGATCTTTATTTAACGTGAGAGATAGATACTTACATATGGGTGCACAAGTACTCGTATAAGTACCTTCGTATGATGTATGATGATGATGTAAAAGTGCTATGGTTTTTATTGAGATATCATCAAACAGGATTTTGTTGTTTAATACCTCCTTTTAATAAAACGATGATTAACAATATTAGGGTGGAAATTCTAATTCCCGACGCAAATTTAAATGTTTTGAGTTGACACAATGCACAGTGTTAAATGAGGTTTCACAAAACTGGTTTTTGTTTGTTGGAAAATTAGTAAAGCTTAAAAGTAAATTATTTTTTCTAGGACGTTGCACGCTAACTTCAAACACCGGGGTCTTCTAAGCCCCATTGCTGAATTCTTCATATCTGCAGAGGAGTTTTGCTTCCAAAAAGTTTTCGAAATTATCCTTGGACCTTTGATGTGATTTGTAGCATTTCCCCTGTGCTCTGCTTCGTTGCATGTCCGGAAATGGATTATGCATATAGTAGAATTAATGACAAGTAACACTTCTTACGAAAACCTTAGGTCTGCCTTAGTTGAAATCTTTCTCTTCTTTCTTTCAGCAACGAAATCCACAAAAATGTTTATGATAGAGTGTTCGAAAATTAGCAAGATAAAGCCTTTATGACATAAATAGTGTTTTTTTTTTTTTCAAACTTTACCGTAATTAGATTTGTTGGTTATCTTGGAAACCTCTAAACCGATTGAACTCAAATTTCAGGCTACGTTAAGAATTTGCCCGTGAGGTTTTCCTCGAGGATTTGTTCTTTAGGGCATGTAAATTTGAGTGTATTTACACTGAGTTACAAAAAAAATGGGCCACTTTGAAATTATACGATATTTTTAAGTAATTTAAAAAAAATTTATTACAGTTCTGTTTATTAACTTAAAACAAAACTAATTCATCTAAAAAAAATAAATTAACAATTAAAGAAAATGTGTAAAACTTCCTAAATTAACATTTGACACCTTTATTATTATTTTTTTTTCAACGAGTTCTCGTTCCTTTAATAGTGGGTAGGTACTGCCTTCGCGAACATCTCTATCAAAGCTTTAATTCGACGGGGCATACCTTGGATAAGGCGTCTTACAACCGTGTCATCCAAAATTTTCCCACGCCTCTAGCAATGCAGATTTCAAAGAGTTTCTCGGGCAAGGACGACCAACTTCAAATCCTTCTTCCAAGCATGTCCCAAACATGTTCAATAGCATTAATGTCTTAGCTCATCTCAGGCCAATCCACTTCTATAAAATAGTCCATAACGTACCTGGCGACATGTGGCCTTAGCATTGTTCTGCATCAGTATAAGGTTTTCACGAATAAATGGGGCGAATGCCCTATTCTTCTAGTATGTTATTGGCATAGTTGCTAGAATTTACCGATCCTTCTACGATGCACAGCTCGGTTTTTCCGCACTCAGGGAAATTCCTCCCCAATCCATGACCGAACCTCCACAAAAGTTTTCCCTTTGGGCTATCTTTGCGGAAGAGTATCTCTTATTTGTTACTCTCCAGACTCTGTTACGTCCATCTAGAGATCTCAGACAAAATCTGGACTCATCGGTAAAGAGAATTTTGCTATAGTCGGTCAGCCTCAGTCCAAACTTGGTGAATGCGAGCAAACTCTAATCGGCATCGTTGGTACTCTACCGTGAGCCGCGGTATTTACTCGAAAGGGTCTTCTTGCTCTCAGACCACCTTCCACTAAACGTTGCCCTACCGTTTGAGCATTGACAGTTGTTCCCCGTACCGTTTTGAACCTGTGAGACTATTCAACTGATGTTTGGTTCCCATTTCGACGACGTTGATTCGATCATTCTCATTCTCAACTTAAGCTACCACACTTGTGACTTCTTCCAAAGTAATTTAAATTTTTAAATGTTTGAAAACAAGCACACAAATTGATCAACAAAATACCGAAGAAACAAATAAAATACTAAGCTTTCAAAAAAACAGCACATGTTGCCAGAATTATAAGAAGAAGTTAAAAAATATGAGTGCGCCACTTTTTTGGTAACTCTTGAATTTGTAAGCCATGATTGCCCTATAACGTTGTATTAACTTATTCTTATCAAAATACTAAAATTGAATCAAGGCAAAAAAAGGGAGTATTGGGCAATCTGTATTGTAATCGATTTTTTGCAAAATTTGGTCAAAATCGGACCAGTTGGTTCAAACTTACGACGCCTTATGTTATCAATCTTGTTCCACAGCTTATGACAAAGTTGTTCAACACGTAGCAGATGGAAATGGCGGATTGGTCGCTTGCTGAGTTTCAAATACGACATGTCATTACACTTGCAGTAGTGCCATCTAGGATTGCATTGACATATTAAATTAACCAACGTGAAAAATCTTCGAAAAATCTAAAGTGGCAAACGTTGGTTGAATGCAAAATTTAGACGTGGTAAGTTGGAAGCAACAGTGCTCACATAAATCGGGATCCGTTCAAAATAACGAAACCCAAATTCACGAAAGTTCAAAATCCTGAAAAATCAAAATCCCGAAAAACCAAAATTCCGAATGTTCAAGATCCCGAATGATAAAAAAGCGAAGTACTGTTGATTAAGAAAACTGTTGATACAGGCGCCTGCCAGTGAACTGGACATACCCTTAGCGGAGCAACGAAGTTGCGTGATCGGGTGTGTCCCCGAAAAAGGGAGTTAAAATCCCAAGAACCCGCGAAGCGGGCCACCCAAGTACTGCTGATTATGAAAACTGTTGACACAGGCGCCTGCCTGCATCACTAATCCGATTTTTCAGTATTGATTGCTATTCGGGATTTTTTTCGGGATTTTGATTTTTCTGGATTTTAATTTTTCGGGATTTTGATTTTTGTTATTTTGAACTTTCGGGACCCCATAAATCACTTAAATCACTTGATCAAACTTTGCTTATATTTCCACAAGTGCACGGGAATAGATTCTTGCCTTCGCAATCATCACCAACAAAGTACTAGAAAAATCGTATGCCATTGCTGGATTAAATTAAAGAAATGTATGATTTTGCCGGACTGTGGCAGCCATGTTATTTTGTTGACATCTGTCAAATGTTTATTATTCAATTACTTACTGATGCCAAATCATCATGTCTAGTTACACAATTGAGTGGCGTCCGAATGATGAAATTTAATTATCAAAATGAATTTTCATTTCGAAATCTACCCGCCCTTATTGAAAAAGCCTTTCCGAAAAAGAGACATTTCTTTTTGTGCCAGCAAATATCTTTTTCTAGTTTTAAAAAAATACAAATATTAAAAAATGATTTGTGGTTAACTTTTTTTTTTTTTGTATAAATGTTAAGAAACATCGTTGGCAAAAAAAGGGCTTACATCAACTTAACACAACGATTTCGAAAGAAATACAATCCTCACCGAGAGAGGGAACGAATACTGTCACAAAATCAGTTGTAAGCACTTAATTGCATGACACATAATAAGTAACTTAATCAAATAACAAATAAGTCAACTTACAATGCAATACATACCGTAGAACACATGTCTGAAGCGCCCACCCGACCAAATGAAAACTTATTGCTTGATTTACTATGATAAATAGTCACCGACAGACAACCCGATATTGGTGGTGCTCAAAAAACCACAAAATGAATATAAAATCGCAAAAACTGTTTGGCAAATCGAACATTAAATGCATCAAGCTTATAGGTTTTTTTTTTTTTATCATATATGCAACCTATCTACCTCTTGTGTGCAGTCAATATTTGTTTCCATAATATGTTCGTACTATAAAATGCAAGCAAACTCTAATGCCATACCTATACAGCAATAAGTTACGACTTATTTAGGTCTTAAAAAATTTTAATGTGCAAATGAGCAAAATTGTATCTATTGCTTTCACTCAAGTTACTACTATGGGGGATTTGATGGGCTGTATATAAGTGACCACAGAAACCATTAAAGACAAAGCTGACAGATGTCAGATTGAATAAGTTGCAACAAGTCTTATGGTTTTGATATTTTGTTTGATCTTCAATTGCATATTTCTTTTGTTTTAAAAAAACAATTGGATTCTTTCAGTGTATAAGTACACTTTAACTTTTTACTATTCACAGTATAATACTTTCTAGTTTATTTTAAGTTTCGCCACTGAAATAGTTATTAAAACAATGTATTCTAACATGTGTGTCTTAAAAATTGGAATAATTTTAAATAAAACATTTTTGTGAACGGTGTTGGCTCTGATAAAGCATCGATTCCAGATAGATCAGCGGAATCAAGTATCTTTGTGCATGGTTAGTAGTGGAAGGGTGGATCGTACGACACCAACCCGTACTGTTGACATGTATTCTCCGTTCTTTTCTCTCGTCTGGATCTCTGTCGTGTTATTGTGTTTTGTTGTCTTAAACTGATGGTCTGAATTACCAGTGCTTGTAAGTGTGTCTTTATCTAGGGACAGGGAGTAGATTGAAATGTTAAATTAAATATTAGTTTAAATAAATTTTTAATCACATATTATTTATTTTGTATGGCGAACAGCTCCAAAACATGGAAACGTTCTTTTATGATTTTGCTGATGATATAATATAAAATAATTAATTAAGAATTCTCGTTAACTGCTATTTTTCAAAAGTTACTAAATCAGTTACTAAATAATGAACAACTGATTTGACAGATGTCACCAAATCAACATGGCTGCTTCAGGACGCCAAAATTTTGCAGTGCCATTTGATGGAGTTTTTAATTTCAATAGGTTTTTTTACTCATCTCGCGGGACTCCTATTAAACTGCTCTGTCATCTTTATTCAGTATCGTTTGACAAGTCATCATGGAAAGACTCACACCACAACAGAGTATCCAAATTGTTGTGAATGGGCTCTGAAAAAACTCAGTGAAAATCCGGTGTTTTATCGTGAAATTTTGTTCAAGTTTTGCTACGGTAAATTGGCCACCCACTCGTAGATCGTGCGATATTAAATCTTTGGTCTATTTTTTCTGGGGATATGTAAAGCCTCAGGTCTTCAGGAATAAGCCAGCTACAATTGACGCTTTGGAAGCCAACATTAGGTATTACTCTTGTTATTCACGAGATGCCAGTCGCTCTGCTCAAACAAGTCGCCAAATGGACCACCTCGGACGTAGTCGTGGCCAACATTTCCATGACATCATTTTCAAAAAATAAATGGCATGAATTGTTCTTTTAACCGATTATAAAAAATTTAAGTTCAATTTCAAATTTACGTGTTTTATTTTACATTATAAATCAAACCACACGAAGAATCACCCTTTAGTATCTGCTGATTTAATTTGCTTTTGTGAAAAATTTGGTTCGGTTATTTTTGAACAACAAAACTAATAAAAGCAATACATTTTGACAACGAAAATAGTAGATACGAACTTATTTTAAACTATTTTTTACTTGCTCAATAGGGCAAGTATTGGTTTCGTGCAGAAAAAAAAATCGAGGTTTTAATCAAACATGACATTACGATGACAGACAAGCCCAAAAAAGTGGTTTTCGCCATACCGTCCGTCGGTCTGTCTGTGCCTCTGTGCGGATGTGCGGATGTGCGGATGTGCGGATTTGCGCTTTTTCACGTCATGCTACAGCCTAAACCGCTTGACGGATTTTCTTCAAACTTGATATATAGTAGTTTGAAGAAAAACGGTTGTCGAGATTTTTTTTATTTCGTTTTAGCCCGGCTCAAACTGGTACCTTTCAAGTAACGGTTTTTTTCAATTTGGATTTTCTCGAAAACGGCTCTAACGATTTTGATTAAACTCAAAATTTAGCTTACTTTAAAAATTTCTAACAAAACTGCGTTTTTTGTTTTTGGCTCAAATGGTCGTAATGTTTTAACGGCTTTTTTTCAAATAGCCATAAGTTCACAAGGGCTTGATTGAATCAACTCAAATTTCGTTTGACATAGTTTTTTATCGTTTTCTATAGGATGGTTTAATAAATTTTTCCCTGAAGCCCTTCTAAACGGTGGCTTCCATACAACGAGCCGTTGAGTTTTAGCCAACCTTTTTTGGTTTTTTCTAATTTGCTCGAAAATGGCTCTAACGATTTTGATTAAACTTTGTGTGTTATATTCTTTTAGTGTTTTTAAGAGAACTGCGTTTTCAGTTTTTGGCTAAAAATGCAAATAACGGAGATCTGCTCTTAACGGCTTTTTTCAAATGGCCATAAGTTGTCAACGGTTGCATCGAATTCACTTAAACTTTGTTTGTTATAGTTTCTTTCAGCTTCCTATCAGATGGCATTGATTTTTTTTTCATTTTCTTTGTTTTAAATGGTGGCTCCTATACAAAGAGCCATTAGATTTTGGCCAATTTTTTCGTTTTTTCTAATTTACTCAAAAAAGGCTCCACCCATTTTTATGAAACTTTTTATATAACATTATAGAATACTTCAAAGTAAACTGCATTTTTAGTTTTTCACTACACATGATAATAGCGGAAATTGGTAATATCAGTTTTATTAATTTAGCCATAAGCGGAAATTTATATCATTTACATCACCCAAAAGACGACATCTAAATTTGGTATACTAAAGGTTACTTAACGTTAGCTCCCGTATATCGAGTTTTCCAGTTTTAGCCAATTTTTTTTTAGTTTTTACCAAATTTTTCAAAAATGAGTTGTTCTTATTGATCGAAAAGTTTGTTTTCGTCATACTTTTGCACTCACAGAGCAAGTACGTGCGACCCAGTCGTGCATTTAATTTTATTTTGTGTTTAAAAATTATTTTTTTTAAAACGGTTCACTAAAATAACTTTATAAAAAATACAATAAAAAAGAGATTTCTGGATTTACAAAAAGTATGGCATGGCATTGTAGAAATTACTGACTTTTTAAAATATTTTTTTCTAATTTAAGTCATTTCCTTTTAGAAAATTGTCCCTCTCGGCTAAACTTTGCAATAATTTTCTTTATATAGTCTTTTGATGTTCGGCCATGGAAAACTCTAAATGCTTTAATTTTAATACTTTCTATAAGTTGGCTTATTTCTTCTTTCTCTTAATCAGGTGTTTTTAATTATGAAAGCCACTAACTTTCTTTATTTTCATCATTATTCTTAATTAATTTTTCAATTGATTATCTTTAAATTCTAAAAAGAAGGCCGCTGTCCATCACAAAAGGCTGCACCTTCTAGTTATATTACTCACTTAATCTACTCATTTTTAATTTTTCATGATTCGATGTTTGTTTTTCGGTTTCGAGACGTTTGTTAAAATGTTGCAGGAATACCCAATAAAAGTATTTTGGTTTGTTAGGAAAATAACTTGAGATTATGTTTTTTGTAGTATTATTGTAGAATTAGACAAGACGAATTTGGGAGCTGGGAGGTGTTTGTTCGGATCTCAAATTTTTCTCTCCTGACTATCGAAATTTTTCGTTCGGCTTGAATCTTATCAGTTTTTTTTCTCATGCAATATTTTCCTCCGTAAAAACTGTTTCAATGAGTTCTACTTTTTCATTGCTAAAGCATTCGCTATAAGCTATTCTCTGATGGGGAACCACACATTTCTTTGAGAGCAAAATAATTTTGCTAATTTTTAATTTTGCTATGCTATTGTCACTTTCGAATTTCATCATGTTCAATGTTGAAATATCCATAACAGCTTTAGTTTTGTTGGCCAATACTAGGTGTCTATTTTATTTCTTGTCATTCTCTTTAGCCATATCCATTACCATTTGAATTTTACATCGGTGTCAACTATTTTCGGTCCATATATCCTTGTCTTGTCTCCGATAATCCTATAATGTGCCATTCCATTTTAAAAATCTCTTGTTTAAGTTTCTATTTTCAATATCTATATACTTTAAGTATGAATTGGATTTTGTCAATTTTGCACAGGCTCCATCATAACTCTGTCCACGCACTTTGGCACAACAATAAATTAGAATTTAAAAATATAGTAAACAACCTTAAAAATTAGCCTCTCTCGAATCAAAGACAAACAAAAAAGATTCAATTCCTAACGTCTTTTACTTTTTTTTTTATTGGTGTGGGCGTGGGCGTGGGCGTAGGCGGTATTATTTGTATTTACCTGGCATTGCAACTCAACTTCAACAGTTTTCCATAAGAACCAAGTGCAGCCATTATCGCATTACCACAATCGTCAATGTGCATAAAACAAATGACAAATGACATTCCAATTGACATTTTGTTGTGTGTAGGCCCCGCAATTCAATTATCATCGTTCATTGTCGTGATGTGGGTAGATTATTGTATGAGTGTGTGTGTGCGTGTGTATATAGATTTACAGATGCATAGACACGCGGCACCATTGGAACATTGTCATTGCCGGCCGACCGACGCAACGCGACGCGACGGGACCCATTCGACAATTTCGTGGTGGTGTCCTGTCCGTTATCGGTATTTGGAAGATATTTCGATCCTTTGCCTTAATTGACTTGTATATTGGAACAACGCGCATTGGACGCTCGATATGATTGATGGTCAGTCGGCACTGTTTATATCAATACATTCCCCACATTTGATCTTCGGTCTTGATGATGCTGTATATAGTGTGAGGTGGCTGTGCATTAAATTCAGAAATTCAGAGTGTGCTCGTCTCCAGTCTTCAGTCTCCACATAAAACACGAGTCCTCACCGTCCCCGTCCGTCATTGAAACCGAAGGCGACGCGATGAACGTCCCGTGTGTCGCTGTTGCGGTGGCGGTTATTGGTAGTATAGTATAGAGTAGGACTGTGAAATTGAAACATTTTCTTGAATTGGCCATTTGTCATGGTTTAAGATTTCGACGGCCCTGGCAATTGATTGATTACTTTCATCTCAGTAGTTTATAGCGAAAGGTTTGTGTCAACGTACTTACACATACTCAAACTCGCATGCTATCCGTAAAAAGTATCTTTTTGTTTTTGTTTTTTTCGGTGATATTATCAAGATGACAGTTTGCTGTGACATTCGAAATGATTCTTAATTAATAGAGACCACATCACTTCATGCAAAGTTTGCTTAAATTTTGGTTTTGATGAATTGAATAAAAATGTACAAAAGCAGATGGATAAGAGATAAGTATAATTTTGGTTTTGGTCAGAAATATAAATGTTGTTTAACTTATCAGTTTTTTTGTATTTTATTTTTGGGTATTTTTTTTTTAAATATTTGAGTAGTAAATATGTGATGCTTGATGTCCAATTTCCGATCCGAAATCTCAGTAAAAAAATAAAAAAACAAGTAAGTTGTAATAAACTTGTTTTTTTTTCGGTTTCAATATCTAGATTCTTGTTTAAAAATTAAATGATAGGAACATTTATGACTGAATATCTTAAAGAGGCTTAAGAATTAACTTAAGATTCTTTATGCATACCGAAGGTTTCGACGGCTCACAAACAGGATCTATAACCGTGAAAATAGGATTTAAATCGTAGCGTAGCCTTAATTGGCCCTCCCTGTTCATTTTTAAAAAGAAGTAGATGTAATAAAATTTATATAAACAAATCATGCCATTTTTTTTAATTAGACCAAGATTTTAAATTGGTCTTGTTGGTTCTTTGTTGTTGATTCAACTATAAAAATTCGGCGCTAAGTCAAAAATGAAACTTCTGTCTTGTTGATACTATCTTGATTAATTTAAGCAAGTCCTAAACAAAACTGAAATATAAAAACTATGTCGCTCTTTGACAAAAGAAGGGGTGCGGGAATGGGAAATTTGGTAGGATCTCGCTACTCAAGATTTTGATAAACGGAATCTCATAAGACTCAACTTTGTGAACCGAGATATGCTGGATTAGTTTTGCAGAAGCAAGAATGGCACAGAGAGGAGACCTAGAACTTAAAGGACTGTATAATGTTTTCCATCTTATTATCTCGTATCAATGTATTATTAATGTCTTTGTCTTTTTGTCGTGACGCATTTTCGTTTCATCGAGTTTCAAAGCAGCACTATTACTTCCACCCTGTAAAATACTTTTTTTTAATTCAGAAATAAATTCCTTTTTTTAAAATTAGTGTTCTTGAAAAATAAGATTTCAAGTGATAATTGTTAAAAATGTGCAAGAATAAAAGAACCAAAGGATTGAAAATAAGAACAGCTTTCTCTTTTTGAAATAAACCTTTCCAAAAATATATTTGGCAATTAAGTGCTATTCCAGGGAAACAGTAGGTAAATAATTTTGTAACGCAAAGTGTTTTATTCATTAAAATCTTCTCACGTCAAATTAAATTCATTTCATCGAAATCGATTTAGTGGCTTACGAAAAAGTATGGTTCGAAAGAACAACACAGAAAGTTTCATAAAAACAGTCGAGAAAATCTACCAATCGAATTTTTCGACTTCCCTATCTATCTTTGCAAAGTATCGATGATTGATTGTAATCTCAATTTTGTTCACGAATACATCCAAAACTTGCTTCATAGACCCCTTAAATCCAAGTAAAATACAGCATCTTACATTTTCTGTTTCAACTTACTGATGATATTTTTCCACTAACTACCCTCTACATTCTACAATGTACGTAGGTAGTAGGTACTTTAATTGCATATAGCTTTAGAGACATCAACATCTTAGCTGGATGACGTCATCAGGCAATTTAAAATACTTTCTATTTTGATGATTCTGGGGAAGAGAATTTCGCATCATTATTTTTATTCAGAATCCGTTCATAAAAAACACAAACACAAATACATATAACTAAAAAATCCGCAACATAATATTCTGTAGGGGGAGTCTAATAACACGCCAGTTTCACCAGTTTCGCATAGAATGGATAGAGTAGTTTTTTATCCCAATAAAGATAATTTATAAAAATCACGCCCTTAAAAG
The DNA here is from genome assembly GCA_916050605.2 of Platycheirus albimanus. Taxonomy (NCBI): domain Eukaryota; kingdom Metazoa; phylum Arthropoda; class Insecta; order Diptera; family Syrphidae; genus Platycheirus; species Platycheirus albimanus. The sequence goes on along the minus strand of OU696697.1, from coordinate 29,119,467 downwards.
TGGGCGTATTAAAATAAATTTATCAAACAAAAAAAAATTTAGAGTTAGTCAATAATTTTGCTATACATCATTTTTCTCTGAATTAAATAAATTGGTTCAGTTTGGGCGTGGTTCACACCCACTTTTCATACAAATATATTTTTATAAAACAACGATGCTTATATGTATACGAGCAAGAAACCTTAAATATTGTGGGTATTAGCTTAACGTAAGCATCTTGTGTAAGAAAACAAAAAAAATTATTTTGGGTGTGGCTCACGCCCAATTTTCATGAAAGAAAAAAAAAAACAAAGTTAAACATTTATGGAACCAATATTCAATTTTAACAATTTTTTCATTCGTTATATGACAAAATATGTCTCTAAATTTTGTGTGTGTAAATTTTTTCAATACGTCCATTTTTAAGGGCGTGATTTTTATAAAATACATTTATTCGGGTAAGATCGTTAAAAAACTTTTCGATTCAGAGGCGTTTCCGTTAAAAGTCTTAACATCCAATGCTTAAATGCTTACTAACTACGAGTATATCGGTAGCAGTTTTGAAGTAAGAAGATGAATATTTTGTGTTTGTAATCCTTGGTTAAGTAGCAAAGTTTGGTTCAAGAATTGTTAATTACGCTTATAATCGCTATTTACATTCAAAATCTAATTTTTAAAAATTTAAGTTTTGTCTTGTTTTGTTCAAATCGAGCTGGAAGCTTAAAATTAAATGTCACTGAGATCATAGTAATTGCTTTGACAATAAAAACTCTCAACTTAGGGCGTGAAACACGCCTTTTTTTATTGCGCTTTATTGCTTTTTGTTTCCGTATATATTGCATATTGTTCATTTGATATCTTGATGTTATAAAATTGTTTCTGCTTACAAAAACGGACACCTAGGTATTTTAAACTACGAAAGTCTGATAACTTTTGGATTACATCCAAACGCTCTCTTAAGTCACTATATCAATAGGTATCATCTTTGAAACCCGTTTGAATATTCCAATAAGATTGGCACAAACTAAACCTTTAAAACACTGATTTCAGTAGGTAAATAAAAGTGTAACGTCTGGGAATTTCATTGAGAAGAATAAGGTGCGAAGGAATCTCTCGATAGAACTTTCCTTCATTCATAAAAAAATCTTACTCAATAGGCGTGAGAATTTTTACATCAAACTAAGGAACTAAAACCAGTTCCGAATGAAAATGTCTGTTTTTGCACTTGTACCATCTACACATCGTCCGAAGTGGTCTTTCAAATTCCTCACTTTTTCCCTTCATAACCAATAAGTATTGAAAAAAAAAATATTTATTTAAAAAATTAACACAAAATTCTTTGTAATTCTATACCAAGTAGTGACGCAGTGTAACGTTCAGTCCAGAAGTAAATAGTATACGAGTTACTAACAGTGTTTTGAAGCCACTGGACTACTTACAGGGTGAATTGAACTTTTCGGCTGGAGAATAAATTCTGTTGACCGCAAAAACGGTTTCGAGTTACTTGGAAAAACATGCGCCCCTACACCTGCACTATTATATACGGTTCGGTGTACGAATATATTGGGAGCTGGTGCTGGTGCTGCTGCTCTGGTCATGTGGCTGGTCACTGGTCAGAGGAAAGATTACTTCAATAGCAATTTGCCACAACGATTAGGGGAATAGTGCGACTGGAAAATTCGTTTCGTTTCGATTTTTTTTTCTTGTATCTTGTATCTTATGCATACACAGGCTTCAGTGATGTCAAGTGGAAAATTTCTAGTTATTGGATCATCATCATTCTCACTTATTACCTTTGTGACAGTATTTACTTGGTGTTGTCTTCTTGTTACGTAAATATAAGGACACAATACAATTTACCAATGAATTGAACGTGGAGAAAATAAGAAATCTACCTATAACAGCCCCCAAGAAGTCTCTATATAAATTCACCCTGATGTGGGGGAGTCTAGTTGCGGGTAGTTTCCTACCCATCATAGTTTCCTATGTTTGCTTAATTTCTATGGGTTCGATGCGTTCCTAATAGTCAAAAAGGAGCTTTATGGTTGGCGGTTAGCTTATTCTAAGTGAAAGGCAGTAACCAAAGTGTATAGGGGATGAAAATATCAGTCTTCCTACTTGTGGTTTGTTATGTTGAGGGTGGTTTTCAATTTTAAGCTTAGTTGCTGGAAAAAAGTGGAATGTTATAGAGAGACTTTGCAAGAATAAGTCCAGCCTAACTGCATTAAATATTTTCTATGCCTTAACTAATTGGGGTTTCAAAACGTTATTGATTGTGTTTAGCTCTTAATGACGTCACGGAACTATTGCTTAGTTGTGAATGTTTCATTTACAATCCATAATATTTTTTATTTTAAATAATTTAAAGGATCAAATTAAATAACACAAATCGATTGTACCATCCCTTGATTGACTTCGCGTTCGCTGATGGCATTTTTACTAAAGAACCTTATGTACACAAAAATTAAGCTATTTTAACATTGTTCAAGAAAAATTGGCAGTGCAGGGAAAGTAGACCGTTTGCCCCTATATATTTATATTTCACGTTAAAGCTCTCACACTTTGTCTTATAAATCGTGGAAAATCGGAGAGCAATGTGTTCTATGGTTACCCTCTGTTGATTTTAAACAATTGAAACAAGCATTATTTTTCTTTTTCCATACCTCCAACCTTTAATCTGTTATAAAAAAAAAATTCGCCTATAAACCTGGTATTGACAATTTTTGTTGAACAGAATATTGACAATTATAATGAGATAGAAAGCTTATGAGGTTACCGAAAGCTTTTTTTAATCAAAACAAATAATGCAGCAATTACTATAAAGAACACAAAACCTTTCCTCATAGAATTCTCTATGGAAAAGTATCTTTGTTTTAAAATGCGTAAACTTTATAATAAATGGATTGAGGTGTGCCTAATTGTATAAAGCGAGTACCTAAGACCTAGTTTTTTATTCAGTAAAAATTACATCTAATTGAAAGGTAATTCTTCCACACAGATGTCGTTTTTGTTCATTTAATTACTTTCAATTCCACAGATTCTTCCGGGAGCAACTCAAATAAAAAAGTAAGTAATTAATTCAACATCGGGCTGGAAATAAAAAGATGTTGTATAGAAGCATTGCCCCAGTTACAGCATACTATTCGCAAAACGTTACATTTTCCCAGTGAACAATTAGCCTTCTTTGTCTTTGGCCTCATAACTGCTTTCACAACAACACCGCCGCACCGTCGGCGTTGCAGCGGGCGACCGGGTCTTCGATGTTGGCGGTAGTTATGTGAAAAATTATATTGATGCGCACATAATATCATAGTTAGTGTGCACTTTTTTAATTAACATAAGACCAGACCAGAAAACCAAGCCAATTTTAAATGCACACTACAAATTAAAAAAAAAAAAAAAAAAAAAAGTGGATCTAATTCCATGTGAGGGGACTGTTTTAGGCAGCGAGCAGGGGACGGACTTGGTGATTATTTTTTTTCTTAATGAATTTGTGAACGGTAAAATCGTGGAAAAGTGCATGACGATTAAATTCGTGATCTGTCGACATGACTCCAGAGTGCGCTGCGCTGCGCAGTGTGAATATAGAATATTATTATTTTCTAAAAGGAATTTGTACAAAGATTGTAAAAGATTTCACGTGAAATTGGGTCGGCGGCGCTGCGGCGCTACGGGCGCAATCGAGTTATATTAGCTTCTTTTTGCGATGTAATTTGCTAATTGGACAACTTCTGTGTAACGTATAAAGCTGATCTGATGATGATGGAGGTGGCCGTGTGAAGCAGAGCTTTGGAAGTAATTAAATCTAGTTAATTGAGTATTTATATTGTAAAATTTTAGAATGTGGAACATATTATATTAGACAATGTATTTATACGAACAAAAGTCGAATGTATTTCACTGGGGTAAGGTGTAAGCAACGTTAACAGTAGATAGGTATCTCAAGTTGGAGTGAATCGATTTAGAAGCAATTCTAACTGGGTTAGTTCTCCACTGATGGTGTTCCTAATTCCTTGTTATATAGATTAAAGGTTTGAATTGGAGATCCCATTTCCATTTTTCTTTGAATTGTTAAACATAAATATAAAAAAGAAGAAGTTTAGAGTCCTGAAGTGAATTGAGTTGGTTCAATCTTTCTCGAATTCAACTATTGGCTTAAGCGAATGATTAGTCTATTTACTACGGCTTTTTATAAATAAAAGGTGTTATTTAAGAGGTACAGAACTATGAAATGAAATACAGAAAAAATTGTATTAATTTGACAAAAAATTGAAATTATTTGAAAGATAATTCCTTGCCAATTTTATTTCATTATGATTTCTGACATTTGGCAACCATGGCTGGTTTGGATGTAGTCTAATCTTGAGGTCCAATTTTAAATTGCTCTTTGCAGTCGTATAACGGCACGGCACTACCGTGGTGAATTTTGTTTTCCAAGAAAATATTCTAGCGTTGTTAAATAGCAAGATCTTCGATGCCAACTCATTTATCCAAAACGCAAATTTATGCACACACCATACGTTTCCTTCAAAAAATCAAGATCTTTATGCAAAATTTTCCATAACGTGGATATGGATACAAATCAAATTTTTGTGCACAATGGCGGAGGGACTTATTCTGGTTTTCATCGATGCTGCGCTCTACAGCAGCAACAGCTTCTTCGGTACGCATTGTTCGACGTTTCATGTGATGCGTTATTTTTAGAGTAAACCTGGCACGAAAACGTTCCATCCTTAATCGAATTATTTACTCTGATGGACGCTGGTTTCGACCATAAAATTGACATAGTTGCCGATGCTTCACGAAAAAAACCATGTTTTTTTTTAAATAAAGCTGCACCATTTGCATGCGTTGTTCAGGCGTCAGTCAATTCATAATGAAATGACAAACGAAACTAAAGATAAATATAATGGCAGATGACAAAACTGAATCAAGTAGTTCCTTAGCAATTTTACCCGAATAGAGGTATTTTATAAAAATTGCGCCCTTGAAAGCGCGCATTAAAAAAAATTTACACACAAACAAATTTTGAGATATATTTTTTTTCATAAAACAAACGAAAAAAATGGTTAAAATTTAATATTGGTATCTTAAATTCTTAAGTATATATTTTTATTCTTTCATGAAAAGTAGGCGTAAACCACTCCTGTAATTCAGAAGTTTCTTTCCTTCTTTGTTTGTCCTTCTTTGTTTGACCAAGAGATGTAGAAATTTGAGTTTATGCAAAAATAAGTTTTTATAGTTTTTAATGAAAAAAGGGCGTCAGCCACACCCAAAATCAATTGTTTTCTTTTCATTCACAAGATTTGTATAGGTACGTTCAACTAGAACTCACAAAATTTAATGTTTTTCGTTAGAATGTAAGCATCGTTATTTTATAAAAATAATATTGATGGTTTTTCATAAAAAGTGGGTATAAGCCACACCCAAACAGAATTATGTTTGTTTAATTTAGAGAAGATTTAGCTTGCGTGTGCGAAATTCAAGCGTAGTGCTTCGATCGTAACTCGTAACTGTACAAAAAACACAATTAAATTTTCCCAAATATTCTATAGAATAGGGTACAAAAAGTGGAGGCTTAACGCTGTCGTTATACCTCAAGGTTTTTAAAAGCAGTTCACAATTCACACACTATTTTGAAAGGGTATATGTTGAAGTAGGTTTGTGTGAGTATGGGGGAGGATGGGGAAATATGTATATTTTTCGCACCATGTGCCAAGCATCAAAGCCCCAGCTTTGGTTTCAAATATATACTAGGGTGCATTGAAATTTCCTGCGCAATCATTTTAGGAAGGAAACCGTTCTTGTCAAACACATTTATTTTTTTTTTTAAATGGGTTTCCACTTCTTGAACTTTTACTTAAGCTCTTCCGAAACGACAAAAGGTGTCCATAATAGAGTAGTTCAATTTGTTTAATGATGTTGATCATTTAAAACAGTTCCGCATCTGCTCTAACACAACCAACAAACTTCAGAAATAATTTCGTACACATAAATATTTAAAATCTATATAACAGTCTCCCTTCTGTGTGAAAAACGTGTGCAAGTCCATAATAATCAAGACTGAGTTGATTATGACATTAATAAACCGTTTAAAGATTAATAATTGCTCTTCCTCGCATCATACTTTGATGCGCCACTGTATATTTGGTGTAAGAAGTAATGACTGTCAGATGAATCGACAATATATTTCATCATCATCTCTCTTGCTGTCAAAACTGTCAAAGTCATTTGATATTAATGGACTTTTATAATATCCACAAAGGTATAGAAAACTGCGTGTAAATGAAGTGTTAATATACATTTTTGCTGTTTTATTTTTTGGCCCTTCATAATAAATGTATGAACTAGAAACCTATATAAAAGACACAATTAACACAAGATACACAAAATAATACGCGTAGGTTGTTTTGTTGTATAACAATAAAATTCAAAATACTTAAATGAGTTATGAGACTGGTATAAAAAGCATTGTATTTTATGAACTGTATTTGTACGTAGGTTTATCAACATATTTTCAAGGTTGTAGAAAATCGCAAAATAAAAAATGTATCTAATAACAAAAGATTGAATAAATAAGTAGGAGTGACAATACCGACATAATGATGAAAGAGGCTGGAATGGGCTGTATTTGGAAACACCTGGAATCTATGCCGTTTTCAAGAGGAATCTGTTTTTAATGGTTATCTGTACTTTTGTTTTATTTTTTTCATGGAGGCATTCATTTTTAAAGGATTGAGGGCATTAATATGCATATTATCACTTTTTGACCATGTTATGCTGAGAAAATTTACTAGTTTTACTCAGGCTTGCACGAAACTGGGTTTTGGTTTTAAAGTTTCTGAAAATGTCCAATTGGCCCCTTCATCGGCGTCTTTTCTTATGTTACGTTATCATTATTTAAAACCACACACTTGGTGCGTTCTTTTTCAAACCATATTCAACAGTAATATAGTTGTTATGTCAAAAAAAAATGTGTTGAAGTGAAGTGTCATTGAAGAATTTGAATTTGTTAAACTGTCAAACGACCACTTTTAACATTTTTTTGTGTATATTTAGGAACTTATTAAACTTTCCTCCTTCATCGCTCAACATTGGCTAAAAATCAATTTTTTTGTTGATCAATCAAAGAAAATAAAGACGTTCTTGCTAATCAAATCTTGAATTTGTAATTTCTTGGGTTGATTTTTAATAAACTTTTTGAAACTTTGAATTGTTTAATACGAAACGTCCAATTTGACAAATTAAAAAATCTCAACTCATATCATTGAGGTGAGTTGGAAATAATAACAAATCGTAACTAAGTATTTGACATTTCAACGTGAGTTAAGGAATGCTGTTATGACGTCACGTCATGTAGTTACAAATCTTAACTACTTTTAATAAAAGGAACGCCTTTTTGTTGACTTTTGCTGGAAAAAGAATGCACCAACTTTGCTTTTATGCACTAAAAATTTATTGGGGTTCACTTAATATTCTTTAACATCCCTGGGTTGTTTCCGCTAGATCAAACCATTAAGCATAGTCTACAAACAGAGAAAGCTTTTAATTTTAAATAGATTTTTTCACATTACTTATACTAAAGTAATACAAAAGTAATGGACCTTGTACTGATTCTTGCGGGACTCTCTGGTCAACTTGTGTAAGATTTTCGAAGACCTGAAATGAGTTTATGTATTTGTTGTCTTAATAATTCACACTTTATAGTATTTTTTTTTTTTAATTGCTCAATTAGGTGTTACGAGTGTTACTTGCACTAACTTCCCTATTTTCCAAGGTCATGGAAACTCTGATTGATAAATTTAATCAAATCAAGAAAAACCCTTTAGAAACAAAAAGTTCCTAATGACCACCAGTGAGGCTTTTCTAGCACTAGTTCCACTGGAGATATGATCGAACAGTGGAACCAATCTTTACATCGTTTTGGAGAAAATATGATTCCTTCGCTGAATATTCCAAAAGCATTTGATAGAGTTTAGCACCAAGCTTTCTTGTAGGAAAAATACGTATGCATTTGATATCGCTAGACACCTTCTTTGATGGATAAGAATTCAATTCGCGTTGTCTTACACAATTTTCAGTCTGCTATCCACAAAATAAATGCTGGTGTGCCCCAAGGCTCCATTTTGTCTCCGACTCTCTTTCTTATCTTTATAATAAATGATCTCTTGAATAATATTTCTTATCCACTAAATTTGTTTTGTTGACGACATTAAAGTACCCTCGGTTTTTCATATTTTTTTCCAGATTCAGAACCATGTTCTTCCGATCTTGATAGAATTGCCCAATGGGGAATCATAAACTGTGTGAAGTTTAATGCTTCAAGAACTCAATACTGCCTTCTGTCGTTAAAGCATAGTCTACTGGCAATGTCACTATCCATGAGTGGAACTTGCATTGATGAAACCAAACTGCTTTGCACTCTGGATATACGTACCTATACAAACCACCTTCTGTGGATAGAACAAATATTTACCGTCAACGAAAATTCTGCAAAATATTTAGGTTTATTAGATCGATGCAATATTAGTCACAATCCGATGACAATCTTCATTACCGACACTTTTGTTTTAGCTGCTTATCGCCGTAATGATTCTTGTCTCATGTTATTTTATCGCTACTTATGTAAACAATGCTCTATAGAATGCATTCCTCCCTTTTAGAATTTGCCCGTAGCTCGCAATGCTAGTAATGACCATCAATTTACCCTCGAGCCTAGCTTAAGACGTACTTTTAAGCAAAGAGACTCAATTTTTAGCCGTACTAAAACAATGTTGAATGCTTTAGGCTCGATTTTTCCCTCTCATTGTGATTTGCAGACATTCAAATCAAATTTTCATCGCTATCTATTTTTCACTTTGATCATTAATTTCAAGGGTATCAATAACCCCTTGAGTGTGCGTGCATTATAAGAAAAAATTGTATTTTGCCATATGTTTGACAACTGGCCTTCCATTGACGATACATCAAATCTTTTCAGCAAGGTGATACCGACTACCTTAAAAGCATAGAATAGTTGGCAGAAGGATGTATGATTATTTCGAATAAATACTTAAAACACAAATTCTTCCCAAATCAGCAAAGCCTGTCAATCAAATTATCTTTCTGATCCTCCTGCTTGGAAAAGACGTTTTGCAAAAATCAAAATTAAAACCAAAACAAACGAAAAAAAACTTCGCGCCAAAAGTCTTCACCTTCACCAGACTGTGAAATCTTAATTCTTCACTTTAAACTCTTGATACTCCTCTTTGATATTCTATCATCTCAAAGTATACCCAACTTCAACGAGGGGCTTCTTCCTTAATTTTTTTATTTTTTGTAAATTTTTTTTTGTGTTCCTCGTCACACTATATACGACGACTCCAATTCTTCATGTCATTGATGAATTTTTGTCGCACGTATTGAATTAAGGCAAAAAAGTGGAACGATGTCATAACATTCCTTGGACTCGGAGCTCTCCGACTCCAATGGCGATGGGGACACGTTGAGGTATAAACGTTAAATGTGTTACCAAAGCGCAAAGCCATTGTCAGCCAAGTGTATCACTACAACAACAAAAAGGACTCTTTTTTGTATATTATTTGTTTGTAGTCAGCGTCAAGGCGGTGTGCACATGCACCAGCAAACAAGTTCTACCTCCGATCATTGACGCTCCAACTTTGGCCAGGCCATAGGTAGGACGTACACATATACGAAAAGAAACGAAACGAAATGGATCGAATGACATCACTCCGAGGTGGTCCTGCCAAGTCAAGTTAGGCGACGATCTTGCACCGATTGGTAACAAAATAGGCTTGTGGCTTTTCGACAAATTCGCAATCAAACAAGTGGAAAATTCACAATAAATTGTTAATTTGATGGGAATTTTCAGTTCGTGGTAAAGGACGTCAGTGTGGAATTAAATGAAGCCGTTGGAAATTAATTTGTTCTGAACTGGAATTTCGGAGCGGCTAAATTTTATTAATTATGTATATTGTACATTGATCATTGCGATTTGGTGCTGTGAGATTATTATGGGAGGAAATATAAAAGTATATTTAATTGTGCAGTCTGATCCGACTTAAAGTTGAGATAACAATTGTTTTTGACATTCTGCTTGAAAATTTGTTTTTGTTGCCTATATTCTGGTCGATTACGAAAGTCATTTTCAGATAGATTCCTGCGTTGTCAACATTATAACAGGAATTTTTGAAAAACATATAGAGTAAGTGTCGCAAATATGGCCCACTGCAATATTTTAGGAATAACATTCTAGGCACTGAATTAACCCTTCAAATCAAACACATTCGAACGAACATTGCATCATTGTGTTTTTGAGACAGTACATAGTTGGAGTGAGTGGCTAATTTTATTCGTTTTTGTCATAATTTTTGGGTGAGTTTACATAAGAATTTTTGTATCAAATTTTTTGGAAATTAAGTAAGTTTTTTCGTTATGCATAAAGTGTTATATTTTGTAATATCAAATGTGAAATTAAAAATTTTATTGATCATAGTGTCGATAATATGGCCCACTTTATGTTTTTACATACTTAAACCAGTAAAAAAAAACCAGAAAAATGGTTTATAGTGGACTTTTTTGTTTGTTTTGATTTAAGGAATCACATCACGGCTGGCAAAATATTTAAAACCCTGGTCCATATTTGAAACTAACTGGGCCATATTACCCGCAGTTTTTTTTTAAGTTATAGTTTCTAAAGACTGAAGTAAAAATAATTTGTAAGACTGTTTACAAAAAAAAATGAGTAGACTTAAATGTATAGTTTTATTTAAGAAAATGTTAAGGGTGGGCCATATTTATATACTTTAGTATGAGAAAATTTTTTAAGTTAAATCAATACATTTTTTACTCCTAAATTTTCTTGTTAGCCATAGTAGAGAGCGTTTGTTGTTGAAAAATTTCTAATTAAACGCAGTTTTTCGAGACAAACCTGTTGTTGAGAACTATATGTTAATTTTGAATATCATTGAGTATATACCCTATAACTTATTATTATAAGAGAGCATCTGTTTAAGCATTTCTTTTTCTTTTGTTAAACGGTAACTTGTTTACGTTAATTTATAATGTTCCGTTTGTTATCTTTCATTTTTTGTAATTTCTAAGCTTCATTTAAGTTACGAAGAATTGTTTCGTTCTCTTTGCTGTTAAGTCGTCGTCGAGTAAGCACCTTAGAATTTGTATTGTATCTACAATAATTGTGTGGTATCACAAATAAATTGTTAAGCATTTGTTAATTTCCTTTTCTTGCATTGCTTTTTTTTGGCTTAACATTTATTCTGGTTTCCTAAGCGTTGTTCTAATCCTAAACACCTGTACAAAGAGAGTTTTCTAGCTTCGATAAACGTTAAAAAAATATCTCCAACTCCAAATGAAGCCGAGGTTAGAATCAAACAGATTATTATGTAAAGGAGATGACAAAAGTGATTTAGGCAGCTCTTTCCATCACATCAGCATATCTGCTCACCACGGTTTAAGATAACTAACAGCTTAGAATAGTAACACCTTAAGTCTTAAGACAACATTTCATAGGTTTCATAGCGAACTTATTATTCTCGACTTGGGTCTAGGGATCTTAATAAAACCCTGAACGTATTTAGTAGTTTCGGTTGGGGTTAGAATTAAAAGGAACTGTGCAAGAACTATAGGCTACAGCTTAAAAAACCCAGGGTTCGTCTTTTTTGTTTCGCATTGTCACAACTCCTCTTCACGCGGAACATAGTTCAGTGCTGGAAATTTTTTTGGAAACATGCGTTTGTGTTTTGGAAATTTTGTGTAAATATGTGTTAAGTGTATATTCCGTTTGTAAATTGTTTTTTTTTTTTGTATTAAATGTCATGGCGGGGGCTATAGTTGTAACATTTTTCTTTCGTTAAGTTGAATACTAAATGGGACCCACAGTTTTTAACTCCTTCCAAAATCTTCATGTTTTTGAAAAAGAATTGGGCACATTTTTTTATGGTTTTGTGGCAACAACGTGATTTTTAAATTAAAAGAGGTGTGGCCACACTGACCTGAGGTATAGGTGATTAGGATCTTTACTTGCGATTATAGGTACTATATAGGTATACTAGGTAAGGCAAGTTATGGATTCGTGCAGAAAAAAAAATTTGAGATAACAATCACACATGACATTACGATGATGGAGCAGTCAAAAAAAGTGGATCTGGTAATTCCGTCCGTCTGTCTGTCCGTCTGTCTGTCTGTCTGTATGTCTGTTCGCGCCTCTAGAGCCTGAACGGATGGGCCGATTTGCTTCAAATTTGGTATTTAGGATTTATTTGGCCATCCCTCGGAACATATTTTTAATTTTTGCTCTATTCCCAAAAATAACGGCCGGCACCTGCCATACAATCGGGAAGAAAAAAATTGATTTTCTCAAAAACGGCTCAAACGATTTTGTTAAAACTTTCACAATGCTATTTTCTTAAAACAGTCTATCTTTAAGTCAGAAAATTTTGTTCCAAATTTGTCTTATAACGGTACCTCTCATAGAACCAGTATTTTCAAATCAAATTTTCTCGTAAACTATACATTCGATTTCAATAAAATTTTGGGCACATGTAAGTAGTCATTAATAATTTTAATAATATGGCATTTCAAAATTTTCAAAAACTTTTTTTTTGATTTTTAATAATTCTTTCAAAAAAAATTTTGGTTTTCGAAATATGTTGGAAACGGGTATATTTATTTTTTTTAACATTATTTTTCCAGATGTAAACTACGGATTTCCATATATTTACATTTTCAAATAAATTTCAAAATATTTTTTGGAATAGTTTTTCAAAAATAACCTTTTTTAAAAAAACTGGTCGAACGATTTTCAATATTTTTTTTCCTTGATAGACATATAGTTTTGAAATTTTATTGCATACTTAGTTTTTTTGAGAAAACTCTTAAGCTAAATAAAAAAATAAAAGAATTTCCGAAATTATTTTAATTTTTTAATATATGTGCATTGTGCAGCCACTAAGAAATTGCTAAGCGTAAGAGCAAGTTCGTGCGACCCAGTCGTGCATTTTATTTGATTAAAAAATCTTGAAGAAGAAGTTTAATTTTCTCGAAAACGGCTAAAATGGTTTTGATTTAACTTTCTGAGTGCTGTTTTTTAGGACAGTCAATTTTTTGGTTCGAATGGGGCTCTCAGAATTTGCTTTTTAAGGGTACCTACCTCTCATAGAACCACTTTTCAAATCAGATTTTTTCGTAAACTGCACAACCGATTATGAATAGTCAACAGTGAAAAAATTCTAAATTAGATTGCGTTTCAAAATGTTAAACAAATTTTTTTTTCCGATTTTTTAGAATTTTCTTTAAAAAAATTCCTTAGGTCTTTCAATGTTTCGGATATATAGGTAAGTTTAGCAAAACAAGTTTTTAGGTGAAAATTACAGATTTCTTTATATATATTGACATCCCGAATCAACAAAATGTCAACATTTTTCTTCGAACAAATTAAAAAAAAAAAACAAGTCCTACTATTTTCCATATTTTGGATTTGAAATTTTATTGCATACAGTTTTGTTGAGAAAATTCTTCAGATAATTAAGGAAGTTATGGAAAAATTTTGTTCAATACACCAATCGTGCATTTTATTTCTTATTTCTGGTTAACCGATTTTGATGAAACTGTACGTTTAGTAAATTAAATATAATGAAAAGTTTTTTATCGGACTTTAGTAATGTTTCTGAGTAGCCCAGCATGCTTAAGACCTTTGGTGGGGTCAATAACTAGAGGAAACATAATATTGCAAATTGTTTTTGAATTGGGTATATGCAACCATATTCATATCCATTTTACAGAGATTCTGCGAAAAACTGCCCGTTTAGAGCAAGAGAACTTATTTGGAGGAACTATAATATTTACAAAGTTTAAGTAGATCAATTGGAAATCTATGCCTTCTTCTAGCATAATTGCGGACATACAAATTATTTATTTAAAGGGTTATTAAAAATGTGAATGAATTGCAATATCGTGGTAACATAAGAATTAAAACTACACTATAAGAACCTTTAAACAAAATCAACATTTTTGATGTTTGAGTAATTTTTAATCCTGGATCTAAAAGAACCCAGTCCTATACTACCTAGATCTTCTTGACAACCTTTATCCTTTTTCTCATAAGTCCTTATCCTCTCGATATTATATGGTAAGGCTATAGAGATACATAGGTCTAGGGAAGAGTGCTTATTTCTTTCTACATTCTTACATTAAAGATTTATATATTATTTTGCCTATTCCAATTAATCAATTAATTCATCGCCGCATTGGGAAACCCGAGTCAAGCGTAGCTATCAAAATTCACACTACAAATTAGCTGCCTGCTTTGAGATCCAACACATACCTACTATAACTACTTTTATTCAATGAAATCCTGCACTCTGGGATACAGAATACTCGCAATACCTTCCATACCCATACCGCAGCATTACAACGTTCAAAATTAGTAATTGCTATTATTTACGCATGTTAACATATTACTTGCAACGCGATCTGATTTTAATGGTTTTTATCAAAACCAATCCAGTGTTGCATCATCCAATAAAAAAAAATACAAACATCCACATCCATATCTAAGAAACCAAACCTACCCACTAAAAGACAAATATTTACACAGAACGATCGATTTAAATTTAAAAATAAAAAATATTTATCGCTTGTCTTTTAATTGAGTTACTCGATCTGAAAAATCCCCGACCACACAAACGAACCAACCGTATTGGGTTCACTCTCGAACCGCGCAGCAAATCAGCTTCAAAACCACCATCGCCAAGTCGCAATTGTTGTTGTTGTGCCATGATTCTGATAAATAATAATTATCGAGGACAACAATGTATCTAATAGTTTGTTCTTACATAATCAAGTACGAGTCGATAAATTGCTATTTAAGTGCGAAAATTGAATCCACGAGAATAATGAAACCCAAGACAGCTCAGCATCAGCATTGAACATCCATTCCATCTCCCATCCCGCCCAAGTGTTTTGCACACGTCATTAGATCCGCAAACGGCTGCTTCTCCATACCTAACAACAACAACAACAATAGTAACAAATCATTGTGGATACGAAATAATTAGCAAATAATATGTACAATTTAATGGAACGAACCTCTGGTCTATAAGTAGATTGGGGTTTTGAAGTCTTCTAGGTGCTGGAGCTGGTGCCTGGTGGATCTCGTTGGGGCTGTGCGCTAACCATGTTGATGATTGTTTTGCGTATAGATTGGCGGTCTCTTACCACAAACACAACAGAATTGTGGTGAAAAGTTTCCGATTATGCTTGCAACAATTTATATACTGAGTCGGGAAAGGCCACTAGCATATTGAAGTTGGAAAACTAGGATTCGCCGCAAGAATAATAGCGGTAAATTGCCAAGTGGCTGAGTTGGAATCTGGAAATTTCATGAGAGTGTACCTAGTATTGGGAAATGTTTGGAAGGATTACAAACACAAACTTTGTGATCAGTATTTAATAGACATAGTTACTCAATTAGCAACAGGAATACGATGGCCATTGGATAGTAGCTTGTAAGGTTCAGTTCTATGCAACCAAACATCCTTCGATACTCAAATAGCTGTTCCCTTCAAGCCACAAAATCGTCCATTGAAGAAGTAAAACCGCCGGTAAATATAAGTGCAGCTCTTGATCTTTCTCAAATATAGCGAATCTAAAGCGTTATATGAATAGAAAACTTTGCAATAAACCAGATGAAATAGAATATCCCAGTAAGGAATGTGCCGAAGAGTCCCTTGGTAAAAATAAAGGGTACTCCTAGAATTCACGAGATTTCATATTCCCACTCTAGTGTATATACAGGCTTCCGTTCGAGCTTTTATACCATTTGCCTGATAGATGACTTCATTCTCAAATGTATGACCCAGCTTGCACTCAACTAAACCAGGTGTCTCGCTGTGGTCACCTTATGAAACCGAAAACATCAGTAGCTGGAAGTTCCCACTGGTTCCCTGGGTTTTGGCAGTTGCCAGGCTTGGCGAGAGTTAAGCAAAGACACGATCGGCAAAAGTTCTGGCATTGGTGCTTACAAAAATAATGATGCAATGCAGTGAATGTTGATAGCGTAAGAAGTGAAACTTCAGCCGACAGGTATTTGGCAATGACAGCCATTGCAATTTTATTCATACTAGCCCATGGTAGTCACTTGAGAAACTAAACAGTTTTTTTTTTTTTTTTATGTTGGCGCCACTGGAGCGTGGTACTCCAAGGCCTTGCTGAGAATGCCCCTCCAGCCGGCTCGATCTCTAGCCTGCTGTCTCCAATTTCGTACTCCAAGTTGACGGATGTCTCCCTCTACCTGGTCACTCCATCGAAGATGAGGTCTACCTTGGCTTCTGACTCCCTCGGGTTTGGCGTTGAAGACTTTACGAGCTGGAGCGTCGATGTCCATTCGCTCTACATGGCCCAGCCATCTTAGTCTTTGGATTCGAATTTTTCTGGCTAGGCTTATGTCGCTGTACAGCTCGTACAGTTCATTGTTATATCTTCTTCTCCAAACGTTGTTTTCGCGATTTACGCAGACAGGACCATAGATCGTACGCAGAACTTTTCTCTCGAAGACTCCAAGTGAATTTTCATCCGATTGGGATAGGGTCCATGCTTCTGCACCATATAGCAGGACGGGGATGATGAGTGTTTTATACAGTGTCACCTTGGTTCTTCTCGATAGGGCTTTACTCCTCAATTGCTTACTCAGCCCAAAGAAACAGCGATTAGCAAGAGTTAGTCTGCGTTTGATTTCAGCGCTGATGTTGTTGCCTGTGTTTACAGCAGTGCCCAGGTAGACAAATTCACTGACTACCTCGAAGTTATACCTATCAATGGTTACGTTCTGACCAAGTCGGTGGTGGGATTGGACTTTTGTTGATGAAAGCATATACTTCGTCTTGTCCTCGTTTATTTTCAACCCCATTCTGCTTGCTGCTGACTCCATAGTAGTGAAAGCACCGGTTACTGCTCGCTTTGTTCTTCCTATCACGTCTATGTCGTCAGCAAACCCAAGTAATTGTGTCGATCTATTGAAAATGGTGCCTGATGTACTGGCATGGGTGCTCCGTATTACATTTTCAAGCACAATATTAAAACAGCTGCATGACAGTGCGTCACCTTGTCTTAGCCCTCTGGTGGTTTCGAAGGTTTCAGTAGAGTCTCTACCAACTTGGACGGAACAGCGAGTATTCTCCAACGTCATCCTGATAAGGCGTATCAGTTTAGCAGGGATTCTAAAGTTAGACATGGCACGATACAGTTCGACTCTATTAACACTGTCGTAGGCGGCTTTAAAATCGACGAACAGGTGGTGGGTGTCGATGTTATACTCTTGGGTTTTCTCCAGGATCTGGCGTAATGTGAATATTTGGTCGGTGGTAGATTTTCCAGGTCTGAAGCCGCATTGGTAAGGACCTATCAGGTCGTCAGCAAACGGCCTGAGACGTTCACATAAAACGCTGGACAGGATCTTATAGGCGATGTTTAAAAGGCTTATGCCTCTATAGTTGGCGCAGAGGAGGCGGTCTCCTTTTTTGTGAATCGGGCAGATGGTACTGAGATTCCAAACTAAACAGTTGGTTGACAAAAAGGATCTATACAGTGTCCAATTAAACATGTCTGTATATGTCTTATGGAAAAGCCTTTAAAAATCAGCAAAGTATAATATAACTGTTCACCATAATGCCGTGAAAGAAATTTCCTATAGAAAGTGTTCACCCACCCCTCCAACATATGACATTTGACATTATCAGTGATCCAAGAATTTTAATTTTATTTTATTCTTGAACGTTAAATATCACGATTATCGTATTAAATAGCTTTCAATATAGTCCTATTAAAAACTTTTCAATTTAAAATGAATGTGTGCCTGAGAAGCTTTTGATTTCAGAGCTCAAACAAAGCTTTCAATGAGAAAATAACGGATAAATGAAAAATGACTACTTGTGAGAACTTCTTTCAGAAAAGTACCTTACGGAAAAAAAAGAAGAGCGAATGGAACAAAAAAAATGCTAATATTCCCTGCACTGACAATTTATACTGGACAGAGAAGTGGGTGCTCAGTCTGATATAGGTACTTTTTACTTTTAATTTTTTTTTCTATTGAAACTTGCTTGCCAGTAATCTTTGCTTTAAGAAAAACCATTAGCAGATGCTAAAAACGATGAAGAAGAATTGATCCTCGTTCATTTTCAGATAAATGATCTTGCAAAATACTTTAAGGAAATTTTCTACCCAAGTTCCAAGTCTATACTCTATAATATCGTTTATTCTTATTTCATGAAGAACAAAATAAATATATTCGTCGTTGAATAAAAATATTTATCTTTAAACAAAACTTTATCAGATGCAACATACGAACCAAATTGTAAATAAACACGCATAAACCATCTTTTAAGGACAGAAATTATCGGCTATTGTGTAATCGTATCAGCCCAGAGTTCGCAAAGTGCACGGACTTAACTGATATACATATAGGAACTGGAACATAAATATTTGTCCTTTTGCTTTGAGCGCACAAAAAAAGGGCAAAATTCGATCAACATCATCGTCACGATCACTTAGTCGCATCGAATTACCATCTCTTCAGGTTGCTGCAGGGTGGTCCTGTCACATCATTCTCGTACATCTTAGGGACGATGACGAAGACCACTGCGAAGTGACCGTAAGTCGATTAGTTACAAAACACGTCAGTGGTTTTAACAAAAAATTACCAGCTCTTACTAAGCGGCTGTTTGGCAGCGGTCAACGGCGCGGCGGCGGCTCGGTGCGGCGATGTGGTGACCGGACGTAGTGGCGGGTGGTGAGCACGCAACAGAGTGCGAGTACGTTGAACGCGTTTACCTCCAATGAAGTACCAATTTAAACGGATATCTTGCAGCAGCTTAAACGCTTCACAAGAGTGTGACGATCGTATATAGGCACGGTGACGGTGAGAGTGAAAATTTTGCTGAGATGCATGAAATCATGCTTCTAATCCGATTGGTTATTTCAACTAAATTGGATTCACTTAAGAGCTGTTTGATTCCGTCATGTGAATGATTCTGTGATCCTGTGTTTTTTTTTTTAAGGCTTCGTCTAGACACAACATCACGTTTCACGTTCCTTGATTGTGTTTTTGTTTTGACAAAGCTTATCCGTTTCATCTTTCAATCATTCAATCATGCCGAGCGACGAAAATGTCGGGAGGATTGAAAAATGTATCTAGGCACTCGTTTGGAACTTCGCGAGAAGTCTAATCATCTGGAAAGTTCTGAACGCACCAAATTGGGTGGGTTTTCGCGCTAAAATTATGAAAGTAAGCAACAGGAATTTTTACAACAGATTGGGTTGGAAAAAAAAACAAACGAATTTTAAAAGAAATTAAGGTGTTGAGGTTCATATGAAGTACGAGCATCTATCGTTTTTCATGCTAAAAAGGTGTTGACGAATTAGTATGAAACAAAAATGTCTGTGATGTGTACTGTAATGTTGCTTTGATTTTGAAGTCTGATCGAACGAGAATTTAATTAGCTTTTTTTGCATCGTTCTATCTTCAGTTCGACTCAATCAATCAATCGCAGAACACATTAATGTCGTCTTTCCTCTTCTTTTTATTTCGGTGCCCTTATGATCTCAGGTGTCAGGTGAATCCAAAATCTCCCACTAGTCAGCTTCACTCTAATGATCCGTCTGTAGTCTTCGCTGAGTTGACCTGAGGAAATCGACGATTTTGGATTGTTCCATTTCTTAGGCCAAATAAATACTGCTATGTCGCTGCATTTTTTTGTAGCAGGAATTCTTAGGCATGCCTCAACATTCCCCCCCCCCCCCCCCCTCCCCCTTTGTGATCATAATTTGGAACATTGCCACTCTTTAATGGGTTCTCAGGATTTCTCCTTTGAACGTTACAATACCAGCTAAGTCGATCGAGCTCTACATTTTGCAAGATTGTATTTTTGACGCGATAGATTTTCGTATTCGCTATACGATCAAGCTTTCGTCGAACGACGCATTTTCATGTCAGCTGTGTGGGGCGGGAGTATGTGAGTGCCAGACGTAGGTATAACTGAGGTGTAAAGTCTTCCTTCCAGCTTAGGAGCCATTTTTCAGTCACACAAGATAGCTGAGTTTACACGCCAGTTCATCCACCCAAAGCTTAAGCGATGACTAATGTCGTCATCGCGAGTTGCTTCACCATCAATCATAGATCCCAGATATATAAACTTTCCACCCTCGGGAATCACTATTCCATTCAAATAATTTTCTGCAAATCATTTGATCAGACAAAAATTGATTAAACTAACTGTCTTTGAATTAATCAAAAACTTAAAAAAAAAAATATTTTTTATAAATTTAAAGGAATAAAACTATTTTTTTTATATAAAATAGCTTCCACATTAAAAATTTCATCGAAATCCATCAAGTGGCTTACCAGGAAATTTCATATAAAAAAAAAGACGCCGCCGCCGCCGCCGCCGCGCCGCAGTTCTTTCGTATTCCTATATACAGGGTGATTCACGAGCGCTGTGCCAAAAAGCTAGAGCGTGTAGGTTGAGTTGAGAAAAGAAAAAATCGTACGGTAGAGGGGTCTATTCCCCCCGTTTACCCGGGAGGGGCAATTTTCTGAAAAATTGACTTATTTTGTAAAAAAAAATATATTAAAAATTAACGGCTTCGTTTACAACACCGTGTTATACCTTTTTAGAAAGCCAAAAACTTTTTCTTTCATTTTGTTCTTAAATTAAATTGTTTTAACGAATAGTTTACAAAATATAAATTTTCAAACTCAAAATTTTGAAAAAAAAATTTTAAAACTAATTTTTTTCAAAATTTTACGTAATTAAGCATAATTTTTGTTCTCAGAATTCAATGCTCCTATTAATGTTTAATCCAACACTGAAAACCGTGTGGCTCTACGACTTTTTGTTGCCAAGGAATTCAAAAATAACCGAACCTACTTCTTCACAAAAACAAGAAAATCTAGCCTTACGGGATGGCACAAGTGATCATTTAGCCAATTTTTTCGTGTTTTTGTGAAGAAGTAGGTTCGGTTATTTTTGAATACCATGGCAACAAAAAGTTGTAGAGCCATACCGTTTTCAGTGTTGGATTAAAGATTAATATGAGAATTGAATTTTGAAAACAAAAATTATACTTAAACACGTAAAATTTTGAAAAAAATTAGTTTTAAAATTATTTTTTAAAATTTTTTTTCAAAATTTTGAGTTTGAAAATTTATATTTTTTAAACTATTCGTTAAAACAATTTAATTTAAAAACAAAATGAAAGAAAAAATGTTTGGCTTTCCAAAAAGGTATAACACGGTGTTGTAAACGAAGCCGTTGATTTTTAATATTTTTTTTTTACAAAATAAGTAAATTTTTCAGAAAATTGCCCCTCCTGGCTAAACGGGGGGGAATAGACCCCCCCTCCTATACGATTTTTTTCTTGTCTCAACTCAACCTACACGCTCTAGCTTTTTGGCACAACGCTCGTGAATCACCCTGTATATGTATTTTGTATTCAGGAAACAATTTCAGGTTTAGCTTTTTGTAAAAGAAAATAAGGACTCTATCAAAAAATGGGGTTGAAATTCTGTAGTCTTATGACGTTTAAGAATTATTACCCTGTCTCATTAAAAAAGAAATGGAGGAATGTAGAAGAAATCTACCAATTTCTGAATATGTTATAATTATGCATTTCTTAGATTCCATTTACGAAATTCCCTCTTTGTAAAATGTGTCTTGAAATTTTCAATTTTCTAATTCCAGACGTTTCCTGTTGTACGCAGCACAAGCCATATAAAACTACCAAAGTAATGGATTTCCTGAAGCATATGGCAGACGCTACTCAGCTTCAACAGCGTCTCAAGGTTTGAATTGAGTGCCGGAACAGAAACTAAACTAAACTTAATTGGTGCAACATAATTTTCCTGAAGTGGCTATAAGCATATACAAAATAACAAAACAACCAATAGAATACGTATTTGTATTTGAAATGTTATTATTTCAAAGACTTCATTTTAGATAAAAGATAATGTTAAAACATTTAAATCATAAAAAGGAAATGAGTTGAAATAAACATGTTTATATTTTATTTAAATAACATTAAAAGCCAAGAAAAAATTCCACTAAACATAAAAATATAATTACGTAAACGAACCAACAAAATTATAATTAAATAAATAATTATTTTAAAGTATTTTAATTCTGGAAAATAAAAGAAATGATCAAGATAGAAAAAACAGCACGAGTACTTTTTATTTTTTCCCTTTACTGAAAAAAAAAATATTTAAAACAAAATGCACAGTCACCCTGTAACATATTATAAAAATATCACCTGACTTAAGTCCAGCGCAAAAATGGTCGCCACTGACCCTAGCCAATAAAAACTGTTTTTCTTACGTTCTTCTGTTTATCAGATAGATAAATTGGAGTGAGTGAAAGCATTAAATTTTAGTATGAGCAAGTGCGACAGGTGAACTTCGAAACCGTAACTTTTTGTTCCTTCTTGTGATCGTCATTCGCCATCACTCATCACACACTTCACATAATATCAAACTTTTGGCGCCAAACATGCCTCTACAATGTCTACAACTGCTTTAGGTTTTTCTTCCTTCTTCCTCACCTCACAAGAATATGCAAAAAGCACATGAAAACTGTTTGGATCTTTGGATCACCAGGCGCTCAGAAAAAGCAGGAAGCCTTTTATTTTTGCCGATAATTTGAAAATGGGTGGAACCAAAGTAGGACATGAATATCAAAAGAAAGAAAGAATGGAAACCGTAGTTTTTAAATTGATCTTTACCGTTTTCTTAAAGCTTTTGGCTCCACCCATTTTTTTAAATAAATGCAAGAAAAAATAGCCTACTTTTATTTTATGAGCGCCTGGTATACCAACCA
Source organism: Platycheirus albimanus (assembly GCA_916050605.2). NCBI lineage: Eukaryota > Metazoa > Arthropoda > Insecta > Diptera > Syrphidae > Platycheirus > Platycheirus albimanus. The sequence continues at coordinate 29,096,605 of OU696697.1, read as the reverse complement.
ATTTTGGAGAAAATGTTTGAGATGTGAGGCACCAAAAATGTGGCGCTGCGGTAAAAAGTTAACCAATAGTTACTGCATATTTTATTGCAAACATTGTAGCAACATGTCATTGTCATCTGTCTGATTTATATAGGGTTGTCATTTTTTGAAGCTGTAATTTTGACATTTGACAATTAGATACTACGCCATTAATAAAAATGGAACGATACACGCTTCAACAACGCATTAAAATTTATTAACATTCACCAATAACACCTCTTATTGGAAAACGCTATATCAAAACTTAGTGCAAAAACGGAACGCAAAGTGATAAACGATAGACCTCATCAGACATAAATGGCCACATGAATACAAAATTGAATGATGAATGCGACAATTTAAAGGATTCTTGAGAATTAAATTCATTCAGTTTAAATACCAGGTTCCTTTCCATTACTAAAAAGCGCTGCATTCATGGGGTTTTCAAATACATTTTTTGCTAATACCTAACACACAACTTGTGTTATTCTATTTCAATATCTACCCGCCCTTACTTAAAAACCCTATGAGAAACCGAACAACAAATAAACTGGGCATTTTGCTAACTTTGAAGTTTTGAATGGAAAAAAGCTATATGAATGCCCTCTTAATATGGGAAGAGTAAGAAAATTATCAAACAAAATATTGGCTTCCAAGTTACTTATCAATTCTCCCACCAAATTAAAATCTTAGTCTCATTCCCATTTTCACGATGAATTGTTCATTAAAAACTTGGGCTTAAATAAACTAAATATTTAAGACGATCACACTTATACAGTTAATAATTTGAATTGAATCTTTTCGATATATCTAAAAAAAAATATTCAAAGCCTTCTGAGCTTATTAGACATGAACAAAATACGACGTTTAGATAAACTAAGATCTTTGTGCGGACACATAAACCTCAAAATAAAAAATCTGGTCTTTAAGTCATCATTTGCCACAATCCGATTAAAAATAAGAATCAATCGGATGCTCTTTCCGGCCTTTGTGTCCCGATTCTTATAGAAACATCAAAGAACACAAAAAGTATAGCGCCAGGGGAAGTTTTTATTGTCATCTCTGTTTATTATTATTTTTTACTTTTCTTTTTTATAATATCTTTCGGAAATACAAAATTTTGGGAAAGAAAGGTTTACTGTGTCCCCGTCTTTATAACCAAATTCTTCTTTGTGGTCGTCATCGTCTTCTTAAAAAAAAAATAATCCAATTGTGGGCATCAAAATGCTAAGAAATCGGTCAATTACTTTAAATCTTAAAATATTGTTACCTAATCATATTTCTTGATTATTTTGTATGAAATTGAGACAAGAAAATTATTACAACATTAAAAACTCAAACCTGAAACGTTTGCATATTCAATCAATCAAAAATCAACACCCATCCCAAACGAGCTCAATTGGAGAACAACTCAGGCCAAATTAAAAAGAACATTAGTTTCATGTCACGATTTAAGGCCCAAACTCTTGCAAAATACACCTGCCCCTGCCTGTTGCCTGATGCCGTCGACAATTTAAATAAATTTTGAGATACAAAAACAAAAATTAAACATTTTAATCTCATCCAGCCAACAACTACTGCTATCGATTGCTTGGCAATTAATCAACTGCTGATTCCCAATTGACGAAAGGTGCAAACGCTTCCAACTGGCCATTTCTCAAAGTGCCAAATGCCATTACAGACCATTCACACTGCTTCTTTTAATTTTTTTATTTTTTTTTTATTGTTGTGCGCGTTGGATGCATTCACAAGCATTCACAAAATACAAGAAAATGGAACTGAAAGGGTAAAAATATGGACAAGAAATGAATTTTTGATTGATGCGCCTGTCTTGATCGAAATTAACCTTTGGTTGTTGAATGGAGGAAGCATGCGTTGAAGGAGTCATACGAGAACGACATCGTTAAAATTGCATCACCAAAGTAGTTTGGAACTCAGTATTTGGGATGTTGTCATTATTTGCATGGCAAAAAAAAAATACCAAGAAGCTCTCTGGATGGCATTGGAATATCTGGTTTCAAGAAAATGCTTGTGGTTCAGTTCTTTTGGCGGTTATCTTAGGGTACGCCTAAGAGACTTATGAAGTCAAACGATCGTCGAACTAATGACGCAAATAATAGAGTTTTTAGGTGTGACAAACGGTGAAGCATCAGGCCAATGGATCGAAATACTCGGTTTTCAACTACTGAAGATCTAGTCTTAGTACAGACGCCTATTCATAGACTCAATTGATTCGTTAACAAATCAAATGGGTCTCCTTCAAACGTTGAAAAGGGAGGTCTTGAAGCATGCAAGTATTGCCAGATCAAAACATGTAAATTTCTTTAGTTAAGCAAGCGAAAAATATATATAACTTACACTCCCAATTTGCTGTGCAAGAAGTGACGCATTTTTTTTCGTGACAATTTGAATTGTTATCCCTGCAAGGGTCAGTAAACGGGAAAATAATGTTGGGTCCATAACAGAGACACAGCCGAGACCCAGCAGAAACAAACCTAGACACCGCCAAGACACAGCAAATAAACAGCCGAAACCCAGCTGAAACACATACGAGTTTTAGCCGAGGCACAGCGGAGGCACAGCGAGACACAGCAGATACACATACCATTAGAGCCACAACAGGCTATCGAGACACAGCAGATGCACAGCCGACACCCAACCGCGATACACCAGAGGTACACCAAAGACACAGCTAAGATTCAACCAAGATCCAGCCCAGAAACAGCATATAGACGAAAAGCAGAAACAAATTAAACACAAGGCAGACACACAACCAAGACACAACAGAGACAAAGTAAAGACACAGCCCAGACAGCCGAGACACTGAAGAACCACAGCCAAGGCACAGCTGAGACACAGCCGAAAATCAATAGAGCCACATCAAAGATACAGCAGACACTGAACCCAGCTGTGTCTCAAGTTATTTAAATTAAGTGTGCGGCCTTAAAAAATTGAATTTGAAAGTTTCCGCAATATTTTGAAAGTCTTACTAAATTGTGATTTATTTTCCATAGTTTCTTATTAATGTATCTTAACTATTACAAAAAATCAAATCATTCGTCGTTTCAATCAGTTTCCCTAATCAACTGTATATTTGGGGGCTCTCCCTCCAATGTGTGTTAGGGCTATTGATTATTACAACTTCAAAAATGGCGCCCGACGTGGGACATTTTTTTTCGATTAAATTGTTATTTCGCGAAATCTAAGTCAAATATGAATAGATTATGTATTTTTCCCTAATTCACTACCAATCTAAGTTCATATAATTAAGAAAATGATGAATGCTTTAACTAGGTATAACCATGGCTTAGGAATTTGCAAAAACAATTACTTTTTCCGATTTTCCGACAAATCCGATTTATATTCAAATTAAAAAGTGACATTCACAGCTCGCGAATCATCATTGACAGTTTTATTCGGCATTATATTATGCCTGCTTATTTTGTGAGAATAAATGACATCCGACATCTTTTCTGACATCCAGGACATCATCATATTTTAAGAAATCAAAACAGCAATAGACACGTGGTGCCTATTCTGCCTAGTTGCTACTTGTGTGTGAACTGTATACATACAGATGTGAACATATATTATGTAAATAAAATACGATTTCATGTTTAAATTATTATGCCTAACACTTCAGTATGCAAACAAGGTGGAAGTTCCATTTAAATGGAAAACACCCCCCAATACAGTAGTAATTTGTCACGACCGACGACGAAGCCGACGACGAGGAGGTAGGTAAGGTATCCACAGCAGTCCTTGAAAACCTCAATCATGTCACCAGCAACAGCAACCATAGAAAAGCTTCCATTTCAGAGAATGTCCCCGCAATCATCCTGTTAGAAAGTCAATCAAAGCACCACCATTAACTGGCTACCCCAGCATATCGAGAGGGTGTTAAGTCTTCCTGTATGCATGCATGCTATATTGAGTAGCAGCAACAAGAAGCCACCCTCGAATAATGGCAAACTGACGTAGCACTAAAAACAACTTTGCCCCACAAACGCACATATAGTCAGAGGATTAACTCGATTCAACTGACCGCAAATCAACCACCAACGAACGCCCCAACGTGTTATCCTTGTTGTTTTGACTAGAAGGACTGCGGAAAGGGATAGGACGGGGGAAGTCCAAGTTATATGAGCGATTGTAAGCGCACTTAATTCCCCAAAATGTTCACCTCAATGAAGAACGATTGTCACTTTATTGCCTTGTCAGACTTGTCAGGGTGGATAGGATGTGTTTGCGTTTTCCGATCAGGGAGTCACAACTGACGAGGGCAACGACAACACTTCCTGAGGTATACATAGACCACTTCATCAGGCATTAGGCAGGCAGGAAAGCTGGCTGGATTCCGTTAACGAAAAAGTCTTCTTCGATGAGTGATGAAGGTAGAGTAGACCTGGTAAATGTTGTAGGGCTTCTTCTATGCTTTGGAGGTAGTGTCATTTAAATATAAATTACTTTTTTGGGGTTTGATGGCTCTCTTGGGGATGGGTCTTTATCGAGTGTACAATTTGCTTGAGTTTGGAACAACGCAGGAGGTAATGGTTGAGAGTCAAATTTTGTTGCTTCCATTTCTTGAGAAATTCTTAAAACAAATTGATCTTTACCCGAAATATTTTCTATTTCAACATTTCTGTGGAATAACCTCCATAGACCCGGTGTGTCCTCGATGATGCAATATCAAACTACACATTCAGCGTCAATTCCAAGAAACACCAGCGCCATATTGAAGTCACATCATAATTTGTAGTTACATCAACTACGAGTATAATATTGTGAACTCGAAATAATTGTTTGCAAACCTCTTGATTGCTTGACTCCTCCAAACTTCCTAGAAGAAGTGGGCAAAAATATGCACTTAATGCTTCCAAGCTATAATTAAAACCAAAGCATGTGACTATTTTTTCCTCGGTCTTAAATGCGTTGGAGTAAATTGTTTTCCCTCACAGCAAAAAAAAAAAAAGGAAGCATACAAGTACTGTGCAACTAAAACCCGTGGACTTCTGTTACCAGAGTGTTTATCGAATTACACGTTATTAAGATTCCCCCTTCCCTATTCACAAGCCTCAGGTATGTTGTAGATACAGGTACCTATAGTGTGTACGATCACAATGCAAACATTTAGTGAACTCCATTTGTATATCTTACATTTATATGAATAAAAGTATCTACACCATGAAGTCTTTAAGTTCCGCTCGAATTGACCACAAATATGCGGCCAAGTCAATTGCAGACTCGGGCATCACTACATAGTAAAAGGGCCATAATTAAAGCCTCCGGTGAGATGCATGGTGCAAATTTTAATTTGCAAATCGATACCATTGACATCGATGTGGAAAAGTCTTATGGACTGACTGGACCTACGGACATAGTCGGTGATCATTAATGCATGTCTCTGATGGAGAAGAGAATGTCATTTTTGTTTCAGTGTAATTGCAGTAGGAGCGAGCATATGTACCTACTTTTTCATATAGCCATCTTGGGCTACAGCTTAGCTTAGAGGAATCAATGAGAATTTCTCAAGATCATATTAGATTACTGGAAATTATATCAGTTTAGAGATTAGTTACTTGGAGGCTTTTCACCTGGTCGATGAATGGCGATGATGGGGATGGCGTTTAGTTCAATTAATACATATAACTGGTATCGAGTGAATTGGTGAAGTATAGTATCATATTATGATCGGGGAAACTGGTGGGTATAAAAGTGAATAGACTTTAACGTTGAGGGATTTTTGATCGACCTGGTTTTGTCGGAAACTTTTTTGTTACAAATTTTTAATTGAAGAATACATTCAAAACCGAGTAAGGCTGTTTCTATTTAAACTTTCGCATTCATTTTTAGTGGAACATAAGTTCTCCAACTTATAAATGATTCTATGGCTTCCAGATATACATCTTGCCATGATCATGGGTGACATTTGTCCTTTTTTCATAAGACTTATGCTAATATTTGTAAGATATCCCAAACTTCCGGACTTGGAAACAATATGATTTATTTCTCTATTTTCGAGATGATAGGTAAGGGTAGTGAGAGATACCAAAAGAGCCAAGTAATTCTGCATTACATTCCACGTTAAATACCAACAGTATTTATTTATCATTGAAAGGAAATACATTATGCAAGTGCTTTTCATAGAGTAAGTTCGTTAAATATAACCCACCCTTTACATTTTCTTACAAATTATTTTTACTTCAGTCTTTAGAAACTTTAGTTAAAAAAACAAACGTTTACAAAAAGTTAAAACAAAAAAATGGTGAAACTTCATTTCACAACCTATAAAAAATGCTGGTAATATGGCCCACTAATTTTTAAATATGGATCAGTGCGGTACACAATTGAAACAATGTTTTTTAAATATTTTATGATGGTAAAACATGCAGAATTACCATATAAAATATTGATTTTCATTGCCAGCCCAGATGTGATTCCTTAAAAAAAGAACAAAACCATGGTTTAAACCATGTTTCAAGTATGGCCCACCTGTTGTTTAAATCGGAATGGGCCATATTATGGACACTATAACAATTTCAGTTTTTTTTTTAATTTTTAGCACGCTCAATTTTTAATTTCACATATGGCACATAAAATATAACATTTTGTGTATGACGAAAACACTTATTAAATTTCCAAAAATTTTAATACAAAAATCCTTAAGTAAACTCACCCAAAAATTATAACGAACACGAATAAAAATAAACCAAAAGCACTAACTTCCACCACTGACCAACTATATTGTCTCCAAAACACAATGATACAATGCTGGCTTGGATGTGTTCGATTTGAAGGGCTAGTTCAGTGCCTAGCATGTTTTATTCGTAAAATATTGAAGTGGGCCATATTAGCGACGTGGGTCATATTTGCGACAATTATCAAATAGAATGTTGTGCAACTACGAGGGTTACTGCGCATGTCTTCAGATATGGCAATACCATCGTAAATGTCAGTTTTGACGTTGTCATCGTAAAGTTTGACATTACAATTTTGTAAAGAAATCGTTTTCAGAACGTTCTGTCATTCGAGTATGCGGCTATTTGTTTTATTTACAACTAGCGGTACCCGGCGCGCGTTGCTACGCCCAAAAAAAAACACTTATGTGTATTTAATGTGAAATTAAATTTATTTATATATTTTATCTCAATGCTAGTGGATAAGCAATATTTTTGGTCGGTTTGGTTGGTGTATAAATATACAAATTTTTTGGCATACACACAAAGTGCAGTTAATTTGATTGTTAAACTGAACATGATAACATTGATAAATTGTGGCTTGAATATTTTGCTGCATTTGACAAAAATTTGGGAAAATAAAATGTCATTTGTTGTGCGATTCAATTCCTTTTCCGATGTTCAAAAGTTGTTTGGAAAATGTTTGGAAAATGTTTGGATGGACGATTCTTGCACCAAATGGACACGCACATTCGTTGAGAGTTTGATTTTTTCGACTCAGTTCCATAAATATGATGCTTTTATTCAACGAAAGGAAAACATTTTTATAAAAAAGTTGAAAAAAAACTTTGCCAAAAGCCCGCATTTTTCTGTCTTCCACCCGGGCATTCCGCTTAAAAATTTATGAAAAAAATCAAAAAAGAATTTAAAAAAAAAACTGAACCAAAATTGTTAAAAACATGCGCTTTTTTCCTTCCACCCGATCCGCACGAAACCTTCACAGGAACCATATTGGACTAAACTCTATTTACCCCGAAAATTTCATAAAGATCCATTGGGTGGTTTCCATTTTTATATATACATATATAGATAGATTATAAAAAAATTGAACCAACAATAAATTGTTAAAAGCTTGCATTTTTGTTTGTCCTTCACTCGATCGGCCATTCCGGAATTTTCGCTGATATTTCAAACAGCAAAAAAATGTATGAAAAAATCAAAAATAAAAAAAAAAAATAAAATCATCCAACAAATGTTAAAAGTCTGCATTTTATTTTTGTCTTCCACCCGATCGGAACCAAACCTTCCCAGGAACCATCCCCGGACTAAACTATATTTACCCTGAAAATTTCATAAAGATCCATTGGGCGGTTTAAGAGTCCATAGACAACATTACAAACAAACATACACACATCCATTTTTATATATATAGATTGAACCAACAGTTGTTAAAAGCCTGCATTTTTTTGTCCTTCACTCGACCGGCCATTCCGGAATTTTCGCTGATGTTTCAAACCGCTAAAAAATTTATGAAAACACCAAAAAAAAAAAAAAAAAATTACCAAAAAATGTTAAAAGCCTGCATTTTATTTTTGTCTTCTACCCGATCGGAATCAAACCTTCACAGGAACCATCCCTGGACTTAACTATATTTACCCTGAAAATTTCATAAAGATCCATTGGGCCGTTTAAGAGTCCATAGACAACATACAAACATACAAACATACAAACATACAAACATACAAACATACACACATCCATTTTTATATATATAGATAAAACATACATACATCATAGTCAAAATAAAATGCACGACTGGGTCGCACGTACTTGCTCTGTGGGTGCAAAAGTACGACGAAAACAAACTTTTCGATCAATAAGAACAACTCATTTTTGAAAAGTTTGGTAAAAACTAAAAAAAAAATGGCTAAAACTGGAAAACTCGATATACGGGAGCTAACTTTAAGTAACCTTTAGTATATCAAATTTAGATGTCGTCTTTTGGGTGATATAAATGATATAAAATGGCCAAATTAATAAAACTGATATTACCAATTTCCGCTATTATCATGTGTAGCCAAAAACTAAAAATGCAGTTTGCTTTGAAGTATTCTATATTATGTTATATAAAAAGTTTCATAAAAATGGGGGGAGCCTTTTTTGAGTAAATTAGAAAAAACGAAAAAGTTGGCCAAAATCTAATGGCTCTTTGTACAGCAGCCACCATTTAAAAAAGAGAAACTGAAAAAAAATCAATGCCATCTGATAGGAAGCTGTAAGGAACTGTACGAAACAAAGTTTGAGTGAATTCGATGCAACCGTTGAAAACTTATGGCCATTTGAAAAAAAAGCCGTTAAGAGCAGATCTCCGTTATTTGCATTTTTAGCCAAAAACTAAAAACGCAGTTCTCTTAAGAACACTAAAAGAATATAACACACAAAGTTTAATCAAAATCGTTAGAGCCATTTTCGAGAAAATTAGAAAAAACCAAAAAAAGTTGGCTAAAACTCAACGGTTCGTTATATGGAAGCCACCGTTTAGAAAGGCTTCAGTGAAAAATTTACTAAACCATCCTATAGAACACTATGAAAAACTATGTCAAACGAAGTTTGAGTTGATTCAATCAAGCCGTTGTGAATTTATGGCTATTTGAAAAAAAGCCGTTAAAACCTGATTTTCGTTAGGACTATTTGAGCCAAAAACGAAAAACGCAGTTTTGTTAGAAATGCTTAAAGTTAGCTAAATTTTAAATTTAATCAAAATCGTTAGAGCCGTTTTCGAGAAAATCCAAATTGAAAAAAGCCGTTACTTGAGAGGTACCAGTTTGAGTCGGGCTAAAACAAAATAAAAAAAACCTCGACAATGGTTTTTCTTCAAACTGCTATATACCAAGTTTGAAGAAAATCCGTCAAGCCGTTTAGGCTGTAGCATGGCGTGAAAAAGCGCACATCCGCACATCCGCACATCCGCACATCCGCACAGACGCACAGACAGACCGACGGACGGTATGGTGAAAACCACTTTTTTGGGCTTCTCTATCATCGTAATGTCATGTTTGATTAAAACCTCGATTTTTTTTTTCTGCACGAAACCAATACTTGCCCTATAGAGCAAGTAAAAATAAAATGAATCGTGAACATTTTCTTTGGTTTTGGATGTGGAGTAAACCAAGAACAGTGTTCAACTCATATTGAATTTGGCCACCGTGTTTGACAAGTTTTTCAAATTTTGTCGTGGTCGCAGTTCCTCCCTACATGACGTTTTCCATGAAGGTTGTCCAACATCTGCCAAAAACATATCGATGCGTCAAATTTGTCACACGATCAGTTCACGCACAATACCTATCGATTTTTGTTTTGGCACAACAACCTAATTTGGGCGACCTTCATGAATACTGGATATTAGGTTCATTTGCTTGCAATCAAAACTGCATGAACATTTGGCCATCAAAAGCATTTGTTCGCTGCTTTGAAAACTTCATAATTGGAGCTCAAAAAACCTATGCGAAACAACTTTGAAAAAGTTCAATTTACCCAAGTGCCAAAAGGGCAACGTAGAAGTATCGATTCTGCATAAAACACCACCATATTTTGTTTGCCAAAGTGCTTTAAGAACTAAATGAAGCTATCCGCAGAAGACAATTCAGTTTCCACTTTTATAATGCAAACTACCACATCATCATCGCATCACCTGAAAGAAGTGCGTTTTTGAGCATTCAAATCGTTGCATTATGTTAGTGAATTTTAATTGCAAGCCAGGCACCCTACAAAATGGAATTGACGAACCTGTCTTTGGATGAATTAGAAATCCCCGTCAGATCTAACTATAACGCAAGGCATACGTTCGTTCAAAAATGCTCCTGTTCCTGTTTGTCGTAATGCTTCTAAGCTCACCTTTTTATTTCATTTTACTTCTAAAAGCATAATACTCCTGCAAAATACTCAATCATCCTGAACTGTATGCAGCCACCTCTCTATTGGAAACAGTCGAGAATCACGTAAGTATACAGAAATATTGGGCATTTTTTGGCCTTGTTCAGTGAAGAACCTGGTGATAAAAGAGCAACATGGTTCACGGCCGAACAGTTTGGCTGATACTATTTTTTAGACGGAGACTAGTATGAGGTATGACTTCTTCTTACCCTTAACCCCCCATTCTATCAAAATTTAATGAACAAGCGAAGAATTTCTATTCAGCTATTGTGCTAATGAGTTCACTGGAGCCCACCACAAAATGTTCAGTATAGCACAATATTTAATTTTGAATAGGCCCATTCGTCAAGCCAACTGGCTCTTCATTAACGAAAAATAAAAGCGTATGTATAGGTAGTAGGCACAAAAATTGAAATTAAAAATAACCAAACCCTCAATCCAAAAACCATTAAGGAGGATGATGCGGTACGGTACCGGCAAAGCAAAGAAAGAATAGACGTACAAAAATGTTGGTAAACCTACTTTTCCCCGCGCACCGCACTACGCCTGAGGGATACATTTTTTAGCGAGTCATCCACAAATGGATATTTAGCATATTTCCGCACTACCTATGTACGTCTCCAAATTGATTCGATTTTCTGTTGCTATTGATGATCCTCCTCTCTAAATGAAGGTTGACCCTATTGTTGAACTTTCGCAGCAGCAGCAGCCAGGAAAGAAGAAAAAGAAAAATCTACCAACGCAACGCAAGGGTAATCAAACCCATCGAAGATCAATAGTGACAGTTGGTGAGGAGGAACGCACACTCACCTCCTCGCATAAGCGATGTCTTACACTACCTTTAATGGATGAGCCGGCAACCAGATACCAGAATGCCAGGAAGACAAGACAACATCAGACTTCGACTCATCAACATCACATGGGATCGCTTAAGAGCAAGCATCCTCTACAAATAATTTGGGCGTTCTTCTGATTGAAGTGCGCCGGTTGCTCATTTCGAATCAAACACAAGTAGCAAGTAATTACAATCCGGGGGCATGATTGAGGTGAGGTGTGCGTTTTCACAGGTCTTAACTTTAAATTGATCATCGAACAAAGTATAGAAGACCTCGAGTTCTTGAAAATATACTTGAGCATCTTTAATATCAATTGTCATCATAAACGGGGCTGTTGCGATTGACTTTGGCGTTTGGCGGCATCATGATGTTTTTTTTTACTTTTTCTTGGACAAATTAAGAAAGGAAACAAAATTGAGAGCATTTAGGCAAACTTTTGACAACAGTTGGTGGCTTGGAGGTAGTTACAAACTTCTGCCGAATGCACCTGTTCCGTTTTGTAGTTGGAACATTTTGGTTACCTTAATGACAAGCGGTGCAAATTGAGCGTAACCATTGTCCAGTTCGTGTTTTTCCGAAGGCATTTTCTTTTTGTTAAAAAACAAGTAAAAAGGTTAAAAAGTGACTCTGTTTTGTGTGTAATTATCATGTCAATTTGCACGCAAATTGTATCTCTCATGAGCTATGTAAAATTTGTGGTTTGGATAGTTAATGTTTCTAAATAGTTTCACATACGGGGAAGTCTAGATGGATTGATATTTCATGAACAATTCAGTAAGGCAAGGTGCATTAAATTAGCGAAAAGCCTTTATCCTGTTGAACAGAAATCTACCATGGGCGACATTTGAATTGGTAAGGACCTAATAAGAAATTAAATAATTTAGCAACATAGCAATTATGTTTAAAATAATAATAATAATTGGAACAGTATGGTAATTTTAAACAAAATGGTCAAGTAGTTCACACGAACTTGCTCGATGGTATTCTGACTACTTTTGTTATAAAATATTTGTGTAGTCTAGTATTCATCAACTCCGCAGAAGGAAAGGCCTGTTAAAATATTTTATAGCTTACAGTCCCGAAAAGTGCAGACCGCGAATCCTGCTTTAAAAAAAAACAGCTTTCCGATGCAACTTGACTTTATGGCATATACATACCTGGCAGACCCGGACTTGGTAGAATTTTCTTGTTGACAATCACTTAGACCAGGTAGAGACATGTAGCTATCGCCAAGCTTCAAAAAGAAAGCCGATCTCAAGAACTGTCTAGCAATATGCTTGGTATAACCATTGTGTTCATAGCATTCTCGAGAGGATAAACTCGTGGATCGAATTACGCTCAAGAGTCACCAACCTGGATTAATCAGTGGTCGATCTTGTTTCAATCAGATTAACACATTAAAAATTATTCTGTCAACGGCCTTTGCTCTTATAAGGTATATCACTCCCAAAAAGAGATCAGCGTAGTAGTCCGATGGTGAAACGTCAACTACCTGCTTGCTGTTGGTATGTGTTGTCTGTTCTTTTCTCTTCTGTTCTATTTGTCTCTCTCTGTTGTGTTATTGTCTTGTGTTGTCTTGAGCTAGTTCGTTGATAAATCTACGGAGTAATACCCTAAAACAGGCATCAGAATATCGGTATGAGAAGCATTCCAAAGACAACATTGTTGCTCTTAAAAAAGAGTTCAACTTCAAATGTATGGGCTAGTTTTGCACAGCAGGCAGCTTTCCAATGCAATTTGATGTGTGATATGGAGTGACACAGGGTTATGTGCTGACAACGATTTTGGCCTTACTTGTGATTGTTGATTTTATGATTGGTACGTTGGATGTGGGGATGAAACACTTGATATTCATTTGTTTAATGGTAAAACACACTGGAACCCTTCACTAAATTAATTACTTGCTTCCTTGTAAGGTGACTGGCTAAAGGATTGACTCCGAAAACAATAGCAATAGACAATAAAGTAACTAACTCAGATTTACTCACTGTCACTTGATGGTGGAACAGGCCTTGAGTTCAGCAATAGAATAAATACGGCTCGTTTTAAGATTCGGAACAACTTCTTTAGTACAGAACTCTAAGAAATATGCTGGAAAAGGAGTTAGAGTTTTGTTATCAAAAGCAGCTTACAAAAAGCAAGAGAAAAACGTTCAAGCAATATCTTAAATCTTATATTCTCACGATGAGATGATTAATTTCATTAATTTCTGAATGTGTCAGTGTCATAATTATGCAGTTGCCTTGAAGTTTTCAATTTTCTAATTTCAGGCGTTTCCTGTTGTACGGCACAAGCCATATAAAACGACTAAAGTAATGACGCTACGCAGCTTTAACAGCGTTTGAAGGTCTGAACTTATTGCTGGAGCAAAAACGATGAAAATTTTGCTATACGAGCAGAACGGGGCAATGGTGTAACATTATTCCTAAAGTGACTTTAAGCAAATAAAAACTAATCAACAACTAACAGATTATTTTTATTTGAAATGTTATAACATATTTCAAAGACTTCATTAAAGTTACAGATAAAAGATAAAAGTTTAATGTTTAAATATTAAAGTCATAAAAAGGAATCAGTTGAAATAAACTACGTTTTGATTTTATATAAATCACATTAAAAGCGAAGAAATAATTCGCAGTAAACATAAAAATATAATTAAATTAACGAGCAAATAATAATTAAATAAATAAGTACTTTAATTTTGGAAAATAAAAGAAATTATCAAGATAAAAAAAAACATCACGAGTACATTTTATTTTTTCTCTTTTTGAACAAACAAAAAACAAAAAGCACAGTCACCCTGTAACATATAACAAAAATATCACCTGACTAAAGTCCAGCGCAAAAATGGTTGCCACTGACCCTAGACAATAATAACTGTTTTTCTTACGTTCTTCTGTTTATCAGATAGATAAATTGGAGTGAGTGAAAGCATTAAATTTTAGTATGAGCAAGTGCGACAGGTGAACTTCGAAACCGTAACTTTTTGTTCCTTCTTGTGATCGTCATTCGCCATCACTCATCACACACTTCGCATAACATCAAACTTTTGGCGCCAAACATGCCTCTACAATGTCTACAACTGCTTTAGGTTTTTCTTCCTTCTTCCTCACCTCACAAGAATATGCAAAAAGCATATGAAAACTGTTTAGATCACCAGGCGCTCAGAAAAAGCAGGAAGCCTTTTATTTTTGCCGATAATTTGAAAATGGGTGGAACCAAAGTAGGACATGAATGTCAAAAGAAAGAAAGAATGGAAACCGTAACTTCCAAATTGATCTTTACCGTTTTCTTAAAGCTTTTGGCTCCACCCATTTTTCAAATAAATGCAAAAAAAAATAGCCTTCTTTTATTTTATGAGCGCCTGGTAAATCAATCAATGTTGAAGAAAATGTTTCAGATGTGAGGCACCAAACATGTGGCGCTGCGGTGGCGAAAAATGTAATTTGATATACCTACTCGTTAAGAAGAGGATTATCAGACTAACATGGATGTGAATATTACAACTTCAACAAAGAAAGCTAACCTCCACTTTTCAAAAGTCGGCCAAAAATCGAAAAATCCTTGCAAAAACAATTTTATAACTTATCTATATGTTTTCCTTGTAAAGGGCTGCAAATCAATCTTCGCCCAGGGCGGCGGAAAAGCTGGATCGGGCCCTGTCAGGTGCAGTATGGCCCATATCATACTCAAAGAAATTTTATGATACTCTCTCCGACTCTGAACGATTTTTGACTATGACCTTCAACAAAAATGTGTGGTCTCAATCGATTTGTGAACTCATTTTTAAGGTTTTCGCGGTTGTTGATACATGACATTTTTAATTTTCGGATTAGCCGCGTTTATAAATAATAATTAGTGAGTTATATTCTTACTCACCCCGAACGTTTCGCTTATCACATACAGTTTATAGAAAAAGCACACACACAAACAGATATCTACACGCTACTTCCCACCACCATCCGGCAAATTTGAGATCTGTTGTATCTACACTTGTTCAGCGTGCCCACAGGATATGTGATAGCGACCACCTTGCCACTGAACTTTCACTTTTGGACAACGTACTCAAAGCAAATGGCTATTCTAAAAAACAAAGATCATGGAAGCCTACTTTGTCAATTGAAAAGGAAGATAGCAAACTAGACAAAAAAGCTTTTCTGCCATATGTTAGAGGTGTAACAGACAGAGTAGGAAAAGTCTTAAAACGTTATGGTATAAAATCCATATTTTTACCACCCAAAAAGGTAATTAATTACCTCCAGTCACCAAAAGACCAATTTCCTCTGCAAACACCTGGAGTATATGCGGTACCCTGCAGCTGTGGGTCATCATATGTAGGACAAACTCAGAGGAGCATTGCTACACGGTTAAAAGAACACATAAATGCCGTCAGCAAAAAACATAGAGAGAAGTCCGCCATATGCGAGCATATACTTGATCATCCAAATGAACACCACTGGATACACTTCGATCAAGCCAAGGTTCTAGCAAACGAGCCACACTACATCCCTCGGCTGGTTCGCGAAGCGATCGAAATTAAGCGTCATCGTAATTTCAATCGCGACGACAGTTTCAAGCTGTCTCGAACGTGGGATCCCATCATCAACCCCTCACGTTCGATCCAATTGCCGCTCCATACCAACAGGGATACAGTGAGCACGGCTTGCTCCCAACAACAACAACAGCTAGAGAAAGAACCGTCTACGCACCGCTACAACTTGCGTAGCCAACATCGCTTCTAACATCTCTTTGGCAGTTTCCCGGTGACCACGCTCAGTGTAATTTGAGCGAAACGTTCGGGGTGAGTAAGAATATAACTCACTAATTATTATTTATAAACGCGGCTAATCCGAAAATTAAAAATGTCTTGTGAACTCATTGTTCACTGAAGTGGTCAAAAACATAAAATTAGAAAAAAGTATCATGTCATAAAATATCTAAACAAAAAGTTAAAATATGTAATAATGCAAAAACTATTCCGATCTAGTAGGTAAGCAGATACTCACATAACGTTTTTGTTCGCACTCATCAACATATGAATAAAAAACCAAGAACGATCTGCGTTGCAAGCAAGTACAATAAAACATTAAACTCAGAATCATAAAAAACTATCTATTGGCGAATTCTTCGAAATCTCATTATGTGGGTACATCATGCGTATCTACCATAAATCCGGTATTCTAATTTCATTTTTTAAACAAAAGGAAATTATATCACTTTTCGACGTCATCAACAGCAGCAACAATGGCTCGCCAGTTGCCAACTGCCAACCGCATAAAAGCACCATCAATGCCACCATATCGTCACCACCAGCCAGGACCATTTCAAGCCATTCAATGAGTTGCTCAACGGTGAGTTTACACTAATTACCATTTTATGAGATAAGTCGCACCGAACCAACTCACTTGTTGTCTGCTAAAAGTATGTATGCCAGTTTTAGTATCTCCCATTAAAAATATTGTATATTTTATTTTTCCCCATTATTGTTTTAACAAAAGCCCATGTTTGGCTTACGTTCCGACAAACCGAACCGAATACAAAATATTCATTAAATACTTCAATTGTTTCATGACATCGCACCGATTTGGGCTTATAGACAGAAATTCGTGCCAAAATATGCTAATACGACGGTTAAATTAGTTTAAGCACACCGACTATAGTGAGGCTAGCAAAGCGTGAATGTTCCAATATATTGTACACTCTGTTCAAAAGACAGGAAACGTTAGAGTAGTCATTTTCATTCCTCCTTCCCACATTGTAATTGCATGTTTTTAGTCCGAAAAATCGACAACAGCAACTGCCCCGGAACACGAATTAACATTTCCATAAACATTCATTTTCAACATTTCACGTGGCTACTGATTGTGACCTAAAAGAACTGTGAAAATTAATTAAAAACACACAACTTCCTAATTATCCAAAAAAAAAATTTCATCATAAAAATGAAAATTTATAATACAGTTCAAAGATCTTTTCAAGGACCCTTTTACTTACCACGTTTGATTTTAACTAAAATGAAAATCCATACATAGGGCTGCCACCACAGACAAACAGTACAGTCAGCCATCTCTTTATAGTTTCTCTCTTTATAAGCTTGATGTGCATTTTATAATGAGTATGCGAAAGCTCTCCCTTAAGCTCACCCGTGTGTTTTAAATGGGAACTAATACACGAAAATATAAAATGCACGGGCAGATATACATACATAATATACCGTGTTGAATAAAATATTTCAGGGTGTTTTAGCCAAGAGTAGGACGAATTGGCGGTCTGTATTGTATGTATGTAGCTGCCGTTATAAACCAATAAGAGCAATAGTTCCCTTAAACGAAATTAAGTAGACCGCGGTTTTTTTTGCAGTACAGATTGGTGTGTCGAGGAGTATCTAAGGAAAAATTAAGCTTCCTATATAATTTGACTCTATAGTTTATCTCGGGAAAAGCCAGTGAAAAACTAGACAAAAGCGATATTCATTTCCTCGTTTTCAAAGATTGTTGTGTTTTTGCACCTGAAGCCAACTTCCTTTTGGTCACTGAATCCAAAGCTATAATAGTTCAGAAAAAAAAGGATACAGAATTAAGATAAACATTGCTATCTTTGACCTTAGTTTTGTGTAATTTTGTTAGACCAGAACTTCAGTTTTGTTAGCAAAAGTTAAGATAGATAAGATAAAACTCCAGTGAATTCAAACAAAATTTCAAAGTCCGTCGGCACAGAGGTTCGGTTTGTATGGGAGAGCGGAAAAAAAACTGTAAAATCTAAACAATTCAACGGATTTAAAAAAAAAAATTGGCACAAATGTCAAAATTGGACTTGTGCATAATTTTGGTTAAAAAAAAACTACTGAGAAAAAGTTATTTACATTTTTCTAACATTTGAGGGTTTGCTTTGTATAGGAAAATGGAAAAAAAACTGTTAAATCTAAATCACTTAACGGATTTAAACGAAATTAGGCACAGAAGTCAAAACTAGTCTTATACATAATTTGTGAAAATTGAGTTAAGAAACAATTACTAAAAAAAGAAGTTTTTGACATTTTTCTAAATTTTGAAGGTTTTGATGCTGTAATTAAACAAAAGTAAAATCTGAATTTTTTATTTTTAATAACAACGACCGAAAATTGCATGTTTTTGAATTATGTGAAAAACCCATCAGGTATATAGAAAACCATTTTACAGGAAAAAATCTGAAAAAAACACTTTTCTTATTTGTAGGTACCTGCGCCAAGTTTTTGCGTAAAATAAAAAAAAATGCAGGATTATCCCTAATCCTTTTGTTTATTAAGATATATCATATAATTTAACCCATCATAAAATATTAATACTTTTTCATATATTTTTTCCAAGAAAATGGAGTTGAAAGTTGAAATATGTTGAAGGCAGAAATAAATTTTTTCGAAAAAATTCCAATTTCTCACACATGGGTTAATGTACAAACTGGGTCTAGGCTAATTCACTGTGCACAATTCACTGTGCCCAATTCACTGTGCACAATTCACTGTGGGGATGATTTACTGTGCACAATTCACTGTTGACACAATTCACAGTGGCGGACAATTCACTGTGAACTGTCCCCAATGCGTAAATCTTAAAACGGTTTAGTATTATTATTTACAAAGTTTTTTCATTAAATCAATAAACAGAGAACAAAAATCTAACAGATTTTGGTTCCGATTGTAATAATTTTTTCAGTTATTGAAACAAATTTCAGTTATTGAAACGAACACAACATAAGGAAAATTATCTTCCATTTGATGTACTCGTATTTCAATGTCTGCTCATCACTATAGAGGTGGAATTTATTCAACTTTTGCCACAATGAATAACCCCACTACAGTTGTCCACCACTGTAAATGTATTGTACATAACAGTTAATTGCCCGCCACAGTGAATTGTGTACCACAGTGAATTGTGCACAG
Organism: Platycheirus albimanus; assembly: GCA_916050605.2. NCBI lineage: Eukaryota > Metazoa > Arthropoda > Insecta > Diptera > Syrphidae > Platycheirus > Platycheirus albimanus. Next base: position 29,077,223 of record OU696697.1, on the reverse strand, counting down.
TGAAGTGTCCCCACAGTGAATTGTGCACAGTGAATTAGCCGGCTTCGGTACAAACTTTATTTTACTTTTTAAATAAAGGTACACATTCTATATAAAATAGTGGGCTTTAACAGTTCGTTCTGGCAATTAGTGCCGATGAAATTATAAATGTTTGATATATACCAGCGTCAAGACCATGCCTTTTGAAATCTGGTGAAATTTATAAGAGCATTGAATATTAAAATTAAAAATAATAATTAAAATCTCACAACTATGAGATTTTAAAAATATCGCCCAAAAGGAGTAATCCTAATAAGTGGCAACACTAATTGCTAGATACGAAAAGGCTTAAACTGCACACAACAAAAATGCCATAAAACGAGCAATCAATTGTGACGGCGCCCATTTGGCCGATATCATCTTCTCGACTTGACCAATACAATTCTAAAGATTTAAATAAACATAATCAAAAAACAGAATCGAAGTTTTTCATTTAGAAAAAAAAGAGAACCAAACAACATCGGATGGAGGACTTCTTTTGGCTCACCCTGTATAACGCTGTGTCAGAGAAAAAGAACCAATAGAGAGAGACAAATTTCCTCGCCTTTGTCCCCGCGAACCTTTTTGTTTACATTTCTTACAACGAGTTGAATTTCTATCGGTCTATACATGTTTTCACCTCGGGAATCATATAACTGTCTCTTTGTCTTATTTAAAGGTCTCTTGATCGTAAGAAGAGTACAAAAGAATTTTAAAAAGGATCTGTTCAGAAACTTTGTAATTTACATTTATGGAATCTACTACATTTTGGGTAAATTGGGGGTCGTAATATTGCAGAAAAACCCATGGGTAAAATCCAACTGCCTATATAATTTGGATAGGATTTATTTCACTAATGTTTTCATTATCTGCAAATAATTTAACCAGAATTGTTTCTATAATCTCTGTTGTAAATTAAATTTAAATACTAAATCCCAACGGAACATTTTTTTTTAATTTACAGCAAATAAAAATTATTCTGAAACTCATATTTCCTGAACACATCCCAACAGCTGACTACATCTGACATTTTTCCGACAGTGCAGTGGTTAATTTGTACATTAACTTGCATAAGTGTTGTGCCTACATTTTTTTATATGGAGTTATACATTATGCAAGTTGGTATCAAAATTCGCAGCTTGTTGGTTAAAAGAGAGCCTCCGCCGAATTTGTTTCTCTCTGGCTGGATAAAGATCTTACTCTGCTGCCCCTGTTTAAGATCATCAATTAATTATTATTTTACAATATATGTGGGAATAAGTACCTACTGGAAAACAAAACTTCTGGTTAAAAGAAATACAAGAATTTTTATTTTGGTTTATAATTTATTTTATTTTATCATATTTTATATCTTTCTTCTTATCGACTTCTTAGCTACATACAAAAATTTTATACTAGAACACTTAAAAACAAATGACAAAAATAAAAACAGTTCATTCTTCTATTCCAAAGAATAAATCTATTTAAATATATATTTTTTTTATTCGATACTTAAGAATCTTTCTCGAACAATAGAATTATATAAATATAACAGATAAAAGTGTTATACATAAATATAAATACACATTACACTTTGCTTGCTTTTTTTTTTTGCTTTTTCTTAACTGTACAAGATAAAATTAATTATATATAAATAAATACAAACTGGAAGGGAAAAATAAAAATAAAGAAAAATTTTTAACATTTTTTTTCAAATCTAAATCACTTTTGTAAAGAAACAATCTCCAGAAATTATTTCAATCCTCTTATTTTTTGACAAGAAGTTTTATTTTTTTTTAAATTTAATATTTTTTGTTTGTATAAAGTATCTACTTAGAGCCAAAAATACATATACACCATGAGATATTAAATTTTTGTTTTGTTTAAAAATATACACATACACTTTCGCTTTTAAAATTCGCTTAAACAATATAATTTAATATACTTTTTATTATAGTTTTTGTTTGAATTTTGTACAAAAATTTACATTACAATTGGCAACAGTTTTACTTCATTTTTTTGTTAATTAATTTTTGTTTTGTATTTATCTTTTTGTCAGGGTTATAGTAGTTGTCTATCTAATAAAAAATATAGGTTTTTATTTTTATTTCTATTTCTTTTAGTGTGCTGGGTTTTTGAAAAAAAAAAAGGAATTGTTTAATATTTTTAAATACAAATAAGTTTTTGTGCCACTTTGTTGTTTTTAATTAATTTAAATAAATAAGCTATTTTACTGTACACTGAGAATATAAATTTAAGTTATAAAACTCATACTTGAATAGTATCTTCATCATCACTGGGCGGTCGACTACTTTCTGAACGGCCCGGTGGACTGCCGGGATTTAATGTCGGACTGGGTGATCGCCGGACGTTATTGCTATTACTAATACTGATGTTATTGTTATTGCTACTGCTATTGTTGTTGTTGTTATTGGTATTGGTCTGATAATAATTACTTAATGACGACAGAGAACTAGATGCTGATAGGTGAGGGAAGGGACCTGCAGCTGGACCTGGCAGACCACCCAGACTGCCTAGGGCTGCCGGTACTCCTGGATACAGTCGGTAGGGTAGTGGTTTTTGTAATGCTGCTGCTGCCGCCTGGCGGTAGTATAGATCGGCGGCAGATGGCGGTGTTCCGTGGGGTGATTGGGCAGGATATGGCCATGCCCCGAGGTATGGTGGCCCGCCATATAATCTCTGGAATGCTGCATAGTTGCCAGCTTCGGCGAGCAGTTCAAGGCCCACGGCAGTTTGGCGCTTCCATTTTGTTCTGCAAGGAAATAAAATAAGGAAAAAGAATTAAAACATTGCTTTATTAGTTTGGGAAAAAATAATAGTAAAGCTTGTTTTTATAGTCATCCAGCAGCAATGATGCATTGTGACATATTTTTCAAATCAATCCTTTGATTGCGTCCTTACGACCATGAAACTTTGAAAAATTAAGGCTAGTCACACTTGCAACTTTAATTTTTTAGCATCACTATAGCACAAACCGCAATAAAAAACACATATTGGATCAAAGTTTGTAAGATTTTAGTGAATGACACTCCTTACTTTGTGGTCTTCTTTTAATTTATGTTTTTCAGGTAAGCCGATACTAAGCTGACAGTCATCTTAACCTAATCGAACCTTATTATGTAAGAAATATTTCACGGTACCTATAATGCTTCCAAGAAAACCATAGAATGGATTAAAATTTCAATTATATTTTGTGTGATTGGGATAATTTGTGATAAAGAAAGTATTTATATCTTCTTTGTTCTCAAAACTCCTAAGGAAGCATTATTACAAAATACACGAACATTCAGAAGAAACAAAAAACTGTTTAGTTGAATATCGGCGTAGTCACACTTGTTCACACAGCTGATGATAGAAAACATAAGCGAGATCTACAGAACGTTTGCAACAAACCGTTGGACACCCTATTCCCTATTTTCTTTATGTATTTGCTCATGTATGTTCAATAACTGCTAGCGCAATATAAAAAGGCTTCCAAAACGCCCTATGATGATAGTTACATTCAATTTTAAGCTTGCAACTCGATTTTAACAAACGGAGATATAGCTAACTTGAATTTTTGAAAATTTGATTTTTAATGAAAATAGCGATTATTTAACAATTTTTGAACCAAAATCTGCTACGTTAACAAGGATAACAAACCGAAATGTTCGTCTTCTTACTTTAATAAAGGAAACGCCCCTTAAAAGTGGGCGTGTCCTGAAAATTTGTGAACAAAAACTTGAAAGCACTAAACTTTTAGGCATATGTGTAAAAATATACAGCTGAATATAGTAGTTTTTAACGATATTGCCCCATATTTTATAAAAATCATACCCTTAAAAGTGGGCGTAATAAAAAAATGTACGCGAAAAAAAATTAAGAAATATATTTTTCATATAACGAACGAAATGGTTGAAATTGAATATTATGTATACTTTGAATTTTTAAAACTATGATTATTTTTGTTTCATGAAAAGTGGGTGTAAGCCACGCCCGAAATTCAAACATTTCTTTTCATGCACAAGCTTTTTAGTTTCGACTAAAAGACGCACAATTTTGGGCTTGTGGATTTATTTTAAGTACTGTTTACGTATTTGCAAAAATAAGTTTTTGTGGTGGGCGTCAGCCACACCCAAAAATAATTTTTTCAGACATAAGATGTTTACGTATAACTAACACCCAACAAATTTAAGGTATATTAACATCGTTATTGTATAAAAACAATAGGTATCGATGGTATGAAAAATTCTGCATGTTACAACCTCCACACCAAGTACAATAATATACCCATTCTATAGGGTATACAAACTGGGGAGGAATACCTCAAGAGGCCTCTTGGGCAAAGAGTTGACTTATTTAGGGAACGATCTTGTTTTAATAATAATAATAATATTTGGCACAACAGCTCCAAGCGGGGCCGGGGCCTGTGACTTACACTCTCAACCATTCCTGTGTGTGCGTTGATATTCTGCAGGAATGGAAGGAAAATTCAATTTACCGCCATAATCGACGGCTAACAGAGAAGCACTTTCCATGACAAGATGTACTATTGGAGAATTTGTCATTTCCTCGCAAGAGGCAGTGCCCCGGAAAAACAATTAGGTGGAGTCAGGGATCGAACCCAGAACCTTCATCGTGGCAGTCCGACACGCTAACCTCTACGCCATGGGGTACTACGATCTTGTTTTATTTTGATCAAAACAATAACTCATAAGTGTCTTGAAATCGATTTTGGAAGCTGACCGCACTCGCATATAAAGGGTGTTTTTTTTAGACATGTGGTTTTCCATCTGGCAATATTTTGTTCGGACTTCGGAGTTGGTCTTTTTGATAGCTGTTACTTGATTTATGCTTAGTTTGGTTTGTTATTGCAAATCGTGCAAATTTATTACCAAAATAATGGTTCGGTTCGCGCGACGCATCGCTCGCTGCGTTCAATATTCGGTCGACATAATCGCCCAGGAATTTATTCGAGCCAGCCGCGGCGGCCACTTGGCCGAAATCACTTTTAAAACATAATGGGAAACCCTTATCTTTATAATAAAGAAAAATTCTTGGCCATAACATTAAATTATATGCGTTTTATTTCTTCTTGAAAACCTCATGTCTTAAAAAAACACCCTTTACAACCATGGTAGTCACTTGATCAACCAAACTGATGTTCCTTCGTTCTGTATCAAAAAAAAAAAACAATTGGGCAATTATTCCTTTTATCTTTACTGAAATCTATTTCAAAAAATATTCAATTTTACCTTGAATTTTTGATAATGGAAGTTTATTAAAAATATTTCGAAGTATTGTGTTTACGAGTATGTGGAAACTCTTGAAAATAGGACTAAGACTCATGTTAAAAAACTACTTTTCTTTGAACACAATTTTATCTGAGTTTATTGTGTCTTAGTTTTGTCTTTGGGAATGGCGTGGTATTCATTGTGCCATTAAGTTTAAAATGTTATGGCTAAACGACCTTGGCTCTTAAATTGTTTAGTTTCGAAATTTTTTTTAGTAGATAATTTCTTTATTATTGTCTAAAACAGTAATCAAATGTGAAGGTGAAGCCAATCAACTCACCTTACCTTGAACTAAGTCCAAAACAAATCATTTTCTTTCATCACATCAAGACAAATAATTTAAATTTAAAAGATTAACAACAATGTTGCTGAAATGTTAACACCAATTAAATATTAAATAAAAAAACGTCAATACAAAACTTAGTGTCAGATTTAATAAAATACATTCCAATTTTCATAAGCATCGTTTTCGTCGTAAATAACTAATAATTAAATATTATTAACATTATTAAAATTTCGATGCAAAAATAAATAATGAATTTAAAAAATATTAATTTATGATGATCCCTTCCAATATTTCAAAATACGTCAATCAATTAAAAATGAATGGCTTATATTTAAGCTAAAGACCTCCCAGCATTCAAGAAAGTATTTAAAGTATAGGTGAGGAACATATATATGAGAATTAAATAATTTGCTTGAATAAAAGTGTGAGTTATTAATTATAAAATCAATCCTTTTTTCATACATAAATTGCCGATGAATATCTGATTTCCCCCACCAACTAAGTTATGTATTTTTTTAAATAATTTATACCAACAAGGTTCAAAATAGATTTCAAAATTCATATGACGTATTGAATTGAAAATTAGTTTCAACATTCTGACCCATTTTTCCAACCTCAAATGTGAGTAATTGATGTATTTCTTTTTTTTAATTTCAATCTATTTCAGCGATGTGATGTGTGAATCATGATTATTCTCATAACAATTACAATTACAATTTTCAAAATTGTACTTTACAACATGTTCTATAGAATTTATTTTATTACTTTCTATCACATCTCATCACCATCACTTATACCAACCACAAAATGATTAACGATGTGTGGCAATAAGATACATAACTTTAATTCCTTATTTTTTTTTATTCAAGAATTTAAATATTTCCACCACAACGAACCTTCACAATCAAAAAAAAAAAAATATAAATTCTAAACGCATCTGCAATTTGCATAAATTAGTAATAAAAAGATACAAATGTATCTTTATCTGGATTCGTATATTCAATTCATTCGAGTGGAAGTTGAATTCATTTTTTATGTCATTTAATTGAAAGAGAGAAGCGAGTAAAACTGCAAATGAATCACATAATAATTGTCAAATTGCAAGCTGTAATTTGTTAATGATTAATTATTCGCATTGTGTTGTGATGTATCTATAGTGTGTTGGTTGCTGCCTGAGTATAGGTAAATCTAACATAACTAGGTAGGTACGAGTGTATCTTATAGCCCAGAATAATCATAAAATAGGTTTACTTCCTGTCCGCGCATTCGTTGGAATAATAATAATTATGGGTTTTTGCCACTTTGTCCATGTTGTTGCTGGATTGGGTATGGAAGACCGAACAAATGGTCAAACAATGGCGTTATAAAAACTAAACCCAACTCTTTTCAAAAATATAAACCCGACAATTTGACTCCAGCCCCGCTACGCTCGCACCGGCCGCTACACCCAGAGATGCTCATTATAATCGGAGCTCCACCGACAACACAACTTCCAACAACAACAACAAGACCGGCGAACGGCAAACAGCAACTATGTATTTACAATTTAGAATTTAGAATTAATACGTCTATTTATCATCAAATTAATCAAACAATAACCGCTGTAATAATTCTCGTTTTCCAAATGAGGTAACACGGTAATTTCTCTTGATAAAGGTATCTGTGAGCTACTTCTGGGTTCTGGCTGATGTTGCTGCTGCCCTGTCTGACTATGGCGCTATTTAGGGTACGTTTACATACATTAGTAAAGATACATCCATCGCGCTGTATAAATGTATCTATGAGTTTTTTTCTCTTTGAGTTGAAGCCCTCTATAGTATATTTTCCGCCATAATAGGTTGAGTGAGAGAATGTATTTCGAGAAGCATTTAAATCACATTAATACAAATTATCTAGAACATTAAAATGCGGTTAAATTGTGGTCTGTTTTCAATATTTTTTTTTTTTCGAGAATCATGTTTTTTATTTTTTGTAAGTGGAGACAGCAACGCAGCGCAGCACAGCGCAGCGGATGAAATTTTTGTGGCTTCCCGTTGAAAAATTGTATTTCAGGCCATCACGTTTGGTTTGTGTGAACATCATCAAGTTAAGTTAATTACACGAATAAGCGCGGGTAATTTGTTACCTTTTTTACGTCTCTCTTTTACTTTTTGATTTTTCATGAATGAAAAATTATACAAAAAAAAAAATTGTCTATAAAAATAAATAAAAATTAATTTAAAAGAAAAAAATAATGTATTTAACAAGAAACCGTTTCCTGATTTTATGTAATTATATAGTTCGCAGTGTGTTTAACTTTCGTTGCCGTTGCAGTTTTTACATGCACATGCAATTTAAAGTGAAGAGGGGGGGGGGGGGGGAGTAATTTTTGTTTTGTTGAATAAATTGTTTGGATCGTTTGTGTTCATTAAAGGTGCAGAGAGGTATAGATAGGCAGCATTTAAATGATTGTCTCATTACGATGTGTTTTAATTGTTTGTATATGTTTTTTAACAGAGTTGAATTTTGTACATGTACCTATATGATTAATTCTTGAACAATTGATGTTTGTTGTTAATTGTGATACTTCCAGAACTTCGAAAAATTCAACATGATGCTACTTTTTATAAAAAAAAAAAAGTTGGGACAAACTCTTTAAAGGTTTTTTCAATAGCGATTGTTCAAAGTGGAAGGTCTGTTATGGCCATGCCTTTTTGAAGCGTTTTTCAAACCCAATTGTTTATTTTTAAGATGCCAAATATAGCTTTGGATCTGATTCTACTCAAGTTTGTTCTCGGGCACTGCCTCTTGCAAGGAAGTGATAAATCTTGTCATCAACAAAGTACATTTATATGCTAGCTGTCCGGATTCGGTGGTAAATTGTAGGTCCCTTCCATTCCTGCAGAATATAAGCGCACACATACAAATGGTTGAGAGGGTGAGGCGCCGGTTGGAGCCGTCACGCCATTAATTTTTTTGTTTGTTTTTCATTTAATTTTCATTTATTTCAAAGAAATATACACATTACATTGACACACATGATTTTAATCTTTTTAAGTACCTATCTAGTGACTTAAAATACAAACTACTTCATTAACTATGTAAATTACAATGCAATGTCTTGCTATAGGAACGCTCATCAGTTTACACTTGAGCCCAATTTCGGACGTACCGTGAAATATAGGGATTCTTTCTTTAGCCGTACAACACGAATGTAGAATGCATTGCCGGGTACAATTTGTCCTTGCCATTTCGATCTTCAAGCATTCAAGACCATTCAACGAAACCTCTTTTCACTTCCTCCCTGATTTCCTATCGCTCGCGATGTGACTAATCATTATTTAAACTCGCTCCATCAAAACCAATTGAACGAGAGATGTAAAGTGACACTTCATTAGCATAAAGATGAATTTGACATCTGGAATGTCATTTATAAACAGTGAAAACATTAAGGGACTCAAAACTGAGCCTTGAGGAATTCCCTTATGAGTAACGATGGGATTAGATATACCAACCTCAGTTTTAACTTATTGAGTTCGATATTTCAGATAGTTGCACCAAAGTTTAAGTTTAAAGTTTAAAATGTGTTTTCAGTTTCGAGAGAAGTACTGAATGATCTATGTTGTCAAAGGCCTTAGAAAAAAGAAAGCCAAAACGCCAAACTTATACAAATCAAGAGCCTGGCGGATGTCAGATGTAACTTTGGAGAACTGCTGATTCACAGCTGTGGTTGCTCCGAAACCCAGATTGCCATTGAGAAAGCTTGTCATCAGCAGTCACATAGATTTGAATTTGTTCATGTAACACTCTTTCAAGTACCTTTACTCAGAAAACATAAAATACTATCAGAAGGATCTGTAGTAACCTGGTAAAACGTTTGCGTTTTTCCAAGCAATGGGGAATTGGCAGCTATTAATACATTTATTAAAAATATGGAGGAAGTAATTCAGCACTAAGGGGAGGATAAGCTTTAAGAATTTTGGCGAAATGTCATCCAGACCAACGGAATTTGATTTGATCGATCGGATGGCGCCAAATATTTCGTTAGTACCTATACAATTTATTTTTTTGATATCAAAATGAGTTTGAGACAACCGGCTCAGTTAGCAATTAGTTGAAATCGATGTTTTTCAGGAATGCCAAAATGGCAGAACACATCCATGGACTTGAATAAGACTTCAACTTAACCAGCACCCGCACAAGATCTAATTGAGTGAAATACAAAACGACGTTGAGGTGCCCATCACGCCAATGACGATAATTGAACAGTTCATGATATCAAATTGCTTTTGGCCCGAACTGAACTATATGAACATGGAGGACATGTGGTTTCAGCGCGATGATGCTACGCGACATAGAGTATTTTCGCCACAACAGCATTGTGTACTCCCATTCCCGTCATTAGAAGTAAACATTGAATTTAGCCGCGAAGGTCATATGATTTGACCCGGTTGGAACTTGGCTTGTGGGCTTACATAGTTTGCTTAAATCTATTTATTTTAAAATGGAATAGTAAAACTGATCTATTCGAACAAATGCCAAGTGTTTTGGATGAACATTTGTGCTAAGAAGAGGTATAAAATAAGTATAAGCAACTTTTTCGAGCATTAACGGTAGGAACCTATATTGAGTTCAGAAGCCATACAAATGCTTTTCGCAGAAATTAAGAGTATACCTACTCCATTCTTATGGCTTATTCGTCATAAAATAATTTCTCAGAGGCTTTCTAGTCATATCCAATCGCTTTCGTTTAAAGAGATCTTATACAACTCACCGAACACCGGTTTGTTCAACTATGACGTCGAGGATTTTTTTTTTGGTACAGCTATAAAAAGGTAGTGCCAGAGAATTTACTTACTCACAAGTATATCACTTCTAGGGAATTAATCTGCAGGATATAAAAAATTCTTGAGTTTTGTAATTGTATTTTGGTCTACAAATTTCTAAATCCTTATTTACGTTTTAATCTCGTAGCCCTCTTTACCTCATTTTCTTTCTTGCAACAACTTAATTCCACTTCACGGTGAATAAATTTTCACCTATTAGCTACTTACAGGGGCACAACTATGTTTTTTAGCATGCTGATAATATCCTTGAATCTAATTGATTCGGCTCTTACTAATCCAGTTTGATGTAAGGACTTTCTATAGTGTGTTTGTATCGACACAATTATTCGAGTAGAAATAGTTTCCAAACATAGAAACCTATCCAAAGTATCTTAAACAATAGCAATCATCTTTTCAATGAATTTTAAAGTCAAGAGGTATATATTGTTTGGTTTGAATATTAGAACAAAAAAGAAAATGACTCAACAAAATCCATCCCCTTACGGATTTGGATCTTCTGGTTTATTAATGATACGAAATGTTCCTTAACAATCGTTAAACATTATACTCTCCATATCCATATCCATCCCTTATTCCAAATATCACACGAGTTCGAATTCGATTTGGTTATCCTCTGTGACTGCAATAAAACTCTTCAAAATGTTTACAATGATTCGTTCCGGTTTGAAAACAAATAAAAAAGAAAAAAAAAAAGTTCACCGAAGGGTGATGAGATGATATTTTAATAGGATTACAATTCAGAGCAACACAATACAATAGAAAATAACCCAATTCCTTATTCGTTAAGCGACCCTTGCTTTCATATAAAATAAACTAAACCAAACCAAATAAAAAGATTCCCAATAGCTGGCGTCAACATTTCGCAAATCCTTTTAAAATCCTGTCTACGAATTTATTTTGCATATCCATTTATTTTAATTGCATTGATCCGCCCATAATTGCACACCTTTTTCTTAAAATATAATCCTTCGTATAGGATCAGGGATCTATCTTTCTCTACGATGATTTCCTATTGTTTTATTCTGTCACCTTGACATGGATATAGATAGATGATGGTCAAGACTCAAGACTCAAGACAAACATATTACCTGAATTGATCTTTTTGAGGATTTTTGTTTTCCTCCTTTATTAGCTTGGCTCTTGGTTTACAAAAGATAGAAAAGTTTTAATTGATGGAATTAGCGGCAGTGCAACCTTTTATGTACAAATTTATACCTATGTGGAAAAGAAGACTCTGTTTCTTCTTAAGCAACACAAAATTAATGATCAACTAACAGAAGAGCACAACCAGAAGCAATGTAGTCCTGACAAACACTTAAACTTCAAACGATGTGTAAAGCATTGTTGTTGGCATCGGTCGACATCGGCAAGTGTGCATCATTGGCGCCGATATGGCCTTTTCCAAGACACACCAGTGGCGCCTCTCATTCGACTTAGGGCGTAAATTTGACGAACGAACATGATGAGCGGAAAAAAGATAATTGTTCAGATGCCGACCTTTTCCGACCGGCATCTTCAGCTTCAGCATCAGCTTCTTTCCATTCAGATTTTAGATTTCCAGCCTTTAGGTATAAGGAAGGTAGCGAAAGTATTTAAATATTCTTCTAAATGATTTTTGAATTTGAAGCTTTGAAAGAACCCGACTCGACTCGACTCGACTCAGCATGATTGGTTTAAACTGATTCGAGTAACGCCTTCGATTGACGTTAAAAGGCAATATGAACTTGGAAGTACCTGTCTGTCACTTGCTTTATAAATGCGTGCGGGGGGAAATCCATATAGGGTTCATCAAAGAGCGCGCTTAATTGGTGCTCTTAATGAATCAGTTTATGAAGTAATAGGATACAAATTACTTAATTGTTGGATTAGGTCTTATAACTGCGATAGCCAGCAGCCAGGTGAATAAACTGGTCGTAACTCAAACTTACATATATATAGACGTAGACGTAGAATGTATTTAGTATAGGTACTCTCAATTTTTATAGCATTTTGATTGGCAGTGTCTGTCCCTGTATACAGCTTGATCAAAGATTTATGTGTATCTCGACGACTATAGAGAGTGGATGTAAAGTAGTGTAGATACTAGATATACCATGTTTTTGTGTGGATATGGCCTTTTATATCAGCAGGCTGTTAAAAGCATTCATAAATCAAATCAACAACAACTATTTGCAATTCACATTGAAAATAAAAATTGCCTATAGATTTGCATTGGAATGTGGGCAATGTTGAAGTTTGAATCAAGTTAGAAGTGTTGATGTCTGCTTTTGTAATAAAAATTTCATTGTTATCAAGCATTTTAATGGCAGCTGAAAAATCAACATAAATGTTTAAGAACATGAACAATTTGCTCTCAATTGAACAAGTTTTGCAATCAACAAATAATTGTTAAAAATGAATTTATTTTTTCACTTGAAGAATTCGATTTGTTTGAATTTGAAAACAAGGTATTTTAAATCTTAATTATAGCCTTAATTCTTTTGAATCATGTTTTTATTTGTGTTTTGTAATTATTTGCTTAATAAAAAATTATTTAAGTGGGGTTTTCATTACTTCATTGCAGTGAGCTAAGAAAGTTTAATCTTAAACAAAAGAGCTGATGTTCGAACTTGAAAATTGAAAAATGCTGCTTAAATTCAATTTTTGGAAGGTAAAACGGTGGTATTTAAACTGATTCTTTAATGGTATTTAACAGGCTTTCATGTGCTTATCGAAACGCATTCATGATTGTGTTATCAGCTGCGATCTAGGGCAACTTGATTGTGAGAGTCAGTTAGTAAAGTGGTTGATTATTGCATACAATTACCACACTAGAACTCTCTACAAAAATCACCCAACTCCTTGAATTCAGATGGCCACTGCATATAATTAGCATCTGTCACTGCTTATTCCGAATTCAGTCACAAGTCAAAATTAAAGATGGCAAGGTCTCTATAAGCGTCGATTCTTTATAAGCAAGCAACGCATAAAAGCGATCTTTAAATATTGACGGAACCAGTTGCAAATGCTTCTACTCGCAACAATGTTTAACTTTCATCCGTTACTGCTCTCGGATGCAACTTAGTTCATCATTTTTATTGCACAGTTTTATGACGGCCCTTGATTTACAACAATTCCACAAAAGCCATTCATAGTCATCAAAAACCTAACCACTTCGTGATAGGTTTTATGGTTTTATGACTTCTTTTATTTTCTTGAAAAAATGGTAGCCTCTTTGATTTGGTTCATAATTGGACAACAACATCACATAGGTAGAGAGGTACACTCCCTCACATCACCCACTTATCCAAGCGTGCACGATTACATTCTGCAATACCTTCATATGCAAGGCTATGTAAGTAATCCATAGCAAGGACAATATAATTGTCCTTGGTGTATAGAGCGTATATAGGGATTAAACTGTACCCATAGCCATTTTTCATTTGGGTAACAATTTTCACCCTGAGGCCGAGTAAAGCTGCAATTCAGCGGTAGCCTCTAAATTGCCACAAAATCGGACGCAAGTTATAAAACCTGGCGTGATTTGTGAGTATAAAAAGGAACAACTTCAAAACGATGCATTTAGTGCAGCTGCACCTCGGCTGGGCTGCCGCTTAATGCCTCAACGATTTGATGGTGATCATAATGAAAGACCAGCCAAAAGAGAAAGGGGAGAAGTTGGGGGGGGGGGGCACTATAAACATTCAAGCGCACAATATACAAATACAAGTGTGGGATGCCAATGCCAGAGTACCCAAGTATAAGGAAGGAAATTGGCTCTTTAGAGCATGATTTGAATTTCTCGTGCAGCAAACAGGCTACTACATAATATACAGAAGTGGATCATTAGAGAGGGAGCAGCAGCTCCAAAGACTTATAAGTTATAATACACTGCATCAAGTTCAGCCGCCATTATTCGCTACTTTTGCATTTTGCATTATGCACAAAGGTAATTGGTAGTTATCTTAATTTTTCAGGCTGGCCGCGTTGAGTTTTATTTTTGTGAAGGATTTACGGATCAAAAGGGCAGAAACATGCTAATAGTTGAAAATGTTCGTTAACAATTTCGATCATAGAGGGGGTTGTTAGTAAAATTTACCTGCGGCCATACCTTTAAGTGAATGGTGGATGGTGAATATGGGAGGGAGGATTTGGAGGGACTCCATTTTATATTTTGAATGCCCTTGGTTTATGGAATTTGCTGTTGGGTTCAGGAAGCTATATACGACACGACAGTAGTTTTCAATGCTAATTGGAATTCGTTTTCAATCGATTTGGGTTTTCTTGATGTTCTTGTTGAAATTGGCGGAAAATGTGATGATTGGAAGTTTAAAGTTTCCTTGGGAAAAGGTTTGGAATCTATAATTTGATAAAAGTATCTAATTGACGTTCAACGATAGGTATGCCAAAATGGATAATTACATGTTCTTGATGGAAATCAATGAGCTTCATTAAAGAGAGAATCAAATTAAATAGTTTAAAAGAACAATTTTGAGCAGTCTTTGTTACAACCTTAGAATCCGGTGGCCACAAACTTTTTAGCAATGAACTGGACAAACAAAAAGTGTATGTTGTTATCAAACAAATAAAGTAAAACTGGTGTTGGATACTCACCGAAGAACCTTAACGAAACCTCTAAGGAATTCTGAAGATGAAAGCCGCTTTGAAAAACTAAAAAAAAAACCTGGAAGTCATCTGTTTTGAAGAAGGCTGAGTCATAGAATTTGGAGTCGTGGGCACAGCTGAGGTATCGAAAGATGGGAGGATCTGGATGTCGCCCATGTTCCTGGAGTAATCAAGAGGTGTTTGTTTCAATAACAAAGTTATTTTCGGTCCAGATACTTGAATTATAAAAAGTACAGGGTGTCCAAAAATTTGTGAATTTGTATTTTGTGATCATTAAATATGGCAGCAATTTTTTTTGTGGAAAATCTGCCGTATTTTTGAAATACACATTTTGCGTAGTGAGTTTTGTAACTAATGTCATCTTAATGTAATCCTTTAATCTCATAAAATAAAAAACAGCGTTCCTAAGCATCTTTGGCTGCTATTCTCTGGAACGCCGAGTACATAAAATATGTAGAAAATGTTAAATTTTCACTATAAAGATTGGGGGCGTACTACCTTGTACTCTAAACTATTTCTGTGTTTATGTGTTGCTCTTCTGAAGGAATGGAAAGGACCTACAAGGCCCACTGAACTCACACGGCTAGCAGATATAGACTTTTTTCATGACAGGATTTTCTCTTGGAAGAGGCAGTATCGTGTATAAAACCTAGGTGGAGGCAGGGATAATCAACAAGGGACCCTCGATACCGCAGTGCTTTATACTTTCGAGAAAAGCACTCCCTCCTAAAAAAGAAAATTACTTTAAAAACAACATGTCTATTGATTAGCACCTTTTCAGAACGCGACGTTCAAAATACCCGAAAGGTCTGTGCAAAAACCTTTTATAAGGACGCATTGAACAAAAATTACTTCATCCTGGTAAAATAAGGGCTCAAACATAAACTATGCGGCTTCAGAAAAAAAGTCTTGTGAAAGTTTAAAATGAAAAGGATACGCGCAAGACTGGTTATGAGAGAAAAATTATTTATAGCGTCGAAATAATTCCATACCTAGTGTACCACGTGGGGTAGTGGTAAGTATGTCGGATTGCCACGCCGAAGGTTCTGAATTCGATCCCTGAATCCACCTAAGTTCTTTTCCAGGGTACTGCCTCTTTTGTGAGGAAGTGACAATTCTTCCAAGAGTAATTATGTCATGAAAAGTGCTTCTCTGCTTGACGTTCGGATTTGGCGGTAAATTGTAAGTCCCTTATATTATAGCAGAATATCAACGCACACACAGAAATTGTGAGAGTGTAAGTCACAGGCAACGGCCCCGCTCGGAGCTGTTGTGCCAGCAATTTATTTTTATTTAAAAAGTCAGGCTAAGAAGAGACAACGATGAGCTACAATTTGAACAGCAAAATAAGCCTAATCATAAAAATATGTAACAGGTAAGACTACGAACGGACATCAACGCTTAGTTCGTAAAGTCTTCAATACCGTGCTAGAGGGAGTACCTAATAAGCCAAGGTTGACCTCATCTTTGACCAGGTAGAAAAAAAATCTCCGGCAAATTAGAATGCGAAGTTAGCAACAGCAGGGTAGAGATTGAGTTGGCTGAAGGAGAAAGGTTCAAAAGTACCGCCCTTCTTAGTGCCATCAATATGCACTTGCCATCACCATAACAACTTGAATTCTATCTTGAATTAAAATTCAGGCGGTCGTTCATTAGTTTGCGTATGACTGGAAACGAAAGATAGTTTTGTGACACAAAATCTTAATTTTTGTGTACCTAGCATTCGCAACGATTATCTAACGATTTTACCATTAAAATAAATTAATTTAAAGTTTTGTGTCAATTTTCAACACAAAATATGGAAAGACATTTTCAAAATAAGTTTCGCAACAAAATTTGTTATTATTGCCTTAACATGAGGTTTTGAACTATCCACGGTTTTGCTTCTCTCTTCCAACCTACGCCCAACTATATACGCTATTCTATACCTGAATGTTTGGTTGCTATACCAAAGCCATCAAAAATTGTCAATGAATGTGTGTATCCTCGTAGACAAACGAGACAAAAAAATACCTGCGGTATCAAAATTCCCACCTCAAGTATAACAACAAAAACAAAACCCAAATATCTTTCAGATAAACCGATTAAATGGGTCATTCTTCTTTGTAAGGCCCCTTTCACCGAACATGTCGCGTTGGAGTATATGTTGTGTCGTAATCACCGAACAAACAAGCTCTTAATTTAATTTCTTTTGTCATTATTTATTTATCTTAATTTGTATTTCCTCAAAAAAAAAAGTTGTCTCATTTCAAAGATTCATCTGTTAAGATACTCGTACATCGTAGCCATACTGTTTGTTTTTAGATTCTAAACTTAAATGCTCTTAATTCGTTCAATTCATGCTTAACCAAACCACCTTTCTAATGAGATCTTGAATTGATTTTTTTTTTTCGTTTTGTATTTCATCACTGTGATCTTTAATGGGCTATTATTGGAGTTTTTTTTTTTTTTGCCGCGCTGATCGATATAATTACAGGGTGAATGGTTGTTCGTTCTCAATACCAATTCAACAAAAGAAAAGTATCTTTTGGATTTGAACGATATACGATGAATGGATCGGGAATATTTCTTTGCTCGTTAAATGATTCATCGTCTCTAGAGCATCACAAAGGCCTTGACAATGGAAAAGTGCTTCTTCTTTTTTTTTTTGGATGATTGCCCGAAGACCGCATGACGACACGGCGCGGCATGTATAATAGAGTTCGTACCTTCATCAATAAACGATCATTTTTCACCCGCCATCATCATCAATCGAGAACCACCGAGTTGTGGTATGCCCATGCGCAGTAGCTGAATGATTTTTATGGAACACAACCTATCGATTCATATGGAATAAATAAATTAAAATTTATACTATTGTTGATTTTATAATAATATAATAATCGTTAAGCATTTTTTTTTTTAAATTCTTCAAATGCGTATAACGTGATGACTGCAGGCATTTTAGCTACTGAATTGAACATTTTTCTTTTGCTTTTCGAATCCACAAAAAATGTAAATTCTTTTTTTTTTTTTTTTTTTTATTGATTGTTATTTCTTTAACTCACGAAGGTGAGCCTGTGGGCAGATTCTTTAAGCGGTATACGCAATAATTATTAACTTTATTCAAAATTGGTTAAAACTCATAAAATTATTATTATTATAGTTTTTTTTTTTTTGAATTTTGAATTTTAAATTTTGTATTCAGGAAGCAAACCTCAGAGGCAAATTTAAGCAATTAAAATCAAGTTTTGTTTAAAATATGTAGTTAAGTGATTGGCTGCGAAGCTTTAAATGACTAATTTTTAAAGACTATTATGCTTGGGTGGTCTGAAGGTGTTTGGGTTTTTTTAAAGATACATAATTAGATATTCAGAATTTGGAAGAAATATCAATCATTTGCTTGAGTTTGACTTTGACATCTGTTAAGTTGTTTCTCTGATTTAAAGATAAAGGTTTTCACGGCGAGGTTTTTCTATTAAAACTTTCAGAAATAAATTTTCAAAGCTTTGAATGGCTTGTTCATATTAGCAGTAAGTGTATTAAATATCAGATGAAAATTGTTACGCAATGTGTTAACCCAGAAAAAAGATCATAACCAACTTCGAATAGGGTCACCCTTTAGCAAAATGGAAAACAGATGTGGGACTCTCTAAGGCAAACGTGCTTATGTTGAGGTGAATGACTGTTCCTGGAGTTTCAATATGAGGCCAAAAGTCAAATTCTTAATGTGTTTGATAAATTACATGTGTTTAAAGGCCTGCGTTGGGTATTCATTTTTGTATCAAGCTGCTTATAGGGTGAATAGGGGTAAGAAATACGGTAGGTATCCTATTGAAGCTATTAAAATGCTTAACGCAATCATAAGTCAGATGGTCTTTCGTTTTCACTGTCCATTCAAAAACGCCGAAAGCTGCTACATATATTTTAGGGACCAGCAAAAAAAAAAAACATCCAAATCAGGAATACACTGAGGACATTTTTACTTTCGAAGGCCTTATCCTTTATTTGCTTAAAAGTGTCATTGCGCATATCCGTTTCATCGAGTTTCAAATCTAAACGATACTTAAGAAGTTTGACTTCAATAATTTCAGCCGCCGAAGGGCATACATCGGGATCTCCCCCAGCTGATGACTTCTGGAAGCCTTCTGAAACCGTTCCATAGGTACAAAAATGACACTTCAGACGATTCTAGTAAGAGAATTTCGTTTCTTGATTTTAAGTCAGAATCCACTTAAGAAGCAAAAATACAAATATAACTGAATAATCCGGCACACAATATTTATTGGGGAGTGTCTGTTCGAACTCATCATTTTCGAAAGTTTTGGTAGTATCGATACATGTGACATTTTAGTTGAATTCAAAACTGATGATATATAATCGTGTATATAAGCGTAGTGAACGGAGTAAAAATGGAACTGCCAGTTTGAAATTGGCAAAACTTGTGAAATCGATGCGTGCGAATAGAAACTGTGTCGAAATTGAGTAGAAGCCATTTCGGTTGTTCCATTGGTTTTCATAATGAAAAGTTTACCGAGTTCAACAAATGGAAAGTTCTGTAAGCAATATAAAAGACATGATCATCGCCAAACTAGCTACTTGGGGAAAGAGAAATTACCCGGGGAATCAATGACCAAAGTTAATTTAGATTAGATGAGGCCATCAGCAATATGAACTGACTGAACGACAAAATGGTAAAAAATGGACTCAAATAGTAATAACGTCTTCTTTTAAATAAACTGTTTCCCAAGTTACAACATTTTTACAACAAGACTTAAAACGTGCCATTTGACAGTGAGGCTTTCAAAAACTCAAACAAAAGTCCACATGGGAAAGTCACCACAAAATTTTGTTTTTATGGCAAAGTGCTGGTGACAATTGTGGATTTGTTCGAGTCCTAGCCTGATCGGTATTTGTTCTGTATTCCCCAGCTTCAACTGGATACCACCCCTGAAGTTTCCGTGAGATAAATACCACCTTAATATCAATCCACTGGACGAACCGAAATTCTTTCCTATTTCTATTTCTTCCAACAATTGCCGTGCAGGTTGCATTTAAAATACTTCAGGTCTAACAAGCATATATACTTTAAATTGTACTTTAAATTATTGTCAAATTGTTAGAACTCACAGAAAAGCTTATTGAAAGAATACACCACGTTTTTTGTAACTTGCGCAAAGAAAAGATGTGCAAGTAGTGAGTCGAGAAACTTAATCGCGAACTTAATGACCAACTTTTACATCTTCTTTTCGGGATTTTTTCTTGTGAGTTATTAAAGAGATTTTGTGTTGTACTGTTGGAATATATTATTTTTGTGATTATGTCGTTTGATGAAACACCACGAATCCTGAAAAGTTTGTAAGTAGATTCATGGAAATGTGCAGAAAAAAACATAAACAAAGCTTTTTCGCCGTTTGCTCTTATAATGATCAGTCTTTAAAAATTTCTTTGAAAATTTATAATGGTCAAACCAATTGTACCTAATAGAAAAAAATTACTAGACCTTCAATCCGAATATATATATAGAATAGAATATAGATACTTATATACCCCAAAAACAATGTAACTTTTTTACACCAAACCATCTATCTAAATTAAACCTATTCAACTACAGTCATTACAAACCTAACACATCACATCACATATCAATCGAAATTCCCAACTTGGCACATAATAATGCAAAATAAAGTAATTATCAGCGCAAAACACAAAGCTATTCACAAGCTATTCAAAGCAAATTTTTTCAATTCCTCCATTTAGAGTTTAGACGATAGCGATAGAGACCGTTATTAGGTTTTTTTTGTGTTTTAACAATGCCCCTTGTAAATTATAAAGTATGTTCCCATTTCAGTACCGAGTATTTCACTTCATGTTTTCACACACAAGACACACATCAAGCAAATAATTGATTTAATTAAAAGTCTTTCACTTTTATATTTTTGTGTTGTTTTTTTTAATGAATTTTTTTTTTGTTAATATTTATAGCAAATGCACTCGTCTGCAACTTGCAATTAAATACTGCACTAGATTTTTTTTATTCGCTGCTGTATTGCAGTTATAGATAGGTACTGCAAGTTCTCCCCTTTATACGTTTTGTGTTTAATAATATGGCACATTGCATTTTCAAAGTTCGTTACACATTCAATGATAAAAAAAAAATAGAGTTTATATAGGAAAAGTAGTTATTAACGATATAGCGATGGTGTGTAGCAATTATCTCATATTAAGTTATGTATTAAAAGTTGAAGCTATCTATTTATGCAAAGTCAGATACAAATAGAATGAAGGGTGAACAAAAAGAAACAGGAAAGATAGGGAAGAATATTCATTCACGCTGAAAATATGCATTATTTCAAAAGTAATTGATTTAAACTGCATTTTTACAAAAATAATTGCAGCTTATGGTTGAAATTCAAAAATTTCGCGGTAATTTTTGATTGATTTATTGAAAGTAGAGAATATTATATTTTTGTACATTTCATAAATTTGGATTTGACTAGTTTCCTAGAGAACCTTATACAGCTTAAGCTAGTTCCGTCTAATTTTATTTTCAGAGTCCTTCAAAATGTCATATATCCATCCGATACACAACAACTTTGGCAACATCTGAAGATCGCTTGGTACTTATAGGCATTCCTGATAAAACAGATTCTTTTAAAAAAGATTCGCTGTTTTTTTTTTTTTTGCATAATCCACAGCTCTTTGATGCAATTGGAGTGCGACACAGGATATGTGCTGAGGCTGACACTTATTTTGTTCTTTGATTGACGATGTTATGGCTGCCACGTTGAGTGGAGGATGGGAGGCTTAGTATCCAATTGGACCTATTTCACATGGACTTTGTTGATGGCACTTATTTGATGGCCAATTACTTGGGGGACCCATAAACAGATGTGTCATTTACTTCAACAGAATGTTGAAGTTTTTGCTAAAGTATTAATGCCAAAAATAAACAAATTATACTTTCATTCCGCGGAAAAACCAACAATAGGCTATTGTGAGACAGGAGGCTAAGCACAATGGTGTAGCTGCAGCAGTATTACGTAGCAATGTCAAAAAAAAAGTAGCGCACTACATACAATGTGTAGCACTTTCATGAACTCAAACAAAAATCATGTCTGCCATTTTAGTTTGTTGTTGTTTTGCAGCGCAGCACGTTCGTGAATTTGGAGTCGAGTCTACTTGTACTTCAGCTACTCTCTGTGCTGCAGCTGCTACTTCACATTGAAGCCGTTTGAATACGATTTACGTGCATTTAACTTTGACAGTACTACGTATTACTACTGCAGCTACACCATTGTGCTCAGCCAGTATAGATGAGGTCGTTAGCTTTAACTATGAGGGAAGTTGTTTCTCATTTGAAAGTAAATCATACCTAGACAGGCTTGGGGTGTTCTGCCCTAAGACCTGACAAAGTTGAACCAATTTAAGCATCTTACGAAGCGTACAGGGGGAAATGAATTTCCGTGTTTAGCAGATCATGAGTTTCATCAAAGAGAAATTCTCATGAAAAGGGTTTCCGCCGTCTATCAGCCCGGTTCAGGGCAAAAACATAGAAGATTTAAAACTATCTCCGCCTCTAAAGGGTGTTTTGTTTAGACGTGTGGTTTTCAATTTGGCAATACTTTTTTAGGAGCTGGTCTTTTTGACAGCTGTCACTTGATTTATGGCCAGTTTGGTTTGCCATTTCATAATGAATACTTACTCGTGAACAACATTTGCACCACCCTTTTCTTCTTCGTCCATACAGCTTATGCAAAAGTCGTTGGCGAGTACCCCAAGTCTCGTGGCGTTTATACCTATAAGATAGTGTCAGGTAATGGCACCTATCTTGGAACTAAGCTCACGTCTGCTTATATACCCTGGCATCTAACATAGGTAAGTAATAAGTTGTCCCGCCATCTCTCATCATATTAAAAAAAAAAAGTCGATAGAACGATAATCACTTTAGTCAAATATTACCGAGCCGTACGAGCTTGTTACTCTTCCTCGATGTGTTTATTTTTTTTTGTAAACAAAACAGAAAAAGATACAAAAAAAACATCTCTCTGAATGACTAAACTCAATCTCAACTCAACACTCAACATCAAAGCAATCCAGACTTCAGACTTCCAGATGCATTATAATGATGAATTGTTGATTGACCATTGAAGACCAATCTTCAATGTATTATAGACCGACATAATAATAAACACACACACATACACACCCATATTAAAAGAAACCAGCCACATCATTCAATTTCAAAACACAATTAAATTAATCTCGTTTTCTTGCGCACTGCGCACTCCTACATCGGAATTCCTTCTTTCTTCTAACCTTAACTTGGCCCGAACAAAGTGGAAACCATTAACAATTCTAAACGAATTGAGATTGGCAATTTAGAGGTTTTTTTTATTGCTGTTGGATGATTAAAATTTAAAATTGTGTGTCTCTGTCTATATACACTTTATGTGGTTACTTAATTACATTGCCTTTTGGTCAGTATAATTTTTATAGTGTTTTGAGTTTAAGGTATGATTACTCACCTTCGATTTTGATACCAGGTTTTCACTTGTGTATCACTTAGTCCTAATTTATTTGCTAACTCCATTCGATCTTGAACACTTAAATATTTTTGCCTTTCAAAGGATTTTTCTAACGTTTGCAGTTGATGATCGGTGAAGGCGGTTCGAGCTTTGCGTTGCTTTTTACTTAGGCTAGATGATCCACCAAAGCCCATTCCACTTTTTATACTATTTCCATCTTCGTCTTTGGCACCTGGAATTATATAAATAAGATATTATGATGAGGATAATTGTGTATAGATAGATGTTACGATTAAATGCTTATAAAAAGATATTTAATCTGTCTGATTTTAATGTATTTATAAGTTCAGAATACCATACAAAGAAAGCCGTATAGCCAAAATCAATTCAATCAATTTTTCAGTCAACTTTGATACGTTACATTGTCGGCTAACAACACAAAAACCTACGTTCCACAACTTTAAATCCAAGCTCTACAAAATGAGTTTCTCCCCGAATTATTTAAGAACAAAAAAAACACTTTTTCCAACATTTTAAGGTTTTTTCAAAGTGTCTGTTTACGAAAATTATTTATAAATAATATTGTGGAACGTATTGATTTTAACTTTTATAGGAGTTGTCGTATCTTTAGGTTTTAAAAGAAACAAATTAATTGTTGAGACCAAGTTTTTTACAGCCGTAAAATAAAACGCTGTTGTTTTTTTTTTTTTTATGCGGCTTAAAAAATTCTGCAATTTTATTTAGTTTTATTTAGAGAAAAAAAATAATTCATTAACATTATTTTCTTTGTATTTACCTTGGTTAACAAATAAAATAAGCACGATATAAGTGCGATAACAAAGGAATTTTAATCTTTCACAAAAGAAGTTTAACAAAGAAATGGCACCAAGGAAAAATGTAATTTAAAGGTTAAGTTAAATTTAAGTTTGCAAAAATGCACATGTGTGGTGGATTGAATAATTGCAGGGTAGACATAGAGTAGTTAATGTTCATTATCTGCCGGCAGGTGGCGTTAACATTCCGCCCCCAGTAAGCTGACTGCAATCTGCATCTGTCTTACTTCCTTGCTTTATACCGGTAACGTCCAAGACAGCCAATTTAATTGCAGGTCGCTCGTACAGACCTGACATCGTTTGAACTTTTGCTCGTCGTACCTGTCCATCTTTCCCAATGACCACATCCACAACACGCCCCTTTGGCCAGCAGTTCCTTGGCAGATCGTTGTCAACAATGACAACTAAATCATCCTTCGCAAGTGGTTTAACCTTCTTGTACCATTTGGATCTTCGATTTAACGTTGGCAGAAAAGCTTTCACCCACTTATTCCAAAAAAGATCAGCCAACATTTGTGATTGCTTCCAGCTCTTTCTGAGATCCATATTTTGTGGATTGCAGGGTGGTTTTGATCCATTTGATGTACCAAGAAGGAAATGGTTAGGCGTTAATGCCTCGTCATCAGCTGATTCTAGTGATACAAAAGTTAAAGGCCTTGAATTTATAACGTGCTCAACCTCAATTAGTGCACTTCGTAAGGTTTCATCTCCAACTTTTCTTGAAGAAAGTATTTGGTAAAGTACGGTTTTAATTGATCGTACCAGCCTCTCCCATGCACCACCCATGTGGGGAGCTGACGGCGGGTTAAACTTCCACTTTAATTCTGCTGTCATGAACTCATTAGCAACCTGACCCAAGTCAACATTCTTCAGCTCTTCTCGGAGCACTTTTTCTGCACCTCGAAAATTTGTGCCATTGTCACTATATATTTCCAGAGGTGACCCACGACGCGCGGTGAAATTTCTTAGACACATGATGAAGGAATCTGTAGTTAAATTATGAGCGACCTCTATATGTACTGCCCTTATAGTAAGGCAAGTGAATACTGCACCCCATCTTTTCTCGTTTCTCCTTCCAACGGTGACATTAATTGGACCGAAGAAGTCCACTCCAACAAATGAGAAAGGTTTAAAAAATGCTCCAAGCCTTGCCTTTGGTAAATTTGCCATTTCTGGAATTCGTGGACAAGCTCTTTGAATTTTACAAAATTGACAGCCTTTTCTTACGGATTTCAACAGTACTCTCAGCTTTGAAATGTAAAATTTCTGTCGTACTTCATTCAGAACAGTCTCATGATTCAAATGATGGTATTTGAGATGGTAATCGTCCACTATCAAGTAAGTAATATAGTGTGACTTTGGCAGAATAATAGGGTTCTTGCAATCCATTGTGACGAAGTCCGCGAAGGCAGTTCGCCCCTGCATTCTCAATACTCCATTCTCATCCAAGAAAGGAGAGAGCTTACAAAGGGTACTACTTTTTGAAATAAAGGGTGTTCTTCCAATACTTTTTTTTATAATATTTATTTCTTCAAAATAAAAATCTGATTGGGATTGTCGATAAAGAAGCGTTTGAGATTTTCTGATTGATTCAGATGATAGAACAACATGTTTTATTTCAGAGTCATAGCATTTATATGTAGCTTCAATAAGATTAACTGCCTCAATTTCTTTAAGTTTACGTCTCTTTGCATTAAACTTTAATTTCTCTATGTACATAAAGACGTACGACAAAGATCGCCACAAATGTCTCCAGGTGCCAAAACGATTATCATCAATCAACTTGATTGCATCCTGGGTTTCGTTGATTTGTAGCAGATGGGGTCGAAACTCGGTCTTGTCAGTAATTTGGATTGATGGTATTTGCGGCCATTCAATTGAGGTTTTTTTGAGAAAAGCAGGACCTCTAAACCATTCATCTGCTACATCCCACCCGGGCTCGGAATTCCATTTTGTTGCTTTATCTGCAACATTTAATTTCGAAGGAATCCATTTCCAATCCAAAATGTTCGACGATTCCAAGATCTCGCCTACTCGGTACATTACAAACTGCTGGAAATTTCGAGGATCAGTACGAAGCCAAGAAAGCACAGTCTTTGAGTCAGACCATAAAAATCTTTGACTGATTGCGAAACTATGTGCGTTACAAACAGAGTTCATAAGCCGTACTCCAAGTACAGCTGCTTGTAGCTCAAGCCTAGGAATGGACAATGGTCGTCGAGGAGCTACTTTGGTTTTCGCACTTACTATAGTTGTTTCTACCGTGTTTCCATGCTCAAATCGAAAATACGACACCGCAGCGTAAGCGTTTTCGCTGGCATCTACAAATGTATGTAATTGGATGGAAGTTCCTGTTTGGGTTAAGTTCAAGGAATAACATCGTGGAATGTGTAGCTCAGTTACTCTAGGCAGCAACATCTGCCATCGTAACCATCTTTCGTATAATGGCATAGGTAGTTCCTCATCCCAGTCTAACTCGATTCTCCAAACATCTTGTAGAAGAATTTTCACGAACACTAGAAAATGGGATAGGAATCCCATCGGATCGAAAATCGACATTAAAATCTTAAGAACTTCTCGTTTCGTTGGTACTTTTTTCTCGGAAAGTACTTTTAGATTTAGGTTACTAAAATTTAAAACGTAAGTAAACGTATCAGAGGAAGTATTCCAATGCATGCCCAAAACTTTTTCCGTTACTGCCAGGGCAGTGTCATTCATCCCAAAGGCTTTGCTAGTATGTGACTTCTCTCCTTCTTCCTGTAGCGCGTTCAGAATAATCGTTGAGTTGGACATCCAGTTTCTTATATGAAATCCTGCATTTGCATGGATATACTTGACGTCTTTTGCCAGTTGGATAGCTTCATCTATGGTGTCCGTGCTGTCTATGAAGTCATCCACATAATGATGCTGCAGTATTGCCTTGACTGCTCTTGGTTTGCTGCTTGTGAAACTCATAGCATTTTGATTTTTTACGTAGTGAGCAATACACGGAGAACACGTTGCACCGAATGTCAAGGCTTGCATCTCGTATACACTGGGTTCTCCTTTATTATTTTCATCTCTCCACAAAAAACGCTGCACAGACCTGTCTGGCTCACGCACCCGCACTTGATGAAACATTTCAGCTATGTCACCACAGACTGCAAATCTTCCGCAACGAAAACCGTATAAAACAGATGTGATTGGGACTAACTGGTCAGGTCCTTTCAATAGGAAGTCGTTGAGAGACACACCATTACATTTGGCAGCTGCGTCCCATACTAATCTAACCTTAGCAGGCTTATTTGGATTCCGAACTATAAAGATTGGCAAATACCAGACATGACCTTTTACATTTAACTCCTCCGCAGATAATTTTTTAGCATACCCTTTCGCCACCAAATTATAAATTTGTTCATTTAAATTTCTACTTAACTGAACATCCCTCTGAATTTTTCGATCTAGTAGTTGAAAGCGTTGAAATGCCATGCGATAGCTGTCAGGCATAATAAATTTATCAAACTTCCAGAGCAGGCCGACTTCAAATTGTTTTCCGACGCGAACACAAGTATCTTCAAGAATGCTAAGAGCCCTTTTCTCTTCTGTCGATATCATTTGCTGGGTTGGAATACGTACACCCATGTTTTCGATTGAAAAGAAATTTTCTACAAGTTGGTGGAGATCTGTATCATTTTGGTTTTGATAAATATTTAAAGCATATTTTAAATTTTGATTTCCGTTTTCTTTTTCAGGTCCATGAACGCACCATCCTAACCGCGTTTTTGTTGCCATCGGTTCGGACCAATTCCCTTCAAATACTTTTATTGGAACCCCAAGCTTCCAGTTATCCATGCCAATAAGAATTCTTGGTTGTGCCCATTGGTACGAAGGAATGGGCAAGCCCTTTAAGTATGGATATCGATTTTTAAGAATAAAACTTGAGACGGATTGTGTTGGTAAACCCAAATTCCGTATTGTTCGGGCGTTCCGAAGAGTATATTTTTGGCATCCTTCATTGCATCCTGAAATACCTAGAGCGACTATTCTTGAGTTCTCTTCAACGCGTGTAGTTTCGGAGGTCCACCTTAAGCAAAGCTTCTCTGACTTACCAGGGAGATTAAGGTCATTAGCAAGCTCTTCATCTACCAATGTCAGAGACGAACCTCCATCTAAGAATGCAAAGGTTTCTATAGATTTATTGTTCCCGTACAGTGTCACCGGTAAAATACTAAATAGTACATTCTTCATATAATTATTATCATTCCGATCAGAATGACATCCCAAAGTTGAATAACCAGGTTGCTGTAGCGTGGAACAACCTCTTGCACTAGAAGCACCTGCATTTTTGTGTAAAAGTGGATGATGTTTCAATGCACAACCATCTATTCCACACAATGTTGTTGTTCGGCATCGAGAGTGTGGGTGTCTTATCAAGCATGTAGGGCATAAATTGTTTTTTCTCACAACGTTCCACCTCTCAGATCGTTCGCTTTGCTTAAATTCGTTGCACACATCAAGACCATGATTATTGCTGCAAACATAACACTTCCTTGGCGCATTATTGTTGCGATAGTTGTTTGATGGAACTTCAACCGCATCGTGAGTATACAAGCCATTACTACGTCTGTCTCTTTTTTCATAAGTTTGCTTCACGTTTGGCGTGGTGACAGAACAGGCAGCTTCGGCAATTTCACTTAACCAATTGGAGAATTCCGGAAGTGTTGGTTGTTGCAAATCCTTCGAGAATATGGCCCAGTTCAAAAGAAGGTGCGGTGTTAGTTTGTCAACAAATTCCTTAAGAAGTGTGGGATTGTTCAAATGGGCTGTCATATGCGATGCTTCCATTGTAGCACACACGTTTTGAATTGCAAGCGCGTATTCAATAAGCGTTTCCATCCTTTCGGCCTTTGGAGGTGCTTGGTTCTTAGCTTTGGCAATCATGGCGTGAAGTATGTGCTCTGGTCTACCGAATCGCATACGAAGTGTTTTTATAATATCTGGTACCATCGTTGGCAGCAAAAGCCGGTTCTTTACCGCTTCAAGCGCAGTACCACGTAGGCATTTCTGTAAGCGCATCAAGTTTTCAGCATGCGTATACCCAGCAATGCTAGTGCTGTAATCAAAGGAGCTAATGAAAATCGGCCACTCTTCCGGATGTCCATTGAACAATGGTAAATCTTTCGATATCGCTTGTCGTGCTGCTAACTGAGATGGTGAAAGTAAATTGACCTGTTTATTTTGTAAACTTGAGGACGGAATCTCTGGTCGAACATTAGGATTCAAGGTTTCAGTTTCAGCTGGCACTCGGGTTCGAATTTGTGATGGTTGACTTTCAAAACGTTTGAGGTTGCATGGGTCAGGCTGCCTTTGAGGCATAAAAACAGGTTCAAGGGGTGGTTGTTTATGAATGGGGTTAGTTTGTGGTGCAATTTTTTTATTTTGCTCTACCCACGTTTGTGTTAATTGGCTACGGTCTACCGACTTACCTTCAATACTTTTGTCTGGATCCTCATCCGAACTGCTACACGCTGCCAGAATTTTGTACTTCTCTGACAAGTATCGTAGAGTATTCTCTTCACGCAATTGCCTTTCTTCTTCGAGTCTTTGAATAAGCAGATCTCTGCGTTTGTGGGACTTTGATGATTTGGACTTGGCATTTTCAATGGGGCTGATAGGACGTGCAGGTGGTTGTGAATTTTGGATTGTAGGATGTCGACAGGCTTCGCAGATCCAACTCACGTCGTTCACTGCAGAATCTACATTGACGCATTGGAAATGGAACCAGGCATCGCATTTGTCACACGCTACCATTTCTGGTATGTCGGGCTCAGGACAAAGCTTGCAGCTATGCTTTTCCAATGGTGATGACATCGCATTTGGTGTTTTCCCGTTTTCCATAATGGCATAACAAGAATTTTTTAAGATTGTTGAGACCAAGTTTTTTACAGCCGTAAAATAAAACGCTGTTGTTTTTTTTTTTTTATGCGGCTTAAAAAATTCTGCAATTTTATTTAGTTTTATTTAGAGAAAAAAAATAATTCATTAACATTATTTTCTTTGTATTTACCTTGGTTAACAAATAAAATAAGCACGATATAAGTGCGATAACAAAGGAATTTTAATCTTTCACAAAAGAAGTTTAACAAAGAAATGGCACCAAGGAAAAATGTAATTTAAAGGTTAAGTTAAATTTAAGTTTGCAAAAATGCACATGTGTGGTGGATTGAATAATTGCAGGGTAGACATAGAGTAGTTAATGTTCATTATCTGCCGGCAGGTGGCGTTAACATTAATGTTAAGTATTTAAGGCCTAGTAAAGTATGAACAAATTTCACACAGTTCATTTAGTTGTGGAACGCGTTCATATTTCATTCCACAGGAGTAAACGTAATATAAAGTCTGAATGTAATTCCGCAAGCAACTTACAAAATGTAGGAAATAAATTGACAAAAACGTTTCGATTTTGAATAAGTTCACTTTTCCACATACCAATATGTCGGGTGGATTTTAAAAATTTACTTTGCAACAGCTAACAAAACGGATTGACAAAAACGTTTCGATTTTGAATAAGTTCACTTTTCCACATACCAATATGTCGGGTGGATTTAAAAAATTTACTTTGCAACAGCTAACAAAGCGGAGAAAAAGTCACACTTTTTCACTTCCCTTAAGGTTTTCGTAATCGAAAATAAGGAGTAGAAAAGTTTGTGGATCGTATTCATTTTTCATTTCGCTGCAGGGTGAGTGCTAGGCTTAATACAAGGAAAATAAAAATATGGCATGGGAGGAACTTACCGATTCCTTTTCATTTCATAGAAATCGGTAAAGTAAAGACTGGCTTTTGTTCACGAACCGAGAAATTAAAAGTATATGGCGTGAGATAGACTGTGAAACGTAATGATTTTCTTGTATCAAAAAAAGTGGATACTAATTCCATGGGCACTAGGGAGGCGTTTTAGATAAATTCACTAAAAAAATGGAAAAACACCATTTTTTAAATGAAAAATTCCATAAGTTTCATCAACATTAAAATCCACATGATCCCTTATGAAATAAGATTCAATACATTTATTATTCTTTCGCGCACTGATAGTTGGGAACACTGTTAAGCGGGAAAATATTGTGGAACTTACTGGCTGAGCACGATGATGTAGCTGCAGTAGTAGTACGTAGCACTGTCAAAATTAAGTGCACGTTAATCGTATTGAACGGCTACAATGTGAAGTAGCAGATGCAACAGAGAGAGTCGCTGAAGTACAAGTCGACTCGACTTGAACTTCACGACCTGCTGCGCTGCAAAACAACAACAAACCAAAATGGCAAACATGATTTTTGTTTGAGTTTAGTGCTACACATTGTATTCGTGCATGCTGCTTAGTGTGCTACTTTTTTGACATTAACTTTGACATTGCTACGTGCTACTGCTGCAGATACATCATTGTGCTCAGCCAGTTTATATCACTTTACATCTCTTTTAAAGATGTTCGTTCTCTTCGATTTTTTTAATTATTTTGATAGAATCTACTCTTCGCCTCCTGAGTGCTTAAGTGCCCCATAGACCACTTTTTCGGGAAACTGAGTTAATGATGCAGTTATACTAATTCGAATATTCTCTATCGTTTGGTCCTATCCCCATTGCTCTATCTCTATTATTAACAAAGTTACGAAAACCACTTTTGCTCTATAGACCACACATTTTTGTGTTCTCTAAGTGCTTATTTGCCTCATATCCAAAATTTGTATTAGGTAGGGCAATTTTGGTATAGAAGTTGGAATAACAAATACTTAGTGCTTAAATGCCCTATAGCAATAGGCAATGGATATAGAGCAAATTAAACTAAAATATATTTTCAGTGCTTAATTGCCCCATATCCACAGGAAGTGGGATACAGAGCATTTAAGCTCACATAATATATTACAACTAAGTAAACATTTTAGTGCTTATAGAATAAGTTAACCACTAAATGTGTTTGTAAACACTTTTATTTATTTTTTTAAATTTTTTATTACTTTTGAAATGAATTTAAAAAAAAACTGTAGGGGTATTCACGATCTGGTGTAACTTGTCAAAGCTTCTAGTTTTTACAGAGGCATTGGCAACACTAATAAAAAATATAATATGCTTCATCCAATTCCGTGCGAATATGCAATTAATAAGAAGTTGTATGTGAAGTAGATATTTATAACCAGCCATTCAAGGGAAGTAGGTAAATATTGTTGAATTAAATTGATTTGGGTTCTATAAAATTGTCTCCACTATAAAAAAAAAAGTCTACACGTTAGTTATCCGACTAATTTACTTTCAGCTGCTTCCAGCTCTAACAAATAACATCTAAAAATGTTTCTTTTGTAATTCTTTTTAAATGGCACTTAGCTACTTATAACAATAAGCATTCACCACTTGGTCACCTCGCAGTATTTTTTGCGCAAAATATTAAATTAACACGACAACAAAACATTAAACAAAATATAAATAAAAATAAAAATAATAAAAACGTTCGCTTAAGCAATTAACTGCCTTCTCAAGCATGACATTTGAATTGCATAATTGATTGCACTCCACTTAATTTTTTTTTATTACTTTTTTTTGACAAAAGAAAAAATATGCACAACCACGACAATAGGTACCTTCAAATGAAAGTTACACAAAAAAAAAAAAGAAAAAACGTTTATTATTATCTTTCGCTCCTGTGATGGCGCTGTGAAAAAAAAGGAATATAATTTGTTCCTGTCCAACACTGTCCAGTTTAAGGTAACAATTAAAATTTAAATTCATTATGCCTTATACTTCCATTTTTTTTTGTTGGTTGATAAAAACAGATAGACAAACATATAGGAGCAGGAACATAATATCCAGTGTCCGCTTTTACTGGGACTCGGACTGGAAGTTACTAACTTTACTTCCGAAGGCTTTTTTTTTTTATTTTGAGAGTGAAAATTACTCTTGAAAATAGCCACCAGTTACAAAAGATACTTATCTGTATATCTGACAGTAGAAACAAAAAACACAAAGAGACGAAACGCGCTGGAGTGTGATAAAATGTCATGCGGCAGTGTTGTTTCTATTTTTTTATTTTTCGTTTAAGTATTTTCGTTGTAAAAATAATGTGAACTGTGTACCTACTATACCTCCTTGAAACTGGCTATAACAAAGGTAGGTATAGAGGAGGTATAAGAAATTAAATTCGTATTAGATAAAAATTCCCCTGCTCAATGCGACAATGTGAGACAGAGATGTATCTTAATGTCAGTTTAACACCTCAAACGTATAGAACTCATTAAAATCTTTTTTTTTTCTACTTTTAAATTAAACAACAAAAAACAAAAACAGTTAAAGACCTTCAACACAAAGTCAAATCACTCAACCAAAGTTGAGATCTAAGGTAAACCTTGTCCCGGTATATGCACGCAGATATCTTTCACAGAAAAAAATAAACAGTCATTTGTCCGTTGACTGGAGCTGGAGATATCTAGATAAGGAACCCACGCTAAACTTTTTTATCTATGTCATCAATTTGGTTTAAAAGTCCCGCCAAAATGGAATAAAATTTCAATTTAAAAAAATATATAGACTCCCAATCGTCGTTCTTGGTCGGTCACAAGAAGACAGACAGTCGAAGTCGAATTCAACACCACACCTCTTAACAATCCAAAAAGAGCATTTAAAAGGTTATGTTGAGATAATTACCTTTTATCCAGGTTTTTTTTTTTTTCTTTTTCTTTTTTCAATTTCATTTGATGGTGTGAGTGAGCCATCCTTCCGTTTTTTATGTGCTCCATTCGTTCGGTTTAAGTTTTATTTTTATTTAGTAATTAATTAAGCTATTAAGGCTTCTAATTTATGACGGGGCACACGGAATTGGTGATGATCTTCTCGTATCGAATGGCCATTTAAACAAAAAAAAAAATAAAGGAACGTCAACAAGAGATTCGTTTATGATCGTGGTTAAGTGGTATCTTCGACCATCAAGCGAAGTGTTAAAACAAATTTTATTAAGGCATCAATTAGGTTGATTTTCGTTCTAAAATCTCAGATTGAATTTTTTTTAAATAAATGAATCTATTGTGAGAAAGATACTTCACATTCCTCATATACATTCCATTGAATTTATTAACTCGATTCAAAAACATACATACAAATACAAATTTCTTACTCATTTTGATGTGATCCTGATCGTGATCCTTTGACTTCAGATAATAGCAACGTGACATCATATTATGTGGTTTGTTTCAAACGAAATAAATACTCCATTCACCAGAGCAATCAAACGGGGAAAAGAAAAACACCAAAAGATCGCATGTGAAGTTACTTTAAAGTTTTCATGTCAGATGGAGCTGCCATGCGGAACTAAGTAGGTACTTGGTTGCATAATTTCATAAACATTTTGTGGAACGTTTAACAAAATGATAAAGAAAAACGTTTTTTTTTTGTATCTTTTTATACGAAAATTTTATGTTGGAAGGTATAGGTATGCAGTTTGGGAAAATTGAAACATGCATAAAATGTTTACATTCTCTGGCTAGCGTTTAACAGTAACTATAATTTTTGCTTATAAGCTATGGGGTTATATTTATACTTTAAACTAAATGATCAATTTGTTTTGAATAAAAACAACTTAAATACGTAAGTAATTTTTCTAATATTAAGATCATATCCCATCGTTAGAAGTTCATTGCCTACTTGCGAGGGCCTTGGAAGTTTAAACAAAGATTTTTGTTCGATATATAAAATTAAAAGGCTATTGATGGAATAATTTAGATAAAACTTATTATTTTAGCTTATTAAACATTATCTAAAAAAAAATATCAATTTTAATAACCGGGTATTAAGCCATTTGCATAGTGAATACCCCATTTAAGAGATATATCTTTGATAAAACGATACATTTTAACACTTTAAGCTGCAAAACATTAATTAAAAAAAATATTAAAATTATAAATAAATGCCTTCGATTATATTAAGTGATGTTTTTATTTTATAAAAATTCTAATACGTTAAAATTCTACTTAGAAGCAAAGTGTAACAGATTTAAAGTGTTTTTAAAAATATATACCACACAATTTACACATTGTTTCCAGTTTTAAAATTTGTGCTTAAAAGTAGAAAACTGAATAGATTTTTCAAAAAGATTCGAACTCCCGTTACAATGTAAAGGATGAGAAAAGTAGTTTTAAATATTCTTTGGATAGATAAGTTCACATTTCACAATGCATTTTTTTAACGAAATTTAAGAGCAAGTAATGATTTCCACAAACAAAATAGTCGACAGAATTTTCTTTGGAACAAGGAATATTTGAAAAATTATTTAATAAAAAGCAGTCAAGTGTCTTATGAGATTGCTCTGGACAAGTAATTTCTTGTTTCATGTTCATGTTTTAAAAGCATTTGATATAGAGTTTTGGCATCAAGCTCTTTTATCAAAAATGAGTGAATTTGGTTTTGACGTATCTAGCCCTTCTTCTTTGGATTAGAAGTTTTCTTTCAGACCGTTCAATTTGCGTTGTTTTGGACAGTTTTGAGTCTGCTGTCCACAAAATAAATGCTGGTGTGCCCCAAGGCTCTTTTGTGTCTCCGACTTTCTTCCTAATCTTTATAATAAATGATATATTTGTCCAACTATCCACTTAATTGTTTTGCTAACGAGAGTATCTTAAGCTTCTCATATTCGTTTCCAAATTCACATCCCTGTTCTTCGGATTTGGATTTGCAACGGCAGCGTATGATAAGCTCATTGAACTCCGATCAAGACAGCATTGACCAATGGGGAATTATAAACCGCGTGGAATTTAATGCTTCATAAACTCAAAGCTGATTTCTGTTGTTAAAGAATAACCTACCCCTTATTCCACGAGATATGAGTGGCACTTACATTGAGGAAACCGAACAGTTCTGCATTCTAGGTATGTGTATAACTAACCAACTTTTGTGGAACGATCAAATATTCGACGTCGCCAAAAATGCCGCTTTATGCTTAGGTCTCCTAAATCGATGTAAGAAATATTTTTCCCCTTCTGGTCTGGCTACGATCTACAAGGCATACATTTGCCCGAAGCTTGAGTATAATTCTCATACTTGGGCAGGTACTTCTGTCACTCACTTGCGCCTCGGATAGGATCCAAAAAAGAGCCTTGAAACTTATAGGTGAAAGCACCATTTGTTTCACTCGAACATCACCATAATGTTTCTTGCCTTACCTTGTTCTATCGCTACTTCCATAAACAGTGCTCCAGCGAAATAGCCAGCTGCATTCCTCCCCTTAAACAGTTTGACCATAATACCTGCACTGCAAGGAATGCTCATCAGTTTACCCTTGAGTCAAACTTTGGACGTATTGTCAAATACGGGGATTTTTCTTTCAGTCGCACCATGAGAATGTTACCCTTTCCTTCCCATTTTAATGTTCTTTAAGACCAATGAGCATCGATATATCTCCTATTGAATCCTTTATTTTTTTCCTAATGCTTGCACTGTGTTTTAACATTTAAAGGGTATTCTCAGCCCCTTTATTGTCCAATCATTATACAAAAAAAGAAGAATTTACTATAAAAGTGTGTTTCAATAATGGCGGGTATAGCTCTGTGTGGGGTCATTAAAAATCAATGTCTGAATGCCCACCTCGACTTATTGCGGTGGCACGGATCCGAGTCCGAGTGGTCTAATTACCAATGGTTCTCCCGTATAGATCCGAATAAATTTGATCAATAGCTTGCGTTATGTTCGCCCTATAAGGCCATAGATCGATTGGAATTTATTCCCTTAGACATGCAATTGTAGAAAACCCCTCAAGTAAAAGTCCAGCGGGGTCAAATAGCATGACCTTGATGGCCAATTTGCATTACCTCTGCAAGTGATAGCACCGCCATTTATTTAAAAATGGACTTCGTCGCTATAGATAGATTATTTTTCTCCCAAAATAAGGACCCTTTTCCAAACGCTGCGAAACCCAATTCAGCGAATAAACGGCGTTGTTTTCGGTCATGAACTTTGAGGGTAGACCAAAGCACGGACGCGAAACTCTTCAAGTTGAAGTCTGCGAAAGGCCGATTACTTTTTCACGGGAGGAACTGAATGCCCCGGGCTCTGATGTATGTACCTACAATTTCCAGGACCAATTTCGTTTCTTTGATGTTCAAATGTTGGCTGGTTGATTACCGAACCGACCGTCTCAAATTTGGTCACTGAAAAGTCGACTGCGAACGGCTACTACGTCTATACCATAAAACGGAGGAAACGTTTGCAATGACGAATACTTTTTTTGAAAATAAGGTCTTATCATTTGAACGTGCTGTTTAATCGCTTAACTTGCCATAGTGATTTGGCACTAGTAACATAATAATAAACAACAGATTTGACAGATGTCAACAAAACAATATGGCCGCAACGTGCCACCAAAATCCAACCGCGCCAAATCGCATGACAGTAATGATGGAACAGAGAACTATCCCCAGATGAACTCTTGCCTTGACGTCCACATAACGTCGATGAAGAAGATGTGAACTTAACGTCAGTTTGAAAGCGCAACTTCTTGCCCATTCCAAATAAGTGAACTAGTGGCTATCGTGTAAACCATGCCTATAAACAAAGTCCCAACGCATCTGTGGTTTTTTCTATCCTATCTAAATATTAACCAACAAACTTATCTCACAAAAATATCGACTTTAAACACATAATTTGCATCAAAGCTTGTCAAAACTTTCAATCGGTTCTTACAAACAATAAATGGTACAATATCTCTTCATAGATACAATACATTTATATATATACTTTTTCATCCATTTCCTCTTCCTGAATGTGTCTATAAAACGTCTCTGTCCGCAAGCAAAATTGCAAAAACTCATTGAATAGGAAAAAAATGCGGTTAAATTAAGTATACCTTTGCGCTAAATGCATTTACGTTTGCCACATAATTTAGCTTGTCCATC
This sequence comes from Platycheirus albimanus, assembly GCA_916050605.2. Lineage (NCBI taxonomy): Eukaryota > Metazoa > Arthropoda > Insecta > Diptera > Syrphidae > Platycheirus > Platycheirus albimanus. The sequence continues at coordinate 29,038,973 of OU696697.1, read as the reverse complement.
AACATCAATGATATACGTTAAAAGCCTTCTCGACTCGATGCCCCGACCATAATGTTGGTTTCGTGGGTACCTAGGTAATATGAAATTATTAGGTATAGGTAGGCATTTATAATTTTTCCTATTTTTTTTTTCATGTATACATTCAGCAGACTCCTGTGTGTGCCTGTGCCTGTGTCCCATATAGACTTTCACTTGAGGAATTATCAATCCGTGAAATAGTGTATCTATAATCTATGTTTTATTGTAAGGTACAGACCCTGGCTGATATTGTTTTATTCAATTCATATTCTCCCCCTAAGTTAAGCAGACACATGAACCTACCTAAATATCCACCAACCAATGGTCATTTTTGTCGTGTATTTGTTCTCGAATTCGACGACCAAGTGGGAAGGTAAAGTAATGCAATTTTTTCTTCGCTCCATAAAAAAAAACAGGAAAAAAGATACATGCGCGCTAGGTAATACGAATAAAACTTTAATACCTGTATTTTATTATCGAGAATGCATTCGAAGAAATGTGCGTACTGAAGCTTGAATTGTATATTTAAGTTATTCATATGGAAAATGATTGATTTGGGTTTGTATTTCTTATACTTAGTTAATATGCATAAATAGAACCTTCATGCTTTATAGCAATGAGGGTTTAAAGTTTAACATGATCTAGATTAGTAAGTCATATTGAGCTTTGATTTTTTGTCAAATTAGATGGTAGAAATATGCATATAAGTGATCTATTAAAATTTTTAGATTGATTCATAACCTTATTCAGCAAAATGCATAAAATATGGTCCACATGCGGATAATATGGTCCACCTTGAACTAATTGCATATATTTTACTACAGTATTTTATAATTTTATAGGTGAAACTGTCTTTCAAGCAGTCCTTCAACACATTTTAGCAAAATTTTGAACAGTGGTTTTAGTTTTCGAGCCTACGATTACGATTGATATAAATCACTTAGAAACTTCTGAGAGGAAAAAAAATAAAAATTGATAGGTTCCTGCTGTCAAATCATTCCCATTTGAAAGCATAATAATTGGGTGTTTAAAATTGTTTCCATGTCGGAAAAAGATGTTTCTTGCACTTTTTTCAACTGCAAAATTCAATAAGAAGAAAAATTAACTTAGGTCAACATTTGATAACTCTAAAATTCTTTGTTCTGCAAAACTTCAATTTACCTCCAACAACATAGCTTCACGGAGTATCGGTCAACAGTGACTAACTTGCTTCATTTTATTCAAAAGCATTGATGGTGGACTTCAGCTGGATTGTACATAGGTACACAAACTTTTCAAACGCGTCAGACCAAATTTCAAGTGAAATCATTATTTTTTAACGCTAAGCTTTGGGGTCACTGTATTAGCTTGGGTATATTAATATCTTCAAAACGGTTAACTTCATAAATTCATTCCTTTTCAGCAAAATCAGGAATACTTCAAGGCTGTCATATGGGTCCTATACTTTTAATATTCGCTATCAATGACGTTTTACATCGTGCACTCATTCTAGTGTGGTCCTTCTGTTCGCTGATGATATGAACATTTTTAAAATTTATTGACTGTGTCAATGACCGCACGGATCTGCAGGCTGACATGACAGATTTTTGAGCTGGTGCAGAAAGAAATGTTGAAACCTGAATCAGCCGAATTGTCAGAAAAAGATATTTTCAAGGAATTTGAGATTCAAACCTTATCACAAAAACTTACCTATCGACTGTTAATGAGAGAGTTTGACCCACCGGATCAAAAATACTTGATTGAAATATGGCCCACTGGTTTTTGCAAAACCTGGAATGGGCCATATTATCGACACTATGACAGTTTCAATTTTTTTAATTTCATATTTGATAAGATAAAATATAACACTTTGTACATAACGCAAAAACTTATTTAATTTCCAAAAATGTTGATACAAAAATCCTTGAGTAAACTCACCCGAAAATTATAACGTATACGAATAAAATTTACAAAATGCACTCATTCCTAAGTCCCAACACTAATTAACTACTGTCTCCAAAACACAATGATGCAATGCCGGTTTGAATGTGTTTGATTTGAACGGTTAGATCAGTGCCAAGTATGGTTTATTCATAGAATATTGCAGTGGGCCATATTGCCAACCTGGGCCATATTTGCGACACCTACTCTATATACATATACGGTTGTGAATAAAATATTTTATGTATGCCTGCGGTACTAACTATGGCATGAATTCAACTCAAATACAATTACTTACATATTTTTAATTTTGATTTCAGTAAAACTTGCCTCAAACAAATATTTTGAGCCACTGCATCACGCTCATAGTTTGTTTATTTCTTTCTATTTATGTTCATTAAAGTTTTTTTTTATGAGAACTGCTTCTTGCAAGGAAGTAACAAATATTTCAAGAGTAAACGTTCATATCTAGCCGTTCGTATTGGGCGATAAATTATTAAAGATTCTTTCAATTCCTACAAAGCATCAACGCACACGCAGGAATGGTTAAGATTGTAAATCACTATGACTTTGTTTCCCGCAATTGTTTGTGCTTTAATATTTAAACAATAGGTAGCTAATATCTGCACTAAGTGATGAGCCCGTGAGCAGTGAGCTAATCCTATGATCCTTAAATAATGCTAGTCATAAGCTTCTTCCTTTCAAGTTTTGCAAGAAAACAAAAACAACTTACGACACTTTCTTTCCAATTCCATAAAAACTATAGCTTTGAAACCCTTAACACGGAAAGTATCAACCATTTCAATATTTTCAATTTATTCCAAGAAAATCCTTTCACATTATTTGACCCCATAAATGAAAAAAAAAACTTTTACATTTTCCACACATCGTTTTATACTTATTCAAAAAACAAACAACATTATTCCCCTCTTTTCTAATAATGGAAGCCATTTTCTGCATGATCGTTTCTATTTTCCCGTTTTTCACACTTAAAAACAATAAAGTATGGCTATATTGTGAATCCAAAAAAAAAAAAAAAACACCAACCCACACACACTCACACTACTCACACTAAACCGAACATTGAATCAACCCAATCAGCCGCTAAGAAACAATTATTTCCCCCACTTTCCGATTCATTTAGCAAACTCTTCAGTTAGAGAGACAGACAACAACAACAACAAAAAACTTTACAAAAAACTACAGTAATACGCGAACGCCATTGCGCACAAGTTTTCATATTGCTTTTTTTTTTGTGTGTGTCTTTTCTTTTCTCTCTCTCCTTCTTCCATTCTCATTTTGGCAACTAAACAAGAAGACATTATTCGAATATTCGAAGCGTTAGAGGCGTGGTCATGGACCATGGTTTTCCGTTTCTTTTTTTTTTATTTTGATTTTGACAAGAAAAAGATTCAAAATGTTGGTTGCTTTGGGGTCTGGGCTTTGGCTCAGCTTTGAGAGCGAAAGTAATAACATTGTTTCGCGAAACCAATACAATCTTGTGAGAAATTACTACATGCCCAACATCCGGTCTAGACTGGTTTTTTTTGTTTGCTCCCATAATTGCATACCCGTTTCTTCATCTTGTTGGTATGTATTTGGTCGATGTTCGAACTTCGAACCAGCATCCATATAATCACCATCTCAACGCAAGACAAGACGACCGACGGCGACGCACGGCAGCGACGAAAATGACATCGTGGTGAGTTTTAAGATGTAAAAATGGAATTTTACTGAATCTTGTTGTGGGGAAGGTTCACGCCCATTTTTGAGGGGTGAATTGGATGCGAAAAGTAAGAAACATCTTGTAGTTGCAGATAAGTAGAGCAAGATGTGTTGGACGGGAACTGTGAAGCCCCTCCACACACAGTATTATAATCATCTGTAAGATATTTTTTGTAACACACGACACACCATGTGGTGAATTCTCATCTTTTTGTATCTTTTCTTGATACCTATATGCCAGAATAAAACTACAATAATGTTTTTTTTTCTCTTGAGCTTTTTAGGTATATAATTTTTATGTAAGACATAATTCTTCCTTTTTTCATCCTGATATCGACTTAAAAGTTTCGTTTTCTACACGGTTTAACATAAACATAAATAGCCAGACAAAGAGAATTCCCAGAGTAGATTGGAAAATATCCAGAAACTTTTGAAATTCAGAAAAAAAAAACAAGCGAAGGAAAAATGACGCAAAGAGCTTTTTTATTGGTTTTGATGTAACAATTGATTGTGTTGAAAGGTCCCGCAGGCCGAAGAGGAAAAGTGCAGAGAACAAGAAATTTGCTTTGGTTTGGAAAGATGTTTGTGTCAATGGCCGATGAAAAATCGATACAAGGATGAAATTCCAATAGAGCCGAATATTTTTCACAGAAATTTAATAAATATGTAGGTTCCTTCTTTAGGTAGTTCCTTCTGTATAGTCTCACAACGAGGGAAGGAAAGGCAGCTGAATTATTTCGACATGACAATAACGTAGGTACCTATACCTTCAGTTAGGATTGCCAGTTCCCTTATTATACACACTATTGCTCAAATACGTACCTAGGTTACGCAATCCGGTACATAATTTTTGACCACCTAAGGTTGAAAATCAGGTAAAATTTGGCATACTTTAAAAAAAAAAAAAAAAACTCAACAAATTGAAATTCTTGTTGGTGTGTTCGATTTTACTTAGGTATACCTTCGAAACCTATATGCTCAGGCACTGAAATTATCAAATAAAATCAGCGAAGCATCAATTTTAAGGTTACTTGTATACTTTTAATCGGTTTACATGGAATCAAATTTAGAAGAACAACCTACACATGCTCAAGATAGTTCACTTGGAGTTATAATTTAGGCATTTTTTTTTTTTTGCAATAGTAGGTTTGAAAATGGATTCAAAACAGACGGTTTAGTTGAACATTTTTGAATTGAAAGGTACCTACCCCTAGGTAGGACATATAAGTAGTTGCAAAAGACAGATTTCTCAACGATTCCCCTGTGAGTCTGAGTAGGTATAATGATGATGATGACTCTTCAAAAGTGGAATAGAATCCAAAACTAAACGGTTAAAAAGAACCACTTTTCCAATGCAAACATGAACTATTAGAGGATTTGATACAAGTTACTTGAAAATAAACACTATGATAGAAGAAATCATCAGAGATTTAACCGAGATCTACGATGTATCCACGATCTTATTTAAAAGTTCTTGAGAATGTGATTTATTGACCACTTTTTTATGGAATATTTGCTAATTATTTCAATTGTTTGGTTTCAAATACGATCATCAAATTCTTGTGGTGGAAGGAGCTTTTGTTCTGTCACTGTCACTGTCACCAGGATTTAAGTTGAATTGCTCACACTAGGGTCCACAGGCACATAACCTGTTTTTTTTTTGTATCACCGCATGATGAAAACAACAAATACCAAAAAACCGTCGGCTGCATTGTGGGCGCTTCTTACTTGGTACGTACAATCCCGAGCGTGTTTTTTTGGTTGCCTTCTGAGTATTTGTCAAAATTATACAAAATGGCGGTGAACTGTGACACCACATTAAATACTGACAACAAATAATTATTAAAAACTCAGACCACATGAATAGAATAGTCACAGAGAGCCGCCATATTTGTCTGTTATGGTATATGTCCTCCAATGCTGTGGTATGTTTTGATAGGTTTAGGTAATGGACAATGGAAATAAATTGCAATTCTTATTTATTGAAGTTTCAGTTGCGCAATTTGCTCAAAATTTATGTTGCAGCTAACAACATTGTCTTCTACTTCCTTTGGAACGCTGATTTTTTTTTGCGGGTAAAACCATCATGGTATTTCCATCTATACTAGTTCTTAGGAACACTTAAACAAAAAGACCAAAACGTGATTCAGAATTAAATAAAAAAAAAAATGTATCGATTAAACTTTTAAGGAAAAACAAAGCTTAACAGAATGGAAGGGATAGGGACTTGAAGTTAAACTAATTTTAATAATCCTCTGTTAAAGCGATAAAAATCTAATTTGGTGAAACAAATTTATTCTTCATTGCAAATTCATAAACAGAATGAATGGCGTGCATATTACCCGCCCTTATTTTACGCTTAATAATTTTTAATTACCTAATCTTGTTAATACTAAGCAATCAGCTGCATATGTTGTGTATAGGTATATGCCTTTAAAATTCCTTTCAATGTTAAGGTCCTGTTAGATACATTGTATCTAAAGGCTTGCTCATACCGCGTAAAGAACTATTAACTCCAAAACACAAATCACAAATGTAATCTTTTGCTTCACTTATTAAGGCACGCAACATTGCAACATTGTTGCAAACTTAAACCATGTCTTGTTTAGTTAAATAAATGCATATTCCGTTCACAATTACAGTGCGTTTGCATAAGATTATTATTTATTACAATTTCATATCAAACAATAAGTAACTGATATTGCATATACCTACCAAGAAATATGTATCTCATTTGTAAGCCTACCAACCTAAAGATACATTTTTAAACTCAAAATGCCAAGAACCTCTATGCAAGCGATGTGAATAAAGGTGTGAATGATTTAATCATTTAAATTGCCTTCCAAAGAAATATTAGCAAATGAATCTAAATAAATTGGGAAAACAAGAAGGCAAAAAAAAAAAAAGATTGTTAAGTTAAAAATTAAAAAAAAAAACCTGACAACACAAAACACGGAGAAAAGAACTCAATTTTCCGCCATGGTGGAGAGCGAGTTCTTTTTCTGCATGGGCAAAAGGCAAGGCAGCAACTATCTGTATTTGTATCTGTAAAAACCATCAGAATCGCATCCATGTAAAGCAGAATAGTTGTTGTTGTTTTAATTCAAGTTAATATATTTTTTTTTTGCTGTAGTATCCCCAACAGAGCTGTGTATCGTTCGTTTATCTGCACATCTGGCGGTTAAATGAAATGCGCATGTTTAATGAGCTTCAAATCGTATTTTGGATTTACTTGAGGACCGCGACCGGTGGCACGGAGATGGCAGCGGGCGCAATAGCGCAAACAATTTACGCTGGCGCGGCGCGGCGCACCACATCCACCAGCTACATATCCATCAGATAGTTACACTCATATATCCATACGGATGCTCTCCAACTAGTTGTGGCTGTTTATAAAGCCAAAACACTCTCGAATAGGAAATAATTAGTTATGTCTTGCATTTAGCGGACCGCATACGGTGATCTAGGAAGTAATTTAGTGCGCTTTGTTATAAAAAAAAAAAATTTGCTGTGTTTGGGGGGTAATTTACGGTAGAATTGCGAGCAGCAGCCTGAGTCACTAGCGTGTGTAGTTTTTTTTTCTTTTTTTTGCATTTTGCCTCTTTCCGTTTAAAATTTTGTATTCCACTTGTTTTTATGGATTAACCTATTATTACGTTTAAAGAGAATAAGATATACCCGCGCCGCGAATATACCGATCTACAATTGAATTTGTTCAGATGAGCGAACATTTATTGCGGTGCGGCAGCGAATGCAATGTGTGCGGATTCACATCGTTTAGGATAGAAATATTTATTCTATTGTTGGTTCTGTGATGTGATGCTGTCTATCTAGCTAGACAGGCAATATTCTAATTTCTGTAAGTATATAGATAGGTTTTGGTTAGTCTTTCTAATAACATTCTTTATAATAGGTACACAGAAAATCGCCCTGCTTATTTATTTTATGCTAATTTGGGTGTTTGGAGGTTAGTGCCCCGTGATGGAGTTGTGGTAACTGTGGCGGATTGTTACACCGAAGGTTCTGGGTTTGATGTCGAGTCCAACTATTTTCTTTCCAAAGTATACTGTTTCTTGCGAAGAAATTAATAAGAGTAAAGCTTGCCACGAAAAATTGGAATCAGATCAGGTGGTAAATTGTAGGTCCCTTCCATTTCTGCAGAATATCAACGCACCCAAAAAAATATTTGCGAGTGTAAGCCAATATGATATTCATTGAGCTGCTTGTGCCAGTGCTTGTAGAATTCAGTAAAATTCTCTTCCAAACGGTTGTAAAAAAGAGAATTGGATAAGCACGTAGTTGGAGTGGCCTGGTCAACAAATGTGTTTTGGCTACAAGTCTATTTCTAAAACTTCCACTGGATCTTCCATGAGAAGCGTGTCCTAACCAAGGCTGAGTTCCTGAGCGAAATCGAGGTCTTGCATATGGGTTAATTTTTTCCCAGCATATCAACAATTTTCCTTTATAAGAAGATTGCTTCAGAAAACATCAAAAGTTTTTGAGCTGCAATTATAGAATCTCCTCGGCCTGATCATGACCCATTGTTTCCCTTTGAACGGGATTGGGCCATACAGCTCACACAGTGAGTGCTTGCATCTACTAGGCAGACTTCCCGGGGGTAACTCATTTTCCTAAGAGACGATTTGAACTGACTTGCGTTCTTTTTCTTGATTTGACATCCTGCAAAAGCTTCCTATAGGGATACCTCAAGTCCCTTGTTAACAGCGATCAATTTAGGATCCTGGAGTCCTCAATGACAACGTTCGATCCCACATTATCCTAGCCACAACCGGTATATAATCTTGCATTTTAACCAATGCAACGAATTAGTGAATATTTTACACATTCAATGTGGCACGTAATTTGTTGTGCTCTTCAGTCTTTAGTATTTTCTTGGTGGGTCGTTGTGTTCGTATTTTGAGGTGCGATAAAGGACATCTTACCATGAGAGACCAAAAGATTCCAAATTCCTTATTTACTTGCTTATGTTGTCTCTACTAGCGTGGTGCTCCTAGGTCTTGCTTAGTGCCCCTCCAGCCGGCTCGATCTCTTGCCTGCAATCTCCAATTTTGCCCTCCAAGTTGTCCGAGGTCTCCCTCTACCTGGAAGCTCCATGGAATATGAGGTTCACCTTGGCTTCTGGCTCCCTCTGGTTTGGCGTTGAAGAATTTTCAAGGTGGAGCGTCGATGTCTATTCGATTTACATGGTCCAGCCATCTTAGTCGTTGAATTCGAATTTTTCTGGCTATAGGCTAGTCGCTGTACAGCACGTATAGTTCGTCTTCGCCAAATGTTGTGTTCTCGGTTAACGCAGGCAGAAAAAGACTCCAAGTGACTTTTCATCCGATTGGAAGACGGTCCATGCTTCTGTACGTCTTGTCCACGTTAATTGTCCTATTCTGCTTTGCTGCTGACTCCATAGTAGTGAATGCACCGGTTACTGCTCGATTTGTTCTTTCTATCACATCAATGTCGTCCGCGAACGAACCCAATTAATTGTACAATATCTTTTTTATTTTTATAAGCCTTAATTGAACCAAAGCAGTTCTTGTCTCAATCAATCTTCCGATGCCATTAACAAGCCTTGAACACCAACCGGGGTAAATTTGAGGTGGATTTAAAACACTCCTCTAGCATATTAAATAAAATGCGAAAATAATTGATTTTCGTGTTTAATTAGCGAATCATTAGAATTTAATTAAAACTTTTTAAGAACTAAGAAAAATCGCTTACAACTATTGCTTTAATTTGTCACCAGTCTTTCGGGCCAAAAAGTAGAATTGTTTCTTATAAAGTTAGTTATGATCAAAAGACAATAATTAGAGTAAGGTAATATTGAGTTGAAATCTTTATGAGTCTTCTTTGAAAATTGTAGGTATTCTTCATAGCCCTGCACAGTTTATCTAAAGAATGCAGCTTCTTACATTTGTCACCTTCACATGCCTCATTAATATTGGCGAACAATTGATATCCCTTCAAACAGACATCTAGCTTGCCGCAAATTGAGAAAAATTGTTCATGAATTCCCCCTTTCGCAGAGAATATAGAGCTAATGCATCAGGGTTCTTTATGTGACCACAGAAGCCCCCATCAGTAGTGACACTGTACTTCGTCTATACCTCCCAGCAGCCTCCACTTTGGTTTGGCCACAAACTTCCTCCATTCAGCTCCTTCTTGAAGATTTATTTTTGCATCGTATTGTTAAACGAGATCGAAGAAGTTTATCATCTCTCGGTTCTCGGTTCTCGAGTAAACATTTAGAATAGATCGATCATCATTTTACGCCTTTGTCGGCATTTCTTGAGATACTTTTTTTTTTCTTCCTCGAAATAACACTTTGCACTTGTAAAGTTGCTTCAGGAGTAAGTATCTTTTTTCTGTAAGATACTTCACATTTACAACGTTATTTCATACCCAGCTTAAGAATCATTTTGCGGTCTCGAGAGTTGAGATGGAGCATTGTATTTGCCAACATAGTTGAAAATAGGTATGAGTATTGTAATACAATGCACAAGCTAAAGACTTGGGTTACCTATTGTGCTGAGAGTTCCCTATGGAGCATTCCAGGTTTGTTTTGCTCTTGCAGCTTGTGCACTTAATTAGTTCATTAACCATGTAAACGCTTGGATGAAGATTGTATTTTTTTTTTTTTTTTTTTTTTTGCATCTTTATAAAGAAAAATATAATTTGCATTTTAATTCGATCAAATTATGTAAATTGGATGGGAGCTCCAAAAAAATTACTGTTAAATGAGACCATCGAGATGAGTAATGTGCGCGAGCAAGTCAACACATCGGCTGCGCATGTTTTAACACCTCCTTAACAATCAAGTCGAGATTTATTGCCCCAAAATAGTTACAAATAACATCCTCATTTAAAATTTTAGGTATGTTTATGACCTCTTCATAATCAAACGAACGAATTAATGTTTTTAAATTTAAATTTTTATACGCAAACAGGTGTTTTTGGCTTGTTTTTTGGTGAGTTTTTAATTTCTAATTTATTCAATGACCATTTTCGGCAGCAAGGAATTATAGGTACAAAATTTTATCATATCTTATGAACACATTGTTTTTCTTAATTTTTTTTTCTTACTTTTTTAAGTGTGATTAAAGATATAAAAATTTCTTCGTTGCGGTTATCTTAACATTTTTTTTTTTTTAATTTTCTATCCGAAGGGCATCAGCCGTAATTTCATGCATCGGTAAATGCGTAGGTAGTTTTTCTTTTTGTTACGAAGGGTGTGTGCTATGAAACACATTTGAATAAAAGTGAGTGTGGTCAGAATGAAGTCTACAACAGTACTTGGTTGGTACCTATTTTGACTTCCCGGATGGGAGTTTTGAGTGGAAACTTCTTTTTCTTCAGGAACTGAGAACGCCTTAATTTATTATGCTTTATAGGTGTAAATGATTAATTGTTCTTATTAGTTCCATTTTGGCAATTAAATGAAGCAGTTTCATGAGAATTTCGAAAATGTAGTGTTCATTTAAAAGTCTCATCAAAACTGCTTTAGAATAGAAACACTCAGTGATGATTTTTGCTCTCAAAGAAACCAACTGTTAAATTTTTGGAAAAATTGATAAGAAATCAGACATCCATAGTATGTAACATCATTACTTCATGACTTACGTACGCTCTCATCCATTCCTGCTGCCAGACAGATCTGTAGTGAAAGCAACCGATTCTTCAAAATATCTTGGAGTAAACTTTTCAAACAAGTTCAAATTCAACAAACACGCTGAAGCCATGGTAAGGAGAGCCAACTTTTCTTTTCACCTGGTGCACCCACTCATGAGGAAGCAAAATGGATTGACCACAAAAACCAAATTGTTGATGTACAAGCAGCTCATCCGCCCAGTACTGACATATGCTTTTCCAATTTGGTTCACCATTTCACCAACAGCGATGAAAAAAATCAAAAAATTTGAGAGGAAAGTTCTGCGAGTCTGCACAGGATTATACCGGAACCCCACAACAAGGAAGTATTGGCCGAATAAGATGCTGTATGAAAAATCAGGAATTATCCCCATTGACGACCACATGATCCAGCTATCCAGCCGGATTCTAGGAAACCTGGAAGGACATCCAAACCCGGAGGTACAGCAACTTCTTCAAGGACTCATCGAACCCCACGACAGATACCTCAGCGTGAGAGCCATCACGGACGACCGCTACAGAAGCATTATTCACAACGATGGAAGACCATTCTACGACAAGGCTGACAGTGGACATTATAGGGGCTAATCCCCTTAATAGTTCTTTAAAAAAAAATATATATATATTATAAATTATCCATTCATATTTTTATAGAATATAAAAATAATTATTTTAACATGTAATAGATTAAGGCGACAAGAATATACATTTTGTAAAAAATATATATTATATGTATAATAGACATAAGAAAACGACGGCCCCCTTTGTGCCGGAATCATTTTGTAAAATAGTAATAAGCTTAATTTTAAGACAATTGTATATAAAATTTTTTGCACCTAATAAAAACACTTAATCTAAAAAAAAAATAATCTCATCCATTCCTGTGTGTGAGTTGATATTCTGCAGAAACAGATGGGACCTACAATAGACCGCCGAATCTGAAGGTTAAGCAGAGGAGCACCTTTTTCATGACAAAATTTAGTCTTGAAGTATTTATCACCAGGCAGGAGACGAAATATCGCCTCGGAAAAATCGGAGAGACAGGGGAAAGAAACTTATTTGGAGCCAAGGATCGAGCCCAGAACCTTGGGCGTTTCAATTTGACATACTTAACACTAGACCATAGGGTATTAAGGTGTTAGGCAAATCCACGGAATCAAGAACTGTTTTCAGAAATTTTACTATGTTTTGTGTACCAAAAGAAAGTAGTTCAAAATATTTAAATGATTTTTTTGATTTTTTTGCATCGAACAGTTTATCCGACCATTAAGGAAACATTCTTAGAAAATTTTGTGGTGAAAAAATGTTTCAATTAATTTTTAATCAAATTTATAGGGATAATGGAAGTAGCAAAAAAAGTAGAATCCTTCAGAAGACATTTTTATTTTCTTTGAATGCGCAAACCAAAAATTGAAGGGTTCCCATATGTGACATTTGAATTATTGACTGGCATTTATGTTGATTGAATGGGTAAAGCAGCAGGAATTTCAGTGAATCTTATAGGAATGCTTTGCAATAGCTTAGTTACTAATACAAAATCGAAAAGTTTATATCATGTATTACAAAGAAATGTAAGGTATCCTGACTTGGCGGATGACGTCACAATCACCTTAATTTGTTCAGTTCATAGTTGATATCTATCACTGAAGAAAATCAATTCGAACAAATAGTTTTAGACTATTTCATGATTACTGGCTTTAAGTTCTTTTGTTATTTCCAAGTGTCCAAAGGATGCCTTTAGAGATAAGATAAACGCGGCAAACGGTCACCCAAATCATCCTCAAAGATTTTTAAATGTTTCCATTTAATCACACGCGTTCTTAAAATTTGTTGGCAATTTTTTTTTCTGTTTACAAGAATCGATAATTTTTATTCTGGCAATTTCAGTCTTGAAAATGTTGGATTATTTTAACTTAACTGGCTGAGCACAATGGTTTAGCTGCAGCTGTAGTACGTAGTAATGTCAAAGTTAATGTCAAAAAAGTAGCGCACTAAAGGAGCATGCACGAATACAATTTGTAGCACTGAACACAAACAAAAATCATGTCTGCCATTTTGGCTTGTGGTAGTTTTGCAGCTCAGCACGTTCGTGAAGTTGGAGTCGAGTAGACTTGTACTTCAGCTACTGCCTGTATTGTAGCTGCTACTTCACATTGTAGCCGTGATGCAATAGGACTTACGAACATTTAACTTTGACAGTGCTACGTACTAGTGCTGCAGCTACATCATTGCATTGTGCGCTTTTTTGTCTTAAGCTTCCATTCTGCTTAATCCCTGGTCACCCGAGTAAGTTTTACAAGGAAATTGCAATGTACACTAATATTCATCACTCCCACGTTGACATCACTTAAGCCGCAAGTTGATTTGACAGTATCTGAGAGTTTTATGGTATTTTCCATGGGCAACTACATATTACCTATATAAATATTCAGATTTTTACCTAATACAATTTTTAAATAAGACAATTCGTTTCTATTTAAGTGGTGCATTCGACAGCTAATTTTTCGTGAAGCCTACTTCATATTTTAACTTAACAAAACTGCTAAATGCAATTGTCAGATTATGTATGAGTATATGTGTTTGGCATGGGAAGTGTTAATCACAATAGAAATCAAAATATTGATTAGGATAAGGTTTACAATATTCTACTTGTATAAAATGATATTATATTACATTTTACATATCAATGGAAAATACTACCTCACACACGCTTTGATTAACCTAACCTATGGGTTTTTCAATAAGGGTGGGTAGATGTTCACTAATTTTGATAAAAAAAAAATTCTCATTAGAATGCTATTCAATCGCCTAACTTGCCATGGAAATTTATGCAATCACTAAATGAATAACACCAGTTTTGACAGATGTCACCAAAACAACATGGCGTAGGTACATTAAGCTACAACTTGCTTGCCAGTAACTTACTAATATGACTGTTTAAAGTTTAAAGGGTAGAACAATTAAAACGTGATACTCCAATATATTCACCATTCAATGGTGAACTCAATTTAAGGTGTTTTATTAATAATTATTCTTTTGTTTTAATATGACTGTGTATAGGGTTACCTAAGTGTTCCAATAGCACGTCACATTCTCCAATAATAAATTAAACTCTTCTCAAAATATTTGTTCTCCCTAAAAGAAAGTGTCTGTCTTCACAACAATTCGAATAAGATATTGTGTCTCTCTTGACTCAACCAGAGCCCAGACCCAGCAAGAAGACATTAATGTCAGTTAAAACTAAATAATAGTTTGCTGCTGTTTTATAGCATACCTTACAGCTTACAGCCGCATGTATGCTTATGTTAAAGCCATATTTTCCAACTCCCATTCGCGATGAATAAAAAGGTGGTCGTAGAAGTAGAATCCTTGAATTCTTTTTCTCATTCATGTTCATAAATTGAAGGAAAAGAGAACTTAAAGAAGAACAGCAACAAAAAAAAAAACTCCAACAATCGTTAAAATGCTCTTTCACGGTTCGTTAACGAAGCACGAACAAAACAAACCAAGGAAAGCGCGCGCAGTTAACTTAAGTAATAAGAGTAGATACTTTATTTAGCGGAGCAGTTGCTTTTATAACGAATAGTGGTTAATTACTTATGAAGTCACATCAAGACTTCATCATTGACTATATAAGCAGAAGCAAGAAGAAGGTATAGGTAGGTATAATAGATACCTAACTTATACCTTCTTGTCTTGTATCGTAGAGAAGGAGTCTAGAGTCTGGTTGGGTCTGGGCCAGGCTATAGTCTGAGCCTGAGCCTCCGTTTTGTATCTGACTTAAGCATGAACAACACTCAACACAAAAGAAGTGTTGTGCGCAGATTGTTGTTACGATGCAGCTTAGTTAATTGAAATTGACTTCCTTGTAGTAGGCATAGGTAATATCCACAGATACCTACACCAGTAACCTGTTTGTTGCTAAATGTATATCTATAGACAAAAATAATTGCCTTGGAATTTGAATACAAAAAGACTTAATCTCTGGCAACACTGAAAGACGCAAGGGTTTTTTTTAATGTTTTGTTTTGTTGAAACAATGAAACTGTTGTGTGAAATGTTAATTAACAATACCATCTTATAAATTCTTGTATCTGAGTCATATTTTAAAGTTGATTAATTAACTAGATGTATCTTTACACATTCCAAATGTTGAAACTCCGTTTGCAAACTTTTGTTAATATGAAATTGATTCATTAGGAACAGATATAAGCTAAGGTTGTTGAATTCATTTATAATGCCCATACAGTGATCTAATCATACCCAAAGTGAAAAGCTGAATTTCTTTCTATCAAATTCAACCCAAGGCTTTTGGTTTTATTTAAAGAAGTTTTTAAAATTCCATTCAAAATTTAATCAAATAAAATTTTGGATCAAAACTTATGTGTATAGTAACAAAATTTATTTGTTAAGCCTAGCAACTACTCAACCATAGTTAGGACAAGGGGCATGTTGGACCAAAAACCAAAAGAGCCAACAATAATCGACCAAACTCGAATAAAATATAACTTAATTTGCCAAACTGAATCAAATTCGATTTTGTAATTTTATAAAAAATTATAAAATTGTACTTTTTTATGTTTGCGTTAAATTGGAAAAATCGTATTTATTGTACACAAAATTTTGGATTTTTGTGAGCCCCGTTATTGGATTATTATATGTAGAGTAAATGTCGCATATATGGCCCAGGTTGGTAATATGGCCCACTGCAATATTCTATGAATAAACCATACTAGGCACTGATCTAACCGTTCAAATCAAACACATTCAAACCGGCATTGCATCATTGTGTTTTGGAGACAGTAGTTGATTAGTGTTGGGACTTGGGAGTGAGTGCATTTTGTAAATTTTATTCGTATACGTTATAATTTTTGGGTGAGTTTACTTAAGGATTAGTTTTTTTGTGTAATATACAAAGTGTTATATTTCATGTTATCAAATGTGAAATAAAAAATTTGATTGCAATTAATTGAGTGTGTTAAAAATAAAAAAAAAAGTGAAATTGTCTTAGTGTCGATAACGTGGTCCGTTCCGGGTTTTGATATAAGATTGTAGGTCATATTTGAAACATATTTTAAAACAAAATATTTGTTTGTTTTTTGTTTTTGTTGTTTTAAGGAATCACATCTTGGCTACATGCCTTACCATCACAAAATATTTAAAAAATCATTGTTTCAAATATGTACCATCATGGTCCATATTTAAAACTAAGTGGACCATAATACCAGCAGTTTTTTTTTTAAAGTTGTTAAATGAAGTTCCTTTAATTAATTAATTATATTTCTAACTTTTTGTTTTTTCAATTATAGTTTCTAAAGACTAAAGTAAAAATAATTTTTCAGACGGTTTACGAAAAAAATAAATGAATTAGACTTTAATGTATACTTTTATTTAAGAAAATTTTAAAGGTGGGCCATTTTTGGGGTACTTACTTTAGTATGCCTAGTGTGAAATTAAGGAATTTTAAGTTTTTTTTTTAAGTCACCATATTTAAGTGATGAATTAAGTGAGATGTGGGGTTAGATGGTCCAAGTGTATCAACTTTCTTTTTTCAATTCGTTTCAATTGTTCTAGTATGCATGCGTCCATAAGACTTATTGAGGTTTGAGATCAATCACGGCTACATACACTTGCAAAAACTGAACAATCTGAAGAGACATTTTTGACAGGATCGATGTGTTCATTCGGAATATCAAAATAACACCATAAGAAGATATACCTGTTCCGATAAATTTTGTGTTTTCAATTAAATAAAGTTAAAATAAATGGCGTTGCGTCTTTAGTGGAGTTTATTTTTCCATTTTTCAAGTATTGGTCCAACTAACCCCATCTACTGCAGCCTTACTTACCCCACTTAGGTATGAGTCAAATTAAAACGCTTGGAGCTGAAGTCTATTGATTTTTCTGTTTGGAATTTTTTCAGTTTTTTTTAATTACTTTTTAGAAGCCGAAATAACATTCTTTCTTAGTTCAGCGGAAAGGAAATGATTGTCAACGGAACAGTGAACTGAGAATTTGATGTATTTATGTTAATCCCAAGGTTGGCTTTCACTTCAAATTAAAGAAATATAGAAAAAAATATTCACTAAAGTGGTCCTCGAACCCATACATTTTCGGTACCAACCAACGTCAACTGTACCATTGATCCCCGCTTGAGTGTTAAAGTCTAATTTTTTTTCGACAGTTTAGTTGACTACCAAATTTTTTGTCAAAATAATTAGTTTAGGTTTAGTTCTGAAAAGGGAGTTACAAAAACTCAAACAAAACTAGAATTTCAAAACGATAAAACCTCATGGCTGTATCAAGGTTAATGTTTTTGTTTTGGCTTAATGAATATAAACATTAAACTTTTTTAATTGCCAATATAATTTGGTATTGTGGAACAACGTTGGTTGATGCCCATAAAACTCTGTTAATAATGTCTTCCAAAGTCACAGTAAGGCAACAACTTTTAGAGCTATACCATTTCCTTAAAATTTAAGTCTTTAAAGCAAATATACTTATATTCTTGGCTTGGCCTATAAATGTTCGAACTAAACGATACAAATAACTTAATTTACAATAAACAGTGTGAAACCTTTGAAAAACAAAAACAACTAATCATAAATAACTTAACGATTAGTTTTCAACACTTTTAAAGAAACCTCATAATATTTTTCCTTTCCGCTCTCCCTCGACCCCTACCCAGACAGAACAAGCCGATTCACATGAATATAGCCAAAGCAGTTATTGGTCATCATTATCGTATGCAACCATAAAACTTATAGTCTAAAGTGCTTATATGTTCTTACATATATGCCTCTATGAATAGGTAGATGCTTTATAAATAAACAGAGCATATACAACTACACATTCAAATATACCACACATAGATACAGTGAACGCATTATTTCGATATGCAAATTGCTCCTAAACAGTATTAAGCAGTGTTAAATGCGATAATGGTACCAATTATTATTATAGGCACAAACTCATTGCCACTTATACACTGCCTCATATATATATCTAGACCTACAAACATAATATTATGAATATATGTATTTCATAGATACGTATCCGCGTATATCTATTCTATACGTCGAGCGGCTTGTTAGTGGCAAAAGTTGGCGCTGCTTTCGCTAGCACATATGCATAAAAGAAGTGGCATGGCGATGGCGCGTCGTCACTGATTTTTATGTTCTTTTGGCGTTTGGTTTTTTTTTTTGTATTCTTGTTTTTGTATCCGTCAGTCAAGTTGAACTTTTTTTTCGTATAGATACACCTTTACCTACCTATACTTTGTGGCGTTTAAATCCGTTCGCGTTTTACCAATATCTGTGTCAACTAAATGGATTATGTTGAGTTTTATCGCCTGTTAGCCGCGCGGTGTAATTAAGTGGTATCTAGTAAATTGCACCAAATGGCGAGTCTAAGCGAGGTTTTATTGGTTTCACATTTTGTCACTTTACTTTTGGTGAAAAGGGGTTGTTAGCTAGCTGTTCGGAGTAGTGTTCCGATGCAATTACTTTGATTTAATCAAAGAAACACGAAAGATTTGATATCTGTTTCTGTTTGTCAACCAACTCAAAGGACAAGGAGGTTTTGCATAAAGAAATGTACGAAAGACTGTATGTGTGTGGAATGTTATAGCTAGTGAAATGAAAAACCAATTTTAACAGTAGGAAAAAAAGGTTATGTTGCAATTGTCAAGTATCGGTGACAAAATCATTACTTGACATTCCAACCTTTTTAGTTTAAAAAAAAGAAGCAATATTATTCGGATCGCACACGCGAACTAAAAAGTATGGGAGTGGAAAAGTTGTGGAATGTGTTTATTTTCCAATGTTATTATTGGTCTTCTAAGCCAAGTAGGTATCTTCGTGCCCCTTCGTCCATATTTTCCACGCCTTTTTTAACTGATCAAATGGGCCTTTAAGAAAAACTTAAGCAACGTGTAAACGTGTAACAAAAAAAAAAGTGAGGCTAGCACAAAACTACTGTGAGAAAACAAACGAAACATCCGAAAAATTTGGGTTTTAAGTCCACTTTCCACCTCTTGTGAAATCAAAATGGCATTTGCCCTAGACATTTCATGTAGTAGGTATTTTTATTTTCGCAATGTGTTACCAGGTCAAAAGATTTCATGGGTCGTTGTTAAGAAAATCACATTAGTGAAAAAGTTCTTTTTTTTTCAAAAAGGTTAAGCTGTTGAAAGTGAGGATGTGAAATTCACCCCTATTTGTGTTCATTTTCACTCCAACTGTATACTTGGTCTTAAATGTTTGAATTTCAATCTCGAATGGCATACTAAGCCTTAGGCCTAATACCAAGTTCCACCAAATTATAAATGAATTTGTCAGCTCGAGCTTTTCATCGATAGCTTCCACAACTTAAAGTTTTTAAATGAAACTCATAACTTTACATAAGTCCAACTTTTCCAAGAGCGATTTGTTAGCACACTGAAGCATTAAAAATATAGGGCGAAACAAATGTGGAACTTGTTTGTTTTTCACTTCCCTGGGACTTGACTACTTGAAACCTTCCAGAATCGACCTGTGATGTGAAATATGAAGAAAAAATTCCACGGGTTTTATTTTTTTTATTCGCAATGTACCTACCTACCTACGTATCTATACCAAAGAAAATCTTGTGACATGAAAAAACCAGATATTTGTCAGTAACAGCTGTGGAATGTAAATTTTGCGAAATGCGTATCGAAATCTCTTTATGAAAGTTTGGTCTTCACTCGAATCGTATAAAATGGTTTTGAAAAACAGGACGACTGCCCTGAAGAAGGAACACGTTCCACAAATCTTTTTCATATGCTATTTTCAATTCAGTGTGGAATGTGATTATTCGTGGGAATCTTAATGGACTTTGAAAAGTGTTACCTTTATCAAAAATATTTTTCGTTAAGGAATCATATGTTGTGGATGGTAAAAATGTGAATTCAACGTTGTGAAATTTTTTTCGGAACTCAGAATTTTATAAGACCTTTGTACAAGGCTTAAGGTGTCAAAATGTTAACAAAACTCTGAATAGAATTTTCGATTTTCAAAGTAACTGGTTCAACAAGTTCCACAATTCTGCACACACCACATTTTTCATTTTGCGAAAAATCTTTGCTATCATGGAAAAGTGTGACATTTTTGCAAAATTATTTGTGGGCTGTTGCGAATATTGTGTGTATCTATCAAAATCATATACACAAAAATAAAATATTTTCGATGAATATCTTAAAATAATGTATGGCCCCAACCGAAGAAAAGAACCTTCACAAAAAGCAGGTCAACATGTGTCTTTGGCGATTCAAAAATGATATTCGTTTCGTTTATAAATCGAGATTGTTGCCTTTGCCTGTCAAAAATTTCAACTTGATGAATGAATCAGAACTATTATTTTCATCATTTCAAGGCATCAAGGCAAACTCAAAAGCCGCACCGCCAAAAACTCGTTTATTTGTTTTACAACCCGCAGGATGGCCAATATTCGTTCATTTATTAATTGCCTGTATCGCTGTTTACGTTTGGCTTTATCTTTTGCGTCGTCGTCTCAGATGTTTTGGTCGGTATTAGTAAAACCATTGCCTGATCTGTGCTCTGGACGGTCGGTGTGGTGTCGGTCGCTCGTGGCCAATGTGCCATAAGCCAAGCCAAGAAGGTGCGAGACGATAAAGACCCCAGAACCATGCACCAGCACCAGCACTAGCACCCAGCAACATCAACAGCACAGCACATGGTACAAAGGCGAACAAAAAAAAAAAACAATTCACTTGGACACGAGCACGCGGCTTAATTGAGACCAAGTCGCCGTTTTCGTCTTCGTCGTCGTCGTCATCGTCGTCATCCATCCATCCCATATAGAGGAAGGTACCTTACACTAGGTATGTGGGACTCTAGATCTGGATATTTTGTATAACAAATACCATGTCTCTTGGTACTCAACATTCCCCAGATATACACACAAATAAGTAATAAATTCCCCCTTCAGCTTGGGGATATAGCATCAGAGGAACAGTATCTCGTCTTTTGCGATATAAATTTCTCTCGAACATGGATTTTACATTTGGCAATTATTATTCTGTATAGAATGCAGTGTGATCCTGTTGTCCCGGGGGTATCTATGGGCGTTTTATTGTTTCTAGAGACCTTGTGTGACATATTAATTGGCACCTAGATGTTGAAGGACACTAATAAATAGCGAAAGATACACTCAGCTTTTGAGGGTATTCTAAATAATGCCTCACTGCCACTTGATCGTCCTTAATCGATCGATATACCTATATAACTGCCAACTGCGTTATTTAAAAAAAATTTTTTTTGTTAATCCTGTGCATGCTGATACTTTTGCATATTTTATAATTTCTTCACCTGGGAATTAGCAAAGGACAACATTGTTGCAATAAATGCAACATCAACAATTTTGTGCAACAAATTATCGATCGTGAGAGATTAAAATGATATCAAACGAGAGTTAATGTCAATTTTTGTTTATTTTCTTAAGCCGCTGTGTGGTATAGTGAAGGAAGGGACTTTTTCTTTAAACCCCTCTGCATATACTGCATCCATCGTCGTCGTCGGTCGTCATCATGTCTTGGCAAAGCGTCATGTCCGTTGATGGTTGAACGCTGATCGTTCCGTTGAATATATAAAAATATTCTAAGGCGAGAGAGCTCCCTGCTTCTTATACCACGTAACGATCAATTCGTTGATATGCCTAAGACATTAATCTCGTAAGCAGATTATGAGAGCAGTTTTCTTGGCTTTTCTTATTTTTTTTTCTTTATTTTATTTGATTCGTCTTAAAAAAAATTGTTTTGTGTTAAATTTTTTGTTTCTTCTGATTTCGTTCTGTGTTATTGGAATCGATTTTTTTGTTGTTGTTGTTTTGTTTGGTCACTTTAGTGTGAGCGTGTATATCTAATAGATTCCGTTGACATTTCCGCTTCAGAATCGGGAGAAGATATACGGGGAAAGACAGCAGCGCAGGGATAAATGACATTCGACATCAACGAGACATAGTTCTGAAGGTTTTGTTGTAATCAATCTGTCGATATAGATTGACATGTTTGACAAAGTTTTGGAATTTTTATGCTTAAGCATATGAACCTCTATGTTAGGGGACACGATTTATAATTCAATTTTCATTTCAATTATGAACGGAGTTATAAGTTTGTAATACCAATTTCAAATGTGTTCAGGGGCTCAATTGAGCTGGTACCTACGATCATATATGGATTTGTGTTGGAAAAATATGAGCTAAGTAATAAGGCAGCTCAATTTTTCTAACCCGAAACGCATGAATTGGAGAGGTGCAAATTTGACAATTCATCGCTGCATTTTCAATATCTTTCATTTAACATCAAGCATTGGCTATACAGTTGCGGATTGGAATTGTGATAAAATAGCGAGAGGTAACTTCGAGTGCAAAAAATTTAGAAAAAAATCAAACCAGAATGCAAAAAATCTGGAACGTGTGAACGACAATAATTTAGAAAAATTTAAAAAGTAAAAATCCTATATTTTTGTGTTTTGTTGTAGCTATCCTAGCAACATAATATTGCTTCGATAAAGAGGGTTTGATATAGCCTATAGAGCTCTGTTCATAGGTGACATTATTTATGGAATCAATTGATTTAAATTTGTATAGGCCCATTGCTTATAACGATTTCGTCGACTTCCATTTCGTTATCAACTCACATTCGGATGAAAGACAGACCTAATTTTAATGCAGATGCGGGTTATATCTTGAAATTACATACATTTTTGAAAGCTAATTCTAACTATACTCTGTTATACATAAATCGGCGGTACAGGGAAGATTGGGATGTTTGTCTCTCATTCGCACTATTTTCTTTTCCGTAAGGGTGTTTAGGTACCTACATACTTTAAAAAATAAATGCTTTAGATGATAAGCTCTACACACTCCCCAACAACACTGATCATTAAAAACCCTTTTTTAATTTTTTAAAGCTCTAAAACCAAAAGCTCATCAGCAGAAACCCAAGGAAAGAAAGCTGAACGAGTAACCAAAAAAAAAAAAACACTGGTAACTCTGAATGCACATCAATTAAAAATGGGTTGAATTTTAAATAGCAGCACAGCAGCCAAGCCACAGTGCACATGCACATTTAGATGTGCTCTGAATAAGACGTAAGATCCACGTCAGATGCGATTGGAAATTCACTGGCGGGTCAACAATTCTTATGGAGGGTTTCCTTCAATTTTGTATAGTGCACGCAACTGATTTAAAAAAAGCTTTCCCATAAGACGTGTACTGCCTGTTTATGTGGAATAGAGTATAATATCCAAAAATTCCATACAAATCGTAAATTCTGGTCATTCCAGATTGTGTGGTTGGTAATGGGATATTCATGAATTTTTGTTTCTATCAACATCATGACTCAAACATTACTTGGTAAATGTTCTAATATTGCCATACATTTCAAACTTTTATATTTGAATTTTCGAATACAGTCCGCTTTGAACATCTTTCTTTTTTTTTAAATTGGATTACACGGTGTTTTAGCTGAAACCACTGTTTAAACACTAATCAACCAAAAATGGAGTGAAGGGAATTGATGCGTTCTTTTTCTAACCATAGCCAACAATAGTTATGTCAAAAAACCATTGCGAACCATTTAGGAACGATATAATATTAGAAATTGTTAAACTGTCAAACGACCACTTTTAACATTTGTTTTTGTATATTTAGGAACTACTTATATAAATCTTCTTTATCGCTCAAAATTGGCGATAATTCCATTTAATTCTATGTTGTTGATCACCCAAAGAAAATAAAGACGTTCTTGCTGCTCAAATCGAGAATTTGTAATTTGTTGGTTTGATTTTAAATAAAAACTTTGAATTTTTTAATACAAAACGTCCAATTTGGCAGATCAACAATCTCAACTCATGTCATGGAGGTGAGTTGGAAGTATAACAAATCGTAACTATTTGACACTTCAATGTGAGTTTAGGAACGCTGTTATGACGTCATATTATGGTAACAAATCGTAACTAATTTGGATTAAAAGAACGACTATTGTTAACAATTGTTGACTATGGGTAGAAAAAGAACGCACCAAATGTATTTTTTCTGTTTTAGGACGTTTAAAAGAATTAATTTTCCTAAATTATATGCGCTGTGCCAATGCGTTGAAAGAAAAAGAAAAACAAAAAAAAAAAAAAACAAAATATAATTTGAAAATTTCATTCTGTCAGCAAAAAATACCTCTCCAAATACACAAACCATTTTTATCGATAAATACATTTCCATTTATTTCATTTGTTTTGAAATGAGTTTCAGATTTTGGTATGTTTCTAGCTTTCTATCACATTAACGTACCTATAAATAATGTATGCATGGGCAAAAAAATTGGAACGGGCCAGAAACTAGATATCTTAAAACTGAGACAAGATATCAAATTTATTTAAACGCATTTATTTCTTCTAAAAATAAATTCCTAAACGAAGTTTCTACCATTCGTGTTAACAGCTCCATTACCGTTAATGTGGGTCAGGGTACATAAGTAAGTCTTTTCTATATCAAAATTGGATATATTTCCTTACTGTTAAACGATTTGTTTCTTATGTCCAAGAATCATGCCCTAAAATATTGCGTATGAATTAAGGGACACACTGAAATTTTTGTCTGCGTTCGCCCCTGGTGGTCCATATTACCTTCACATGTCATATACAGGCTGTTTCTTAATTCGTAGACAATATAGTTTGTGAAATGGTTTAGGGATAAGTTTAAACAAACAAATTTTTCTTCTGTCTCAAATAATGTTGATATCACTTACATACAAAGTTTAAGAAAAGGCTTACTATGGCATGCCATGAAAATTCGTTTATGGCTTTATTCTTAAACAAAATTTTTGTTCCATAACCTTTTTTAAAAAAGTTTGTGATATTGGCCAGTCTCAAGATATTTTGGCTTTGGCGTCAATTTTAACCAGAAAATGCATAATAATCATAATGTTTTACTTTCTTTGAAACGCAATAAAAAAAATTTATAGTTATACTGTATATGTATCTAATTTTATATTTTTTCCTTAAAAAAATGGAGATAGACCTTTACTTGTAGAACAATTTTTTTTCCAAATATGTCCATATAAAGCATTTTTATTGACTACAAATTAAGAAACACCCTGTATTTGAGCGTCTTATTTATCTTTCGTGGGAAGTCTATCTTTAAATTTTTGTTTTTTTTTACTGTACTTATCATGTTCTAAAATGAAGACTCTAAGTATGAATTATTGTATTGTCTTCTGAAACACATTGGTATACATAGATGTTCAAATTCTGGAGCACAATTTACAGTCAGATTCAAAGAAGCCGGGCTTTTAATTTGTTGGAAGTGAAAAAGCTAAGGCTTAGTCTAGCCACGCTGTTTGAGAATTTAAATTAGGAACTGTTCCTTGGCTTCACACCTTTGAATACCTTGTTAGGATTGAATCCTATAAACATGACAAGAGAAATTACAAAAGCATACATTTATGAATATTATAGTGTAGTTTGTGTTTAAAGGTTAACCTGAGAATTATCCAGCCAAAAAATTAATTCAGGTAGTATTTTAAATTATATTCCTACCGACTATATTATAACAAAACTCCCAACCCACGGTTAAAAAATTCATTCACCCAAAATCGTGTCCAAAAATTCAGTCGATACTAATGAAGTTATTTTTTTTATCAAAATTAACGAATGTCGCTATTTTTCATTCGAAATTCGAATTTGTGTCTATATTCATCTTCACAAAGCTTTAAAAGCCTGCTTTGATCCAATTTGTTAGCTTCGGTCATTTCGTTTTTGTCAATCGTTTATCATGTTTATCTCTTTGACATGCATATTTATCTAAATTTTTTGTTGTAAATTCAAATGAAAATTAAATGTTCCTGTATCTGTAAGATACTTAGCTACTCATACATGTTCCTATAGTATTGAAAATATTAAGTAAGTATACATAGCGTGTAAAAGCATTCAGTTATATTCTATTCGAAACCTGCAATAATTTTCCAAAATGATCACCATATAATTGAATGTTTACCCATGCAGCACCTTTTGTAAACCGACATTTATGAGAGCTTTTCTGGCATTAGGCAGCAATTTTCTCGAATTATCTAAACAAAACTGAGAACAAACTAAACTATAGTTGAGTATCTGTATTCTATACCATAAGCACACATTTTAAATATGTAATTGTTAACTCATTCTTCCATACATGTTTTTTTGAAAATAACTTTTCATAAGTATTTTTGTATACTTAATGGATACCGGATGACATGCGAGTTGAGTATATAGTTTGAGTTCTAATGGTCACACAGTATCACTTTCACGCATTTTAAAGCCATTAATTGCGCGTAGAAAAACAGACACAAAAAAACGATAAAGATACATTATTTGAATATATGTCGGTATTGAGCGATAACGGATACCAGTGCATAAATATGATAAGTGAACAAAATATTCATCTAAAGATAGGCTTTTGCATAAAATTCTTTCAATAAAATTTCACGAAATTGGCACGGGAGTTTTTCTAATTTTTGTTAACCTAATCCAGGTAGGAAGCACAGTGGAAATGAATAGAAACTCAAAAAAACTGCGTGAGATTTTTACATGGCTCTGTTTTTTTTTTTCAGATCCAAATTTATGAAGTGATAACAAGTGTCAGACTCTTCGCAATGTACATATTTAGGATCTACGGCTAACTTAATTGACACATTCGTGTAGCTGTAGCTGCAGCCGCAGTGTGGTTTTCAATCTGGCAATAATTTTTTCGGAGTTAGGCTTTTTGACAGCTGTCACTCGATTTATGCTCAGTTTGGTTTTGCCATTTCAAAATGAAAAGACTTACTCCAGAACTACGTTTGCAAATCGTGCAAATTTATTACCAAAATAATGGTTCGGTTCGCGCGACGCATCGCGTGCTGCGTCCAATATTCAGTCGATATAATCGCCCAGGAATTTATTCCATCCAGCCGCGGCGACTACTTGCCCGAAATTATCTTTATAAAAAAGCTAAATTCTTGGCCATAACATTAAATTATATGTGTTTTATTCCTTCTTGAAAATCACACGTCTAAAAAAACACCCTTTTCTTTTAACTTTGACAGCGCCACCGCCACGTAATACAGCTGCAGCTATAGCATTGTGCCAAATCCAGTTATAGTCGTAGCTGCACATTGTGAAATTTAAAAAAAAAAAAAAGGTAGGTATATTGTGGAACTTAAATTTTTTTCATATCTCAGAAATCAAATACACTCCGCTGCACTAGAATAGAAACAAACTTTTTTTACTATCAGAGCGTGTAGCGCTTTATAGTAAGTTTATAAATCCACTTTTTTGTTTTTGTTTCTTTAAGAGGGATCTATTGCGGCACAAAAAACAGTGTTTTTAATGAAGTAATTAAAAAAGTTGTAAAAAATAACTTAGATAATATAGTCTTTTTCCGAATTTTTCTGACCATGAAGTTTATTCGCAATGATCCCTCTTAAAGAACGAAAAAATGGATCATTGGACTTGCCACACACATGCCCTGATTGAAAAATAAATATTGTTGGGGAAAAATGAATTAGTTTTTTAATCAATTAATTGCATCGTTTTCATATTGATCATTAAGCTCAATTATTAAATCAACAAAAGTTAAAATATATGATCAAATTCCATAATATAATTGTTTCTATTTAAGTGGAGCGGAGTGTATAGCCAAAATAACTAATTGAAAATATGTTTAACTTTTGAACGTAGAAAACAGTTTGGAATGTGTTTTTGCCTGTTTGTAGACCAATTTATGTGCCAAAATCCACTCTTGATTTTAAAGAAAGACATTTATTTGATCTTAAATCCATATGAAAACTTTGGTGTGAGAATTATATCTTCACATTCCATATCTTTTTTTTCGAAAAAATTCAAACAAATTGACCATTTTTCTGACTTTTGATGTTGTTCAGCTATGTGGAAAAGATTGTGGATCGTATTCTTTTTTTCATTTCAATTCGAAGGATTTATCTACGCATGGCTTAAGTGATAGTTTTATAAAGTTATTTATGTGTTTAAAAACATTTATCAAAACCTATAAAAGAAATAACTAAAGTTTTTGATTTTTAAAATGAAAACATTCGACCACGAGGGGATGGAAGCAAAGACTTAAGGAGTGTTCACATGGAGAGCGAACATTACATGGATGAGTTCACGAACAAATTAGATTAAAAGCATTCATATAGCTAATGTATTGGCTTAAACGATAGAAATTGAATTTTAAAATATGAAAGTATAGCAGTTTTTATAATTCAAATAATTTAAATGTCCACCGCGAATTACATATAGATTGCTACGAACTGTCGAAGACTATTCGCGTTCCACATACAATCCACATCGCATTAAATAAATTTATTCACGAGCGATTAACTTAAAAATTTCAGAGTTCGATTATTGTGGTATCAGACACGTTGTTCGTTGTTCGCAAGATATACAAGAAATTTAACGTGAATGAAACGTCAAAATATGTGATTTTCCGTTCGAATAGTGTTTTTGGCGTATACATTGATCCCAAAAAAGGAATGATTGGTTTGGATTGTTTTTTTACTTATCAGTCCTAAGGGAATATTAACAGTCCCCTGTATCCGGGAACAAATTACTTAAGATACAAACGATTAAACGACATAATTTCAATGAAAGTTCAAGTGAACACCATCTGATCATTTTCTTTTTACGTTCCTTTACGATAAGTTGAGCATTACAGTTTGCTATTTCATAAATCATGATATACGGCACTTATTTCAAACTTATAGAAAATCAATTCGCCCTATTCATTTATTTATTTATTGGAGACCATTAAATACTAATGTTACATAATATGATATATTAAATCTAATTATAATCTATTGCTCTAAAAAACAAAGTCTTGAATTTAATACATTTCAAATTGTCATTTACGGAATATAAGAGAAAATAAAATTTATTATTATAGTAATTAATTGATTTAAAGGACTATTAACACAATAGTTTGACCTACTAAAAATTTGACACAAACGCTTCCGTAATCTTATGCTGGTTAGGCTAAAGTTAAAATTCAGCCTGCAAAGGAGTGACGAAGATGAAATATTTCCATTTATTATACCAGTAATGAAACAGAACTGTATATATTTTCGATTTCTTTCAAGTGATGGAAGATTTATCAAAACTAACCTATGCGAATACAAGGGAAGTGGTGATTCCTGAGACCAAGGAAGTAAACGGAAAAAGAATCGCAAAAACCTTCGTTGAACTGCTTCAAGCCTCGATGTGTGTATAGAGTAGTGGGGTGCCCAGACCACACAGCCGTACTCAAGAATGGGTCTCACAAGCGAATTGAAGAGAAGCTTGAGAACATAGGGATCTATAAAGTCGCGTGAGAATCTTTTAATGAATCCTAGTGTTTTGTTGGCTCTTTTGATTATATGATCTAAGTGATCAATAAAGGTCAATTTTGAATCTAAAATTATTCCTAGATCTGAGAACACTGAAACTTTAATCAAAGGATTCGAATCAAACGAATACATTGTATGTTATTGGACTTTTCTTGCGTGTAAAGCTCATAACCTTACACTTTTCAATGTTAAGTATAGGTCTATTAATATTGCACCACTCCCTGAAACTTAATAGATCGTCTTGTAAAAGTATACAGTCCGTTTCAGATTTTATTCTTTTGTAAAGTTTAATGTCATCAGCATATAAATAAGAACACAAGAATTTTGGAAAATTGAGACGATATCATTTATAAAAAGTATAAACAAAATAGGTATAAGGTGGCTGCCCTGAGGTACACCGGAATTAACAGTAAAATGATTAGAACATACATTTCGAAAAACTACACTATATTGTCTGTTACGTAAATACGATAAAATCCATTTAAGAAAATGATTGTTAAATCCAAAGCTATTTAATTTATTAATGAGGGTATTATGACACAGCTTATCAAATGCTTTACTAAAATCAGTAAAGATACAATCACTATTTAAATTCTTCCCCAAGAAGCACTTACGCATAGCTTGACTCCAGCAGCACTAGACAAATCGCAAAGCGGCTAGGAGGAACCGAGGAACGCAATCGAAAAGGATGCTTTCCAAAAGTTGATGAATCTACATACAATTTGATATTCCAATCTGCCAGAGAATTGTTCTCAAGCTAAGGCATTTATTTAAGAATTCTATGACATCAATATGAAACTAAATCCGACGGGATATCGTTAAGAAAGATAAGAATACCTTTTCTGTTTTAAGTGCTTGTTAAACCCGACGGCAATTCAGAGATTGAGTTTATTTTGGAAAATGGTATGCTAGAGCTCCCATAGGAATTTAACCAAGTAGGTATGTATCGCTTTAACACCTAAGTGAAAACATAGTTCTTTTCAGAACTTACTTATAAGTTTCCCCCAACATCTACCTTTTCAATTCACTGTTTCAGATTCTTCTGAAACTGAAAATGCCTAACAGCCTCAATTTTATTTAAAACTGAAAACTATCGAAAGCATTTTAAGCAACCAATAGATACTAAGGTCAAAATAATTAACAGTTTGAGTATGGCTACTCTACTGAATCTGATACACAATTTATTGACGAATAAAAACAAAGAAAAGTGACAAAAAAAAAACACTACCATGTCACTTCCGCCTTTCTGATATTTTTTTTTCTTGGTCTTTTTAATCTGGCTTACAACATTCATTACCCCGATATCCCCAGTTCCCCAGTCCCAGCTCCAACCCCAGTCCCGCAGAGCTAAAGAAAGGCAAGGTAAGGTATAGGTAGGTAGGTATTAGGTTGGACAATTTAATTTGATTCTTCCTTCTTATCCTTAAGTATCAATCCAATTGAGTATTAAATTTGTAATTCACTGAACCACTCAACTGTAATCGGTTGGCTCTTGACATGTGAATCACAAGAAAACATCGAATTGACAAGGTGTCATCTTTCAGTCCGAGTCATTTAAATTCTGTGCGCTCTCCCCCTCATGCCATACGGCAAACACAAACACACACATATGCATCAGACAAATACCGGTGCATATAGCCATATTGGTATCAAGTTTCATTCCAATTCGAATGGAAAGAGGAATTTGTGTGAGTTTTGTGACAGAAGACTTGACCGCACAATTTGACAGATTAGAGATGTTTTTTTTCATAATAAAATGTTTATATTTATCCTTGACTCACCATTGCTACAAATGCTGTGGCTATCCAGATTTCCACTGGAATCGCTGTCACTATCGTCGTGGGTACTAGCTCGTCCGCCGCTGCTTCCACCCCCTGGAGGCACGCTAAGGTCACGCGGTCCTTGTGGTGATGGCGACCGGCCGCCGCTGCGGTCATGATCATCATCAAGATCACGGTGATGGGAGGAATTGTAGGCCGCCGCTGCTGCGGCTGCTGCAGCTGCTGCCGCCGCCGCCGCATGATGTTGCAGATGGTGAGGATGCGCATAATGAGAGTGCAGACCGTTTGTGGGACCATTGCTATTGATAACACCACCACCACCGCCTCCACCGCCACCTCCGATGACGTGCAACGAATGCGAGAGTGGATGTTGGAGGTGTGGATGATGTGAACTGAGGTGGTGATGATGATGATGCGGTGAAATATGGTGGTCACTTGAGTTATCATTGCCATTCATGGCGGCATTAGCTGCTGCGGCTGCCGATGCTGCTGCCGCTGCTGCTGCTGCACTGCCTGCTAAAATATCCGTTATCATGAAGCGCGATCGAGGCGGTTGAAGTACCGCCATCGATCCACGTTGAACTGGCACCGTCATTGCCGTCGCCGTCGTGTGCGTCGTGATCGTCGTCCCTTCACTGTCACTATCGCCGTGGGCGTCGTTCGTTATTCTTCCGGTGGCCGTAATTGTGGCTGCGTTAAAGCGTCGTTTATGTCTCGACTCGATAATTTTGCACTATCACAATAATTATTGTTATAGGTAGGTAGGTACTGGATGCGTTCACAAAGTGTGAACTGTTCCTTTTGACACTTATAAATCGCTCAATTCATTGAAATGGCATTTGGTTCACTCTTTTTGACACATTAACCACTAACTTCAAGGTAATAATCACTTTGTAATTTTGTATATATGTATTTTTGCAATTTATGTGTGTGTGTTAATTTAATCCACAATTTATTATTTTTTGTTGGTGCTTCACAAATCACTCAGAAAACAGGTTTTCCGTATGTCAGTAAGTAAACTATCAATTTAATCTGTCATCATCATCAGTCCACTGAACTAAAACAATAAAATAAATTCCCTATTCAGTCAAAAAATTATGACACCTAACACCTGACAACTGACAACCGAACGGGCACGCTGTCGAATCGACACTAACAACATGGTGAATAAACAAGCCCCGATCATTTCGACATTTACCCCGTTTCTACCACGATTACTGTTGTTCCACTCATTGAATCCAATTCAAATGGTCTGACATGTACAGCTGTCTCTCTTGCGCTTGCAATGCCATTGTGGCAGGAAGACACATCCCATTTATCCAATGAATACATTAGACCGGAAAAAAGTGGAAAAAAAAACAACCACCATCATTTAGGGAAACAAAAACTCCCAGTTAAATGGTCTTACAAAACTCAGTCAATAGGGGGCACCACACCGACACCAGTCTGCTTTGGTCTCTTTCTTCTGCTGCGGGCTAACACCATCTTGTCCCACTCTGGCGTGCAGTAATTGAAAGTAAATTCATTGATGGATGTGAGGCAGAAGCAGAACCGGAATGTGTCAAACTACCTGTCACTGCAGCCAATCGTGTCGGAGTTCGGTCAGAGAGAGTAGAATTATAGGAAAGCCAAATGATGGTGATTTTGTATGTTTGCTATAATATCTCTCAGTAAAACGTACTAGATTCTGCGAGAAGAGTTAATATTAGTAGGCAAAATGAAAAGCGCATGCATTTTGTTTAAGGGGCGGGTCTACGCTCGAGACAGGTTTTTCTTGCTCTCGTTCTAAATGACAGTTGGATGAATTTATTGCTTCTCTATTACACAGTAAGCGGTTAATCTGCACCTCGCGCTCTGCATATTGGAGTTTGAGAGTTGGTTATGGTGTGTTGAATGGTGACGGTGAGGTGGTAAAGACAATATAGCAAGCAATAGCATAGGAGAGTGCATTTTAATGGCAATTAAAACAATAGTCGTTCTCGTTATTCTGGTTTGTGATATTCCTTCCAATGTAATGGAGAATTGGGTGGTTGGAATGGGATAACAATTTGATCGCCCACCATGCCAGGCCACACATCTTATTTGACATTTTATTGGGAAGAGTGATATGGTAGGTATATATGTAAGTAGGGTGGGTCTGGGTACTGGCACAGACACTGACATACTTGGTATGGGTAATCGCAATCCTCCCCTTCATCCAGATCCAGATTCGAGTTTGCGAGGAAATTTGTGCTAATTCACCTTTTGTTCGGTTTTTAGAGCTTTTTGACATATTATTTTATTTTATTTTTTATTTTATGGTGCGTGGGAGAGTTGAGAATGTGGTTGTGTGTGAATGTTTTTCTTTGTATTTCATTGTTTTTCGGCTGCTTATTCACTACCACTGCCAGAGTGCCAGTAATGGTGACGGGGACGGTGAGTATGTTTTGGAAGAGCTCTTGAGGGTAAATTTGTAATTGGAGCACTCTAATTAGTTAGCTCGTTAGTAGCTGTTAATAGGGTGAAATTGTTGTTGTTTCCAGGTATTTAGAGGTAGGTTTTGGTAGGTATGGTGTTCACCTCTAACGTAGGTAGGTATAGATACACATTACATTCTATTGGATTCCTTTGAATTTATTGTGTCTTCAAGTTGAAGACGATGGCAATAATTGGTATTATGAAGGAAAGGCAGAGAGACAAAATGTTTTTCTTCTTCTTTCTTCATTTTTCATTAGTGGAAAATGGAAACGGTAACGGAAACTAATCTAATGAAAATGGTAATTGGAACAAAAAGTTTTCAGTGAGGTCTTATTACAAAGTTTTATGGGAATTTTGGTAAGCCTAAGGGAAAATATGTGTGTAAGTATAGATATACATAAGTAGGTATAGGCAATCTTGGTTTTGAGGAAGGTGTTCTTACAGGGTGCCTATTCTTATTTTAGAAAACACCTCTTTCTTGGGTGAAAAGCTAGCTATAACTATAATTGCAACTTCCTATAAAAGCATGGCATTGATTATTGATGACAGTACCTACGCATAAAATAAGTCATCTGTCAGATCGCAGTTTTGTCTCGATTTGACAGATCCAAGGAAAAAATGTTGCAAAATTTGAGCTGAGTGTAGCAAATAATTTTGGAAGATATGTACGAGTAGGTATGAACATTGCAGTGTTTCGATACTTACTGATTTATATATTCTGTAATAAGTTTGTATTAGAAATCTATTTCTTTTCTTAAAATGTAAAAACTTTTTTCCGTGACAAAACATTGAACTGGATCATCGCAGGAAAGAAAAAATAGTGTCATTAAGTATCAGGGAATAAAAGACATTTGCATCTTAGTGCGTCTGAAGTGGCTGGCATAAATCTGTGTCCCTTGCCTAAAACACCCTTAAAATATTTTTGTCGTGTCCGTAAATACGTGTGCACGAATTCAACAAGGTCAACATTATATCTGTTGTTCGATTGTTGTGAATTTTGTTTTTATCATGTAGTTAACTGTATCCTTAAAATGCATGGAGAGCGTTTACAAACGTAGGGAAAAATAGAAAACCAAACTTCGTTTGCTGGTCTCTGTTTTATGAATGTGGTGCCCATTACAATCTCCTTGTTTGTTCCTATATGGTTGGCGTAAAAAACTAATGAAAACTGGAGGATCATAGGTAGGATCACTTGTAGAGTAGCCATTACTTATTTTAAAGAAGGCCAAACAGTCTTCAAGTTCCATACACAATTTTTGCTTTAAGATTCTTAAAAAACTTTGTATTCATTTTTTTTTAATAATTGCAACATTGCATTGATTAGTTTTTAAGAATTTTCAGTATACTAATAGCAAACGAATAAATAAATCAAGATCAGTATTGTTTTGGTAGTGCTGCGCCATAATCAACAATTCTGATGAAGTTTCAGTAACTTATGGTTTTTATTTAATAGGCAAATTTTATTATGAATTGGTATAGATATTAGATCATCTGCTAGCACCATTATTAGTAATGACCCTTCCCAACCGACAATTTTCTTGTACAAGGAACAATAATAACATATAGAGTGGATCTGCCCCAAGCAAAAAGGCAGTTGATTACAAGTAACGCGATCTTCTACCCAAAGATCCCTCCAATAATAAAGCAGAATACAATTGGTTTATAAAGAAGAAGACAAATCTAACAACGGAAACCTGAAGAATTTTCAAAATAAACAATTATTACTTCGGAACCCGCCGAAATGGTGAACACACAACCTACCGCTATAGTTTCCTTAAAATCTGTTCTCGCATTAAAATTTATTCCGCATTCAAAAATCGCCCATCAGCATATATTAGAAATCTCGGAAAGCCCTCGGAACAGAAATCTGTTTTCGCTTTTTGTAATATAGGTATTCGGGTATACTGCAGTCTATATAGTCTCTGGACTTCTTCATATCCTTGTACATATTTCTTTTTGTTACAACCTACCCCAAATGTTGAAAAAGGCTCCGTGAAATAATAGTTATCATATGAAATAACTCCATATTTTTGGGGATTTATTTCATGTTTTCTGGGGGTTTATTTCATTTTTTTATTTGGGGAGTTCATGATAAAAAAACTAACCAAATTGAACTATGAAATAAGTCCCCAAAAACACAGTGAAAAATAAAATTTGAGAAAAAGAAAAGAAATTTTGTTTCTGAGATCAAAGAAAAATAAAAGTGAAAATACATTAAAAGTAATATATTAAAATCTTATGTTGTCTTATTCAATAATTTTTGTTTCATTGGAAAATATAATTTAATTTTTAATTTTTTTTTGAGATTATTTCTTGGGGAGTTATTTCATGGAGCCGTTGAAAAAAATTGATTTTTATAAAGATTTTGTATCGATCTGTTTAAAAAAATTTGGACGATTTATTTTCAAAACTTAAAAGGGCGCATCCACTCCCGAATCCCTCTAACCGTGAGGGGAGACATAATATGAGCAAATTCGCATTTAAAAATAAAATTGAAAAGAGTTCAAGTGCGAGAGGCACTTCGATAAAATGTTGGACATTACATAAAACGAGAAGGTAATGTAATATGGCAGCTGAAGCATCTTCAACACAGCGACAAAATTTGATAAAAGGCGTGAAGGATCAGAGGAAGAATTCAGTTGAAACCATAAAGTGAATTAAACACACATAAGTTATATTAATTGCCCTGAAATTGACTATTCTATTGCCACATCGGCCGGCTCGGGTGTAGTCCAATCTTGAGGTGCAGATTCCAACCACTCTGCAGCATTTCGGGTCGTATATCGTCCAGTGTTTCTCAATCTTTTCTATAGTGCTATGCCACACCTGAAGCACAGAAATGTTTATTTGCCCCCCTTACGTTATAAATATGGGAAGCTTACAAATGGTCGACAACAATAATTTCGACTGGATAAATACAAATTTCATCGTCAGTTGACACAATTATCGAGAGAATTTTTTATCTGATGGGTGTGTTCAGAAATATATACCTACCAAAGGGTTTAAACTTTAAATACAAGAAAAGATGTTTCGAAAAGATGTATAAACAGAAGAATATTAAATTGCCCTCTTTAAAATTGAATTGACCCCTGTGGGGCGTAGGACCTACATTGGGAAACACCGTGTAGATTTTAGCGACTTAACATATCCCCACAGAAAATAGTTAAGCGGTGTCCAAGCACATGATCTTTGAGGCCAACTCACAGGACCAAAACGCGAAATTATGCGCTCACCAAAAGTCATTCATCATGACTCTATTACGGTCTCCGCATTAACTGTAACTCTCTGGCCGGCATCGCTTTTAAAGAAATAAGAACCATTGATTCCACCAGCCGATAAAGCACATACTAAGCTGTCATTTTTCGATGTAATGGCGTCTTAACAATGGCTCCAAATGAGGCTTTTTGCTTATTAACGTAGCCCAAAAATGACCTTAATCGTTCAACAAAATTTTCTTGTGAAAACCAGGAGCAACAGCGTTTTTTCAAGCATGTTTTTTCAAAAAAAAAAAAATTATGCACAATTTGCATGCGTTGTTCAGGTGTCAGTCGAATCATGATGGCAATCCAAACTTAAGATAAATCAAATGATAGATGACTAATTGGATGTCAATGAAAACGATGCTGCCAATTTAAAGCTCTACACCTCGCAGAAAAGCACCCTTACACACAAAAATGAACCACACTAGCATTTAGTTGCTATCAGAAAAGTGAGAACCCCCAGTATAGATCATTACATGCTCCAATAAAGTGCAGATGTATATGATATGCTTATTTATATAGGTAAAGCTGATTGTATTTTTGTATTTTTTGCATTTATACTGTTGTCCAAAACATAACTGTCATACAAGAATAACTTCAGCACTTAACTTGCTGAATACTTTTAGAGTCCACTTGTAAATCCATGGCAAATCATATCATTTGTGTTATTGTTTTAAGGCAATCTCCCGCCACCACAGCACAGGTCAAAAAGAAAACACTTACTATGCCTAAAATCAACTCTTATGGGTAGCTTTCACATTAAAGGTTAGGTGCGTAGGTAGTTACACTATAGCACCTCACATACCCTCCCCCATGTCGTATAATGAAGGAAAAGACCCATAGCAGAGCAGTCAGTCCGCGGTGACATATCACATTGCCTTTTTATTTTTTGTTAATTAAAACCGAACGAAAATGAATTAATCATCATCATTCACATCACGCTCTAGAAATTGAGTCATTTTGAACCAAAAGTTATGGAAGTTGGAACTGCGGCGGTATAGCGTCCACCTGAACCCACATTGATGGTCCAAAACACAAGGAGTCAATTAACACATTCATGTCGCCGTTATTATTCCTAAATTAGGCTTTCTGGAGCCGCAATTAGATGGTTGTATACGAGTTGCGGTAGGTACGTACTTTCTGGCCATCCATATCCATTGCGCGGCGGCCATACCATGTCCTCCTCTTTTGCTTTATGCCCCTCGAATTAATTACCCGAGATTTCCGCGTAATAAAGCATTTCTGAGTTCATTTCAACTGTGAATTTGGTAACGAACGCGAAGCGAGGGTTGCAGAGGTTTTTCACAGGTTAAATGTCCTAAAAACTGTCAACTGTCCAACGGACCGTTGCGCAGTTATGAAATGGAAATGGCTGTCAAGTCAAACGCACATTTTTATTTATATTTATATAATTTACATCTAGATGGTGTTTTATTTTCTTTCATTTTTTTTTTTTTTTAATTAGGAGTGTGTAATTTTTTGAATGGGACACTCACACTATCTGGCCTAGCCCTCTCGACTTGGTCACTGTTGCGTTAAAAGTTTACTGATTTTTTAATTTGAACAATAGAAATTAGAAAGCCAGGTAGCCAAAGGGCAGATATGTTTTGGGGACACATTATATCAAATTAACAAAAGCGTTTTATCTTTTGATATCTATAAACACTCAACCGAAAATTATTATGCCATTATGCCTATAGAGAAGATCTTTAAAAAAGATTAACGGAAGGCTATAATGTTTTTTTTTTCATATTTTTTGAGGGCCACTGATTTGATACATTGACTTAGCTATCCAGCTTTCCAGATAGTGTTTATCCTACCATTCGAATATTTTTCCAAGCAACATTTTAACTACGTGTGATGTAAAAATAAAGTTCACAGTTAGGTACCTAAGTTAAAATTGTTTAACATACATTTTGTGGGAGATCAGAAATTGATATCATCAATTGATGAGTGTTTTCTTATTTTTGTATGCAAACAAAATTGAATTCTTGTTGAAAATAAAGGTTCGTTAAATTGTTGTATGAAATTCATCAATTTTTTGAAACATTTGCCAATCTAACCTAGGTAATTGGGTGGGAAAATCCAACTTCTGAAAATAATTGATGTTGCATTTAAAACCTATTCATGTTTACCAACAGTTACAGCATTACCTGGGAGCAAGATAGCCATACATTTTATATTTAACTATTCTTATCAGAATTTTAAAATGTGTTTGTGTTGTTCTAGAATCAATCATGGAAGGAGCCACGTTGGGCGCCAATTGTAAAGTTGTTTTTTTCAAAACGGAAGAACATTGTTTATTATCCTATAACATGATTATATTTAAATGATATATAATCCAAGAGTGTTAAAAGCATAAGCAAGAGCTACTGTACGTTTGCAATGAATTGGTGGACACACTATTCCCCATTTTTGTATGTTCTATGCCCCCACAGCCAGCCGCTGTCCAGTTAAAGAAACAAAATTCTTCTTTAGAAGATAGGAAAAAGTAAAGTTGAAACTCTTTATTACCAAGTCAATGGTTAGAAAACATTAAAACATTAATGCATAGATATTAAGACTTTTAACGGAAACGCCAATTAAAATTGGGCGTGTTCTAAAATTTAAAAAAAATTTAAAGCACTATCTGAGTTTTGATCGTTAGTCAATTTTTAGGCATAGGTATGTATAAAACTACACCTGAATAGAGTAGTTTTTTAACGATCTTACCCAAATAAAGGTATTTTAAAAAAATCACGCCTTTAAAAGTGGGCGTATTGAAAAAACTTGCACAAAAAAAAAATTAAGATATACCTATATTCTTTATATAACGATAGAAAACAAATTTTTAAAATTGATACCTACCTTAAATTTGTAAAACAATGTTTTTTTGTTCTTTCACGAAAAGCGGGCGTAAGCCACGCCCGAAATTAAAAAATTTCTTTTCATACACCAGCTTCTAAGTTTCGACTAAAAGACGCAATTTCCAAAGAAAAGTGGGCGTCACACCCAAAATACTTTTTTTTTGGTTTTCATACACAAAGATGGTTTTGTACAACTATTACAAAATTTAAGGTTTTTTCGCTCAAATATAGGTATCGTTATTTTATAAAAACAATATTGATGGTTTAGTATGAAAAGTGGGCGTCAACCACGCCCAAACTGAAATATTTTTATTTAATTTAGAGAAAATTCACCTATAACTCGCATGTGCATAATTTAAGCGTTGTGCTTCGATCGTTATTGTACAAAAAAACACGATTTTATTTTGCCGAAAAAAGAGTGTTGAACAAAAATGGCGATTGTGAGCACGTTTGTGGGTGGATTTGACCGGTTTAAGAACTTAGTCTTAGGGGCCAGTTATAGCGATACGGAAAACCAAACCGAAAAAGGTTTTAGCATTTATAGCGATCAAGAAAACGATATAGGGTAAAGTCGGGTGATATGGCACCACGGGTGATATGGCACCCTTTCAATATCTCCCACTTACTGACTTCTTTTCAAAACAAAGAGAACAACATATCAATCAGTTTAACGTAAGCTATTAGATTGTCCAGTTCAAATCTCTGCAGCCCTTGAAATACTATTAATACAGCCGAATAAAAAAAATAGTGGGTGCGTATTAAGCAAAAAGTTTTTTTGTGTATTAGTGAAGTTCTTGGTAATTCGAAGATATTTGACGCCAGGCGTTCAATTTAAAAAGAAAAAAAAGAAATAACCGTGTTTGTGTGGGTTTGTTTACCGTTATAACTGTGCGAGCTTAATTTCTTATTTTATTTGGAATAGCAGAAGCAAAGTCAAAAAGGTGATATGGCACCTCAGAAGTTCGGGTGATATGGCCCCCGGTGCCAATTCTCCCACTCTCACTTTACTTTCATTTTGAACTAGGCACTTACTTTAAAAAAAAAAAAAAAAAAAAAAAAAAAAACAGTTCAAACAGAAAATCAACGCCGCGCCGGCCGAGGACAGTACGTCAGATTACGATGAGCAAATATCGTTGCAAGATGACTCAAATGGTACCAAAGCTTTCGGGGAAAATATTTGTGTGGGGATTATGCCCTTACAACAAAACAGGACGAGTGGCTAAACTGCATAATATGTCACTTTTAATCACATGAATT
The DNA here is from genome assembly GCA_916050605.2 of Platycheirus albimanus. Taxonomy (NCBI): domain Eukaryota; kingdom Metazoa; phylum Arthropoda; class Insecta; order Diptera; family Syrphidae; genus Platycheirus; species Platycheirus albimanus. The sequence continues at coordinate 28,997,659 of OU696697.1, read as the reverse complement.
CCTGTTCATCGTATATAACAACACCTGCAACAAATGTGGAAAAACAGCAAGAAAAAGCAAAGTGCCATTTCACCCTCAAGCAGGTGCCATATCACCCTCCATTTTTTAAGACGTCTTTTTTTTAAGGTTTTTTATTTTGAAAAAAAAAATTATTCAACTGACTGTGAATTTGAAAGAAGTTCCTATTTTTTGCTTATAAACTATTTTGATAATAAAATTATTTTGGTTTGAAATAAAAATCTTTTTTAATTTGGAAGTTATATGGAAAAAGAAAAATGGGTGCCATATCCCCCGACTTTACCCTACCAGAAAAAATATTTCACTCTGACATTTCACAAAACAGGCGTTTATCTACACGCACGCAGTGTATTAATTTTCTGCATTGTGTAAAAATGAAATTTTCAATAAGGATGAAAAAAAAACTACTAAAAAATTATTTCGGGGAGAAACGAAGTGGGGTGAGTGAGAGTGAGCAAGAAAAAGGATTTTAAATCAAATTATAGTGCGAATCGATTCTTATGTGGTTTTTGTTGGTGCGTCGAATCAATTTTTTCTTGATCTCAGATCAGACTTCAGATCAAATTTAACACACATTTGCACATATACTTCAATAATTTGACATTTCTCAAGCATCAAATCTGTTTTTTTTTTTTTTAATTCTGTGAAATTCATCGTGGAAAATTTTTTTTGTGGAAAAGTGATTAAAGTTTTTAAATAAATACAGATGGTTCAAATGAACATTAATTTTGCATTCATAAATAAATAATGTATTTGTATTTATTATTATTTAAAGACTGTAATCACATTTCTAAAAAGAATTCTTTTTCAACAAATCTGCATTTACCAAAAAAATCACACTACAAATCATTACCACACTGCGTTGCTGGCGACACTGGTGGCTCGGTGCGTGTGAATAAACAACTTCCTTGATAAATGTCAAACAGAAGTCAGTGGTCACTGCCTCTGTCTCAGTCTGACTTTTGATATTTTGTTGAAAAATTGCAACGAAAAACTTTTCATTGCAGAATTTACAACGAAAAAAATATTTTGACAGCTCACCTTCCAGTGCAAACCGAAAACAATTGGATTGAAACAGGAAAGACTATTTGTTCGATTTTGGTTGTCAATCAGCTGGGGCGAAAAACCAAATTTAACCATAAAAATGAATAAATACATTTTTAACACAAAATATTAGTTCAATTGAAACTTTTATTAGGAAAAAAAATTCTCTGAGTTATTTAGCATCGATCAGTGTAGCATTTGTGTTTAAAATCGATTTATAACATATAAAATTTTCCATCTGAAATTTTTCCGGTTTGGATTTCCGTATCGCTATCTGGCCCCTTACTCTTGAGCCAAGTATTATACATATTAGCTTTCTAGCTCAAAAATTGTGACCTCTAGAGAGTAACACATACGAACGGACATCGCTGAATCGACTATAGGCTTTTGATTATGAGTCAGAATATATAGACTTTTCTATACACCAACAGACTCTACACCAAATAGAATATACCTATTCTATAGAATAGGAGGGCATAAAAAGATCACCCAAGTGACTTACTTGATGATATTCGGCAGGTCATACATACTCGTAAATAGTGCAAACAAAAGCGGACCTTATAGAGAGCATTAGGGGGCTCATAGATGCTTACAGAAAGTGATCTTCAGATACCACTCTAAATGTTTACTCATTTTGTGATAGGTCTGTAATACACTTATAAGTTGAAATTAAATCTATGCTTTTCCAATAGGTACTACAAAAGACTGAGTCTTGTTAAATACGCAAGTCTGTCATAACTATAATTTACTATACTGATTTACAACAATGCTTAACTTGAAACATAGATTGCCAGCAAGAAATCATGTTATACAATTTAAAAGTTTTAAAGATAGGGTAATACGCTAATACAGTTTTAAAGTCTGCTGTTACGGATTAAAAGAAAAAATTTATCAACATTACTTACACAATTATTTTAATTGAAATGATGTAAACAGATAAATAAACTTTTTGTAATCTTAAAATTTCTTCTCTAAAATATGAACAAAATCATTCTCCGATAAAATCAAATTACATTTAGAAGCAAACCACCATAACCTAAAAAATATTAAATTTAATTTCTGTTGTTAAATATGGCTAACAACTTAAGTGCATTGCCTTTATATTTTATAATTGCTTAGGTGTTTTAATTATTTCTCTGTGATTTCCATTAACATGTCCAATTTCCACATAATTCCTTCTGTATAATAAAAATTAAAAAATAACTCACTCTAAATGTATCTATATATATTGATATTGATGTCTAAAGATACACAGCTTAAAAATATAACCAAAAGAAATTATACAAAACAAATTAATAAATATAATTAAAATTAATCATAACATGGCATCGCTTTATACCAACTACGTACCTACTCCGCGGCAAGTAGGTATTAAAAAAAAAAAAAAAAAACCAACTCCGGTAAAAAAGAAAAAAAAATGTATCCAAGCAATTCAAAATTCCACCACAACTCGCAGCCAGTCATTAGGAAAAAGTGCATTTTAACATATTATCCGTATTTATTTATTTTAATGCAAGAGATATGATACGTTACGACATCGTGGATCAATTTTCTGACCAAGTGCACCCGACAATATATTATTCGACGTTTGGCTTATACGCCAAAGTCCCCAATGGTTTGCACGGTTTGGTTTGATAGATAGATTGCAGCTATGTGCGGTTGGAGTATGAGCTATAAAAACTGTATAGTGGGCTGCAATGGGCAGTCATCCTCGCACCCTCCCTCCTTCACTTCCTCCTTTTTATATGATGGATTTAATTGCGCCTAATGGCTTCACTTGTTCATACACATAACGCTAATGCTACGGCAATCGGGAGCCCACTCGAACACGGATATAATCATACCAAAGATAGATATGTATCTATACACTCAAATGAAGCTACAACAACATAGTGCAGCACTTCGAAGCGAAAATTGCTGCAAATGCCGCAACAAGCGAGCGAATTATCAAAGCATTAAAGTAAATTAATTACAAAAATAAAAAAAAAAAACTGAAAATCAACATTCAGAGTGCAATATGGCGTGACATGATTGCTGGATTGGATGGACTTAACTATTGATTCGCGACGTGTTCTGTGCAATAAGCCAGCAGTCACATCCCTTGGCCAGGTTTTAACTCGCCTCCTCATCCTCATCCAACCGATTCGCATTTTGTCTGTTCCAAGCTCCAAGGATGTTTGTTTATTTGTAATATGGCCGACTAATAATGGTGGATTACTGTTATAGGCCCGTCACAGTAACGGTATTAAGCTCATATGTCCACTTATAATATTATATGTGAATGTGAAATGAACCGGGCTTTTGCAAATATTTAAGTCCAGTCCTTATGGATATATTCTCTTTGACATGGCCACCAATTTGGCAAATGGGTGTTTTATAATTGTTGATGTTTATGCACTTGTAATGGATGACATTGTTTATAGTCTGTTGTGGAGCTTCTGTTGGCGGTTTGGTCAATAAGCCTTGAGTGGCGTTTTATTACCAACGATGTAATATGGGGGTGGTCAGATGTAATGAATTCGTTGAAGTTTGTTTGACACGACTCTAGAATCTAGATGTTTTGATTGTTTTAGATTATTTCGTATGTAATTTCTTCAATGACCTAGGCACAGTTATTAACATTGTTATGGGACATCACATGGTTAGTTTGTTTTAACATGCATGTTGATGTTGACTTTTCGAATATGCCTAATATATGAAAGTGACGATGATGAGGTACCTACACATTAGTTACGTTGTTTTTGATTTAAAATTGTGAAAATTCCGAAATTCGTGTACATTTAAACTTAAGGTTCCTTTTCTAGTTTATTTGAAATTTTTTTTTTATTTTCTTATGTCCTATTCTATAGGATGGGTATATATTGTATTTGGTGTGAAGTTTGTGATACAGAGAAATAATACCGTTAGGTGTATAGAAAAGTATATTCTGACTCAGAATCAAAAGCCTAGTCGATTTAGCGATGTCCGTCCGTACGTCCGTATGGATGCTCTCTAGAGTAGAGGTCGCAATTTTTAAGGTATAGAAAGCTGAAATTTGGTATAATTTTTGGTTCAAGAGTAAGGCCAAGTTCTTGAACCGGTAAAATCCGCCCACAAACACGCCCACAATTGCCATTCTAGTTCAACAACCCCTATTTGGCAAAATTAAATAATTTTTTTGGTATAGTAACGATCGAAGCACAACGCTTAAATTTTATACAAGCTATAGGTGAATTTTCTTTAAAATCAAATAAACATATTTCAGTTTGGGCGTAGCTAACGCCCACTTTTCATTAGAAACTGTAAGAAAAACTTTAGTCCAGTAAATAGAGACAAAATAAGGGGGTGCATGAAACGGACTAAAGAAAGGGTTGCAGGGACTGGCATGCACGCGGTTGGGTCTCTGGCTTATCTGAAAGTTAGTTTAAAATCGCAGCAACCAAACAGACATATACAGAGAAAAAATGAGTTAGTGAGAATATTTTAACAAAACACTATCTCAATCCTCACCCGATTGTATTGATCACAAAATAAAAATGTTTGCATGCAGTCGGTAACCAATAAAATTATCTACAAGATTCATTGAAACAAAAATTGCCCTAAACTCGACGGTAATGGAGTTATTGCGCTTTAAAGAGGGAGGAAACTGAAAATTTCACAAAATTCAAAATTTTAGAATTTTTTGGAGGCTTCATAACGCCGTTCGTATAGTGATTGTACAAAATACTTTTTGCATCATATTTATAGAAAATTTTGTAAACTACAAATTTGCATATTTATTTTTTCGATAAAATACACTGAAAAAAAGTTATAGGCAAAAAACTGACAAAAGTGCCGATTTTTTGTGGTTTTTCCAGGATTTTGAAGGGGGCGGAGGGGGCGTGGTTGTGGAAATTTGGAATTTTCATCTACCAGCCATACCATATAACATATCAAAAATTTAGAACTACCCGACCTTTTGTAGGGTAAAATGTCTCTATTTACTGGTCTACTTAGGTTTGCAATTAATCGGTAAGTACTTGTAATAAATCCACAAGCCCAACTTTGTACGTCTCTTAGTCGAAACTAAGAAGCTTGTTTATGAAAAGAAATTTTTGAAATTCGGGTGTGGCTTACGCCCCACTTTTCATGAAAGGACAAAAAACATAGTTTTAAGAATTTAAGTTACCAAATATTCAATGTTAACCATTTTTTTCGTTCGTTTTATGTACCTATCTCTAAATTTTTTTGTTGTGTAAAATTTTTCAATACGCTTACTTTCAATGGCGTGATTTTTACAAAATACCTTTATTCCCATAAGATCGTTAAAATACTACTCGATATGTATGTCTAAATATTGACTAACGATCAAAGCTCAGTTAGTGCTTTAAATTTTTGTTCACAAATTTTTAGGACACGCCCACTTAAAAGGGGCGTTTCCGTTAAAAGTCTTAATATGCATTAGTGTTTTAATATTTTCTAACTATCGCTTGCGGTTTTGAAGTAAGAAGATAAAAATTTTAATTTTAATTTGTATTCCTTGGTAACGTAGCAGATTGTGGTTTAAGAATTGTTAAATACACCCATAACCGCTGTTACCATTCAAAATCTAATCTTCAAAAATCCAAGTTATGTCTTGATTCGTTCTAATTGATTTACAAACTTAAAATTGGTTTTTTTAACCTCAATATATTGAATTAGCAATAAAAAGACCCAACTTTGGGCGTGGCACACGCCTTTTTTTATTGCGCCAGCAGTAATTGAACATCGGCCACATAAAAGTAATGTTATTCTATTTTTTCCTATGTCTGCTAAAGAAGAATTTTGTTTCTGGAATGGAAAGCGGCTAGCTGCGGAAGGGGGGGGGGGGCGAACGCATATTCATAAAAAAATAGGAAATAGAGTATCCAAAAGTTCGTTGCAAACGTACTGTAGCTCTTATTGCTTATATTCAATTGGAATTCAATTAATCAATCGATATTTCAATTCATTAATCAAAAATTAGATCGAATACAAATAGATACGGTTTATAATTTAAGTTTAAAATTCTAAATTTAAAGCTAAACTTAAATTAATAATAATATTGCTTAAGAAATTAAGAATTCAGACAATGGAACATGGGCAAACGATTGAAGGGCGTGTAGGATAAGTTGGTCAAATACTTTAGTGTGACACTGATGATGTGAGGCTTCCTTTTTTAACAATTTTACTTTTAAGGTATTCTCAATGTAATTTTTTCGAAAAGATACAACGAAAAAGAACTTTATTTAAGAACCTGACACCAAGATCCACGGTGGTCTCACCGAAATAAAAGATTCATCAATACGTAGGTATCATAAGTCATAAGGAACAAAAATGTTACCTATTCCCTCTCCCCTTCAAATTGATTATGTTGAATCCAAACCAAAAAATATTTTTACTGAAAATACCAGTTTATCGCTTTTATCCGTATACAGTAGCTGCCACTTAACGCATTAATTGACAAAACACAAAACCCTTTCCGTTTCCAGCGAAAGTTAAACCTTTCCAAGAATAAGATACACCAACGATATCAATTTGATGGATGAATGAATATTGAAATCCAATCTTTTTATGTTATATTCACGGTTGTATCTTGCATCGCAAGATGATGATTCGTGTCAGCTTTTGTGAATTGATAAATTCCTTCGATGTTTTTCCTTGCGTCGCATTGCGTCGCGTCTACTCTTGAACCTATTGAGACTTGATAGATCTCAAAGAAAAATCGACAAATTATACGAATTCCCTTTTTGGAAACACATATATGATTATTATGATGATATACGACAACGATGGATCATGGATCGAACTGTACGAATACGAACTACCTACCTGTTTCGAGAAACTGTGAAAGTCATCAAACGACATCACATCACACACTCATTAAGGACACTTTCGGATGTTTTTGTTTCTGCTTTGTTTGCTGGGACTGGGAATAAGCGGCCCAAGCAAAGGCAATACCACATGCAACCAAACCAACTATTCAAAACGATTTAACCTCTCTTCCTCTGATGATACCGAAGACCGAACAATTATATAGTTTTGAAGAGAGAGACCCAAAATTTGGGTTTGGAATTGTTGGTGGCTATGGCTACCTATATAAGAACTGATCTTCAGTCTGGAGGGGGTGGTGACCATAGTCGCCGAACTTATGGCCCAAAATAAAAATTTGGTAAAACAAAGTCGTAGGTCAACACGCAATGGTGCTCTGAATTTTTTTTTTATTTTGTTAGGTCTTCGACATGCGGTTCCTTAAATGTTGACCGAAAACAAATTATAATTAGATTATTGAGGCATGATGATCCTTTAATGATCAGCGTTTAACTTCATTCATAAATTTTGTGGGATAAAAACCTTGAGATATTTTATTATCTAGAATACTCGAGTCGTATTAAATGGGAAGAAACTGTTTCACAGTTTCCGGTCTTGCATAATTAGAGCGGGAGTTTAGTTTTGTATTTTAGGTATATTTTTGTTGTTGGTTTTTTAGTGTGTTTTGGGTGTCGGATGCGCTTAAAAAATCATTTTCTCTATTTATAGGGTGATTTGAAGCGCCGCGCCGCCGGTCGCTCCGGATAGAGTCTATAGATAAAAAGAGGAAGAAGAATTGGAGCTTAAAGGTCTATTAGTTCATGATGGCGTTTAAAATGAACGTTTTTATTGTATCATTTTTTGTAGATGTTGTATCTATATAAAAAAGTTGTAGACATTTTGTATCTTGTAGAGTCGTAACTATTTTTGGGCAATTACATATCAAGTTTCATTTTGGGCTTTCTATTGAAAAACTGATTTTTCGGTCATTGGAACTACCTGCCTTTTACTCAATGTGCAAGCCGAGGTTTTGGAAGAAAAAATGCAATTTTCTGCTCTGGCTTTGAATATTTTTTTTTTTTTTTTTTGAAGTTTGTGTTTTGTGATAAAAATAGATAAATTTTATATTTTTTTTTATAAAATGGTGTGTTCTATAGTAACCTACCTGCCGATATAAAATTGAAATAACGAAAGTATGTAATATGTATAACCTAATAAAAAAACACAACTTTAAATTTTTTGAAATACGAATCTTTTTGTTAAAAAATTCCAAAATTTGTCATGGAAATGGAATTTCAGCATTTTTGTACATAGCTGTTAATGTGAGAGAAATAAAGTGATGATCATCCTTTAATGTTGAATTTTTAGCTATGCATGTGCACATGATTGACAAGAGAGGGCGAGGCTAGATGAAGGTAACACTGTTTGGTAAAATTGACTTTTTTTAAATTCGGAAACACTGTTCTTGTTATAAAGTCCACCAAATAAAGTTTTGTTTAGAACGCATTTCTTAAACGATATTAGGTTATATTTGTATCAATCTACCCCACATCAGGTGCATATTGTAACATGGGCTGTGGGGTTAGTTGTAACAAGAACTTTAAAGTTTGTTTTAAACCGATATAAATATTTTGTTAGTCCATGAGCTCCAGCAGTTAAATTAAATATAGTAATGCTAACAATGTTCATTAGCATTAGTATATAAAATATTAAATGAATAAAAAAAATTACCAAAACAAAATGAAATTTCATTTGATATGATAAAAATAGACTGAGTCTGATAATGTGTCGCAGTTCAAAGAAATCTATACGAAAGAACGTTTTTCCAGGCCAACTCTTAAAAAATGATTCCAAATATTGATGTTCTTTTTCCTCTGATGAAGAAGCTAAAACCATTTTCGTTGGCCTGTTTTGTTTGTTTACTTTGACTCTATTTTTGGGTTAATTTTTGGCCAGAAAAAATGGGTTATACCATTCTTGAAAATGGACTCAGATTTCTAGGGCCTTAATAGTTCTGATAAAGTAAAAAGAGTAGAACTGTACAAAACTTTTTTAATTTAAATAATTTGTATACCCAACCCGAAGTTAATTTTTCATCAGACTCATTTTTTTGTATTTATGGGAATAATTATGATTGAGCAAGAAATTCATGTCTGATGCATATTTTCATACGAATTTATCTCTTAATCGGGTGATCTAGTCAATCTGAATTTAATTTTATTTGAACAAAATTGGACATGAACATCAAATCGACTCATACCTGATCAATTTCATGTGTAGGTACTCTAAATAGTGAACTATATGTCTTTTTGGGCGATATTTAACTTGTAATACATATTGTAGTTTGTTCAAGTGAATTCCAGGAAAACGTCGAAGTGTGTTAAGTATTAAGTGTATGAAAATACTGGGACATCTAAATCTAAGCTTCTGGAGGTGAAAACTAAGCTGCGACAAATGGTTTTTGTAAGGAACAACGAAGAAAAAAATCTGCCGACAATGGATTGATTTTAAAACAGAAGGATATTTCAATTTCAAAATGAACGGAAGCTGGTATGGCTTGGTCGCTAGCGATGGCTCCTTTGAAATAAAAATTGATTTGTATTTTGCTCTTTTTTAAACTGTTGAATTAATAAAAAAAATAAATTGTATTTATTACCAAAGTGTAAGTAAAGATGTTAAGACTCTCGCACAGGCTTGGTTTTTATTAGTTCACTATATCGAGCGGCTGCTGTGATTTGTTTCCATTTTAGTATTTTTTTTTTTTTTTTTTTTTTTTTTTTTTTTTTGAAGTTGGAAGAATTTCTTAAATGAAACTTGATAGTCTTTATTTAGTTAAAATTATTATAAACTGACCTTATGGAATTAAAACGGGTGGGGCTTGCGGCCGGGAAGTGCGTGGGCGAAATTTCCCATGGCGTAATTTCAGAGAGCCATTTAACACTATGAGTGCGATATCAGGTGTACCACAAGGTAGCCATCGTGGACTTAACAAATCATGGTTTATCTTCTGAACCTACAAGCACTCCCTTAGGTATTACATCAGCTATTAAATGCAATATTGATTGTCTAAGTTTGCTCAAAGAAGTCCTTCTGTCACCGAACCCTTTTTGCGGTCGCTTAAGATCGGTTCCATTATTTTGGCCCAATAATCGTTGAATACCATTTTGACTGCCTTCAATGTAATTTAATTAATGATATGTCATTGGATAAATTTCGCAGAGCAGAAGAACACCATACTATTTCAAAAACCTTATTTTAGAATGGATATCCTTGAGATATATGTTCGTTACTCTGGTTTTCTTATTTTGCATCTTCATCTCTGTTAAGAGATAAAAATCAATAATAATCTTAGACCCAATGTTTATATTAACCCTTTTTAAAGTTTTCCCTTCTTAATTTACCTTCTAAAGGGTGGTTTCTTAAGAGCTTAAGAACTTTAAATAACAATATAGACAGAAGTATTGTTGGAATGAATTTTGTAGCAGAATACTTTTTTTTTAAATGATTTCCGGCATAATATCCGCCGCGACTACGAGTTTCATAGTCCATCAGCGATGCCAGACTTTTCATATTGGCATGCCCACGATTTGGATCAAAAATGTCCTTTTCGCCCTCGAAGTCAAAAACAAATGCCCACGGTGTTGCCCACAAATCTGAACAAACAAATTATTTATCTGTCTAAAAAAAATAGTTGTGTTTTTTCTACTTTTGTGTGCTAAAATCGACAGACTGTCAAATATTGAAATTCTCTCAGAAAGAGGAAAACTATGAAAAAGTAAATGAACGCGTTGAACAACAAAAATGTTTACACAACTTAAAATCGTCAAGAAAAAGAACTTTTTTCGCAGTTTTTTTTTTGCAAAATTTGCTTAAAAAGATGCAGACCTTTATCGACTTCTTGAAGATTCCGATGAAGTGGAAAAAAATTATGATGTTTTTCTCGCAACAGTAGAGGAACCATTAAGGAAAAGGAACTGCATAAAGAGCTATTTCGAAGGCTAAGTTCCTTATTATTCGAAGCAGCCCTTTATATTTTTATGAATTTTTGTAGTTGAAGTTGATTGAGTAAGTATTCCTTTCAACCAGACTTATGTCGCTTGATCCTAAATGGACTAAGCATTCCACTTCATTATCGACACCAACACAAAAGCACATGGATTAGTAAAATTTGCAAGTAAATTTTTCTTGACTGTCAAATTTGAATTTTGACAGAACGCACAATTTCTGTACAAAGAAATTTCTTCGGCTAAAATTGGCAGGAAGGGGGAATTTTTTTTTCTCTCTTGAGCTCTCATCTGTCGAAAACTACATATTTTTGTGTTAATAAACAGGGTTTGGTTTAAATTCGTAGATATTTGCTGTTATCGGCAGATAAGAAACACACCTACCTTTGTGAGAAATTAACTTGACATTTGACGTTTGCTTAGCAAAACTTTAAATGAATTCATTTGGGAAACAAATAAAAATGGACTCATTCAAACTTGTGGCTGCCTTCACATTTAAAATTTTAATACAGCAATGTCTTTAAAATTCAAATTTCCTTTTTCAACTGAGAGGTTTTACGCCTTTTTAGCTCACCTTTTCTTGCAAATGCCCACGAAAGGGGTTTTCGTCCACGATCTGGCATCACTAAGTCCATTCGATCAGTTAATTTTTTGTACTACTTTTTACAATAAATGGCGTCAATGGTTTATTTATTTATTTATTTACATAGCTAAAGACTAGCTTCAGATATAAGTACTTATGTCTATTATAATAAGAGTACAATTATATAATTGAATACAAATTTGACTGAAATTTAGATGAAAAATTTAACGATTGGTCAAATAAGTTGTTACATCTATTATTGAGAAGATTAAATAATTCAAACATTTTGTTTAAGGGAGAAAATCGTTCATAATTAGTACGACAGTTTGGTACATTTAAGCAGCTAGGTAGATTCCGTAAGTTTCTTTGAGGAATATTAAAATTTATTCGAGACAAAAGGTACAAAGAGTCTATGTTACCATTTATTAATTTAACGATAAAAACAAAACTTAAATAAGAACGTCTATTCACAAGGGATGGCAAATCAATTAGTTTCAGTCGACTGATGTATGCGGGAAGCTCGTAAGGATTTTCCCAACCTAAGCCCCGCAAGGCAAATCGCAGAAATCTTTTTTGAACACGTTCTAACCTTAATATATGGCATTCGTAATGGGGTGACCAAACCTGGCAAGCATATTCAAGAATGGGACGAACAAATGTTATAAAAAGCTGTTTTGTAACAAAAGGATCTGAAAATTGCCGTGACTCTCTCTTAATCCAGCCTAGAATTGAATTGGCTTTATTTGATATGGAGTTGATGTGCTGAATAAATTCAAGCTTTCGATCTAATATGACGCCAAGAACATTTACGTTTTCCAAACATGATAGGGAAATTCCATTTAACGAATAATTAAATGGAGTTACTAAAAGTTTTCTTGTGAGGCTCATAAAGTTACATTTATTTATATTAAGAGACAAGCAATTACGAACACACCAGTCAAAAAACGAATTAAGGTCGGATTGCAACATTTCACAATCACTAATACTAGAAATAGTTTTAAAAATTGTCACATCATCCGCGTAAATGAGGCATTTAGAATACTTAAAGAAACTGCAAACGAATTAAGGTCGGATTGCAACATTTCACAATCACTAATACTAGAAATAGTTTTAAAAATTGTCACATCATCCGCGTAAATGAGGCATTTAGAATACTTCAAGATAGATGGTAAGTCATTAATAAATAAAATAAAAAGTAGAGGTCCTAAATGGCTACCCTGTGGTATTCCAGAGTTAACTGTAAAATAATTTGATGGACAATCGCTAAACAACACTGCATAAGATCTGTTTAATAAATAAGATTGAAGCCACATAACAAAATTTTCGCTAAAACCAAGATTTCTTAGCTTTTTTAGCTAGATCTTATGAGAGAGTTTATCAAATGCCTTACTAAAGTCCGTAAAGACGCAGTCAATTACTTTCTTTTTCTTAAATGCATCAATGCACAGTTCGGAAACGTTACAGTAGAGCGACCTTTTGTAAAGCCATGTTGATTCGGAACAATGACTGATTTGACATAGAAACACAGAGATTCACAAATAATAGCTTCAAAAAGCTTCGGAATAGCCGATAGTTTGGCTATAGGCCTATAGTTTTGAATTTCGTCTTTTTTACCTTTTTTGTGTAAAGGGATTATGAAGGATTTTTTCCAAATACACGGAAATTGACAAGAAAACAGAGAACAATTAAAGAGAGTGGATAAAGGGAAAAGCAAATTATTTGCGCATTTTTTTAAAATAATAGAAGGTATACCATCCGGACCTGGTTTACAATTCTCGTCAAGATTAGATATGAAGTTAGCAATGTTATCAGAATTAATATTGAAGTTTATATTAGTCAAGTAAGAGAATGATTTCAAAAAGCCAAAATTTTGGCTATTTTCGTCAAGTATATCACAGTTCGAAGTATCACAGTTTAAAGTATCACAGATGTTAGTATCACAGTTAAAGGCATTTTGAAAAAAGTCTGCAAACAATTGTGTAATAACACGAGGGTCATGTCTAGATATATCGTTTGACTTAAGAACAGACGGACATGGACAAGACTTCCTTTTACTATTTATAAAGTTCCAAAAATATTTTGGATTCATTTTAAGATCTCTTTGTACTTTCTGCAGATAATTCAAATATTTTAAACTTGAAGATCTATTGAAATTTTCACGAGCACGGCAAAAGTTTTCAAAGTCGGCTTCACTTCGAGATAATTTATAAACTGACCAAAACTTGTTTCTGAGGTTCTTAAGGCTTTTAATTTCACTATCGGTGACGTGAAATAAGGCCAAACGAAATAAGGCCAAATTCCGAAAATTTGGCCTTATTTCGTTTTCCAAAACGAAATAAGGCCGAAATTTCAGTTTGGCTTAATTTCGTTTTCGAAAACGAAATAAGGCCAATTTGGCATTATTTCAATATCAATTTTCACACCTCTAAGATGATAAGGTATTGAGGTTCATTATCTATTTTCAAACGCAATGGATTGAAAAGGTATTTATTTGATTGTCTTTCTTTTATGTATTAGAAAAATATTTTCAGTGCATGAGTAAAATCGCTCAATTTTTAGGAATTAAGGTTTATCTGATTTTTTTTAAATTTTCAAAAACGGATATTGGTGATATGAGATTACGTTTGTGTGATAATGAATCTCATGGGTATTGCAAGTATCTGTTTTCGGAAATTTTAAAGAATCAGATAAAATAATCGTTAAAAAATCGCATCGTAACCAAGCAATATTGCTAAGATTAAAATCGCCGAGGCAAATCAGCTCGTCGTTATATTCTAATAATTCATTGATATAGTTAATGAATTCAAAAGCTTTATCATAAACATCACAGCGACTTCCCGGAACTATATATACAGTAACAAGGTAAATGTTTTTGTTACTTAAAGATATTTTAACGCAGAGAAATTCATTGTCAAAGGCTACAGGAACATGTACTGGCGTAGATATGAAAGACGATCTTACAGCAATCAAGATTCCACCTCCCACGGTATCTATATTCGGATCTGAATACCGGTCACGTCTAAAAACATTAAATGTGCTATCAAAAAGTTCGCAGTCTTTAATACCAGCATACAGCCATGTTTCGGTGAGGGAAATAACGTCATAAGAGCAGGTTATTGTTGAAAAGTAGACCTTATTGGTCTTTGTTCGAAGTCCTCTCACATTTTGATAGAAAAAATTTATTAGTGGCGACGATTTGCATGTCTTGTCAGGGCTGTGTGAAGTTGGCACCCCACTTGTGAAATTTTTTACCGAAATTTATGCAGTTCGTTTGCCCATCGTTAGCCCACGTTTGCCCACCAAAAATTTTCGTTTGCCCACCCTTGGTTTCGGAAATAATCAAAATTTAAAATTTTGGTTGAAAGACAAAAAAAAAAAAAAAGATGTAAAAATCGCTTTTTTTTTTAATGCAGTTCGTTTGCCCATCGTTAGCCCACGTTTGCCCACCAAAAATTTTCGTTTGCCCACCTTCCATTTTGAAAATATTGACAAAATAAAATTTTAAATTTCCTGAAGCTGGCACCCCACTTGTGAAATTTTTTATCGAAATTGATGCAGTTCGTTTGCCCATCGTTAGCCCACGTTTGCCCATCAAAAATTTTCGTTTGCCCACCCTTCAAAAAAAAAATAAAAAATAAAATAGTTTTTTTTGGTTGAAAGAGATTGAATTAAAAAAAAAATTCAAAACGCCAAAGTGCTACAATTTTTGATGTAGTTCGTTTGCCCATCGTTAGCCCACGTTTGCCCAACAAAAATTTTCGTTTGCCCACCCTTAGTTTCGGAAATAATCAAAATTTAAAATTTTGGTTGAAAGACAACAAAAAAAAAAAAAAGATGTAAAAATCGATTTTTTTTAATGCAGTTCGTTTGCCCATCGTTAGCCCACGTTTGTCCAACAAAAATTTTCGTTTGCCCACCCTTAGTTTCGGAAATAATCAAAATTTAAAATTTTGGTTGAAAGAGAACAAAAAAAAAAAGATGTAAAAATCGATTTTTTTAATGCAGTTCGTTTGCCCATCGTTAGCCCACGTTTGCCCAACAAAAATTTTCGTTTGCCCACCCTTAGTTTCGGAAATAATCAAAATTTAAAATTTTGGTTGAAAGACAAAAAAAAATAGATGTAAAAAATCGATTTTTTTTAATGCGGTTCGTTTGCCCATCGTTAGCCCACGTTTGCCCAACAAAAATTTTCGTTTGCCCACCCTTAGTTTCGGAAATAATCAAAATTTAAAATTTTGGTTGAAAGACAAAAAAAAAAAAAAAAGATGTAAAAATCGATTTTTTTTAATGCAGTTCGTTTGCCCATCGTTAGCCCACGTTTGCCCAACAAAAATTTTCATTTGCCCACCCTTAGTTTCGGAAATAATCAAAATTTAAAATTTTGGTTGAAAGACAAAAAAAAATTTTTTTTAAATACACGTGTCCTAAACGTTGACAATGCATATGCATGTCCGATATACCAATTAAAATTGAAATACAAAAAAAGAAATTTATTTTGGGTGGAATCATAAAATATGTTTCTGGGCACTATACAGCTTTATGTCGAAGTCCATTAGGAACATGGTATGAACACGATGATGATTAATGATTCTATATTACCTGAACTTATATTTTATATAAATGTTTTATGAATTACCTATTAGGCCGGTATACTACCTATACATAAAAAAACAATATTGTTCTATTTAATAAGTATAGGTTAATAAGAAAAGTTAAAATAAAATAATAATTAAAAATCATATTTTCGGCGTTTTTTATTGCGATTAAAGGTACTATTGGAGGAGTTATGGATTCGTATACAAATAAATGCAAAAGCCACAAGATCCTGTACCCTCTTCGGATGTAACTACAATGACAAGTTGAATTAAATTATCTGATTGGTTAATATGTATAAATTATATAAAGCTTTCAATTTTGTTCTTATTTGGTTCACATTGACTAGTATATGTTGATGTTCCCAATTGGGAATTTTTCATTTAACCAGCAACACATTTAAGTATCTTGGAAACGTGCTTGTATGATAAAGATATTGATAAAAAATGATCTGATTGGTACGCACAAGTAGCCATTTTTAATTAAAAAAAAAATATGAGGTTAAAATAAAATATGAAGATCAGAAGCATCTAATGATAACACTATACATATATTATTAACCTGTTTGATATCAAAACTATAATTTAATTTGAATGATATTTTTCAGGTAATTATTAAATTTTTGACCACTACATAAATGATGTCAAGAAAAGGAAAAACCTAAGCGTGTACATTTCTTATTTTTACATAAATGTATGCATTGCATAGACATTCATACAGATAACACACGGATTTTACTTTTGCGTTAAAAAGGCGCTTGACTGTTACTTTTAGGAGAAACAATGTCTTTATTCTTTGATGAGCCGAGGGATTGTGTAAAGCAATTGCATTTTTATTTTTGGTAAGATCGATATAGGTAGGTAGTTTTGGTTTTTGGTTTCGTGTTAGATAGAAATGGGTGTTGATAAGAAAAACAATTAGCAATTTAATGTTGATACCTACTTACTGTAGTAATTATCTATTTATTTATATAATATACATTTTAAAACTTTACTTTATATATATATAAACTTATAATATTTGTAGAAAAATGTATTTGAAAAATAACTTTAAATTTGATAAGGTAGGTATCATAAATATTCTAAGGCTATACAGGAACCTATCAGTATTAGGTACTAGTACTATAGGTGCGGAGTAGAAGCATAGTTTAGTTAGTTGTAAGTAGTAGGTACAGTTAAGCTCCTATGAGTTAGATATTTTCATATTTCTTAGCACCTTGTGCATATGGTGAAAAAAAAAACAAGCTATATGTGTAATATGGTATAATAATCTAACATTCATCACTAACTTTAACTAGTTACAGAATGTTCACAATTATTCTTTCCAAAATTTGTTAATAATGTTATGATATTTATTTATAATAATTGTAATTATTAAGCCTAAGATGGAATGAATAAATGAATTGAAATGAAAATGAAAACATTATTTGTAAATTTTGTATAGGTACCTATCGGTTTTTTTTTATTTATATATATGTATGTATATTCCGTGATTTTTGCATAGGTACCTAATTATATTGTATATTATGTAATTACATTATATTATTAGAAAAACATAAGCATAATAAGACATAATTTTCGTATGGGAAAACCGAGGTCTAAAAAAACAAATTGGATGTAGGTACCTAATATTAGATATAGATGTGCAATGTGGTACTTCAAAAAATTTAGGAATTTACTAGTTGCAATTAATTTTTTTTTCTTAGGATGCATATCAAGTATAGGTATATTATTTAGTTTGACTTTTTTTGACTTTCACAATAAGGAGCAACCTTAACAAAATTCAAAATTTAATTTTCTCAATATTTTCTAGATGGAGGGTGGTGATATAGGCAAACTATAATTTTTGATTGTCAACGTTTGTATTTAAAAAAAAATTTTTTTTTGTCTTTCAACCAAAATTTTAAATTTTGATTATTTCCGAAACTAAGGGTGGGTAAACGAAAATTTTTGTTGGGCAAACGTGGGCTAACGATGGGCAAACGAACCGCATTAAAAAAAAATCGATTTTTTACATCTATTTTTTTTTTTTTGTCTTTCAACCAAAATTTTAAATTTTGATTATTTCCGAAACTAAGGGTGGGCAAACGAAAATTTTTGTTGGGCAAACGTGGGCTAACGATGGGCAAACGAACTGCATTAAAAAAAAATCGATTTTTTACATCTATTTTTTTTTTGTCTTTCAACCAAAATTTTAAATTTTGATTATTTCCGAAACTAAGGGTGGGCAAACGAAAATTTTTGTTGGGCAAACGTGGGCTAACGATGGGCAAACGAACTGCATTAAAAAAAATCGATTTTTACATCTTTTTTTTTTGTTCTCTTTCAACCAAAATTTTAAATTTTGATTATTTCCGAAACTAAGGGTGGGCAAACGAAAATTTTAAATTTTGATTATTTCCGAAACTAGGGGTGGGCAAACGAAAATTTTTGTTGGGCAAACGTGGGCTAACGATGGGCAAACGAACCGCATTAAAAAAAAATCGATTTTTTACATCTATTTTTTTTTTTGTCTTTCAACCAAAATTTTAAATTTTGATTATTTCCGAAACTAAGGGTGGGCAAACGAAAATTTTTGTTGGGCAAAC
The DNA here is from genome assembly GCA_916050605.2 of Platycheirus albimanus. Lineage (NCBI taxonomy): Eukaryota > Metazoa > Arthropoda > Insecta > Diptera > Syrphidae > Platycheirus > Platycheirus albimanus. The sequence continues at coordinate 28,979,043 of OU696697.1, read as the reverse complement.
GTGGGCTAACGATGGGCAAACGAACTGCATTAAAAAAATCGATTTTTACATCTTTTTTTTTTGTTCTCTTTCAACCAAAATTTTAAATTTTGATTATTTCCGAAACTAAGGGTGGGCAAACGAAAATTTTTGTTGGACAAACGTGGGCTAACGATGGGCAAACGAACTGCATTAAAAAAAATCGATTTTTACATCTTTTTTTTTTTTTTGTTGTCTTTCAACCAAAATTTTAAATTTTGATTATTTCCGAAACTAAGGGTGGGCAAACGAAAATTTTTGTTTGGCAAACGTGGGCTAACGATGGGCAAACGAACTACATCAAAAATTGTAGCACTTTGGCGTTTTGAATTTTTTTTTTAATTCAATCTCTTTCAACCAAAAAAAACTATTTTATTTTTTATTTTTTTTTTGAAGGGTGGGCAAACGAAAATTTTTGATGGGCAAACGTGGGCTAACGATGGGCAAACGAACTGCATCAATTTCGATAAAAAATTTCACAAGTGGGGTGCCAGCTTCAGGAAATTTAAAATTTTTTTTTGTCAATATTTTCAAAATGGAAGGTGGGCAAACGAAAATTTTTGGTGGGCAAACGTGGGCTAACGATGGGCAAACGAACTGCATTAAAAAAAAAAGCGATTTTTACATCTTTTTTTTTTTTTTTTGTCTTTCAACCAAAATTTTAAATTTTGATTATTTCCGAAGCCAAGGGTGGGCAAACGAAAATTTTTGGTGGGCAAACGTGGGCTAACGATGGGCAAACGAACTGCATAAATTTCGGTAAAAAATTTCACAAGTGGGGTGCCAACTTCACACAGCCTCTTGTCAGTGTGTTTTGAAAAGGGCGAATATTATTCCTTTTGTTTACAAATTCATGAATAATTATATTATCCGGCCATAATGATTTTTCAAGTAATTGATTGAATATTTCCTGGGTAACATACAGTTTAAAGGATGTGTAGTCATTACTTTTTGTTTGAAGTCGTTCAATTTTTGATTTAGCATTTGGGAACAGGGAAGTGACGAATTTACAAATATTTTCGCAGTTTGTGGCTGGATCAAAGTTGGATAAAAATAAGCATTTAAATCTTTGTGCTGCCTTAAGTTGGACTTCATTAATCGAGCTTGAATTTGAAGACGATGATGTCAAAGACTTAGTTGGTAAGTTTGGTGAAATTTGATGTGTTTGTGATGATGGATTAACTGATAGCAAAGCAGTTGCGATATCTGTTGTTTTTGTTGTATTAGTAGGTAAGGTAAACGAAGAAGATGGAGCTATTATAGTTGAGCTTGAATTGGCAAGTTTTGGAGCTGATGTTGATGGAAGAAGAGTTTGAGGAAGAAGAGTTTGAGGAATTGCAGAATTCACATTAAAATTAAAATTAGTCAATTTACGAGTAAGTGTATGTGAATCAAATATTGACTTAGCCGTTTTTTTCATCGAAGGATTTTGGATTTTGGTGGCTTGAATATTGGCTTCCAATGCTTCAAGAGTGTGCTGGTTTGTCGGCATATAAGCCAATGACTTAATATAGCCCCTTTAAAAGTAATGGAGAGGTGGTAAGTAAGTAAAAAAAGTTGTCACCAAATTGATTTTGCAATAAATTGATGGTTAAGCGTGCTGTATGATGACAAGTTGCGCCTTCGTGTTGGAACCAAATTTAGTGGATGTTTATCTAATTCATTTTTGGAAACAAAACCTTTCTGAAGAAAAATGTCAACACAGTTTGACATTCCCAACTGTCAAACCATAGACAACAACCATCAGAACTTCTCACGCTACTAAAATAAACACCCTATTATCAGGTTAAAGATGTCCTTTCAGTAAAAAAAATATTAATTCTAAAACAATATGTCTTCAGTCAACGCCACATTAATTAAATTAATTTCCTACATTGACAGTGTTGCAAAAGTCAAACATCACTTACCTGTTAAAAAAGAACAACAAAAGACTATCAAAAAAACTACCCGCAATAAATATTATTTTTTTTTTGTCATAATTTCAACCAAACTAATTAACATAATAATGGATTTCACGTGGACGTTTATTCGTATAGTTTTTTTTTTTGGTTTGATTTTTTTTGTGAAACGCATTTTTTGCGCGACATTCATTCCAAATTGTTCAGAATTCCACGTCATATGTCGTCAGTCGAGCTGCTAAGTGGATATAATCAGTGCCGGATTAACCACGTAGCAAGAGTAGCAATTGCTACGGGCCCCGCGCGAAAGGGGGCCCCGCATATTTAAATCCACTCATCTCTGCCTGAGCGTAATTTTTTTTAGTGAAACTTATTAAGATGTGGTATATTGAATTTTTTGATGTCACAAGAACGTGAAACGTTACAACTTTTCGTATTAAGACAATCCACGTCAGACACTCGGTACCCGACTATTTCCTTGGCGTAAATAAATCAACGAATTTCATACGGTAAACGCACAAGTTCTGCAAAAAGTTGCTTGCATAAATGTGTAGAATTTCAGTCGGCCTGATAATCAGCTCTACAAAAAGTCTGACGTATGCAAGCACTCTTACCCGACACTTAGTGTGGATGTGTAGCAGAATTGAAATGGGTCGATTTTAATTGTTAAAATTATCTCTTTATTTGTAAGATTAACAGACTACATTATTTTTAGTATAATTTAGTAACCATATACCAAAAATCTACTTTCTAGAATATAAGTATATTGGGTTATAGAAGTTATGACCGAAAAAAAATATTTTATTACTAAAGTAATAAATTGGTTTAAAATATTAATTATAAAATATAACTTATTAATATTAATCTTAAAAGAGAGATTTCCTCAAATTGAATTTTCCATAACCATTTCGTAATCCTGATATAGTAAGATCATTACCAAATTCATAAAGAGCAATGCATTCAATAAACTATTTCCAGAACCAAAGTTGAAATTCTAGACGCGAGAGTCTCTATAATTTTTTTTTCCGCTTCTACACATCGTTGGAGTTTTCTTACGGAAGCTCTTACTTCGAAAATTCCGATTTTGAAAAGGTTGTTGGATACTAGGTGGTCCGCCAGAGCTGATGCTACGAAGGCACTTTTATGTGGTTTTACCACTATCAAGCAAGTTTTGGATGCCATTTCCAATAATATAGATCAAAAGTCAGAGTGTCGTAATCAAGCTTACGGACTTGTTTCAAAGATGAATAAGTTGGAAACGGGAATAATGACAATTACGTGGAATGGAATCCTAGAACGCATGCAAGCAACTAGTGCGTCGCAGCAATCGTCTAAAATAGACCTTAATACGGGATACAGCCTTTATGAATCATTACATGGATATGTCCAAACAATGCGATCTACATTTTCAAATATTGAAGCACAAGCCAAAGAGCTGACAAGCTGTCATGAATATCAGCAACAGCCTTCAAGACGACGCAAGCGGAACACAAAGTACGACGATTTTAGCGGTTATAGTACAATTGACGAATTTGTTGAGAAATAAACACCTGGTAAAAAGTTTGAAATTGAGGTGTTTGTTGTCATTATTGATAACACACTATCTGCTTTAGACAAACGCATGAAAGCATATCAAAAACTAACTAGTGTTTTTGGAATATTTCGACAGTTAAAATCTATTACAGCAGACGAGATTTAAAAAAAAAACATTAATTATAGTCAGTGCTTATGAAAATGATTTGGAAGACAGCCTAGACAACGAATTAGTGCAGTTTGCCGAGCTGCTGAAAACGGATGTGGCTAGTGCGATTGACAGTACGAAAAACGAAGCTCTGGAAATTCAATATTATAAATTCCTAATGGACAATTCAGTAGAATCATGTTTCCCCAATTTAGAAATTGCTTTGCGCATTTATTTATCTCTCATGATCACTAACTGCAGTGGCGAACGTTCATTTTCGACATTAAAGCGCATAAAAAATGAGTTAAGGAATACTATGAGTCAAGAACGTCTGAATTATCTCGCTTTGATGAATATAGAATATGATTTGCTCAAAAAAATTGATACGAATTGGTAGTATTATTTCTAAATTTGCCCACATGAAATCTAGAAAAGCTACTTTGTAAAAGTTTAAAAAATAATAAGGGAACAGATAAATAAATATAAAATATAAGCATTATTTAAAGTATACCATTGATAAAATATAACATTTTAGCTATTCCTAAAAATATAATATACTTTGTATTAAGCTTAAACTCTGAAATATGTATTGAAAAAAATAATTTGTGTAGTATCATCAGTTTTCAATTGTTAGTTTCCTATCAAAATTAATCTAAATTGCCAGGAAATTTCATCTCAGGCTTTTTGAACTTGTCAGAGCCTAACAGCGCCTATAGTAATTTACTACACTATTAATTACCCACAAAATTGTAACCTATAGATAGCAAATAAACGTATTGAGTATTGAGTATTGAATTGTTTTTTTACCACTTTATACTTAAGACCCCATAGGTAGTAGATCGAGGGCTCTTTGAAAGAATTTGCTACGGGCCCCGCGCTTGCTTAATCCGGCACTGGATATAATGAGCTCTCTTTAGTAACAAATATGGAAAGTGCTTAATAATAATTTGCAATTATATCCTATCTGATCCTTTTTTATAGCTCATATCCTCGCCAGCTCCAATTTCAATTCGCATGCCACCTATGTGATATTATTTATGAATTCGAAATGAGAATAATGTTCCAGTTGATGAGATAGTTTTTACCAATTTATATGGTTTGTCTGTGAAATATTGGCTGAGAAGAGAAGGGGTGGGGTGGTGATTGGGATTAAATGTCAAATGGGAAATTTAATTTAATGGCATGTCCTGGTCCTGTAGGACATTGCATTGTTGGTTTTAATACAAATTTGACTCTGATCGATTTTACGCGGCGTTATTCTGCGAAATATTAAAAATACAATATTTCACGATGCTATACTACTACTATGCGATGTTGATGTCAATTCTGAAGCACGAAGGATGAGAAATTGCAAATAAATATGCACTTTGGGATGTTGTGTTCAAAAATGCATCCAATTTGTTTGATATTCGCTTCCAAGGTGTTGCCTGATGATGATGATGATGGGGAAACAATGGAGTGCATCAGCATCAGCGTATACTCTGATGGATGAATTTTTTATTCCTTAATGCAGACGCGATTTCAAAAATTTAAAAATCCATTTCATACGGGCTGCGATGAGTAATTGTAATGTTATGCCTTTTGAAATTGTTCTTGATGCCTTGTTAATATTTAATTGCTTGAGCATTCAGTCAAATTTGTGTTTCTTCATTTTGTTGACAACATTTCTGTAAGTTTTATTTAAATGTGTAAATATGTAACACTTTTGTGTACAGATATGTTTGCTTCCTGCAGCCAACCGCTGTCCAGTTCCAGAAACAAAATTCTTCTTTAGCAGACAGGAAACAATACAGTTACAATAATTGTGTGTGCCATTCTTCTAGCGCAGTAAAAAAGGCGTGTGCCACACCCAAATTTGAGAATTTGTAGTGCCAAGGCACTTACAATAGAAACCGAAATAATGCCCATCTTCTAAACTGCGACCGATAATAAGAAAACATTAAAACATTAGATAACCAGAAACCTCCCTTAAAAGTGGAGGTACTGAGCTTTGATCGTTAGTCAATTTTTAGCCATAATAGGTATGTATAAAACTATAGCTAGAAATAGGGGGAATCGTCGTTCCTTTAGCTCTAGTTCCCACAGTGGTATTAATTGGGGGCTTTGTTTTTTTTGGAAAAAAATTATTTAGAAAAAGCTTTCATTTGTTTCACTTTTGCTTTGATAGTTTTCTTCGGAATTTTCGAGTCACTTTTTAGACTTTTCCATCATCGTAATATTATAAGTTTTTTTTTTTTTGAATAAATCCACAGTAAGTCTTATATAGTACTAGCGGCCCGGTCCGGTACGTGCTTCGCTACGTATAAAGTGAAATAATAGAATTGGAACATCAAATTCATTTATTCAAACAAAAAAATATTTTATTTATTGCTAGCTATTTTAAAACTTAATCCAAAAAATTTGGATAAACAATATTTTTTGTTTTTCCATTTTGAGCATGAATAAACAAACGGCTGGTACCGACTCTGGAACTGGCAACATAAAGTTGGCCATGTGAAAAACATGATTCCTCCAAATTCACACCACAAACGTTAAGTGTTTGCCCTTGGGCCTTGTTGATGGACATCGAAAATGATAAACGCACATGATATTGTAATCGTTTGAATTCAAATGGCATATCAGTTGGAATCATAGGGATACGCGGTATCAAACAAACTTCTCCTTTTGATTTAGCAGTTAAGATCGTAGCTTCAATCAAATTTGGCAATAACTTTTTCACTGCCAATCTGGTGCCATTATACCCAGTTTTAGTGGATTAATATTTCGCAATAATATAATCAAAGAACCAACTTTCAGATTCAAGCAATGCGGTGGCATACCAGCCGGTTCCAATGAATTTAAAAATTCAATTGGATAATGCATTGCCTCATCTTGATTCATAACACTGTCAATTGATTAATATGTCGTGCCTACACCTGGCAGTTTCGCATGAATTTGAAAATTAATAGCGTTGATATGAATGTTTTTCGGTGCTTAAATAACGCGTTCTCTCAACCAATTATGATTTCTGTAATTCTGAAGAATATTCGGAAAAAACACATTCAATCAATTCATCTATCGATTGCGCAGTTGTACAAAAATTGTTCGGTACAGAGATCAATCGTACTGTCGATTTGTATTTTGCCATCACCAATTTCTAACAATTGTTTTGAAAACTCATGGGCAGCTGGATCATTTTGTGATGAATACGCATATTAATGTTCAGTGTCAATTTTTGTCCATAAGTATATCCAAAGAACTGATGACTTCAAATAGGCATTTATTTCATCAGCAGGAGTAAATCGAGGAATGACAGGCAATGTTTGACAAAAATCCCCTGACAGTAATATCAAAGCACCATACCAAAAAGATGTTGATTACCACGTAAATCTTGCGTTGTTCGATTAAATGCTTCTAGTGTAATTCACTTCAACAGTTCAAAACTTACCGTTTGTGTAAATGCAATTGACAATTTAATTCAAAAAAAGCCTGTAAACGATATGAAACGATATGAAACTCGCTAAAAAACTGAGAAAAGTACACGCATACATATACATATTACATTTGAACAATTGAACAACTCAAGACTCACCGTTTGTAAGAAAGCACTCAACAATATGTTGAAAAATATAAACACAAATCAATTATTATCGCTGACAATTTGCTTTAATCGAAGCACGTCCAAAATGAGATAACCGCATGAATGACATAACAACATGCTTGTACTGTCAACACTGAAAAAAGTTTCAATTTGACAGCACAGTCCCCACCTGGAAAAAGTTTCAATTTGACATCAAAATCCCCATTAACAAAATGATCCGCCATTGAATTCATTTGTTACAAAAAATGCGATAAATGAAGAACCGCTCGACCGATTTTGTGCAAACTTCACATAAACCATCTATTAAAAAGTCCGAACAAAGCCTAAACATTTGGTTTGGATAGGTGAGCCCGTTCTTGAAAATAACAACGAAAAGGGAAAACTATAGCTAGTATTTTCGCATCACTTACTTCATTGAACTCATAACCAACAAATTTTGTTTTGCCAAATTTATCGATCAAATCAAACCATACTTGCTCAACAGATTTTTCAACAGATCCAGTTCATTTAGCACGTGCTTTCTCTTTTTGCTCTTCCATTGCATCATCAAAACCTTTCTGATCAAAATTTATGTTTCTCTCTTTTAAAATATCAAGTGTAATATCCAAAGGAAATCCATAAGTATCATATATTTATAGCTTAAACGCTAATTCTCCAGGCACGTTAAATACAAAGCCATAATTATTGCTGACAATTTGCTTTAAGAAAAGTACACGCACACATATACATAGTACTATTAAACAAACAACATGCTTGTACTGTCAACACTCAAAAAATTTTCAATTTGACAGCACAGTCCCCACCTGAAAAAGTTTTAATTTTACAGTAAAATCCTCATTAACAAAATGTTATAAATGAAGAATGGCTTAACCGATTTTGTGCAAACTTCACTTAAACCATCTACTAAATAGTCCGAACAAAGCCAAAACATTTGGTTTGGATAGGTGAGCCCGTTCTTGAGTTATAAAATTACAACGAAAAGTGGCATTGATCTATGTATATATAGATATAGATAGAAGAAGATAGGTTCATATTACTGCAAGTAAAAATCGATTTTCGAACAAGTTGTTATAGCTTAAAAAGGTTCGACAGTTTGGAAAATGTTCATAAATTAAAGCGGCATAAACTTAACTCAGTTCAAAACAACCCACAAAATATTGAATTTAAAAAGTTGGAGCTCTCCCCACACACTCCAGCCTAATCACTCTTAAATGAGTGCTCAGATCAAGAACGTCAAAGCTTGGCTTGTTTTTTAAACTCTTTCAAATCATTGCAGTAAAAAGCTATCTTCTGTCCAACATATATTGGCAGTACAGAGAAGATAGGGGTGTTCGTGTTTGTTTCTCATTTGTTTTCCGTAGGTTGTACTTTAACAAAAGCTCTTACAGAGTTGAATTGTATGTAGAGTTGCCGTCCCCTTTTTAGACTGAAATTTTGTTTTACTTATAAAAAATTAAACAAATTTATCGGTCCCAAAAATGAAACACAGAAAAATACAGGCAATACCAAACAAATTTTTTCTTGAACACATTAAAAGAAATGCAAAAGATCAGAACAAGATATCCGAGATAACACTCATCATTAAGAGCTTTTTGAAAAAGCTTTAACATCAAAAGCTCTTCAACAGAAACCCACGGAATAAAATCTGAACGAATTATCAAACAGACACTTGTAGCTCGGAATGGTGTTCTATGTAATTGGGGTTGAAAAGCTTTGCAGCCACAATCAATCAGTGCACAGCACGCTCCACTAAGTTGTGTGCTGAATAAGACGTTTTTGTTTTACGTCAGATGGGGGTTTCTTTGAATTTAGTATGGTGTGAAAATATAGCACGCTACTATGAGTTTGAAAATGCTTCCCCATAAGACGTGTACTGCCAATTTATGTTGGACTGAGTATAGAGATGCATTAGAGAAATCATTATCAGCAAAGATTTACTGATGCTCTTTGTATTTGGCAATTTACCTTAAGGGAATATATGAAGGACTCTGTCAAGAAGGTACGATGACTTAAGACAATGCTTTAGTGTTCACCTTATATTTTTATTCAAAATTCTTTACCTGACTAAGCTTTTGACAGTAAAGGACGTACCTATTCAAAGGTCCATCGTAAATATGTAAATTTTATTAGTTGCCCATCGTAGACTTATCTCCCGAGCATTTCATTTTTTTTCAGCGGATTGATGTGTGGTGGTGACGGTGAGGCGATACTTTTTAAAAATAAAAATAAAAAACGCTCACATTGTGGATTGTGGCTTCTACGACTTATTCCTTTTTTTTTTTGTCATGAGACTTCTTGTCTGCATCGTATTTGATCTGTAAAAACTGCCGATCATAATTATAGCAATGTATCATTTTCAAAATGTTAGGAATGGAGGAACATAAGCTATCTCTATACCAATCTGATACGTACAAATTTAAATAAAACGGGAGAGAAAAAAAAAACTAACCACTAAAAAGCAGAAAAGTCTTGTTTGATCTCATTTATAGCGAGTTTCTCACTTTTAAGACTTTAATGAGGCACATAATTCATTTACTGCTATCATCAAACGCCCTATTCTCCTAATTACAAGGATAACATACCGAGCTAACAAAAACAAAGCCAAACCATTTGAGGTTACCTTTTCGTGGCGAGGCACCATATACTATCCTGGTGTGGCTATGCTGTATCTTGTTTCGAAATGATCTAGTGGCTGTAAAGGACAGGTGTTGTTTAATTACCACTTGCCTTCCTTTGGGCTTATACCTTTCTTCGAGTGTTTCTGTTATTGTATATGCCCACCATACTTTGTGTCTCATAAATACTACCGGTCCTTTAAGTCCTGTTTTCATTCATCAAAAAGGTCTTCTTGTGTTGTGTTTTCTTTTCATGCGCTGACCATAATCACTCAAGACCGATCGTAAATTATTTTCAGACTCTCTCCATAATACAATATGATGGCTGACAGGACAGTAGTAATATTCCTTGTTTTCTTTGACTTGTCCGAGGAATTCCGGGGCAGCAATTTATAAATAAATGCGCACGCTTCGAATTCCTTTCGCATCGCATAACTCAAAAAAAACACGACCGATAATGGTGAGTTTTGTTTTGAGAATTATTTAAACAAAAACGGTTACCTTTTTCCTTAATTTGAATGAAATAATCAAATTAAATTTGGAGCTGACAATAATTGAAAACCACCACAATAGACACTACTCTACTACACAACATGGCCTGAGGTCCTGTGTTCTGTGTGTTTGTGTTATGAGCATGCCCATGCACACCCTCTTTCAACACAAAAACCGCACATTATTACATTTCCAGTTTCCACCGCAGGATATGGTCTTATTGCGGTACAGCGAGGAGCGTCCTTAATTCCTATTCGATTATTATTGAATTACATATTTGTATTTGGGCGCTCATTTGAGACGGGAACAGGGGAAGAGTGCACTCATGCAAGGCAACAGTGGCATTTATAGGATCAAAAACAAAAACCAAAAAAAAGGATACAACAGGCGGTGATGATTTGGACCCTATATCATCTGGTCTGGTAGGTTTTCCAACTCATCCTTTATACAGACAACATGTTACACTTTGGATGCATAGGCATATCCAGATATTATTATTGGCGGAACATTTGGATTGAAAGGAAAAGCAATTAAGGACGAATGCATCAGGATTGTGGCAGCTATTCGTCACTCATAGGTGCGCTTACATGACGAATCCTTGTTATTGGTTATTTGTCGGATTTTTTTTGTTAATTTGATTGGGAAGGATGAACCGTTAATAATTACTTTTATATACGTGGGACTGTGGGATACTTCCTAAACTATCTAGTTGTAGTTGTTTTCGGTCACTCAAAGAATCATTAGTTATCAACACTTCTGTGAGGAAATGATTGATTGATTGTTTATTGTGAAGTTTAGTTATAAAAAAAAATTAAAAAACGCATTTGAGTAGAATCGTAACAGTTGTTTTGTAGTTTTCTAATTCATTCGTTCAGCTTATACAACGCATGAGGGTATAACTGATGTACCCACTCGATTTCCTTTAAGTTTAAAGTTTAAAAATATTTAAGGTTCCAAAGTTGGACTTGGATTAACAAGCGTTCTTTATCATACTGAATAAAATGAAGGTCCTTACAACAAAATCTGATAGAAATCAAAAACCAGAGCGAGAAATCTAACTGTATACAAATATTTTTAAATCTACGAGTAACTCATCGAAACAAGTTTTAATTTCAACCTTCAATTGGACATAATTCGCTACATGGAAATATAAAGGACATACTACAGATGAAAGCCTAACCGATTGAAACAAACCTGTTGGAATATCTGTGCTGAGCAGCGCCTGTGCATCTTTTTTTAGCATCCCACAGTTAAAGCGGCTGGAAGTATTTTCTTTATACCATACCTTACTTTTAGGTTAGTTTCAGAAATTTAAATGTTGAGGAAAAACCTTTGAGTTAGTTATAGACTTTATGCCTTATTTAAATAGTTGACAATTTTTCAATATACCTGTCAATTTCACATAAAATCTGACAGTATTTTGGGAAACAGTTTTTTTTTCGAACTAAAATTATACCAATAAACATTGAAAATATTTTGTCATCATTTATAGATTGTTCCTGACACTTATTGGTAATTATGGACAAGGTACAATCATTTTGGTTTTACAATTTGCCAAAATTTTTCAACGTCATTCTTAAATCCTCCTAGTGACCCTATCAGGAATGGTTGCCAAATTAAAAACACTTTCTAAACTGCTTTGGACGTGTTCACATCAACTTTGTCATAATAATTTTAAGTGTTTTAAATCGAGATAACTGTCATTATTTGACAATGTGTAAGTGATATGTCAATTGCCGCAGTAATATGCGTCCGTTCATTTGTCAATACATATATGCTGGAAGTTTAATGTAGCCAATTTTTCGCAGATAGCTGCAAACATTTTGTTCAAGCAACTATTGTAGTCTTTTATTTCACTATGTTATACGATTAAAGCTGGCTTTTTTTTTATTTCTCAAACAGTATTGAATAACGATTTTAATATCATTAATACACTTTGTTTTGGGATTTCCTGAGGAAATTTTAAAATTCTTCGAAATCCTGGTTTGTTTCCTCATAAATGAAAGAAAGCTTTTAGAAAAGAAAGCACCAAAAACGACTTTTGCTATTTTCATAAGAATATCCACAAATTGCACGAGAGCACTCCTGCCAGAACTGTAGAAGAGAGTGGGGCTTCAGGGTTAAGAAGTAACAGCTATAAACCAGGTTTCCCTGAACATTAAAAATCATGTGAAACAGGCAAATGTTCGTCTTCTCTGTAGCTAGCTGCATATCAAAGTACATAAGTTGTAAGTATTGGAAGTCAACGAAATAAATTATGGGAGTGGTCCGAAAAAAAGCTTGTTTTTAAGCGAGTTGGACCTCCGCTTCACGCGGAAAAGGTACAGTGCTTGATGGTAGTTTAGGATTGTTTAAAATTGTGTGTAGGAAATCCAATTACTTGTAAATTGCTATAAATGTTACATTTCATGTTGGGCTAATTGTAACATTTTTTCAGGGAAAATTGTAACACATTAAAACAACCTCAGTTATGAACTAGGTTCATCATAAGAGCCACCGTTTTCAACTTCTTCGACTCTTTACTTGTGACTTGAGACATGCCGATTACAGCGTTACTTTTTATAGAGATACATATTTGCGAATCTGCAATTTCAACTGATATTCAGAAAAGAGAGAAAATTTAATCCAAGAAGGGTGTTTCAATATAACATAAACGGGTGAAGAAAATCTTGTTATATCTTTGGTTCAGTACAAGTTGGCTCACAATAAGTAAAAGGGAGAAACCTTTTCAATAACCTAATTCAAAACTCTATTTACTTTTTTCTTATCAAATTAATATTGATTATGTTTTTGTTTATAAACTTTTGTTTTTTATTCCAACAATGGCTTTTGGATAATAATTTATTAATGTATTATATTCTTCAACGTCTTAATTTATAATGCTGAACTAAGAGTTTTGTTTTATTCCTTATCTGTTGATAAAAAAGTCTCTAGTTCTATTAACAACTTATTCCGTATTGTGTTACACATAAACCTGTAGAAGGGGCAGGTTGAAACAACATGTTAAACAACAATCTAAACTTTTGTTGGATTTTGTAAGTGGAACACTGTACAATTAACAAAGATTAAGCGAACTTATTTTTAAAACCTTGTAGGTGTATATGGTAATTCATTTTTCGGTTTCGAAAGTAAAGCTAAATAAAACACACACGGCAATACAAGTTTGATGAAAATTTTATTTCATTATAAAGTTTGCACTTTTCCATTAAGTGTGAAAAACAGTCAAATCATTTAAATGGCTGCCTCAGGAATATTTGAATTTTTAACCACGATACCTTGGCCATAACTAAAGTAAGTTGGTAATTAATCCGTCGAGAGTTCGGGGATTATTTGCGTAAACACGGAAAAGTATCTCACCTTGTCAAATCGCGGCAAGTGCTCATTTTTCAATTTCTTTTTAGCAAAAATGGTTGAAAAGCATCAATGGTCGAATAGCAGACAGTCCTGGATGGGGGACTTAATGTCACAAGCACCCGGAGTAAGTAGTTAAAAAAAAAAGAAATGGGATGGACTAAGGCCTCCAAATTATTTTTAGTGCCATTTGTATTTATAATTATTAACTTTTTCCTGCTTTGTTGAAGCAATTTGAAATGAATTGTTGATTTTAATTGTTTTCTTTGCACTTTTTTATATTTTTTTTCCTTTAAATAAAGTTCAATTAAATATGGTTTTTATTTGAATAGGCAATTTTAGTGACTAGAATTTAAGGACATTTTGAAAATTAAAATTTTTAAATACTTCTTGAAACTATTTTAACTTGTTAAGCTAAAAAAGACTAACGTTATTGGTACAACTTTGAAAAGATATAACATATGAAGTTAAAACGACTTATAAGACATTTTCCTTAAGGGGGCCATTTCAGGTCACTTTCCCCTAAATTGACTATAAGAAGGGAAATTGCGCAAAAATCTATAGCGATTAATTAGTTCTGCTTTTACTTTTGGATTTCCTTTAACATTCTGGAAGCTTATTGCTTTAGCACAACGATTTTGTGAGTTTTTTAACAACACAAAAGTTGGAATAGAAAAAAATAAAAAATGTAGTTAATTTGCAAATAATTAAAACCTAATTAAAGCATTGCCTACTAATTGTTTCTCAAAATAATAATACCAAGGTAATAATGTACATTAAAATGAGATTGTATTCCTTAATTTTGTATTCAGATATCAATAGCTTCATATACGTATGTGAAGTTTTGAACTGTAATCAGGGGCTGCCAAAACAATTTAAAAACATCCATCAACTTAATTGTGAAAGAAGCATATAGGTTTACACAAAGACAGCAATTATAATCTTCATAAAAAGTTGATGAACACATTTCCAGTTCTAAAATATAATATTACCATTTCAATCCCTCTCTTCACTCATTTGAAATAAAGATAAATTCTTCCAAATTGCAAGTTCCTGCTCAAAACAATTTCCATCTCCATTTCTATTTCCATTGCCCTTTAAATATGTAGATCAGTAAATAGAAAACATGAAAAGAAACCGAAAATACATTAACGAACATTTTTCTCGCTTTGACACTTAGGAAATGGAATGGATAGGTATAAGGTAGGAAGTAGGAATATGCAAAGGATAAAAGAGAATCTCGATTAGCAGCCACATAGACACATATACCCTCAACCTTTTTCTATAAAAACACAAAAACAGGAGCAATATCCTAATCCCAACACCCAACCCCCGCTTTTTAACTACGCGGCGCTATACCGAGCTAAAATACAAAAATTATTCCCCAAGGACTGGTTGTTTTGTCACTTTATGTGTCAGCATTATCACACCATTTCCAAATTATAAATGTGCGATAAAGTTGCCAGATAAACCAAACCACCCACTTTTGAAAAATCAACCCCAGGTATATCTTCCTTCAACACATCACCAAACCTAACTGTATTTGTATCTATGTGTAGTATATACAGAGACAGAATACTTATAATCCATTTTACTTTTGAAGCTCCTCCATTTAAATGCGAGGGTGATAATAATCCTAACAGCTTGTCAGCGATGTTAAGAGCAGCAAAAAACCGGGTCCCGGCACCCGGGTCTGATCCACATAGCCATAAAAGCCATAAAAAGTCCGCCGCTTATGAATACATTATCAAATTTGAGCTTCTATGTTACGAGTAGATATGATGATGCTATATAACCTAATGATTCGCCCTCTGTGATGTAGAGTGGGATGGAACTCGACAGAAAATTAAAACGAAATCAACTTGCTTACCTTCCACTTAAAATGTTTACTCGTCTAATTGCAGGAGGGCTTATACAAACTGTTATGGGGTTGCTCTTTTGCTCCCCGCACAGTCTGTCCCTGATGGAACAAATACAACCCAGAAGAACAAAAAAAACGGAACTCAAACTCACATAATAGAGATGAAAACGCCCGAAATCCGAATACACCGGGCGGTTAACTTGCGCACGAACCACAGCGGGGGTTGATGCGCCATTTTGACGTTTTTATGTACAATTCACCTTCGAAAATTCATTGCACTCTCATTTGAGTTGTGATATCTACAACTTGGTGGTGGCACATAGGGGCTGGGGTGAGGTACCCTTTGCAGACTCCTGGAATCCGGTCGGTACATTGCGAAAGTGTATCCCGATGACAAAAAAAAAAAACAAGAATTTAAATGCAAACACTTTTTGTACTAATATCATAGGGACGTCGGGAAATCTCCTGTTGTCAGAGCTGGATTGAAAGTACTTGGAGCCCATAATCTCTGTTAGGGGAGTCGTTAACATTTTTTGATTGAGGACCGAAAAAGAAATAGTTTTTCTGTCTTATTTGAACCTAAAGTTGGGGTCTTTTGTTATCTTAAGCGCACAATGGTAAAGTCCACTGGGGCCTCCTTTAAAAAGGGGCCCTGTTTTTATTTTTTGAGCTTCTTTTAAAGATGATTTGACGTTAAATTTTTTTTTATGTATAGACCGAATGTATTGTCAGTTACGCATTTCAAGTAGGATAAGATCACTTGATCGCGCCATCTGAGATAGGGTTTTCTATTGGAATGTTGGCCTTAACCTTAAGGAATCGATATGACAACGCTCACATGCCATTGCCATCTAGCCGCTGAATTTTCAGCTTTTTGACCAGGTGAATGTCACCATACCATATAACCCGTCTTCTACACTAAATTCAGCTGAAGAATTTTTCTCCCAAAGTACCCCAGCAGGTTTTCATCCGATTACCAATACATTTTGTGCCACAGCTCTGGGAAACCAAGTCTTGTTGACTTTCACTCTCTGCTAATTCTGTGTGTGAGCTTATGATCTAATGAGGAATGAAAGAGATCTATAATATAAAACCGGGAATTGAACCCAGAACCTTAGGCTAGGCTTACGCCTATCCGACATATTAAACACTTATCAACGGGGAACTTACTTACTTACGGCGGCGGCACAGACAGTACATTTTGGACCATCTCCTGAACCAACAAACCCCGCCAGCTAGGCCGGTCTCTAGCCAGTGGCCTAGGTTGGTTGAGATCGTTCCCGAAAAACACTCGCACAGACAGACCGACGGACGGTATGGCGAAAACCACTTTTTTGGGTTTCTCTATCATCGTAATGTCATGTTTGATTAAAATCTCGATTTGTTTTTTTGCATGAAACCAATACATGCCTTATACACAAAATTATGCTTGGTTTTTATTCGCATGGAATAATATTTCGAAGACTGTATTCCAGGCAGTTTTAAATTTAACCTAAATCAAACCAATCCGTCGACAAACGCATGCGGCCCTTATGAGATGAGTTCGAGGCTTCAGTATACCTCAATCCTCCACTGACTGTTTTGTTAAGAATTTTGCGGTAGCAGAGGAATAAAATTTCCAAAAGAGAGCTTTTAAAACTCAACTTTGTGTAACTTTTTTTTATGCAGATAAGCAATGTCGCAAAAGTGGAGGAGGATAATGGAGGTGGGTATGGGTAGGGTATAGCGTTTTTAATATCAGGAAAATGTATGCAAATTGAGTTCTTTTTGAATATTTAAAAAGCGTATACCCCCAGTGGTGCTATTTAGAAAAAGAGGAAGCTTATTTTTAGTCCTATACCTCTAAGTTGAAAAAAAACTTTATATGTATGTCTGGGGGAAGCTAAATAAGAAACATTTTATACTTGTCATGATGAAAAGGGCGAGGGTAAAAAGTTTCGCATTTTTTTGTGTTTTTTAAATTTTGAAAACTTTCCTAAAAGGTTTCCTCCTCCAAGCGTGTAAAAAGTAAAGCGATCATTTATGTATTTTGAAAAGATGTTTCTTGAAAGGATAAAAGTGAACAAAAAATTAAGATTTCGTGAATATTTTTTAAAATGAGTTAAGAGGCTGAGGCAACTATAGGTTTGTGGAATATTATAATATGTGGTATATTTTATCTACATAAAATTGAACAACGCAACTATAAAGGAGAAGTTGCGTAAGGTAAAAATATATTATTCAAAGAAAAAGTGTTTTCCAGGCAGGCATTTCGATTTGCAGCTTCCTCGTTGTTTTTTCCAATCGATCCCAAAATATACGAAGTTTATAACCGCCATATCTTATGCGCAGCAGCTATTTGGAAGAGCTAAAATAAGATTTGATCTTTCGCGAGTAAATCAAACAGTCATTATCTTTCTTCATAGATAGAACCATAGGAGAACTCGGAAGACTCTTGAGCCAATTCAAACACAATTTTTTTTTGTCTTGTCCATTGCCTTATGCTCAGTTTTTTCCCGAACACACCTCTAAGCCGTAAGCACAATAAAAGCTGAACTATAATTATAGTCTAAACGGCGCGGACGGGCCCGTTCGTAGAGGGCTTACCATAATAAAAGAATGGGTACCTACGTTGCCTTACGAAACAGAAGAGATACATGTGATTTGTATATCCAACCTGAAATGACGTTTTGATAAGTTTCGGCAAGTTTCGTTCACTTGCGTTTCCGTACGTCATGTACGCTTTGAGTCAATCTGACATTCCTTTTTTCTAAAGGGTATTCTTCTTCTCTCTTTCTTCATATTTCTAAAGGCTATTATGGGCAACTGATGTACCTTACAAATCGGAAGGAAAGTTTTCGTTCGGCTTTGAAACTTGCTTTCTTTTTCTTTCGCGTATTATGGTGGGCCTTAATTTTGCGAGAACAAGCAATTCGTATCTCACGCCCGAAAAAGCGGACTGCTCCGCTTAAGAAACACAAAAACACAAAATTTGTAGATCTTTTTATTACCTTCAACTCTGCCATTAATTTTTTTTTCCATGGGACTTGTTGTTTTTACGGAAATCGATATAAGGGCCTTTTTTTACCCGAAAAACTTGAAACTAGTCACTTGTGTCAAAACTGAACGAAACACTCCCTCCAGTTATGTCAAATGAACATATGTTAGCCACAGTTACCTAACGGGAGTACACGGAATCATTATTTTCCAGAACAAAATTTTAGCCGTTAAATTTTCTTCTGAGAAGCTTATCGGAAAGCTTAACGAAACTTGTACCTATAAAACGATCCGCTTTAAATGTGCACGATGTGAACTTTTTGTGTTTGCTCTGTAACAGACGATACTCTTATTATTTATCGTTAAGGGATGGCAGATGATTTTTTTTTCCTTCAAAAATTAACACGTTCAGCAAAATCAAAGAGAATAAACAGCATGAAAAGTAACATGCAAACCTCAATATATTAAGCTTGAATGGATATTAAATTCTTCAATATTGTTTGTTCTAAATTCAAAAAATCAAACGTTTATTTTCAATTTATATAAAAATTATGAATTTTCCACAACTCAAGTCATCATTGTGTCAGGTCACCACGAGAGACAGCGTCTATACATATATCGAAACGTAGGTGGTGGCGTCGTCTGCATGGCGACCAACACGTCCTCAGCAAAAAAATGTCGATCGCATGCAATATTCTTGCGAGCAATCCTCTGAAGTCTGAACGCAAAACGCGTTACCACAGCAATTTAGATAAGAGCAACACATGAATTTTAACACCTCCAGCTTTCTATGGCACACGGGGAATTTATGCCTTCTGTTAAGCAAAACATTGGAAATGAATTTACAGGCGATGGCGATGGATGGACGAAGGCCAAGCAACAATGGCCACATTACATGCATGACGTTCGGTCGCAGCAGGAGCAGCGCAGCGCCTCAGCCAGCTGTAGAAACGTTTTTTTTTTTTTAATTCTTATATATACTTGCGAGGTTTTATGGAAATTATTTCAAGACTCCTCTTCATACCAGCACAAGAGCATGGCTCTGGAACTGAATTTTTTTTGTACACTGAAGCCTATCGCATTTTATTTGTTTATTTTGTTCTTAAAATTGGTACAGCAAATTTGTTATCTTAATTTTTGCAGCATTTCTTGATTCATCGTTTTAGATTGGTGATGGCAACACAGGCTGTTGTGTATCTATATACAATGCGATGGCCCATGTGGGCCTTAGTTTAAATGGATCTTAAGGAACTATAAAAACGTGCAGTAAAACTTGTTCATAAGTTTAAAAATAAAACTCTTTGTTGATATTGAAAGCAATAAATTTGGCCCAATCGATTTCAAAATGGTTCAGGTTTATCGTCGGACCATCATATTTATGAGAAAAGATGACATTTCTTTTGAAAACTTGATTAGATGTAGATTGTGAACTTCATTTCATTATATCAATTTTATAGGATCTACCCAAATGGGACGTCATTAAAATTACAAGATCTCCACTTTAAATTGTCTTCATTTATGGTACAGTTTGTCGTATAAACTAATTGTTCCTAATTTTCACTTATTTATTGAAAGATTTTTGAAAAATCGTGGATTTCACAACTCACCTTTCACAGCGTTTGGATAGATGTCATATATTTGTCCAAGTTTTTTTTTTAAGCTTTAATATTAGGTCGCACATTTTACAACTGAAAATATTTCGTGTACACGTACGTAGAACGTGGAACGTATTCATTTTTAATATATTGAAAGCCTAAAACTCAACTCCCCTGAATCGAAAAATGAATACAATCCACAAAATGTTTTTTGATATGTTTTTATTTCTAAGCCTTGCACACTTGCGGAGTGGATTTGTATTCATTCCACGGCTCATAGTTCTCAAAGTAATCAAGTATTTTAAAAATTTTAAACTTTCACACTGACATAAAAATTGTCAGACATTTTGAAAATAAAAAAATGGTTGTCACTAAAGTCGCTTTACGGACGATAATTTTACGTGACAACCTTTCTATGGAACGTGACAATAACGGAACGTGACAATTTTCGAAACGTGAGAATTTTTCGTGCGTCCAGCCGGTGTTCATCGATTTATTAAACGTCATCACGTCAAAAAATGGAAGGAAAAATATTGTGGAACGTATTCACTTAAGATGAGTATAAAGATGTACTAGTTTTTATTATGTGTAAATATGTTTGTACATAAAACAGTCTCCAATGGACATGGGAAATTCGCTTAAGATATATAAGCTGTGCAAGGTTAGTATAAGGTTTAATTAACCGTCGGCTTATTTTATAAAATTTTCATTTTCACTCGAACTTGTATATGCACAGCACATAGGTACAAGTGCTGGTTTTTTGCAACATGCATTTGTGTTTTAGTTTACGCTTGACGTTTATGTGATAGATAGTGTGAAAAAATATGTGTAAATTCCGGCTCTATTTAATAATTGTGTTCTTTGTTTCAAATTTTAAGACGGGGTTAGTTGTAACAATTTTTCGGAATTCATTTTGTTTTTCGAAAAATATTTGATTTTATGTAAGTTTAAAACAACAAATTTTAGTGTTTTAATTTTTTTTTAAAGTAATTTTTTGTCGTTTTATGGTTCAAAATTTGTATAAAATTTATTTTCCAAATTCAAAATGTGTTTTTACTTTTAGCTTTCGTATTTCTTTTAAAAAAGTCAATTACAAGATAATCTACTTTTCCTGATACCTATGAAAGCGAAAAACCGAACCGTAGCAAAAAGAGAAATTGCCAGAAAAATGTCGAGTATTTGAACCATAAGGCCATATGTAATGTGGTGTACCCGCTTTCCATATTGCTATATGCTCTAAAACCAACTGACCAAAATTATTCAATGCACTGAAACTGAACCTTTGAGTGGAAACACTAAAATTATTTTTGCCAAATTTATGCATACACGGCATCAAACTTCCGATTTGGAAAAGATAATAACTGCCGATATTTAGCCTCCGTTTATACAAAAATCCACACTCCCTTCCGATTCTTAATTGCTGTTCGCCATATATGTACGATACAAAAGAACAGGAACAGAGAGAAAGAGAGCTCTCCAGCTTTTTAACCGCCCTTCTGCAAACACAGGAAAACTACAAATTACATATTCTATTAGGTATTAGCGTGATGGAAGAAAAATTATGTGGACTACTTTAAACTTTCTTACCGGTCAAAAAAAGGGGAAGAAAAGTAACTTGAAAGACGTTCCGTGTGGGTTATCTTTATGTACATAACTTGTACTTAGGATGTACCCTTTGGTATTTTTGATTGTTGGGATTAAATTGCTGGTCTTATATTTTGAGAAAGCAAAGGAACATTTAGATAAAAAAAAAAAATTACAAAATGCATGTTAAGAACTTGATACAAGCGTACATCGTTTGGTGCAAACAAAAGTTTAAAAAAGAAGGCAGCAAGAGAATTGGTTCCCATAATTTGTTAAGCTGGAAAAATTTAGCTGATGTTTGTCCTTTTATAATGGAAGTGGGAGTGCTTGTCCAACCAGGTTTATGCAAAGCCCCAACATTTGCAACAGAAATTTTACAATATCACTGAATTTAATGACAAGGAAAAAGTGATGGCTACCGGAAATGAGCGGTTAAAATATTAACAGCCACTTATTGTTATCATTTGTTTATTTGAAATATATAAACCAGGGCATACTCCTATTCACAAATGAAATTGAAATTAAATTTAGGGAAATTACATCTTATTTGTGCAATTTCACAGTTAACCATGTTTTCCTTCCCATTTCTTCTTTGAAATCGGAAGTAGTCTCTGGACAACTTTTATTGTTAGCCTAAGTTATTGTTGAAAATACCAAACATTTTAACCTATCATTTTCTAATGATGAATTTTTTGGTGAGTAGAAGTTATCACTTAGAAGTCCAATTCACAAATCAAAACAAGAGGTTACTAATCCTTTCAAAAATTAATTCCGAATGTTTTTGAAGCTATTGTCAAGAATTGTATTTATGATGAGCGTAGGGCAGGAATATCAATGGGTCAACGTGGTTTTGTTAGTGGTAGATTAAATACAACTTATATCCATTTATTCGCCAGCTTTGGCATCATAGGTATTAAGCGTTGTAACCAGATAGATGCAGTTTATACCGATTACTCAAATCGTTTCCATAATGTTCATCACAAAATATTGCTTCTAGAGATGAATCCCTTACTGGCTGAGCACGATGGTGTAGCTGCAGCTGTAGTACGTAGCACTGTCGATATTCAATTATTCAGGTGTTCCTCAAGGCAGACATTTAGGACCACTTCCGGTTAATTTATTCTTAATTGGACTTTCATCTAGAATCCGATATTGCAATTGTTGGCTGCATGCAAACGACTTGAAATTATTTACTTAAATCTGAGTTGGAGAAGAAGTTTCAGCGTAATTTGTAGAATCATTTGTTTAAAAATGTAGCCAAACTATATCATTTAGAAGATCGATTAGTCGAAAATGTGTAAAATTATTGTAATACCAACTTTTTGCTAGAGGCAATAATAAATAAATTGCTCTTGTATATTGAAGCAGGACGGAAGTTTTATCGTTCTATCCTACAGCCTGTCGTCATAGGACAAGATAAAAACTGTTTTTCGTCCACAAGCTATCGATGAATTGATCCGAGTTCAAGGTCCAGTACTCCATTGACTTTCATTTGCCAAAATATTAGGGGCGCTTATAAAACTAATGTTTTCAGTTTGCTGTATCCTAACTTATATTATAATTGCGAAAGTGAATTTTTTTCTTTGTAATGCTTTCACGACTGAATGACTGAATTATCGACGGAAAAGTTTCCCAGTTTAACTTTCTAATCACTGCTCTTACTTTAAAAAACATTAATAGTTATATTTAAATAAGTTAATTGAGACATCAAAATGTTAGGAAGTGTTATTTTTGAAAAATCGCGCGAGTTACACAAATGCAAGTCAGCAAACTTGACGACGGAACATTTGTGTTGCTTCGCAACCCATACATTGCGAATGCATCACTTTCCCACGGGAACTTCAAAATATCCGAAGGCCATGGGAAATTGAATGCATTCGCCTTTAATATAATGAAATATAATATGTACCTATCTAGGTACCTATGTAATTGTAAGAAAATCGTTCGGTCGTTGCCGACCGAAATATATTTTAGAGATTCATAAAATAAACGAGAGTCAAACAATCGACATCCAAATCTTTTTTATTTAACTCGCGCGCGATTTAATTGCATGATTCACTACTTGAACATATTTGTTTTGGCGATATTTGGTTTAATACATATTGCAGGAAATGTAATCCAAAGAGTATAAATATAAAATTCTTTTTAATGCTTGTAATGTTTATTAAAATAAAAATACATTTTCAAAATTAGTAAGTACATACCTAAATAAATATTCATAGTCTTAAATGAAACGAAAAAAATATTACAAATTGTTGGTGTATCTAATTGTTTGTGGACCTTGTATGCAATCCACAGAGATCGCGCTTTAAAAAATGGAAATTCCAAAATACAATGCCCATATTGCAGTTTGCAGGCAAGAAGTAAGCACATCAAGCAAAGTCTTTGCTGAATTTACTATAAATAATATTTAAATGTTATTTTGTATTAATATTCTGAATAGATTTTCGTTATTATTTAATTGAAAGTTTTTTTTTTGTAAGTAAAGGAAAGAAAAAATGGGTTTTTTTTCCTTTTGCAATTGGAATAAAAACCCATGAAAAAACGGTAATTACACCCGCGGATTTATTTTGCATTTTGAAAAGGAATTAATGTCGGTGGGCGTTTTTCCTTTAAAAGTGGGAATTAAGGGCCGCGAGCCTTAATTCCGCGGGTCTTATTTCTTACTTAAGGTGGCGCAGACAGTCCATTGTGGACCACGGCCTCAACCAACAATCCTCGCCAGCTAGGCCGGTCCCTAGCCAGTGGCCTCCAGTTGCGCACACCAAGTTGGTTGAGGTCGTCTTATTTCACTCCACCTTAAAGTATAGCATCTTTTCAACAAGTACTAGCAGAGATTCTGGAAATTACGTTCAAAAATTACATAGGCTTTATGCAAACCTTAGTGTTTCTCCGTCAGATTATGTTGATAATATGAACCAGGAAATATCTGTCTTTGAAAACATGGTTATGGTGTTTAAATAAACGTGAAAAGACTCTTATCAATCTGACAAATCATGGTTGAGGCGATAAGAAAACACACGAAAAGTTCTCTTACACCGATAGCTTTTAGCGCCTAACAACAGACTGTCAAATGGTCAAATGAGAATATCCTAGAAAAACCATCTTCATAAGCCCAATATTCTGCTGGTACCAAGAAACTTTAATCTCTATTATTGTCAAATAAACTCGATGGGGAATTGATGTTCTACCCAGATAGACACGTATTCTCTCTTAGGAATTTTCAAATCCCATAAGTGAATTGCTTGTGGACCGTTTAAGATTCAAAAATGTCTCTTATCTAAGAGCATCAGATTTTGAGCACTCTGATTCTCTACTATCAGGCAATAAATTGTGATAGTGTTGCCAGAACAATATGCCCAATTCATTAGCATTTTATTAATTTAAATTAATTGAAACATAAAACACGAAATTGCTTTCAATTTATACGAAAGGTGTTGGTTCTTAGATTATATTGATTAATCAGTGAGCCATTCAAAGGCCAACGATATCGAGAATACGCGCATGATAAGTTGAAAGGGGTAAACAAAAATCCGTCAATCCATATCAGCATCTAACTGCTCCACATTATCATGCCCAACAATGCCTTATACAAAAGGGACTGTGTGCGGACTTAATAAGTTGATGTTTCTATTTCGATTCACACACGGTATACACACGAGTAGTGGTTGGGTAACCTTTTGTCTTTCCGACTGTGAAATGGACATCGGATGGGATTTTGGGTCGTAGCGTCGCGTCGCGTCGGTCGTCGGCGCAGAGTCGGAATCGATGCCCAATCAATGGTCATCCATAAAACTACTCGTGTAGTTATCCCATTCAAGAATTTGAATCAACTAGCGGTCAGTCGGTGCGGTGGTGGTATCGATGATAAGTCTTAGGAGCGGTGAACATTTCCGGCTCTGGAGAAATATAATTCTATTAAATATGAACATGAGAAAAGGGTATAAGGTAGGTATAGGTAAGGTATACGCCTGTGCGATCAGCTCAAGCAGCAGGCAGGCGTGTAGGCGCGTTCTTGTCTATCTCCGACACAAGCACCGCACCACCGCATCGGGTCAAGAAACATTAATTTAATCTAATTAGGTGGAAACAGATCGCACTCCACGATTTTTTGTTCGTAAACTTTTTTGAACTATCTTTGTTCGTGAAGATAGATTTTTTTGTTCCTTGACAGCTTAAGCTGGTATTAACGATAGTTTGATGCAGTTGGCTGTTAAAGATCATCAAATGGGAAGCTTCAAAAAAAACCTGAAAACTGGCAGTTCTGTATTGTTTAATTTATAAAGCTTCAAAATACTGCACTGTAAGAAATTGAATAGATTAATTTACAATCAATATACACTTTGATTTTATATCTGTACGGGTTCTTAGAATAAATTGTTGCTTTAACAACTTTCTGGTTTTTTTTTTTTTTTTTGTTAAACTCAATTTTTCAAAAACATTGTTGGCTTTAGTTTTCCTGATTTGTCGATCTATCGAAGCCTTTGATGTCAATTCATTTAGCTCAAAATTCACCAAAGGCATACAAGTGTCATCATTTTTGTAAGCCAAATATTAATTTTGACAGTCAAAATGACTGACCTCTTTATTTTAGTATGTATTTTCCAAAAATATTGAATCTAGAGTAAATTCAGCTATTCTTCTAGGAATTACATAACTCAAGTGAGGTTGAAATACAAAAGTAACTGAGTTTTATAATTTACATGAGCTTAATTTATAAAATATTTACTTGAGATTTTAAGTTAATTGTCAAGTTAAAAGAAGAGAGTTGTCAATTCTTTTAATTTTATAATGGCTTAAGATTAAATGATTGTTTTCATCTTTAAGCCTAGTCAAGTCTATATTACTTATGTAGTTTCATTTTAATATTAATAGATTTTAAAAATCCAAGAACTGTCTTTGACAACTCTTATTCAGAGTTTGACGTCAGCACCACTTACTGGATCCATCAAAGATAACCATAAGTCTCGACCAGCCGTTTAGAAGGACAAGAATTCATTTTTAATCCAGATTTCGTTTCTCTCCTCGAGAATCACTTGTTGTGTTGTTGAAATTGCTGATTTTGTTTTATTCCCGCCGAACTCTCTGTTCTCAGAGTGTAACAAAGTTACACATTTTCCTACCGCACCACCCCCGATCACCTCAATGATTTTCTATTAAAACCATCACGTGACGCAATGCCCGCCGCTGCAGCAAATCCGATTACCGCGGTACTGCCATTAACTTCCAAATACCTATACCAGAAGAATGGGCAAAAACATCTATCATGCAAGGAGAATTACACATTTACAAGTATTTTTAACTTTTGGTTTTATAATTCACATTTTCTTCTTTCAGAAATATTCCATAAGTAGAAGTACAATTTGTATGGGAAATTAAACTCCACCCTCCACCTCCCTAACATTGGAAGAAGATTTATTTTCAAATAGAGTACTGGGAATAGAGATCTCACGAAGGTTCGCTGCGGGGAATACCAGCAGAAGCCTGAACCTCACCAAGTTTTTTAATTAAAATTTGCTAGGTACCTTTTATTTTCGTGGAGCGCTTCTTTTGGGAATCAATCTCTATACAGAGACAGACCACCATTAATTGTCGTGGAGTAAACTCTACAGACCAAGTTGTTAGGGACCGTTTATTTTCGTGGTGCGCTTCCTTTAAGAGTCTCTACAGACCACCGTTTATTGTCGTGGAGAAAATTCCACAGACATAGTGATATTATATGAATTGAATCGTTTTTTTACGGTTATGAAATTATCTGTTAGAAATGTTTTGGTATATAAAAAGTACTGTTGTTTCGGAGTTAAACACTGAGTTTTCGCTTTCTTTGGGGACCAACCTCCCTGGATATCGCTCCTCAGCCTAAGTACAACAAAATAATCACAACTGGTTCCCACGATGAACCTCTTAACGGAGTATGTTTTGATATATTACACTTTATCCCGAAAAAATGTTATGACTTACTCCATCATACATTTTTTCATACAGAGCAAAATTTACTATATTTCACACATATACATGTAAATACAATTTTAGCCAAAACACATATCTACATAAAAACCATCTAGTATTGGTTACTAATAAGTATAGGTAATAACTTAAACCAAAAGATTACATCGCCTAATGTTCCTAGCTTTCATGAAAACAAATCAAAATGGTGGTACCTTTGTTATATAAGCTACTGTACCAACTATGGAGCGGAGCCACTACTATTTTCAAATTACATTATATAAAGCTTTTCATAACGATGTTTTGAGGCGCTAGAGGGCGACACTGTCAAACGCAACTCCAGAGTCTTATAGATTTAATTAACAATGGTTGCACAATTCTGTGAATTGTTGGAGTCAAAGTAAAACATAAAATTGTGACGTTAAGAAATTGATCCCTCAATCATCTGACAGAAATCTGTTGAAAACACAAGATTTCTCAAAGTGATATATATGTATCTCCATATTCATTGCCTTATTACTGAATTGTGCATTGTATCTTTATTCCCGATAGGTAGGTATACAAATGTGAATCTTTTTAGTATTTAGGTATAACTTAAAATATGCAAAAATGTAAGAACTTAAGTATGTGTACCGATATCTTATAGCTAGGTATGGGTAGGGTATATGCTGTATCTCTCAACTTTAAGATCTGCGCATAATAATTAAAAATTGACGTTCCACGCATTGCCAACTTCGGCGTTCATTCGTTGGCATTCACCAAAATACATTTTATTATCTTGTCTTTGATTTGTTTCTTGGTTTTGTCGGTATGTATCTATACATCTCGCACAAGCTATAACAAAAACAACAACAACAAAGTATTAATTCCAAAGCCCAACACCTTCTTGCCAGTTCAACCTCAAACACACGCACCGCATCCCTAAAACACCAGACTTTGTGTCGGAATCTTATATAAACAGAGCACTCTCCTCAAAGGAACCAAAAAAGACCACCATCACCACCTGGGACGCCTCGCCTGGACCAGGTCCACTGCCCAAATAACAATAAAAAATATATTTAAAAAAAAAAATTAATTTGAATCGAAATCGAGGAGACAAAAAAGACGCTGAATAAAAACGATCCAAAACTGCTGCCCTCGGATAATGGTCGTGTTTTGTGGACAATCAAATAAAATAACTGATCGTAGTTTGTGATAAGTTAATTTCCTTTTTATGTGTTCTGCTCAAGCGCCTTATCTCGCTCCAGATCAAAAAGAGGAGAGAAAACATTGCGCCCCCTGTCGCAGCGATCGGTCGTCGCTTCGATGGGACTTGGACCAGGACCGGGACAAACAACGACAGACGTGACGACTAAAAGTGATGCAGACGTAGTCGTCCCATAACATGGGACAACGCGGACCAACTATACACCTCCAAGGCGAGCGACCAAGCTATAGAAGGCACGTATACGCAAGCAAACGCACCTTAAAGCGCATACAGAGCTTACGCAGCCCAAAAAATGTGGGCACCTACATATATGTATAGGAGTTACCTATGTTATTGGGCGTATACTTTATTTGGGGTCTCCAGGATGGATTTATTGTCTTGGATTGCATTAAAAAGACATAAAATTTGTTATTATTTCAATTTGGAGCTCTAAATTGATTTCTTGGAGACTAATGAGGAAGTTTTAAGCTCCATATTAGGGAACACTGCAGTTGACACCTTTTTTATGTTGTCTTAGCGGCATCCGATCAGTCGATGACAATTCAATTCCAGAATTCTATCCCAACCCATTAGTAGCATAAAGGTATTAGGTATATAGGCTAGATGATATTACATTACGGGTTTAGGGAGCAAAATTGTGGCGGCAAATGAATTCTAATTTTAATTTACACAAATTATGGAAACTAGAGTTTTTCTTGAATTGATTTTCCAAAGCATTTTCTGGACTTTTTTCTAAGCCATGTTCAGAAAGATTCTTTGAGGGAATTTAAATAGACCATCTGGAGAAGAAAATATGTATCACGTAGGTACTTTTGGGGATTTAATTGCTCCTGAGTTAGATGCAAAATTGTAGGTACAGTGTAGTACGATATGCCAAAAAAAAGTGTGAAGGAATGTGTGATGGTTTTACATTCAATCCTAAAAAAATATTTCAGATCTAAACACATGTCAAATCGTATGAGATCTGCGCTGTCATATTCTGTTTCCACACTTTTATACACTTGCTTCATCACACATTTTTTACATGTCGTATTACACTGTGGGATAGTGTGGAACTACCTTTAGTGGTACTTAAAGTTTTAAACGTAGTAGATATATGCAAACATATCAGCTGGTTTCAAATTACACTTCAATTCACGCGCACCAGTTTTGACAGTGTCGCACTGAGGTAGGTCGTCCGCTTCACGACAATTAAGAATTTCAACGTCTTCTTTTTTAGTAAATCAGCCGCACCCCATTTTATTTCATATGACTGACTTAATTCAAAAGCATGTCAGTAGTGTCATACTAGTAAAACTGTCTATACTTGTTCAAAAATCACAACTGTCAGCTTTTCAACAAAACGCCAAACAGTTTTTTGACGACTTATTACTTTTTTGAAAAAGCAATTTTTTTTTTAAACTTTAAATATTTTCATTTATGATGGCGCTAATAAAATAAAACGATTTTCATTCCGGAAGTGTAATATCAAATATTAACGAACGATAGCAAAAACGACGATGAATTAGTATTTTGATGTGAAAATGCAATTAGGGAACCTGAAAAATATTCTGCAATGTCAAAATTATGGAAAAGGCCATAACCAAGGTCATTAACCGAAAAGGGATTTCTCTTAGTCTAGACCTAGATCAATGAATCTTTATAATTTTCATAAAAGAAACCGAAATAGGTAATTGTTTTTCCTTGTTTCTGCTATGCTAAATAAAAAGTTTTAGAACATTAAATATTTCCAATGCAAGTTGTACCTACTGCCTTATAGCACAATGAGAAAATCGCTGAAGCTAAGAAACTAGTTGTGGAACAAAATGTCAAAAAAAGCACTGAAGTTTTATTTTTCAATCAAAAATCGTGTTTGGTATATTTCGATTGTTTTTTTTTTTCCTTTTTCTTTTGAATTGTCAAAAATTCATCGCAGCTCGGCTACATTCTGTACTACAACTGCAACTTCACATTGTAGCCGTGGTAAATGAATTGCTTACTTTTAACTTTGACAGTGCTTCGTAGTTCGGCTGCAGCTACACCTTTTTGCCAAAGCAGGTAAGCATTTTTTGTTCTTCAAAATAAACAAACATTTTTTGTGAACGAACTCATTTAAAACGTCATGTTATACTGCGCTGTCATTAGGGCCGAAATAAGGTAATTTGAAAATTTGCTAAGTGTTTTCATCTAGGTTTGCGCATTTGGTTTGACACCAAGCTATCTTCCTTCTTTTTTTCTTTTCATTCTTGTTTCTTGTTTTGTTTTGTTGACTTTTGCCGTTGCCAAGGATTTTGTTTCTAAATTGACATTTCAGAAAATATATGTTCAATTATTTTCAATTTAGTTGCATTTGATTTATTTTCACAAAATTTGCAACTCAATTTAGTCCAAATACAAAAATTTTGATACTTGATTTTGTATGAGAAAAGAAATCGAATTTAGAAATTCGCTTTCCGAAATCACAGCATTTGTCTAATGAAAACGTAGTATTACTTTGATTAACAACTTCAAAAATTCTTTCAAGGGTGGAAATATATCCATATGAAAATCGTAGAATTATTAAATCAAAACTCTTAAAAATAAAGCCTTACCTATACTGTGTTTTCATTGAGGCAAATTTAATAATTTCGTAGCAAATTTCAAAATTTTCATTTCGGAATTGTATCAATTCGACCTCGTTTCGGAGAAATTAGGTTACAAATTAAGTGAAATCGTTCAACGCCAAACTTTATTCTAGTACAATATTAACTCAATGAGAAAAAAGAGAAGCTGATAATGTAAATAATATGAAAATATACCGAGTTGTCAAACAAAGAAAACTCAAATGACAACACTTTTCTTCTAATTTCGAAACAAGCTAATTTCGACCTTGATGGAAACGTAGAATAAAAGGTACTACGTTTTAATTAGCTCATTTCGAAACGTAGTATAGTACTACGTTTTCATTGGGGGCCAAATTGAGTTTGCTTATTTAATTTGACAACTCGCAGGCTAAAGTGGCAGATTTCGGGACGGCGAATTTGGGGCAGATACTCATATATTACTGTGTACTTAAATATCAGGTTCACATAAACAATTCAACATGTAATATGTTGAAACGCTAAGTACAAGTTGTAACATAGTTTTTCAGCAGTGATCAGTCAAGCTCGTTTTTGATTTCTTGATTCATGGATCAAATTTACCTAAACCTTTGGAATCGGTGAGTTAACTCTTAAACCACTCTTGAGCCATCATCGTCTTAACTTTTTTTATGCAAACAAGAACCGAGGTAAATGATTTTGAATTTTGATCTGATCACTTGGACAGCGCTACAGAGAGGCCGTACAGAATTTCTGGCACGAAGTCCTAAGAACTTTGTAATCAATATTGGTTGATTGGACCGTTAAATTTCTAACACGAAATAAAGCGCAGAAATGCTTTTGAATTTGGATAAACTGGAAACGGTCGTAATAGTTGTTTGGTGGAAGTTTTTTTTTTTTTTTGAAAGAATAAACAAAGTGAATGTTCAAATTAAGCTTTCTACTTCTTCTTCTAGATTTTATCACTGTTACTTGCCAGTCTGTAAGATTATCTTTGAGATTTTTTCGTGTACATAAAATAGCAAATTTTTAATATTTCGAAGAAAAAGTGATGATATTATATAAAAGACATAGAAAAGAGACAGACGGAAACAAATTATGATGGAACACCAACTGAAGATATTAGAATGACTGTGACCTGTGAGTGATATCCTTTCAAAGTCAGCACATTTCTCATCCTCATTGGTGCAAATCGAGAGGTTTACTAGACAATTGTATTTCTAGCTAAATTATTTGAATTTTCATCATCAACCCTCATAAAAAATTTATTTGAAGATTTTCATCCTCGCCTACTAGTACTAGGAGCAATGGAGTAAATCCGCCTCTGGTCATGCTGTCGTCCAATCAACATTCTGAGATGAATTTGAATGATTCTATAAAATCTTTCTTCTGATTTCTTTAGAAGATGAAATGTTTCAAAAATAAGAAGCAGTCTGTTATAACTTTCGGAAAAAAAATGGAGGAAATATCATATTAATACGCAAATGAATAATAGTTTAGTGTTTAGAAAGATGAACTTATGAATATATCCGTAATGTATTTACTGATCAAACTGCTTTTTTTTTCTTTTTTTTTTTATAATGCACACGCGCTCAAGGGGTTTGTTATAGCCCTTTTAATGATGGGTCACAGCGCGAGCGATAGGAAGTTAGGAAGGAAGGGAAAGGAGGTGTCGATGAACATTGATCTTGAATGTTTGAAGATCAAAATGGCAAGGAAAAATTGTGCCAGGCAATCCATTCCACATTCGTGTTGTACGGCTAAAGAAAGAATCTCTATATTTCACGGTACGTCCGAAATTGGGCTCAAGTGTAAACTGATAAGCGTTCCTAGCAAGACGAGTATTACGGGGGAAATGTTTAAGGGGTGGAACGCAGCTGGCTACCTCGAGTGAGCATTTTTTGTAAAAGAATCTGTAAAATAAGGAAAGACATGAGACATTTCGACGATGTTCGAGTGACGGAAATGTTTCCATAATGTTTCTCTCTCCTATCAATTTTAACGCTTTTTTCTGAACTCTGTCGAGCAGGTGGAGAAAAGTTTGAGAAGCACCTGCCCAGAGATGGGAGTTATACTCGAGTTTAGGGCATATAAACGCTTTGTAAATTGTAGCCAGATCAGAAGGGGTGAAAAACTTCTTGCATCTATTAAGAAAGCCTAAGCATCTTGCAGCATTCTTGGCAATCTCAAGTATATGATCATTCCAACGAAGATTGTCACTGATACACATACCGAGTACTGATAGCTTTTCGGCCTCCTCGATGCAAGTACCATTCATGGATAATGGCATAGGGGGTATGTTTAGCTTTAACGACAAAAGACAGCATTGAGTTTTCGACGCATTAAACTCCACACGATTTCTAGTACCCCAATTCACAATGCTGTTTAAATCATACGATTTCGTTGTAATAACACGTCCGAAGACGAAGGCCGTGAATTATCAAACGTATACGAAAAGCTGAGGGTTGAGTCGTCAGCAAAACAATTTAATGGATTAGAAGTCACAGACAAGAGATCATTTATAAAAATGAGAAAGAGAGTCGGAGACAGAACGGAGCCCTGGGGCACACCAGCATTTATTTTGTGGAGATCAGACTTGAAACCGTCTAATACAACTTGTATTGAACGGTCCAGAAGATAGCTTCTAATCCAACGAATAAGAGTATCATCGATACCAAATGCAAGCATTTTCGATAAAAGAGCTTCATGCCAAACTCTATCAAATGCCTTTGAAATATCAAGCGCAATAATCTTGCTTTCGCCAAAGCGATGCACAGATTTGTTCCACTGTTCGGTGAGATATGCCATCAGATCACCAGTGGAACGATTGCTGCGAAAGCCGTATTGCCGGTCATTTAAAAGCTCCCGATCTTCGAGATATTTCTTGAGCTGACGATTTATCAGCGTTTCCATGACCTTGGAAAGAAGGGACGTAAGTGCAATTGGTCGGTAGGAGGAGGGGGAGGAGGAGTTACCTTTCTTTGGGACGGGCTGGACAAATGCTGTTTTCCATCTACTAGGAAAGATTCCTGAACGATAGGAGCGATGAAAAAGCTTACGCAGTGGTTTTGCCAGAGATGAAGAACACTTCTTCAGAAGAATAGGGGGTATACCATCCGGGCCAGCGGATTTGTGTATATCAAGATCTTGAAGTACTCTTGCTACTGTACGAGTGCTTGCACTTTTATAATGTTGAATAAAAATGAGAACAGTGGCATTCCTCTTTTCCAGCAACATTTAATATCAAATTTATTCAAATTTGTAATAATTCATAAAGCTGTACACTACCGTCATGGGGCCCTGGACCTCGGGGGCCCCAAACATATAATTGGTACTATTGTCACGGTAGTTCCAATGCCCGGCCCTGCTTTCACCACACTATACTCAATCCCTTGCTGTCTTTTTTTTTTTTTTTTTTTTTTGTAATATACGAGTAAATATTCAGTGAGCCTCATTCACAGTTATTGTGGAATTGACCTTCTGTTGCTTATAATTTGTAACCTCCTTTTAAGTACGTTATAATTTTTTAAACAATGTGATGCCAATAAAACTTCATCAATTTAGCCACAAAAATATGCATTCATCCTCATATACTGCGTTGCACTTTCAGATACTATTACTTGGTGGTTTGATGGGACAGGGACAGGTGATGATGATGATTCAACCACTAAACACTTTGGCATTTGGCTTCACCTATAATAAAAATTAATTTAAGAAATAAAAGAAACACCACCACCACCGCAGCGCAGACTAAAGTCTTATAAGAACCAAAGGCCCGCCAAATAGAATGTCAATCCGCAGGGGCACCCCGTCAGCGGGTGATGATGAAACGGGCCAATAAATGCAAACGAAAGGCCCAGAGCAATTTATTTTATCGCCTGAATCGAACTTGTTACTTGTTTTCAAGGCACACTAACAGGACGAAGCCATAAAAACGCTGTTCATTGATAAACAGTCGCGTTTTCATATCACGAGCCAGGTCCAGAGCCAGAGACTTCAAGTCTAAAGCCAACTTTTGGCTTGCAGTCGCAGCTCGCATATATAA
This sequence comes from Platycheirus albimanus, assembly GCA_916050605.2. Classification (NCBI taxonomy): domain Eukaryota; kingdom Metazoa; phylum Arthropoda; class Insecta; order Diptera; family Syrphidae; genus Platycheirus; species Platycheirus albimanus. The sequence goes on along the minus strand of OU696697.1, from coordinate 28,943,636 downwards.
ATACGTTTTGTGTTTTTTTTTTGGTTTCTCCTGTTGGCGTCTTTTTTACGTGGCTGAATCATTTGGGACACGTTTCCGTAAATTTATAAATAAATTGTTGTCCTGGTATTGACGCTAATTTGCGGATTAGTTGCCTCGGAGTGCCGGTGGTGGACGAGTAAACGAAAACGAAGAAGAAGAAGACGACCGGACACTGTTAACAACTGTTTTATGGTATTAAAAATAAGATTTCTTCCTTTTTAACCCCCTTCCTGATGATGGTGCGGTGGAGAGGTGGTATTATATGAGGTAAAGAGTCTGCAATTGTATTTGATACGTCGACACAAGTCATTTAGATAAGGAAGCCGTTTGTGATGTCTAATTTGAGTTTTATGCAGATGATGATGGGTAAAACGATTTGGGACATGCAAAAGAAATTCAAACTCAAGTTAATGCAATATCCTCTCTCGTTAAGAATTAAATGTATGTTGTCTTTTTCATTCCTGGATCTTCATTTGGGACATCATGCGAAAATACAATCAAAATTATGTAAAGCCTGGGGAGAAGGTGGAACTAATTTTGGAAGGTGCGCTTTTTGGAAGATCGTTTCTTAGCGCAGCTGAACACACACTTTTCTTTAGATTTGAGTTTTTTTGTAACCATTTTTAGGGTTAAAATTCAAACGTTTCCTTCTCCAAATGATCATATTAGATGAGGAGTCAAAATACAAGCTGGCGCAAAGGTTTTTATCCGAATTTCTTGGGCTGACTTTTGTACATGAATGTACAACTCTGAGTCTGCTCTTGACCTTTGTTTACTTGTTGTCTCAATTTTTTTTCCAGTTAATGACAATTTGGACACGATGAATGGCATCTTCCATCATTCTTTCCAGAACGTGAATGGAATGCAGAAAAAAAGTCTGGAATGGCAATCTGGCAACCATGATGGCCAGCGTAAATCACCGAGAAAGCCCGGAAACGCAGCTTTTAGAACTTTGGTTGTGGCTCGTGCCGGGAGGAGTAGTTTATTTTTTTTTTTATTTTTATTTTTTTTTCCGTACTTTTGTAAAAACGACGTTGATTAAGGGTTCATCGTCAATGGCGGACGCTACATAATGATGATAACCATTTTTGTATGGCTCAAATTGAACCATATGGATCTAGACGACAGGTGGTTGCAGCAGGCGTCCGGCACTGGCACCTGCCACACCGAAAGCCACGATTAAATAAACGTCTACCCGCCTTTATTGAAAAACTCTATAGAAGATACTCCGGTTTCTTGGCTCATTGATGAAATGATAGTTGTAAGGAGGTTCAGAGTCAACGGAACTTGAGGGGTCTAAATGAAGGAAAAATCTTGATCTAGTCGAATATGAGAAGAGCCGTATGTCGAAGAAATTACATTAGCGTAGAGTGAGATACCGGAATGTTTGATCACCATTTCAATTTCATTTATAAAATGAATAGAAAGTAAAGGCCCTAAATGGCTACCTTGCGGTACCCCAGATCTTGTAATTGACAAATTGAAAGAACGACTTAAGATATACATAAATGCCTTCAAAATGATTCTGTTATAACCCTTGTTTTTTTTTTATAATACACTTGCACTGAGGGGGGTATGAATAGGTACCCTTATAATGAATTAACATGTGCAAGCGAGGAGGAAAGGAATAGAAAGATAGGAAAGAAAGGTGGTACAGAGTAGAGTGGTTTGAAATTTTAGGTGATAACTATATCATGAAAATCATCTGAAGTGGTTGAGTTGCCACAATAGGATTTTAGAGCCTATATTTTCGAATATTTTGTTTCTTAATTTTAATTTAGAAAATACCGTTTTTAAAATAACGGTCTTTTCTAAATTCAAAAGCTTCTTTTGAGTTTTTGTTTGGTTTTGCCTTGGTTATCTCTCTTTCTCTCTTGTACATTTTTAGTACCTATTTAAAAACATTTAAGAATATGTGTGGTCCTTTTGAAATAGTCCTTCAACTATATTAAAAGCTATAATATGTAAAATTTTTCAATACTTAATACTTTAAGACATTGGCAACATTGAACCAAGTCCAGAAGAATCCAGCTAAGTGTTTGTCACCCCCAGCTCACACTTTGCTAACTGATAACAATCATATTCGCTAAACTTTCCACTCGAATCAACAACATGACATCCGTGTTATTGTTCCAACATCGTTCGTAATAATAATCCACATCCACATAACGGTAACTTGGTATCCTTAAGTATACGCTACCTATGTTACATTTACTCACCTAACCTTGCACGAACTATCGCAGCTATAAAGCCTTTGTGCTTCTTGGGCTTTACAACATGAGCCATTTTGCCAACTCTATTCGTGTGAGAAGTCCTCTTTTTTATTTTTTTTATTTTGTAGTGTAAATGTTGTAACTCATGGTCGCCTCTTGGCTGTTTAATTTATTTTGTTTTGCCATTTTAGCTGAACGTTTGTTTTATAAAATAATAATTGCATTCGGTTTATAGTTGGCTGTTGGCGTAATTATACAAACGAACGTTAATTTTTGTTAATAATGCTAAGCGCTTTCATGGTAAATTCAGTTGCGTTTTGTGTTGTGTATGGTTTGGTTTGGTTTGTTTTAAGCCTTGAAATGTCCTTTTGTCATGCAACTTGTGTATATGTGGTTCAAATAGTTTTGCAAAATCATGGGTAGTTCTATTTTTGATTTGTGTTATGGACCTACAAAAAAAAAGAATAAAAAATAATTGGGGAGGAATAACTTTGATTAGAGCAAGCGTTGAGGATTTTAATTCCGAATTGCCTGTTTTAATTTGGCGTTTCTCAGCACTTGGACTGTTATAGCGAGTTTCATTCACGAAAAGAATTGCTCTTTCTGTCAAAAGAATTGACCTTTTTCACTTTTGAGAGTTTCATTCATTCAAAAAGTGCAATTCTAGATCGATTCTCAACACGAAAGAATGCATCTCTCATGGGTTGGGAGAATCGTTCTGAATACTTTTCTGTCAAACGTCAGATGAGAAATAGTTAGTTATTTTTTGTTGTTTGTTGTGAAATTGTGCCAGTATGTAATAAATATAACAAAAATAAACAAATAATGAACGAAGAACTTAATATGTACTTTAATTATCCAATTAATTATCAATTATCTAATTATTACTTTTTCCAATGACAAAAGACAAAAATGAAATGACAAAAAGTATACTTCAAATTGACATGGATACCCAAAACAAGTTTCATTCAAAAGGGCAATTCTCGATTTTGAGAACAATTCTTCCAAATTTGAATGAAACTCGCTATTAGGCTAATGCTGCGTCTAAAATTAATTGAACTCGCAGAATTTCCAAAAATGCAAAATCGATAGACCACATGAAATAGCATCGTCCGAAGTGACACTTTAAATGTCATTTTTTGTATGGTTTCTATTTTGACGTTATCGGGGCGAGACTGTGATGCAGCCGCAAGGTTCATCAGTTTATCAACCTAGTCGCAAAGTAGGAACTACACCATGAAGTTCCACAGCAGAGTATAGTGTTTTTTTTAAGGCAAGACTGCACTAGGTGTAACTGCACTTCAGTCGAAGGGCACTGTAATTGCACTGCACATTATAAAATTCTGTGTATGAAGAACTGCCGAGTGCAGTTCCGCCTAGTGCAGTCCAGCCTTTAGTTTATAGAAAGTATATTTTGTCGCGTAATATCAAAGCATTTCTCAGACGTCACATAACTGGCTGCGTACAACGGTGTAGCTGCAGCAGTAGCAAGTATAGCAATGTCAAAGTTAAATATACGTCACGTAACGTAAATCTTATTGCACGGCTACAAAGTGAAGTAGCAGCTACGGCATAGAGAGCAGCTGAAGTACGAGTCGACTCGACTCCAACTTCACGAACGTGCTGCGCTGCAAAACAACAACAAACCAAAATGGCAGACATGATTTTTGTTTGAGTTCAGTACAACACATTGTATTCGTGTAAATTAATACGTGCTAGTGTTGCAGCTACACCATTTTGCGCAGCCAATAATGTGGTCTTAACTTTAAACTGCAGCGGCCTGTCACTTATGTCAATTTATGCAAACTATAGTGGTGTTTTGTTGGTGCTACACCATTTGACAGAGTTGATCTGATTCTAAAATGTGTTACAAAGTAGATCAATTCAATGCTGAAGATCAGTAAGGCATAGCTACTTTTCTAGTGATCAAAGAATACAAATTGATTCAAAGCTAAACGTCACATGCCTAATAATTTACTTATAAACCAAAACTCCCGGTGGCAGAAATTGGAACCATGATCGTTTTCTCAAAGTATCGAAGCAGTTGTCATTTTAGTATAATTCTCAAAAACAGATTGATTTTTCTCAAAAAAAAATAATATAAACCAATATTATTGCTTCCCATATTATGGAGTACGAAACGTCAGAAGTGAGTAGAACGCTGCCAGTATACTACTATTTTAGCAACTCAGCAACACTTTTTAAAATGAATGCGTTTCACGGAGCATACACTCTTTTGAATAACTTTAAAACCAAATCGTTGAAACGTAAGAAGAAGCTGATACATTCAATCTCTTGCCTTCATATTACGATCAACATTGAAACAGTTTGTCATGGGAATAGTGCATAGTCACATGCAAATGTATGATGGAAACAGTGTTGGTGTTAGGCATAAGGACTATTATGCCATTTTGTGGTGTGTTGAATGCACGCAATGTCAATTACTTGCATTGTATGTTTAAAAAACGCCCGCTCAAATGATTGCGACACGAAAGTATTTATAAGATTCCGTTTTTCCGTTTTGCAGTTATGAAATGCCCGTTAGTCGTTACCGTCATCGCGGCATAGTCGGCATTGTTATTATCCCCTATATGTACCTACATGCCGCAGAACTCAAGTGCTTGAAAATGATAAGGACGATGATGGTGATATATGGGGTAGAGGGGAAGTTTACTTCCGTAGGTATTAGTGGGAATATAAATGGTTTGCAAGGACTTTTCATGCATACACCTCAGGGAATATAGGACTAAGGAACTAAGGGGAAAAAACAACAAGGAAAGGGCTTTCATGCACAGGGAACATAACATATTTTGCGTTTTGTTATCGACGGTTTTAGAGCACAATTTTGTAATTGCACCTCTTAGACTCATAGCGCTATAACGGTATAATTGATTGCCCTATTTCGAGCTGATTTGAACAGTTGACATGCCATTTAATGGAAAAAAAATTTGCTTTGGATATGGTATAAAGAATTGTGAAGCACAGGTTGTTGATGTAATGAGACAATCAAATAAACTTCGGTTTGAGTAAAAGGACATTCACAAACTTGTATGTAATTCTTTGAATATGAGCTAAAAATTGATAAAACAATTAATTGCCTTAGAAAGAAACATGAGCTTATTTTGTTCAACATTTTTAAATTCGACTCGAAATTACAATATCAAGTGAATGAGAAGAAGGGAAGCTTAAAATGTAAAATGGAAGAAGAAGGAAATATATCGAATTGTCTAACAAAACTCACAAACGTATGTAAATAAAAACACAAAATGAGGTTATTTCGTCCCTATTGAAAACGTAGTACATATCTCCCACAACTTCCTCCTGATCAACTGAAGGGAAGTCTATCATCTCCCAATTAGAATAACTTATCGTGTCTAGCAAGCCATTGCTTACCAGTTAGGTATTGTAACGAAGTTACAACTTTCCACCTTCCGCCCGCCACCCAAGGCACACATTCACTCTAGGAATCATCACAGTGCAACAACAATTTCATCACCCGATTAAGCATCGATTGATGAAATAACCGCCGCCATATAATTTACCCGCCGCCGACCGAGTCCTCCTACTTCCATTCATACACCAGAACACCGCCGACCGCCACCGACGGAGCCATTCCACACCACATCATACACAACGACACCATCAATCACCATAGACCAAGGCATTCCACACACTCAACAAAAACAACCACCGACAACACCCGCCAACCCTGGGCCCCTTTAGCCATTGAAATAGACCTCCAACCATTTGCAATAGCCAACACATTAGCAAGCGACAAAAGAACTCAATAATGAAATATTTATAGGTAAATTTGCATTTTATCTTTCAATTCACACTGTGTCTTTACAGAAATATACATAAGGAGGAGTGGAAAATACACCGAAAATCAGATTCGAAATCTCCGCCAGTGGTTTCGGTGCTAATCAAACGCACCAAGGAATTCGTATCTCGCTTTAAGGCATACTGTATGGGAATACCAGTCAGCAGCTTAAAATTAATTTTTGGTATTTATACCGTGAAAGAGCTCACCGTCACCGTTTATGTCGGCTTTTCTCTCCGCTGTTGGTCGTAGAGAATCGCTAGACCGGCAATAGGCCACCAGTTCATGTCGTGGATTGTTTACTTTACAGAGTACACACCACAGACCCGTTTATGTCACAGCTATTGCTTCTTTAAGCAATACTGTAGACCGAGTTTATACTCAACTGTTTATGCCGTAGTCCCTTCATTTAAGTAAGGAGGAATTACAGGCCGAGCTCTGCTCAACCGTTTATGTCGGCTTTTCTCTCCGCTGTTGGTCGTAGAGAATTGCTAGACCGGCCATAGGCCACCAGTTCGTGTCGTGGATTGTTTACTTTACAGAGTACACACCACAGACCCGTTTATGTCGCAGCTATTGCTTCTTTAAGCAATACTGTAGACCGAGTTTATACTCAACTGTTTATGCCGTAGTCCCTTTCCCTTCATTTAAGTAAGGAGGAATTACAGGCCGAGCTCTGCTCAACCGTTTATGTCAGCTTTTCTCTCCGTTGTCCATCGTAGAGAATCGCTAGACCGGCAATAGGCCACACGTTTATGTCGTGGACGGTTTCTTAGGAACCCCACAGACCTAGTCTTAAGTTGAAGTTTGAATTAAAATATATTGAATAAAATCAATTGTTAATTTAATTTTCTATTTATTAAATTTTGATTGTTAAAAAGAAAATGTTAAATTGAAGTATTATATGCAATACATTGTTAAGTTTAAGAAAAATAATAAAAGATTTGGAGTTCGCTACTTCTAAAATCAAAAGTTTTCGCTTTCTTATTGATACGCCCGGGACACCGACGAGCTAACCTCAGCATCTACACAAAAAAGCATCACAGTATGTTCACCTATTAACTGTCTCTAACCTTTTTTTTTCGTGTTAATTTTGCAGAATTAAGTTCGGATTTTGTGTCAATGAACAGAACGTTTTGATCTCTGAAATAGAACTTTCCAACATTACAATAACTGCTGAAGCTTCTTTGGTCATATTTTACTTGTTTTATTTGTTAGAAAACCCAAAAGCATTTCATTAAACATCAATTTGCTTTTTATCTTTCCAATCTGTATCTGAAATCGGTTTTTGATTATCTATCTGATTTCATTATAGATAAATACACATAAAATGGTTGAATTATTTAACAACATCTGCCAAATGATTTAATTTTTTATTAACAACACTAAACACAATGAATTTATGTGCAATAAGTATTTAACTTTATTGTTTCCCGCATTTTTGAAAGAAAAAAGAAAAATAAATAAATCTTTTGTCTCAATTGCGTAACATTGTTAATGATTAAAATTTATACAAAATAAATTGTCACAAATTACAATCTAATATTCGGCAAAATTGTTTAAAATTTTTATATATTTCCAACCTCTAAATCAAGCCAATTCAAATGCAAATACTGATGCATGAATTTTTTATACTTTAATTTATAAAAGCTTTGTTTTAAACAGGCACATATTTTTAATCTTTTAATTAATATTGAAACGAAGCATTTAAAAAAATTTGCATATTTTTTTGGAAATATATTCAAAATGTTTATGAATACCGATGGATACCGCATAGAAATTGAATACTTACTATTTGAGCCCGATACCGACATATTTTAGCACTCAATTAATTTGTGCGACAAACCAACAAACGGTCGATCACTAATTTCTTCCAATTTGAATTTTTTTTATCGTGTTGACCAAGAAAAGATATGCGGGTAGGATTAAGGTAAAATGTATCTACATCTTGTCAAACATATAGCTTGATTGTGATTTTGAAAATCTCATATGAATAAGGAACTAAACACGTTTTCTTTCTGATTTAGTTTATTTAATTCTATTTTAAACTGGAACCAACCATATTATTAAGTTAACAGCCATTTAGGCAATTTGTTTGTTGGGGTACACGAAAAATGTGTTTGTGTTTTGTGCAGCCATTTGCTATACGTGTTAACAGGGTGTGGTATTTTTAAAGCACAATAATGGTACATGTTTTCAAACTTATTTGTTTAAAACTTTAATCAAGACCAATTTATTTTTCTTTTACAACAAAAATAAGTAGATAATTAAGCAAGCTCATTCATTAGCAATGATACTACAAATTTCGCACAAGAAATATAAAATTAATATCTTATTAAATAAGTTAATTACTTTTTTGATGTTTAGGTATTGTTCTTTGGGTAGGTACTCCGTACTCCTTTAAAACAATTTTTGGATGTGCAATTTAGTTTTAAAAAAAGCAGTAACAGATTTCAATTAAATTGATATTGCTGTTGGTGTTGTCAGCATAGAAAGCGACCGACAAACGAACGTGATTTTCTGGAATGGATACGGTTAAAACAAGATTTAAATAAAGTACACATAAACGCCCAGCGGTGAGTGCCGTGGACGGCGAGTATAAACCACAAGATGCACAGACAAAGACATATAATGAGATATTCATTTTTTAGAAATGGCAGCGAATTCACATTGTAAAAAGAAAATATTTTACGTACAGGGTGATAAGCAAACTAAGATCATCGTTGTTTTTATTTAAGTTTTGTGTTATTTATATTTTTAAGTCGTGTATTTTTTTTTTTGTGCAATCTAAAACAAGGTGGCGGTAACCCTACACACAATTTTTTAAGATTTTTGCTTATTTGAAATGCTTACTTCTGAAACACTGTGAGAGCTTTTGTATGAAAAGCCCTTACCGAAAACAAAAGAGTGGGAATGATAGACCAACATATCTAGGGTCAGTTGGGGTAATTGGGGACAGTTTTTGCAATTTCCAAGACATCGAAATTTAAAATTAAAAACAAAAATTAATTACAATCAATTTTGAACTTCTAAAAATGTTAAACTTATAAAATAATGAGAAGAGTTCATTTTCTAATAGCTAAGTCACGTTATGATGAATATTAAGTGCAATACTTTTATGTTTTCATTTCCCCCGCAGTGTTCCCATCTACCTTATTTTATTTTGAAATTAGGGGTAAATGAAAACGTCAAGGTATTGCACTTAATATTCACTTATTTTTTAATTTTAAACTTCGATTTTAGTTTTTAATTTCGATTTCTTTGAAGTTTCAAAAACTGTCCCAAACGTTCATCGTCAATTTCTTTATCAATTGCAGGTGTTCGCCCAGATCTAATTGTAATGAGAGGTGCATTTTGGCCTTTTATTCTGTTCAAAACAACCAGTTTTTGGAATATGATAATACACATGTCATTTTTTTTTGTTGACAACATCATTTAAGAAACTGTTCTCATTTACCCCTAATTCATGTTTTCATTTACCCCGACGTTAATTCTACTGGGGTGAGAATACTTTTAATATAAAAAACTTACTGCTTATGACGAGAAACTGTTTAAACAGATTGGATTATTGCTATTCACTACACTTGAAATAAATACTCTTTATTTAAACACACTATAAAACAAAAATAATAAAATACTTAATTAATTGTCTTTTACTTTTTTGAGAAACGGTGACTTTGAAACAGACATTTGAACTAAAAACCAAAAGAAAGGAACCCGAGGTATAATGCACCAGTTGCACGAAAATTGAAAATGTATATGGATATTATGTTTCTTGAATTTAAATAATGATTTTATCGGCAAAAAAAGCTGACGTTTCCATTTACCCCAACTGACCCTATCTTCTCTGTACTGCCGATTTATGTTTTACAGAGTATAGTTCTTTTATTCATCATACAATGAAACCTAATTGTATTAGGTCCACACCTTGGCCAATTGGCTAGTGTGTCGGACTTTCAAGCCGAAGGTTCTGGGTTCGATTCCTGACTCCACTTAAGTTTTTTCGGAGTAATTCTTGTCATAAAAAAAGCTTCTCCGTTAGCCGTTCGAAACCAAAGGTACATTATAGGTTTTTTTCCATTTCCTGCAGAATGTCAACGCACACATAGGAATGGTTGAGAGTGTAGGTCACAGAGGCATATGGCCATATGGAATAGGTCACGTTTAGACGTAAATATACAGCATTGAGTTCTTGAAGCATTGAAATTGACACGGGTGGTAATTCCTCATTGGGCGATACTGTCAACATCGGAATTTGATGAGCTTATCTTACACTGCCGTTGCAGTTCCATGTCCTAAAATAGGTTGGTGAATCTGGAAACGAATATATAAAAAGCTTAAAGTACTGTCGCCAGCAAAACAGTTCTGCGTGATTGATTGAGTTTTGCGTCATATCATATTATTTTAAAATGGCAAGTGGAAATATTAATCTGACTTTTTCTGAGACGACGCATGAAACGTAAAGATTGGTTTCAATGTTCGATAAAATATTATACCGTCATGTTACGAAACGACCATACGGTCGGTTGTTAGCAAAAGATAGTAAGCCAGCATTTCTATTATGATGTTGATTCTAAGACTGCTTGCACGTCGCAGTATTCAAAAACATTATGCTTGTCATCAAAGATATATACCGGAGGTCAAGTTATGATTCTGCTTTTTAGAAATTGCAATTAACTGGGAATTTTTTGGGTTTGTGAGTAAGGAGGTTAGAAACCAGTTATTAATTGTTAGTCCTCATTTATATTTTATAAATATGGTCCTCTTCCAATCTAATCGAAAAGGAAAAATTTTGGACTGCATAGAAACGAATTGCAAAATTTGATCAAAGTTCTGGCAAACCAATACAAAAGCCCTAGGATAGAGCTTTGTGGAACTTCCATACGCAGAAAAAATAATTCATTTGAGTAACAGGATAAGATTCTCGAATGGCGATCAGAGCAGGATCTGGGATTTGATTTTTTTTGCCACAGAGATAACCTCAGCTTACTTTAAGCAACTGGGAAATGAAGATGCTGCATCTTAGACGTTTTGTCTCCTTTCTTCCAAACAATTTGTTTTTTTTTTTTAAACAAGGTTGTATTCATCCTCTTATGGTGCGTACGGTTCAGTAGAGGCAGAAAACATCTCATTGTAAACCTAACCAATATCGTACCTATTGGAAAACAACTACGGTTGATGGAATGTGAATGTAACGAAGCTAACTTCATGGTGTTGTTTTTCTTTAAATTTCCTCACTTTCACAACCAAACATAATTTAACCCCAACCATAAAGCTTTGAAGTTTTTTTAATATCAAATTTTAACAGAATTTCATTTTTTTTTTTTTTTTTTGATAACTCAACTACAACTATACAAGCCATTTTATGTACTGTATCCATTCGTGCAATACGGTTGAGTTCCTTTCCGGTGGACAGAGTAGTACTTAATGCATGACAGTTCACACGTAAAGAAATAATCTTGCGATTTGGGGTTAAAATTTTTTTTAAGGCTGATAAAAATCACATTTCCCCGGCAAACGAGAGGGTTGTAAGTACAAACGGTATAGGTTATGTAAGGGGAATTCGTTTTTATCAAACAAAGTGTTGGGCAATTTTCAAATGACTAGCACGCTCTTGTTTTTTTTTTTTTTTTTTGTCGACTGATACTTATGGTAATGAGCTGTTGAATGGCCTCAATTAAACTGCCATTGTGGTAGCTTAGGAAGTAATGGGAAAAGACACTAAAGCAGGTATTTTGAGTTGAAATAAGGATATGTTTTCATAACCTAAAACGGTTAATGAGTTCTTGTATTGGAAACAATCTTTTGGCAGTTCTCGGAAACATGAATGTTGACTTTTGGACTCTTACACTGAAACAATTTAAACATGATCAGAAATCGGGAATCAATTTATTCCATAAGTTTTGGACCATAACCATCATATGTAGGCCAAACTACCTGTACGTCACCAACAGAATTAAATCTTGAGAACCAATATTTCGTTTATTCTAGTTATGACAAGGCCAATTGCATTTGACATCCAAACGAAATGAGGATACTAGTTGAAAACCATTGATCCAATTTTAGAATCAAAGATTTTCGATACACCCGCAGTATATTGAAATGTGGAAGTATTGGGAGGAGCTCAATACTTCCTCCTCCCAATACTTCCACATTTCAATATACTGCGGGTGTATCGAAAATCTTTGATTCTAAAATTGGATCAATGGTTTTCAACTAGTATCCCAATTTCGTTGAATTTCAAATGCAATCGGCCTTGTCACAACTAGAACAAACGAAATATTGGTTATCCAGAATAAACTTTTGTTGGTGCTTCGGTATAAGTTACGACCACTTTGAAATTCTCCACATTTTAAAATACTATAAAACTTAGGAAAGCAACGAACGTCCTAAAACAAATCGGAGTCAGAATTTCAAAACCATCTCGAACATCGGTTTCATCAAACAAAACGTTTGCAAAAACTAAATCTTTTACCACGTTCTTCTTAAACTTCGCCCGATAAAAACTGAAATATCTCGTTAGGGTCTAAGGAAACTAATTGTCAAAACTATTGAAATCCGAAATCCAAATATCAGACATAGTCATTCTAATCTCAAATGAAACACACATTCAATAATATGAGACGAGATTTATAGCTCAACCGAAAAAAAAGGTGAACCTTTACCTTTCCGCCAAAGGAAAGAATGAGTGTGGACGGCTTTGGACACAAAGGTGATGTTGCCACAACAGCCAGCAAGCGATGAGAACAGGTGAGGGAATGCATCATCCGTCTGACAATACTAAATGTGGCGCTCGATGGGTGTATTCGTATGGAAATTTACCTTCCAACCTGAGTTTCTTATTTGTAGAGAGGCAATTAAGTAGGATTTACGACTTCAAATTTTATCGTCAAACTAGAGAAACAACAATTTGGTGAAATAATAAAATAAGACAAAAAAAACTATAAAAATAATATCTCTTTCTTAATTTTTATGGATTTTTAATAGAGAACGCTGGGGAAATCAATTATTGGTTCTTGGTTTTGTTTTATGGGATTTTAATCGAATGTAGGAGGATTTTCTAATACTACTTGGATATAGATAATGTAGGCATCACATCCTACCTATTACTCCTTCAGAAGATTTTATTGGAATGAATTTGGATAAAATGACGATAGCAGTTGAATTCTTCATTTATTTACAAATATATTGGTTATTGAGAATTTGGGAGGGGACAATCAATTTTCAATAAATAAAACATTTTTTAAAGAGGTTTTGAGTGATATCATCAAGATACGGACAGTTATTCTGCAAACCTATAGGGCTTCATTAATTTCATAGATTTAAAAGGTCAGATGATGAGACAAAAACAAAATCGATAGTTTAAACAAAAAGGAAAAGAAACGCAACCTTAAAAAACTTCTCTGGACTTTTTCGTGTTCTGTTTCAAATCTGAGGTCATTTTAATCAATTTTGGAGAAAAACATATTATTTTGGAAAAACAAAACTTCAAAAAATTGAAACCTAAGTAACAGTTGTTTTTTTTTAGAGGGATAGAACTTTAAGTTGGCAACACTATTTAAACTGGCGGCCATTTCATCAGCTGTCAAGTGATTTATTTTAAGTTTGGGCTTGGCATTTCAACATGAATATACTGACATCTGAACAACGCTTCCAAATTGTTCAAATTTAATTTGAAAATCATAGTTCTGTTCGAAATAACTATCGCAATTTTCATAAGCGAATTTTGTTTAGTGATGAAGCTCACTTTTGGTTGAATGAAACAAAACTGCCATATTATATAAATCTTGGAAAAAGTCATCAAAAATTGGACCTCCAGATTAGACTACGTCCGAGCCAGCCGTGGTGGTCATATGCAAGAAATCATAATTAAATTATAATGCCAGAAGAATATCTTTCGAATAAAGTAAATTTCATGTCAATTTAAAAAAAATCACCATTGTTTTATTCCATTTCAAAATTATATACCCCTAAAAAACACCCTTTAATTGTTTAGAGTTTAAAATTAGGACCGAAATAAAAAAACATAGTGATGAAGAGGAAAGGAAGTTACAGTTTTTGAAGAGTGGATCACAATCGGATCCCGAAAAAAAGGGCCATTTGAGAGATCAATTCGGAGAATTGCTCAGGCTATTTCAAAAACTGATCTCAACCGATATAAATTCTGACGATTTCAGTCAGCAGGCAAGACTTTAAGTGTAAGTTGGTTGGAAGAGGCCTTGATCTAGAAATATTTGGAATGTTATTTTCATTTCTTTTTTGGTTAGCAAAGTGAAGACCTTCTATCGTATTGAAAAACTTTGATCTTAGTCTTATTTCGTTAAAAGCTATAATCACGTCAAAGATTTCCATTCAAAGCGTTCTATTAAAATATATCTCTTACTCATTGCCAGACTATCTAAAGGACAGAGTAGAGAACCGCCGAACAGTCTTCGTCGTCGCTTAAAGACACATTGGATGATTAAATATACACATTTTGTCATAATGCCAGCTTCAGTATGAACCAAGACCTTGTGACTTGCACTCTCAACCATTCTTATGAGTGCGTCTACAAGGAATTCACTCCTGCTGCTTTTTAAATAAAGATGCCGGATTAACTTCAAGCTTGAAAGAGTGCTCATCGTAGTATCAGCATCTAAGGGGCAGCCCACAAGGTTGAGTCTTCTCTACCTTCCTCTGGGGTACTCGTAGTTAACGATATAGTTATATATAGGTAAGACTTAGATATAGTGGAGTCAGAGTTTTGGCATATGGAACAGGAAATTTCACTCCACTATTTGTGGAAGGTGCTTATCCATACCTAACCAGCAAGCAATCAAACCGCAAAGAATTGAACTGGTCATGTTTACCAACAAGATAATATTACCAGCTTTTAATTTGCCTAATAACTTAGCCTATAAAAAATAGAAAACTGAACTAGAATCTCAACATCGAAGAGAGAGCTAATGAAGGTATTACATTTTCTATACCTGGTATGCGATCCATTTTTGGGCATACCTGGAAAATTAGTTTCAAAAATTAAAAAAACGGACATATGGTAAAATGGTTTGGTCTTAAGCGACAGAAACAGCTTATTTCAACCTAAAAACCCGGCCTTATCAATCCTCTTCAGTAAAGTCACATCCAAAACAAACTTGAAACGCAAACCAGAACGGTCGTGGACAGATTTAACAGTGACATATGGGACAATAATGTTTCCACATACTATAGATTTCAAAAGATCGTTTACAACTTGTTTCCCTTACAAGCCAGCTATACAAATATTAACAGATAGCTTAAAATTGGTATTGGTGAAGGCTTATTCTTCTTAGAAACCCTGCAGAAAACAAGGGATGGAACCCACTTGGTGTTACAACCAGGAAATTGATATATTTCTTTAAGAAAAAAGAAAACCAAAAAATTCCTACAGCTGATCAAGAAATTGTTGTACTCCCTGAGCAAAGCATACCAGTTTTTCTACAAAAAATGCTAGGGGAAGCCAGCTGTGTTCAACCCCTTAAACAATTCCCCCGAAAAGGATTCTAGGAATGCTCATCAGTTAATACTTGAGCCTAATTTCGGACGTACCGTGAAATATAGGGATTCTTTCTTCAGCCGTACAACACGAATGTGGAATACATTGCCTGGTACAATTTTTACAATCTTAAACATTAAAGGCCAATATTCATTGACCCCTCCTTTCCCCTTCCTCCCTTATTTGTTATTTCCTAAGGTTCGCCCGAAATAAAATACTAGGATACCAAAAAAAAAATCAGACGGCTTGTGCAGAACATGTGACAACGAGGACTCTCCACACTTTCAATAGATGGCCCTTTCTTTAATTTGCCATGATTAGAATTCTTTGCGTCTTAAGAAATGTATCTTACAACCAGCCAGCATATTGTTTTAAATGTTTTAAGCCGTTATTGGAGCAGTTGATGTGGTCATGTGATAAAAAAGAGATGAACTCCCGTCAAAACGGCAATATCACACCTTATCCAACCTTACCGGGAAAGGAATGGCGAGCCTGAGCACTCATTTTCCTTGAATAAGAACATTTGTAAATTCCTGTTACCACACTTATTTCTAGGTGGTACATCCTGCAAGTAAACACTCAAAACGTTTGTCTATAAAATTTCGTACCTCACCCTTACATACCCTATATATACGTATGTGTGATATACTGCAATCACACTAAGATATAGAGTCCATTCCATTTCAAGTTGGCCATCCCAGCACGATCCAACCAGCCACATGGACTCATCACCACCAAAAGACACTGAAGATAACAAATTTAGAAACAAGCAAATTAAAAGGTTTGTTCATTTAAGAACGATCGTTAAAATGGGGAATCCAGCGCACCGCACCGGCATCGGGATCGGCCGCGGCATATAGCATCCCGGCGAGTGCACATGATGAGAGGAGACCGGTTGGCCCCATCATCATCATCACCATCGCTATAACCTCACCTATAACCTGAAATTATTTAGTATGGCCCGTTGTCGGATCGTTTAGTCACTCATTTGAGGAAGATTTACACCGATGGCCAGCTTCCTTTGGGCATCACCGAAACCAATGCTACAATGACGACGACGACGCCGATCACGAGCTCGACGAAGCCATAAGGTTCTTCTTCTTGATGATATGGAAACTGGAGAAACCTCCATGAGCACTTAAGAGTCTCTTTGGCTAGGTGGTGTTTTAGGTTTTGTCTCAACTTTTTTTTTTTTTTTTTACAAATTTAATTGCCCTCTCAAAACACACTCTCGAAAGCCATTCACACAAAGTTTAATCACTTGGCAAGGCATTCAATAAACCAGAGGAAGTGTCCCGGACCATATCTGACATAATTGAGCAATAGAATGAGAATTTAGTTAAATGCTGCACATAAATTAGTCCAGAGTGGGAAGATGAACGATTGGGGCGCGTGATGATGTCCGCGCGCGCGACCCGTGTGATCGGTGTCATCGAGCGTCCGTCGTCTTTTACTTTTAGTTCTTAGAACGTCCGTCGTCGTCCGTTCCAAGGAGCCTTCATTTGACCGCTTGGAAGACTTGGCCACTCCAACTATATACCTACACCGCGCCGCCGCGCCGTGCAGGCTGCATCAGCAACAAAAACAATCCAAACGAAACAAGAGGGTTTTTTATTTAAATTTTAAATTCATTTTACATGTAAGTCTGATATGAATTGGGGTAATAATTTTGGTCCTGATCGTTTGGTCGGCTAATTTGATAAAAGGTGATACACAGTGAGGCATGTGTTTCGAGATATATGGTTGTGGACTTTATCTTGTTTATCAAAGTATCTTTTTTTTTCTTCTTTTTGGTTGTTGAGGTACCTACAGATATACATAATGGAAAATCGCTCGTTTTAAGATATTTGATAAATATACGAAATGGATAAATAAATTCTACTCGAAATGTGTAGGCCAGGTTTCGTCAGAGAAAGAGAGCTTGAGAAGAGAAGACCAATTAACGCCTGGCGTTTTGTATACTTTATCAGTTTTGGAGATCTTATAAAAAGGGTTTATGTGTGTGAGATACTTTTGGGACATATCATCATATATTATATATAAAGTGGACAAGGGAAGGACTAGCTATAGTGTGCTTATTGTTTAATGGAATGTAGCTGTATAATACAAAAGAAAATATACCAACACCAATTATTATTTTGCTATTATCATAGAAATTGTTTTTTTTTTTTTCCTTTGACCCCGTCCCAAAATGAGATAAAAATGTGACTTAAACAAACATTCCACAAATTAAATGTCTAATAAAAATATTTCTGACATAGACACCTACGAGTATGTCTATGGATCTATAGGGTTCTTCAATTGGATAGATTATGGCGGACTGTGCGGGCAGCCATGTTGCTTTAGTGACACCTGTCAAATCAGTTGTTTATTATTAAAATCACCATGGCTAGTTACACTCTGGCCAAATTTGAGACGACTGGTTCGGTGATCGGTTTGGTATGTCTCACGACTTGGCCTACCCCTGAACAAGATCCAAATGAGCTAGGAGCTGAAAATACATGATCATAGATAACGCTGTTTGTTCACTGACTCAAGAAGGTTTTCCGTTTGGTGTGGATTTTGAACCGGCGACGCGGCGGCGTCCGTTATTGGTCCGTTCTTTTTCGAAAACGACATTTTGTGAGGAGGTCACTGTCAATGACAAGTGCTTCAGAACGATCATAACCAATTTCTTGTCATCAAAATTGAACACGTGTCAACGTGTCGCACAGGGGACGCCATGATCTGTTACAGCCCTATCTACCTTCCCTTATTGAAAAACCCTGTACCTATCCTATTCATTGGTTTTGGACAAACAAATGTAGCAAAACTTTTTAAGTCTTGAGATAAGACATGGCATAAATAAGACTCCGAAATTTATTCATCAATTTTTGGGTTGGCATTTTTGCCATTAGTATGTCGGTTTTTTGGTTAGTGCCTCAAGAGTAGGTACCTAAATCTTGTTATCAAAAAGTGCTTATCTGCTAGCAGTTTGGATCTTGCGGTAAATGTTTGATCCGTTCAATTCCTGCAGAATATCAAGGCACACAGGAATGGTTGACATTGTAAGTCAGTGTAAGGCCGCTTTGACGCTTTGAGCTACTGGAATCAATTATTTTATTTTGTTTTTGGATACCAAAATATAAAATGCATATTCTAGGAAGTAAAAAATACTAAAACTAAAATGGCGCTTAACTGAGACTTTTTTCAGAATGACTTTTTGATATCAAAACTATATAGTTTCCTACATTGTTTATGCGAAGTTCTTAGGAACTGTGTTATTAAAACGTAGACTTCTCTGTTCATTAATATTTGCATAGGGCTAAAGTCAGAGGGGTGTGAAAATAGAACATTGCATTGTGGACAAAAACATAATTTTCTAAATTTATGTAGCTCATAGAATCTTAACGACTTTATTAATTAAACCATTATTTACACGAAAAAAGTTCTTTTTGCCAACTTAAAAGCAACTGCTATGATTATTCAAGACACTATCGGTAGAAGCGCTTGTTGTGGGCGAAATATGAAAAATGCACGGCTATTGAAAAAAACTAATAACGCAGTAAGAACAATAAAAAACATTAATCTTTTTTTAGGAATTCGTAAGCAAATCCACAAAACTAACTAAATCAGAGAATCGCATTTGCTGAGCTGTCAAATACACAAAAGTGCTTTCGTCGCGCCACAGCGGTAAAAAGGAGTAACCGCCTCCTTGTAATAAAATTAACAATAAAACATAGTACACAGCTCGAGCTAAAATTTAGCTCCCATACAAAATTCTCTCCAAAATTTAGCCAAGCTAAAATTTACGCAGCTCCAGCTAAAATTTCAGATTTTTGTTTCGCAGACTGATAAATTGCTCGGCACATTTATCCCGAGCTAAATTTTGACAGATTTTTTCAGAGCGTAGCTAAAAGGGGGAATGTATTAGGAGTTGAATCTCCTCCGAAAATTTGTTTTAGGGATACAAATGTTATTTCGAGTAGAGATGCAAATACAAATAATACCTAGGTAATTGTTCTGTTAAAATAAATTCAAATACAAAATATTTATTTAAAAATTGTTTTTTAAAAATATTTTAATGCCCCTCTTTAACTTTTTGTGGGTATACGTTCATGAATTAGAGAGCAGCTGGTATTTTCATTTCTTGGTTTTGCAACAAAAATGGGATATTGAAGAATTTTTGTTTGATGAGCGTTTAAAATTTTGGTTTGGCTACACAGTCAAACGCCATCTTCAAAGTAATGAAATTATTGCCTTTGGCTGATCATCCTGAACGCGGAAAGAGCACTTTTTAAAATTCACTGCAAAATCTTTGGAAAAACCTTTGCCCTCATCTGTTTGTAGTGGCACTTTCTACACAACGCTCTTCTGTAAAAATTTAGCTGGAGTTTTAGCTAATGTTTTAAGAGAAAACTGTTAACAAAAATTTAGCTCGATCTGCATATACTATCCTTATCCTTTGAAATAATTTAATAATTTGTCAAATTCAAAACACATTGTTCAAGTTCCCCATTTGATAACAATAATCTAACGAAATGACATTATGAGCATTTATTATTCTTTGATTTTGAAGTATTTTAAATAAGTTCGCTTCATAAGAAGCTTGATTTAAATGTCAGAACTTTTTCTTCAGGTGTATCACTGCCCCAAATGCCAACTGAGAAGTCATTAATAAAGTTGATAGATTTGTATACAAGTTGACCTAGTTGGGTGAACTCCGCGCCGAATCAAATTGATTTGATTATAACTCTACAAATGTAATTTTAAAAGTCTCTTACTCCAATTAAATAAGTAAATTATTTCGTTTTGTTTTCCAACGAGTAAGAAAACAAAAATCAGCCTTGCCAACACGCGAACATGCGACATGGACGGAAACTCCAAGTTAATTCCAAAAAATTCCGAAGACTCCTTGAATATAAACACCATCTCCTTGGTATATTTTCTTGTCTTCGTCCTTAAGCACTTACAAATGCAATCCTATATTCTATTTCAAATTCAACGTTGATTGATGTTTCATAATTTGATGATGACTGATCTTACTTGCAATGGTGAGGGGGTAATCCCGGCAATTACGCCGAACTCAATAAATATTGGGAATTAGCTGACGTCTTCATCCTGTTTGAAAACTGTGTGTTTCCAAGAAAAACAATTGTCCTGGAATTCAATTTTCAATAGTCTTTGATTTCCACCAATATCGCTCCTTAAATCTATTGGATTTCACATATTCTCCCTAAAATGGTGTAAGTAATCCCGGGTCAATTATTGTGGAAGGTCGATAAGATAAGTTTTGACATCTAAAAGAAAGACTCTTTATAAGTTGCGACTGTTAACACTCAAGAAATGTTTTCAAAAACGCAGTTTCTTTCAGTTCCCTTGTTCCATCGAAAGAACGTAAGTTTATCATTCATTTAGGCGTCCACTTTTGTTGGCTATTTTGCAATAAGCCCAATTTTGTACAATATTTATAGTTTTGATTCTGCGTCATCCCACCAAGACTTTTTCGGCCTATCAAAAAGTCAAACTGATGGCAGCCAAAAAAGATTTAGAAAAAACAAACCTAAAAAACTTTCAACAAGGCAACGGCTAATAATTTCATCTAAGCATTATTACAAATTATATTAAAGTAGGTTTTTTTTTGCTACCGAAAAGTTTTCTCCTCCAGGTAATTTGTACCTTCTCACACCAAAATTTCCCAAGCTTACGTGTACTAACTCATTTAGCATTACGTCGATCCATTTATCAATCCTCCAAGGCCAAATGATGGCTTTTTAATGTTCAATTCTTTATACTTAACTAATTTCAGACAAATTTATAGTTCTTGAATTATACCTACAAACTATAACTATATAACTGCGTATTTGTAATTGAACTATAATTTTTACTTGTTTGTGCTAACCGAGCATTAGCTTTAGCTTTATTTATTTTTAAATGACATTAAATCTCTATCAAAACATACCTGATACCTCCCCGCCTGGTCCCATTAAAAAGCAACTTCTTAATGACTTCCCATGAAATTCTTTAATAAAACTTCTTAAGTTTTTACAATAAATTCCTTAAAAGCTATAAAGCTCAAACGGAAACATTCGCTCCCTTAATGACGCGATCATATGCGCATAAACATAAACAACCCTTTCGCACTCCTTTATATAGAGAGAGTCCTTCTGTACGGCTAGGCTTAGGGTGCCTTTTGACTTTCTATACGAGCGAGTACGAGTATTAAACAAAATACAAAAAAAGCCAATTTGTATCCATTAGGCGCTATCGGGGTAACGCTAAAAAGGCATTCATAAAATTTCTTCTGATTAACATTTTTCCACACGCAATAAGGATTAGAAGGAATGTGAAATAGTCCTTTTATACAGTAGTAGCGTAGGCTATACCTGACGAAACCTTGAACATGATTGCTGAATTAATTTCATAGTTTCATTTAAAGCTATTATGAACACAAACATTTCACTCCGTATACAGTTATATCCGAACAATATTTGTAACATTGTAACTGTATAAGAGTTATAAGAAGAAGAAGGTAGGTATGTGAAAAGTTGTTCAATTTGGAGCTATACCTACTATACTTGGGAAGGGTTTTGCGAGCGTGATTTGCATATCTGAAACTAAGTGGCAACCGTTTGGAGTTTGTATAGTTTGACCATTTATTTTCGTAATTTTTACGAGCATGGTAATTAGCGCTTGCATTTTGTTTTTGTATATTATTAGTGTTATATCGTATATAGTATTTTTGAGCAAGTCTTATCGTGATTAGCGTGGCAACCTTACGCATGTTTAAGTATGAAAATAAGAGCACTTATCTGGACAAAATTTTCGAAGCGAAGAAGTAATTTACTCTGCTTTGACACGGTGGTTTTTTGTATATATTTTTTTCACGATTTGTTTTTTTTTTTTTTGATTTTGCAACTTTGAGGTCACAAAGTTGAAATATAAAGGAATGGTCATTATGAACCTGAATGAATATATTACTACCTTGGCTAATTCTTACTGCTTGTCTACAATAGTTTGTAAATAGCTTTATTTCATTCCAAGTGATTTATTTTTGAATTTTGAAGATTTGCCAATCACTTGTTCGGCTTGTGAAGATACTGAAACGGAAGGGTGCAGTTTTTTTTCAATCTGGCAATACTTTTTTCGGAGTTAGACTTTTTGACAGCTGTCACTTGATTTATGCTTAGTTTGGTTTGCCATTTCATAATGAATAGACTTACACCTGAACAACGTTAACAAATCGTGCAAATTTATTAACAAAATAATGGTTCGGCCGTTAGCGAAACATTGCGCACTGCGTCCAATATTCGGTCGACATAATCGCCAAGGAATTTAGTCGAGCCAGCCTCAGCGGCCACTTGCCCGAAATTTTTTAAACATAATGGCAAACCAATATCTTTATAAAAAAAAGCTAATTTCTTTGCCATAACATTATATTATATGCGTTTTATTTCTTCTTGAAAACTACACGTCTAAAAAACACCCTTTATAATGCACTCGCTCTCAAGGGGTTATTAATACCGTTATCGTGAATAAACACTGTGCGAGCTTTTTGGTAAAAATAGAATGATAGGAAAGAATTTTGGTAGTACAGGTTTACAGGGGACTGAGATTTAGGATAGATTTATTGTTAGGAAGAGCTTATACAGCTCAGACACTGCGTTATCTCAATGATGCCTATTGTGCCAACCCGTGTTAGATTCTAGAGCAGTTCTGTTGCTCTAGACTGAGACCAGAACTTAAGGATATTCTGTGGGTTTAAGGTTTTGAGTTTTTCCAAGGGAACGATCTCGTCACCAAGTGTCTTTCTGAGGCGGGGAAGTGCTGGGCATTTCGTGACCATGTGCAAAGATGTTTCTTCACTTTCGAGGCAGAGTCGGCAAACGGGATTTTCACCCCTGAAATTTCACCCTTCAGATATTTCACCCTTGATAAATTCACCCTGGTCAATTCACCCCTGAAATTTCAAACCTTAAATTATTTCACCCTTCAATAATTTCACCCGTGAAAATTCACCATTGGAAATTCATCCTTCAGTTAGTTCACCCTTCGATAATTTCACCCTTGAAAATTGACCATTGGAAATTCACCCTTCAGTTATTTCACCCTTGATAATTCACCCTGGTCAATTCACAACTGAAATTTCACCATTCAGTTATTTCACTTTTAAAATTCACCCCTGGAATTCCACCCTTCAGTTTTTTCACCCTTCAATCATTTACCCTTGAAAATTCACTCTTGAAAATTCACCCTGGTCAATTCACCCCTGAAATTTCAACCTTCAGTTATTTCACCCTTCAATAATTTCACCCTTGAAAATTCACCTTGGTCAAAATTCACCTCTGAAATTTCAACCTTCAGTTATTTCACCCTTCAACAATTTCACCCGTGAAAATTCACCATTGGAAATTCACCTTTCAGTTATTTCACCCTTCAATCATCTCACCCATCAAAATTCACCCTGGTCAAAGTTAGTTCACCCTTCAAATATATATACCTATGAAATATATATACCTAAGCAAGTCTGAACCATTTCGTTAATATCGTTGTCCACTTATGGTCAGTTTAATAAATCCGTTAAAAACGATTTCTGTTTTTCTCATTTGTAGTCAAAAACGAAAAACGCAGTTTTCTTAAAAATACTAAAAAAATATTCTATATACAAAGTTTAATCAAAATCGTTAGAGCCGTTTTCGAACAAATCCAAAATGAAAAAGCCGTTACTTGAAAGGTACCAGTTTGAGCCTGGCTATTTATGAAGTTTAAACAAAAAACGTCAAGTCAACCGTCAATCCGTCAAGCTAAACGGTTGCAGCTTGACGTGAAAAAGCGCACATTTGATTAAAACCCCAATAAAGCAAGTAAAAACTCGAGGTTTTAATCAAACACGACATTACGTTGGTAGAGAAGCTCAAAAAAGTGCTTTTCGCCATACCGTCCGTGCGTCTGTGCGTTTTATGAATCAAAATGGAAGTATGCTGTTCAGTCTTGTAACGTGTCATCATATCTCTAGCAGTATTATGTTCCTCGTATGATCGCCATAGAGTTTTGTTGGATTAAAGTTTTCAGTGTTTGGCTCTAACCGGGTACTGGTCTGAGTCCCTCCTTTGCTCCTTGGCATTTTCTTTTCCGCTGAAAAGCCGATTTCCCGGGTTCATTTGTACCGAAGAAATCTTGGAAGACTTAGAGTTAAATTGTCATTGCGGAATTGTCATTGCCTAATGTGCTTCTATATAGCTGTCATCTTTTCATCATTTCTCTCTTCCCCTCGCCGCCTATGCCACTCTATAGTGAACCATAAATATTTTTCTTTCAGAGTTAAGAAAATATGAAAATAATCTCATTTTATTTCGACTGAATTGAAAAATGTAATTTTCGAGATAGATCCTAGCGCTGGAGCTGGCAGCAAAATAAAAAAATAAATCTCCTTTCACACATCAAAAGTCATTGCACAGTGTGAAATCGTATAGTGAGCTGAATATTGAATGATTCCGCGACTTCCTTCTGGTCTGGGTCTGCATTTTATAACTTTTCTCGCGGATTCTTAACGATTCCGTATAAATATAATGACATTAGGTACGAGTATATCATTACAGGCGACAGTTATATAGTTATTCAGGACTTCTTGGAGAGATTCCATAAGACCTACATATATAGCGGTACGTGTGCAATGTAAATCCAATTTGTGATTTTTTTTTTTCCTTTTCAGGATACTTTCTTATACTTTTAATGGACTCCAACTATAATAGAGTTAGATAATATAAAAAGAATCCCAACAAAGACTTGACTCGATTCATCTGTTTCTGGTGCTGATGGTGTTGGCATCCCTAATTCTGTAAATGGGAGGATCTCGCACTCAGTTATACCAAGTTGATTTTTTGATTTGTTTAAAACTAAATAAGGACATCTTACATCTCTCCTTCAGATTCAGATTCGGATTCAGTTTCAGTATAAAGGCAATGGGAAATGTAAATATTAGAATACATGTAAAACAAGGCGTAAGGAAGGTACATCATGGTCCCATTGGTAATCATTATTCATGGGCTGGGATTTCTATGAATGTACGATTTGCTTATGGCACAGGATTCACGATGATGAAAGCTGGCCCTGTTTACAAGGATTTTAACACCAGGACTATATATTTGTATATTTGCAAAGACACTCGCAGTGACTGCTGCTACATTGTTGGCATATAAATTTCAAAAATTGCTTCTGTTGTTTTGGAGCAGCAGCATCACAAACTGGATTTGCAAAATCCAATTTACTTATCAAAAATCATAATCTGGGAAATAGGCATCCCGATCCCAGGTCCAAGTCCAGGTCCCGGTCCAGGTCCAGGGGTATAAGCTTTGGGCAATATTGACACTTTGGTATGGTGCGAATCAACACTCATCATCATTTTAATATCTTTTGATTTTACAGGTCATCTGATGAGGAAAATGATTTATTTGCGAGAATATTAAGATGTAGGTTCATTTGTAGAATGTACATGTTTTGTATGCATGAAAGGTTTCCTCTTTAAGCATATATGGAAGCAAACCAAATGAGAAATCAAGTTACAAAATGAGATCGAAGTTCGATGAACTGAAAACCAAATCAAGCCCTTGTACTATATTCATTTGTTTTTAAAAAGCGAAGTGTGAAGATGGTTTTCAAAAACAGAATTAAACAGCTTTAGGCTTACACCATACGTGGGGTTAATCAATTATCTCGAAGGTAGCAGTCTTTTATGTAGAAAATTAAATTTTTTTTAATTCTTAACTCGATACAAGTCTTATAGGGTGGTTTTATTTAGTGCCTTGGACATTGGAGTATTTTAACCAGCCCTAATAATTATAATATTTGTGGTTTTAAGTATGTACACATATACATTATGTTTTATAGTATGGCAGTTGCAACTGCAGTGTCCCCGGAAGTCAGTACATTGAACAACAACGCCGAAGGTCTGCATTCGATCCCTGAGTCCACTTTAGAAGATATTCAAAACCTCTTTTGTTTCACAATTAAACATAACAATATGAAGATTGGGAAATCACCAGAAGGTATACTATTATGACATCCTACAGAAGAGTTTTTGAAATTGGCATTCTTTATAGCTCTAAATTCATTTTTCTCTAAAGCTGCTCCTACAATTTCCATAAAACATTCTATATTGTGTTTTTTATGCAAATTCGTTCAACGGTTTTAACATTTTTCCGGAATGGTCTCATAACACTAGCTCCTAGCTCCATAAAACCATACAACACGGATTTTAACGAAATTCTTAATTTTGAAACTTTACTTGAAAATAAACTAAAAAAAATACTGCTTTTTTCAGCATTTTCGAAATAATGCTTTTTTGAATTAAAAAAAGGTTATTTTCTTGAATATTCAATGTTTGATCATAATTACTCGATACAAAACTGGACTTAGTTTTCTGGAAGAGTTAAAAAAAACAGGTTTTCGAAAAAAACTGGACAACCTAGTTTGAAAATTATTTTTCCTAAAATACAAGACAGTAAAAGCCCCAACTGTCACACAGAAGAGCAAATTCGTGCGACCCAGTTGTGCACTATATTTCCTCTTAGATTGCAAGCAGAGCGCAACTGAATCATTTTGGAAAAATCCTGTTTTGACCGGGGCTGCAGCTGCTGTGATAACAGTGCGGTTACCCAAGGCACCGGGGCATTGAATTTGGCAACCTAATTTTCAATTTCTTTATCTCCTTGCAAAAGACATTCAAAAAGCTTAAAGCTTAATTCTTGTTTTGAAAAAAAAACTTATTTTTTGGAAGAGCATTTGATTGGAATATGAAAAGGCCTTTTTTTGACTCAATTCGCACTTTTTTACGAAGTCAATATAATATTCTGTAGAACGACTATGATCAATATTTTTTAGGTGTAGGTTGAAATGTTGTTGTTGCTTTTTTATCATTATCAGTTTCACTCAAACTAAAAACGGTTTTAGATTTTGCTTTCAATATTTCCGAACCGTTATTTTTACAGAAGTGAAAGATATTCTAGCACATATTAGATTTAAGATAACGTGTTCCCTGTACTCTGTTCAAAGAAAAATGTCAGTACAGGAAACTTCTTTGCTTCTCAGTCTGGTTGCATTAAGCTTGCATATTTTTTTGTCTCAAAGTTAAAGTTTTCACAAAGATTCCGTTTTAACGGCTCACTGAGAAACACAAAAACATGAAAACCAAAGGGAAAAATATTTTGGCTCTCACATCTTTATTAAGTTTGTTGTCAAAAACCCTTAATTTAAAATTTGTAAAAAGCACGGAAAAAGCTCTTATTTTTTGCTTTCAATATTCGAAGAAAACTCTGTTTTAGTGTGATTTGTATTCACTTCACAAGGTAACTTTCCTGTATGTAAGTAAGCACACCATTTATTATACTTTTTTCTTACTTCAGGTGAAAACAAAGGTTATTTTATTTCTAACGTAAGCTTAAGTCTTTCGCTTTATGTTTGAATGGGTCGTGTAAAATAGTAAGTGTCGCAAATATGGCCCAGGTTGGTAATATGGCCCACTGCAATATTTTATGAATAAAACATACTAGTCACTGAATTGACCGTTCAAATCAAACACATTCAAACCGCCATTGCATCATTGTGTTTTGGAGACAGTAGTTGATTAGTGTTGGGAGTGAGTGCATTTTTACTTGCGATTATAGTACTATTCGTCGAAAAAAAAAGTTTTGAGATAACAATCAAACATGACATTACGATGATAGCGAAGACGAAAAAGATGGTCTAACCATTCTGCCCGTCTGTATGTCTGTCTGTCTGTCGGTCTGTCTGTATGTATAGAGACCTACAGCCCAAACGGTAGGGCCGAATTGCTTCACACTTGGTATATAGAGTTTTTTGGGTATTGTACAGAGGGGAAATTGAAATTTTTTTTTAGCTCAAAAGATAACGGTACCTGCCATACAACCGTTACGTTAAAGTTTTTTTTTTCTCAAAAACGGCTCTAACGATTTCTATTTAAAAAAAAATTAGTGTTGCTTTTTAGGTACGACCAATCATATGGCTGAAAAAAAAGTTTTAAAAAATGGCTAAGAACGGTGCTTTCCATAGGACAGTTTTTTTCCTTTCGACTATCTCGAAAACGACTCAACCGATTCTTTAGAAATTTCACACACATATAGCTGTAGGTAGCTCAATTCAATATTTTTGAAAAATATTTTTTTGTATTCTTAAAAGCATTTTAAAAAAAAAATTTAGAAAATTAATATTTTGAAAACTGCTTATTAAATTGTTTTCTAAAAATTTTAAATAAATGTATTTGCTGAATACCTATAAACTGGCGTTTTTTAATTTTTTTTTTTTTTAATTTTTTCAAAAAAAACTTTTTTTCTCAAAAACCGCTCCACAGATTTTTATAAATTTATTCTCATAAATTCAAATTTATCCAAGAAATAAAATGGCGTACTTTTTTCAGCTCAAATTAGTTTAAGTATTTATTTAAGAATTTTTTGTTTGCAGCTCAAAAACTAAAGGTATCTGCCATATTAAAGTTATGTTGAAGCTCAATTTTCTCGAAAACGACTCAAACGATTTTAATTAGTTTAAGTTACAAACAATTGCTAAGAACAGTATCTTCCAAAGCACTGTTTTTTTTTTTGCTTTCGGCTTTTTCGAAAACGGTTTAAGCGATTCTGTCCAAAATTTACACAAATTTACAATTTAAAGTAGCTCAATAACCAATATTTGTATTAAACATTGTTGTGCTTTTTCAAAAAAAACATTTCTCTTAATATGATTTTTACTTGCGATTATAGGTACTATAAGGCAAGTTATGCATTCGTCGAAAAAAAAAGTTTTGAGATAACAATCAAACATGACATTACGATGATAGCGAAGACGAAAAAAGATGGTCTACAAATTCTGTCCGTCTGTATGTCTGTCTGTCTGTCTGTCTGTATGTAGACCTACAGCCCAAACGGGTGGACCGAATTGCTTCAAACTTGGTATATAGACTTTTTTAGGTATTGTACAAAGGGAAAATTGAAATTTTTTTTTAGCTCAAAAAAAAACGGTATGCCATATAACCGTTACGTTAAAGCTTATTTTTCTCAAAAACGGCTCTAACGATTTTGATTTAAAAAAATCAGTGGTAGTTTTTAGGTACGGCCAATCATATGGCTGAAAAAAAAGTTTTAAAAAATGGCTAAGAACGGTACTTTCCATAGGACCGTTTTTTTGCTTTCGACTATCTCGAAAACGACTCAACCGATTCTTTCGAAATTTCACACATATATAGTTGTAGGTAGCTCAATTTGTACTGCATACCAATATTTCAAAAAAATATTTTTTTGTATTTTTAAAAGCATTTTTAAGAAAAAAAATTAAAAAATATATACTTTGAAAACTTATTATTAAATTTTTCCTTAAAATTATAAATAAATGTATTTGCCGAATACCTATGAACTGGCGTTTTTAAATTTTTGTTTGAAAATTTTTTTCAGAAAGTTTAAAAAAAAAACTTTTTTTCTCAAAAACGGCTCCACAGATTTTTAAAAATTTATTCTCATAAATTCAGATTTATCCAAGAAATAAAATGGCGTACTCTTTTTTAATTAGTTTAAGTATTTATTTAAGAATTTTGAAAAATTTATTTTTATCAAAATCTCAAGCCCCTAGACCACTGTCACACATTAGAGCAAGTTCGTGCGAGCCAGTCGTGCATTTTATTTTTATTGGATAGAAAATAAAACTTTATTTTTAGTAACTAATTATTTTCATACGCATATGCGGCAGCAATTGCTTATTTCGGTCTGAAGGGTTGAAGTTGGGACTTGGGATCGCTTCAATTATTGTCTTAATGGGCTGATTCAATTCAATCAAATTCTTGGTTTTCGTTTTGTGCACCTCCTGCTTGAAATCGAGTCGAAGTGGATTCGAAATGGAGTCGAAATCGAATCGAAATCAAGTTGAAATCGGATTGAAATCAAGTTGAAATCGAGTTGAAATCGGGTTGAAATCGGGTTAAAAACGGGGCAAAATCAATTTGAAATCGGGTTTAAATCGGGTTGAAACCAGGTTAAAACCGGGTTGAAATCGGGTTAAAATTGGGTCGAAATCGGGTTGAAATCGGGTTGACATCGGGTTGAAATCGAGTTGAAATCGGGTTGAAATCGAGTTGAAATGGGGTTGAAATCGAGTTGAAATGGGGTTGAAATAGGATTGAAATCAGGTTGAAATCAGGTTGAAACCGGGTTGAATTCGGGTTGAAATTGAGTTGAAATCAGATTGAAAACGGTTTGAAATCGCGTTGAAATCGGGTTGAAAAAAATTGAAATCGGGTTGAAATCGGGTTGACATCGGGTTGACATCGAGTTGAAATCGGGTTGAAACCGGATTGAAATCAGGTTGAAATCGGGTTGAAATCAGGTTGAAACCGGGTTGAATTCGGGTTGAAATCGGGTTGAAACCAGATTGAAATCGGGGTGAAATCCGGTTTAAATCGGGTTAAAATCGGGTTGAAATCGGGTTGAAACCGGGTTGAAATCGGGTTGAAATCGGGTACAAATCGGGCTGAAATCAGTTTGAAATCGTGTTGAAATCGGGTTGAAATCGGGTACAAATCGGGCTGAAATCAGTTTGAAATCGAGGTGAAATCAACCCGATTGCAACCAAATTTCAACTCGATTTCAACTCCATTTCAGTTCGACTTCGATTTCGAGTAGTCGAGGAGTCGAGGATTCAAGGAGTCGAGGAATTGATGAGTCTAGGAGTTGTGGAGTCAAAGAGTAGAGGAGTAGAGGAGTCGAGGAAAAAAGCAACGACATCTAAAAGGAAGCTGTAAGGAATTATGCCAAACAAAGATGTTAAGACCAGATCTTCGTTAGTGGTATTTTTGTTAAATAAAAGTCTTTCGGATTTTTCCCACCGTTACTTGACCTGATTTCATTTTCTTTAGTAAAAAAAAAAAGGTTCGACTCTCAATATGTATTACGAAAATTCTCGCCTTTTTTAATGAGTTTTGAAACCGACTACTATGTTTTGCACAGGAAAAGATGAGTTTTATTGTGAAATTCAGTTTATATGGGAAAAGACGAGTTTTGAATTGAATGACTGACTGGAATAGCGTAGTTTTGAAAACAAAACTCCACTTTTTAAGTATTAATAAGTATTGGAAATCATGAGTTTCCATATTTTTTTTTAGTTATATACGTGTATGGGGCTCTTGCCAAGAACACTGCCTCATTCTTAACTCATTTTTGAAGAAAAAAAAGTGGAAAAGAAGATTTTTTCAAATTAAATTTTGTCATAAATAATAATATTGAAGAAATCAAATAATGAAATAAATAATTTAGAGAAGAAGGTTTTAGGTTTCATGGAAAATTTCGAAAAGATATCAACATTGTACTTTATGTTTCAACTTGTTATACTCATCTTTGTATCCTTTGCATAGTCTTGCCTTGAACTAGCTAACTCTGGAGCGGTTGAGACATAATATGCTCCAAGTCTCTAGTAACACTGCATTGAAACAAGTTACATTACGGGCTATAAAGCATTGGGAAAGTTGTTAAATTTGAATAAATAAACATCTTGCTTTCTTTTAGGTTTTCTCACCAGTTGCTTCTACAGTTGTTGTAATAGGGAATCAACACAGTTTTAAAACATAAACCGTTTGGCGACTTTTTGGGGAATACTCTCTTCTTAACCTTATCTGCCTAACTTTAATCAAAACTGGGATGATTTTTTTCTTTAAATTCGAAAATTTAAATAAAGCGGCATACTGCGTCAGTTATTTAAATAACTCTCAAGAAATACTTAAAAATAACAAAATACCTACCTTAGTCGACAAAATGCTTGCAACTTCAGAAGCCAACATATCTTCCAAAAATGTCTTGTTTCAATTGCGTCCTCGAATACTCTTATAGCACTGCTTCATCTAATCTAATAATGTAATGCTTTACTTTACCTTCCTCCAACTCTACGATAAATTTGTTTACCTGTTGCTGGGTCAGCTTTCAGGAACTTGGCAGATATTGCTTCGTGCTATTGATTCTATGATAGCAAACGTCTGCAATTCGTATCCCCGACAGGATTACCTCAACTAAGAGACAACTGGCGAAGCCAATATTCTGCTAGAATTTTCTTTACTTTGGATTTGTGCTTCCATGTAGTATTGGAAACTTCCCCTATTTCAAAGATATTATGTACACGATCCTTGCAACAGTTTAAGGATTGGACATTCCAAAAAAGCCCTTTAAAAATGTCTTCTTTATTAAAACGTTTCTTCAACTGACCGCTGACAAGAAACTAAACTAAACTTTGGATTGATGATTGCAGCCGGTGATAAGTCGCCCCTTCTTTTATTTACCAAATATTTCTTGTTTAAGGATGTGTAAAGTATAAAAATGTATTTAAACCACAAACAAATGCCAGATTCTAAATTTAAAAAAGCAAAATTGTTTTATTGATAGTATAGTTCCAGGTTCATGCCATCGTGGATTTCATCTGGAATTTTGTATGAAACCAAGGTTTAAGACTTCGAAAAACTAAGCAAAAATATTAAAAACTTACAATCGCACAGCCTAATTGGATCCTTGTATATGGTGTACCATTTTTTAAGGACGATTTTATCATACTTTGTTCCAGTTTGTGCTGCGATGAGTTTCTTCAAATCGCCGATGGTATCGTCGGGATTGCATTTCACACGGACCTAATAAAATAATTAGCTATGAAATAAATTGAAAAAACGACGTCGAAGTGCTTAACCTTTTTTCCCAATCGATCGTTGCAAGTTATTTCAATCATGTTTTATGAGATTTATTTGTAATTCGGTAAAATTGAAGGCAAGAAAACAAAAATACTGGAGCAAACGTTTGCCAGAAAGCAGAATGACAGAAGTAAATGTCAAGTGTCAAGTGTCTCTGAATGTTAAATGTCACTTGGTAGCCGTGTTCAGTTTCTAGAGATTTCAACACATCTTTATGTACATACCTATTTTGTTTTTGTGTCTTGCCACCAGGTCTTGAATTTTGGTAAACTATTTTTAATTTACTTTTCATTGTATTTTTAGAATATTTTAAATATTTTATTTAAAAACTGCAATGAAATCGATGTAAGGTTTAAAGAAGCATTCAATTCCTTTCCTGTAAATAAAAAAAAATGATTTGTCAGGCTTAGAAAGTGGATCTAGGTTTTCCGTTTCTTAATTTTGACAGCTTAGCTAGGAATCTTAGCTGTGACATAATCTTTTAAAAATAGAGGTCACACTTTCACCGAGATCATAAATATTGCGTTAAATTCTAGAATGTGTCATCGTTGTAGAGTAGAATATAGAATACTGTGGACCCTTGATTTGACATTTCAAATGAATACCTGTGTAAACTTTATTTTTTTATTGATCCAAGTAATGATTGATTTATCTGCACCATAATTTTGTCAGTCGCGTCACTACAAAAATTTTTAGTTGGTGCTAATTTGTAGACGAAGATTGGAAGCTCCATATTTACCATGTCGTTCTATACAATTTAAAATCTGACCACCATGGCGCATACAAACATTCAGAATCATTTATTGCATTGTGAATGGGCCTGGCTACCTGTTGTAAATTGAAAATTATAAGTTTGACAGTTCTTTTTCTTATCTTTTGGTTGCAAAAGATTTTGCAGCTCGTTAGGATAATTTTATTTTTAAAAATAAACAACAATCTGATTTAATTATCATTTAGTTTAGTCATTTGCATAGTTAAATAAATATTTACTATTCTAAAAATAACTAAAGTCAACTGAATTACACCACGGCAAACTATTGCATAAAAAAATTCAATTAAGTGTTTCCTTTTATGTACATCTAATTGCTCCGAAGTTCTTTTAAAGTTTAATTGCAAAGTGAATGACAAATGCTATGATTTGTCACGTCTAAAAGCTATAATCATCTTGAATTTATTGTACGATTGCTTTCGGCTCTATTAAAGATTCTTTAATTGCAAAAAAAACCGGTGAAAGTTCCTCATAATGGGAAAGTGCACAAGGAGTCTTGTATTACTCCTATTCCTGGTGCAATATGACGTACTCAGCAATACAGTCGCTGCTCCACAAAGATGGACTGCGAAATTCACGCCTGACGTACTCCAAGTTGATATGGACACTCAAAGTCAGGTGGTCCTGGAGTTGTTTGGTAAGATTCAAGGAGATGACCATAAAGAACTATTTTCTCACCTTTTCCTTTAGACATCAATGTTGAAGAAACATCTGAAATCCACGTCCAAAGCGAAAATGCAAACTTGGCTCGGACTGATACTAAAATTGGAAGCAATGAAATAAATGTTAACACTGGCTATTGGTCGGGAAACATCTCTGTCAAGGCTATCTTCCTGGGCCAAACACGACTCTTTGTTGAGCTAACTACAAAAGACAATGTAATCCAAACCTCAAGTACCGAACTTACAGTGACAATCATTCGAGCTCTGCGTCCGATCGATATTGCCTTCACCGTGTCAGTAGCTCTACTTGTATCACTGCTTTACATAAACTTCGGCGCAGCCTTAGACTTGAGTGTGCTCAGTGGTCTCCTGAGACGACCGGTTGGTCCAACTATTGGATTCTTCACCCAATTCATCGTGATGCCATTGCTTAGCTTCGGCCTTGGCTGCCTGCTCTTCCCAGACTCTGTAGAAATGCAATTGGGATTGTTCTTCACCGGAGTCTCGCCCAGTGGTGGAGCTTCCAACATTTGGACTGTTCTCCTAGGAGGCAACATCAACCTATCAGTTCTTATGACAACCATAAGTAATATTGCGGCCTTTGGTGTGATGCCATTATGGATATTCACTTTGGGACATGTGATCTTTAGTCGTGGCAAATTGGGTGTCCCATACGGCAAGATTGCCACATTCGCCGTCTCACTGATTGTGCCCTTAGCCATAGGAGTGGCCATTCAAAAATGCTCACCCAGGATCACACGGGTTCTCGTTCGTTTGCTGAAACCCATATCCACCATGTTGATCCTTTTCATCATCATCTTTGCAATCGTAACCAATTTGTATTTATTTAAGTTGTTTTCATGGAAAGTAAGTCTTTTTTTTTACACGCTGCGTGATAAGTTTGAACAATAACATTCTCTTTCTAGATAATCATTGCTGGCCTGGGGCTTCCATGGTTAGGATATGGATTGAGTTGGATTGTAGCCAAGTTGCTTAAGCAAACACAAGCCGATGCACTCACGATTGCCATTGAAACTGGCATCCAAAATACCGGAATAGCTATTTTTCTGCTGCGTTTTAGTCTTCCACAGCCACAGGCTGATTTAACAACAGTCATTCCAGTTTCCGTGGCTATAATGACGCCATTCCCACTTCTAGCTTTGTATTTGTTTAAAAAATTTAGCGATCGTCGTTCAAGCACTGATTCGGGTGAATCTCAAAGTATCATTTAATCATTTAAAGCAGGGACCAAGCAATATCTTGTGTATACAGTTATTTATACAACTACTCTCATTTATTTTGAACAGGGAAGGGGTTTATTTGAATTTTTATAAATATTTACATTTTTTATAGGAGCATCCATTTTGATGCGTGAGAAAAATGTTCAGTAAATTAAGAATAGAATAGTTTTTAAGCGTATTTTATAGGTTGTATGAATAAAAACAGTTATCGTATCAATAATTATAACGGCTGTACCAAAAACAAATAAAAGATTGATTCAGTTTTAATCGAGGATTAAGGGAAAACGAGAGGCGCTACGGTGGACAGAATATGTTCAACCACCGGCTAGTATGTCAATTGGCAGTTAGATGGCACCGCCACCTATTGACTGATGGGTATATACAGCTTTCTGTATAACACACTGTTTTGCTTTAGCTCGAGTTAGCAAGAGAGTAAATCGAAGAAGAATTAAATGACACTTCTTATTTTGAAAAGAAGAGACTTATTCCGGATTTTAAAACGTTTTTGTTTTGTAATCTGATACGGTTTTTTGAAACTGTCCGACACAAGCAACTGCATTGTTGTTCTGAAGCTTGTTGTTTGGTTGTCATCGTGACACGGTGATGGTAACTGATAATGAAGATGTTAATAATAATAAAGTGTGCTTACTTGTTTGATGCATTCATTTCTTTCAGGATGAGATAAACTGTCATTTCAAATTTAAAAATTTTAACGACAAAAAAAAATTCAAAAAATGTAACCGATCTACGTGAGTAAAATTACATATCGGAACTTATTTAGATTCCAGAATTCCACCTTTGTTGCGCATTTAAAATTTTACATTAAAACTTTTTAGGTCTTTTGTGCCCAGAGCTGCTGAGCACGATGGTGGTATCTTTTCTTACGAGCTATCAATACATTGGACCATCAATACCCTGGTGGAATCACCTCTTCTTTTTAGTTAAATGTATTCTTGCGAAACTAAGTCGTAACATCAATTCAGTGGAATGATAGCAAGATCCTGAGAAGCTAGGTAGTGCTTTACACAAACATGCAACGCTATCGTAGACTGTAGACCGGATACCTTTTACTTTCTGCTGACCAGCCTCGTGTACCTGTAGACACTTCTTTGTTTTAAGACTTTCGTAGACGGAATAGCCTCTTATTCAGCCTCATGTACCTGCCGACACAACGTAATGATGGTAAGAGAAGAAGTGTTGTTTGGTAGTTGCAACCAATCTTATTTGATATGATATCGTATGATAAGCCCATTAAATTCTATTTAAACAGCATTCACAATGCTGTTTAATTTGGCGTATTAGATATCGTGTGCCATTATCCAGTGGCATACTTGAAAATGCCAAGAATGCTGCAAGATTTATTAGGCTTCCTTAATAGATGCAAGAAGTTTTTCAAACCTTGTGATCTGGCTACAATTACAATTACAAAGCGTTTATACGCGTTAAACTCGAGTATA
The DNA here is from genome assembly GCA_916050605.2 of Platycheirus albimanus. NCBI lineage: Eukaryota > Metazoa > Arthropoda > Insecta > Diptera > Syrphidae > Platycheirus > Platycheirus albimanus. Next base: position 28,906,238 of record OU696697.1, on the reverse strand, counting down.
ACTCCCATCTCTGGGCAGGTGCTTCTTAAAATGTGTTTCACCTGCTCGACAGAGTTCAGAAAAAGCGCTAAAATTGATAGTAGAGAAACATTTCATTATGGACATTTCCATCACTTTAACATCGTCGAAATGTTTCATGTCTTTCGTTATTTTACAGATTCTTCTACAAAAAATGCTGCCACGAGGTAGCCACCTATGCGTTCCACCCCCAAAACAATGACTTCGTAATACTCGTCTAGCTAGGAACGCTCGTCAGTTTACCCTTTGAGCCCAATTTCGGATGTACCGTGAAATAAAAGGATTCCTTTTTCAGCCGTGCAACACGAATGTGGAACAAATTGCATTACAATTGCCATTTTGATCAAAACCAATGTTCAGCGACACCTCCTTTCCCTTCCTCCCCGATTTCCTATCGCCTGCGCTGTGACTAAACATTCAAAGGGCTATTCGAGAAGATTTAAAGAATAAAGATCTCTACGTTACAACTCCGCTGGGATCCATCATGATATTTAAAATGAAGGCTCTTCGGATAGTTCTTTCTGTGTAGAATGCTTACTTTGAATCAAAGACAAATAAACGGGCTTAAGGATGAGCAACTGGCTGATGCTTTACCAAGCCACTATCTTCAAGTGTGTGTTCAGAGGAAAACGTTTTCAATCGCATCGTGGCTTGGGTGGATTCATGACCGACGAAGATGTTCGGTAGTAACCAAATCAGTCAATTTCATTTCTTTGATTCCTTTTTCTTGAAACTTAAAAGCTGCTTCATGATTCCAAGCAAAAAAAAAAGGAAACCGAAACCAACACTTAATTTCCATCAAATGAAAATGAAACTTTCAAATCTTTTTATTTATCAAAAAAAAATATTCCATCAATAAATCAGTTTGCGAACACACCAAATCAATGTCACCACACTACCAGTTAGTATCTATAATGACTTGGTTTGAAAGGCCCTGCTTGGGGCACTCCGAGGTATTTTGATTGTTTTTCAGTCAATTTAGTCAGCTTAACGCCCAACTTCTCCAAATGCAAACTGGCAACTTCTTCATCGAGGACTTTAGGTAACATATGCACTCCAATCTCATATTGATCGGCCTTGGTCCAGAGCTCGATCTGGGCCAAAACTTGGTTGGTGAAGGAATTTGACATGACAAAACTAGGATGTCCATGGGCACAGCCCAAATTGACCAGACGACCTTCAGCTAACAATATAATGTGTCTGCCATTGGCTAAAGTGTACCGATCAACTTGTGGCTTGATGTTGATCTTTTCTTTGGCATTCTTGTTTAGCCAGTCAACGTCGATCTCGCAATCGAAGTGACCAATGTTGCAAACAATGGAGTCATCGTTCATGTTGAGGAAATGATGACTTAAAATGATGCTTTCACAGCCGGTGGTAGTGACGAAAATGGTAGCTTCCTTGCTGGCTTCATCCATTGTTGTGACTTCATAACCTTCCATGGCAGCTTGCAGGGCAATGATGGGATCAACTTCGGTGACGATAACACGTCCACCGAATGCACGAAGGGCTTGGGCACATCCCTTGCCAACATCACCGTATCCAGCTACACAGCAGACCTTGCCGGCGATCATGACATCTGTGGCACGCTTGATACCATCGATAAGTGACTCACGGCAGCCGTACAAGTTGTCGAATTTGCTCTAAATAACAGAAGAGGTTGATAATATTGTAAAGGCAACACTTTTTACAAGAACTAACCTTTGTTACGGAGTCATTTACATTTATAGCTGGCACACCCAGACGACCTTCTTTGAACATCTTGTACAAATTGTGAACTCCAGTGGTGGTCTCCTCACTAAGTCCTCGAATTTGTTTCAAAAATTGAGGATATTTTTCGTGGACCAAGTTGGTGAGGTCACCACCATCATCGAGAATCATGTTGAGTGGTTGGTTGTCCTTGAACATGATTGTTTGTTCAATGCACCTGCGAAATTTTGATAAATTAAATATCTTCTGTTTGTTAATTTGTTAGTGAATTTGATTACCAAGAATATTCTTCGTCAGTTTCACCCTTCCATGCGTAGACTGGAACACCAGTTGCAGCAATAGCGGCGGCGGCATTGTCTTGTGTGCTGAAAATGTTGCAACTTGACCATTGTACCTGGAAAGATGATAAGAAAAATGCGAGTTTTTTTAGAATCTTTATCTTTAATGTCGTTATAAATTCTTGTGGCTTGATGGGACCACTACAGGCCCTTTGAATGATCCCTTAATACAGTAAGTTGTTTATTTAATAATGTGGAGCGTATAGCTTTTAAAGCACGCTGCAGATGACCTGGTCATGAGCATAACAAAACTCCTATGTTAATAATGCTTCGTTATTCTCTCAGTACCATCGGCCCCATCCACAAAAAAAAAAGGAGATCGCCTACTCTACGGCATTACTCTTTGAAACATCGATTATAAGATCCAGCATGTTAATTGAGTTGCACCATATTGTGCCATGTCCAACTTTATAATGCCTGCTAAACTGATACGCCTTATCAGGATGACGTCGGAAAATAATAGCTGTTCAGTCAAAGTTGGTACTCTGCTGAAACCTAAGACAATAGACAAGGTGACACAATGTCAAGAAGCTGTGTGCTGGAAATTATCATACAGAACACCCATGCCAGCTCATCGGGCCCAATAATTAATAAATCGACACAATTACTTGGGTTTGCGGACGACATTGATGTGATAGGAAAAACAAACCGGTGCCTTCAGTGCCATGGAGTCAGCAGCAAGCAAAATGGGACTGAAAATAAACGAGGACAAGACAAAGTATATGCTTTCATCAACAATAGTCCAATCCCACCACCGACTTGGTCAGAACGTGACCATTGATAGGTATAACTTCGAGGTAGTGAGTGAATTTGACTACTTGGGAACTGCTGTAAGCACAGGCCACAACATCAGCGCTGAAATCAAACGCAGGCTTACTCTTGCTAATCGCTGTTGCTTTGGGCTGAATAAGCAATTGAGGAATAAAGCCCTATCGAGAAGAACTAAGGAGACACTGTATATGGTGCAGAAGCATCGACCCTCACCCAATCGGGTGAAAAGTCACTTTGAAAAGTTCTGTTTACGCAAACAGACAAATGAGACATTTGGCGAAGAAAATACTACGATGAACTTCATAAGCCTAGTCAGAATAATTCGAGTCAACGACTAAGATGGCTGAATTATGTTAAGCATATCAACGCTCCAGCTCGTAAGGTCTTCAACGCCAAACCCGAGGGAGTCAGAAGCTAATGTAGATCTCATTTTCGATGGAGCGACCAAGTAAAGGGAAATTGGAGACGGCAGGCTAGAGATCGAGCCAGTTGAAGAGGCATATAATAAATGAAGCCCAGGAAATTTGAAGCGCCAACGGAGCAAAGTAATTTATGCTTCTACTTTGACTACTCGCAATTGTAAAAAGTTCCCTTTCAACTTTGGTGTCTTTGAATCAATAGTTTGCGTCATGTTATGCCCACAACACCATAATGCACCATTGAGTCATGGCAAGCTGTCAACATATAATACTTCCGTATCACACCTGTGACCCAATGGCTCAGTGGGGCAAGGTTGTCTTCCGGAATGCACTTCAGCAGTTGCTGAGTAATGTATTCTGGAGGTCAGCCAAGTAGAAGTTCTGGCTTGGTCTCTTGGACTAAGTTGAGTCTTATCAAGTTAACCAAACGCGACGGTTGTTCTATATTATACCTACCCAACACAAACAAGACTGAGGTTGTCTCAAACAACTTGAAATCGGTAAAACATCGTCCTTACAATGTCGAGGGGACCTCCAAAAAAGTGATAATAGAAAATTTAAGATTAGATGAGTTTTGAATTAGAAACAAGGCGTAGTAGCGTTTACTCCAATGCTCATCAAATAGATGCCATTCATACTCTTTTACTACGCATATTTTAGGTCGATTGATTCAAATTCAAAACAAATCCGTTGCATCTATTTAAATCGGCTTATTTCTGCTAAGCAACAATTTCACCACTCAGTGTAAATGTTCACACAAAATAGATTTCATCAGTCAAATCTGTTGTTCCCAAAGGAACGAAAACATACCCCCTGGACAGTTCAAAATGTTACAAAAAAATCATGCTATTATCTTAACAGTCGTTATAGGCTTCATTGTTGTTATTTAAATGCGAACGTTTTGAGATCTTCTCTTATCAGTATCACTATGCTTGGCTGTCTCTTGATCTCTTGACCCGAGGCGTAAGTTTATCTGTTTAAACTCAATCTTTGAATGATTTTGCTATATTTGAACCTATTGTTTATGAAATAATCGTTCATGCTTACCTCAGCTCCTAGTTCAACAAGGGTTTCGATGAGGACAGCAGTTTGTACGGTCATATGAAGACATCCAGCAATGCGAGCACCTTTCAATATTTTTGATGGTCCGTACTTTTTGCGGCAAGCCATTAAGCCGGGCATTTCATTTTCTGCAATGATGATGGCCTTACGACCCCATTCAGCCAAGCTTATATCGGCTGGAAATAATTAAAACAAAAAAATTAAAGCTTTTTTCATGATGAAGTTCATACAACGCAAGGAATTTATTTTTTTCTTTTGATTTAGGTATTTAACCTCAAATTTTGCTTCGCCCAATGAAGAGATTAAATATGAATAAAAAGACTTGTTGCAACTTACCAACTTTGTATTGTGGTTTCGACATATTGTTCCGATGTTAAATGTGTAAATTTAAAAATAAAATAGTAAGTACTTAGCAGCAAATTCAAAGCAGCGGACAAAAACAAAAGCCGACCGCATGCGAGGAAACTGGAATTAAAGTGACGGCTGAGGGCTGAGGCTGACGGAAAGTTTATGGAAAAAAATAATTTTTGGAAATGCAGCGGAGAAGTGTTATCGATAGATTTCGTGTTATCGAAATGACAAGTTGACAAGTGAAAGCATTCAGTTAGATTTTTTTAGATTTTAGGTTTAGATTGATTTTATTCAAAATTAAAAAATTTAAATATTTACATACATTAATAGATTAAAGCATTCAGTTAATAGAGGATTTAAATTAAAAATTATGTATTATGTGGGTATGTTTTCATTATGGCAAAATATGTAATTTCTCTGCAAATTTCCAAATTCGACTACGTATTTTTGCATACAATATAAAATTTCAAATTTTTTATTTGGACGAAATTGAGGTTGCAATTTATGTGAAAACAAATCAAACTCAACTAAATTGAAAACAATTGAACTGATATTTCCTAAAATGTCAATTTGGAAACAAAATCCAAGGCAACGGCAAAAGTAAACAAAACAAAATAACTATTTTGAACAAAACAAAACAAGAAGAAAGAATGAAAAAAAAGAAGGAAGATAGCTTGGTGTCAAACCAAATGCGCAAACCTAGATGAAAACACTTTTTAGCAAATTTCCAAATTACCTTATTTCGGCCCTGATAACAACGTAGTATTTTATATATACAAAACAATCTGAAGATAGTAGCGGCACCTAGTACCCACTGATTGCAACAGTAAGAACGCCTTATTCTTTTAACCCCCTTGTCTAAAACACACTTAAAATATTATATTCAACATCGTGTATTTATACATCACTTGGTGTGTAGTTTGTCGCCATTAGCGTGGAGAATTTACCATATTCATAATATAATACTTCATCAACTAATTTTCTGCTTGTATGCAAAAAGAGCGATCTCGTTCGCAGGTATGTATAGTATGTCTGTGGTTCTATGAATAGGAAGCAAATCATTACTGCTACCTTCAGATTGTTTAGATATTAGAAGTGACGTTTAGAGGCGATAGAGGGCTACACAGTCGATTAGGCCACTTGCGTATAACTATATATTTTGTGATATATAATGTACATGAGAAAAAATGGGAACTAAGTACAGGCATTTCGGGGGCCTTAGTATGTGTGGCGAAATATATTTTATATATATACCTAACATGTTGTGTATAAACGGAACTTAGTGGCACAATGCGTTGCAACATACATCGACAAAGCGGACTTTTGTTGCCTAACCTTTGTCTCAGGATTCATGCATATAAAGCTGACAAACAAAAATATAATGCTACATACCTACAGCATACCGCATCAAGCAATATTTATGGTAAAGTGATATTTATTTTGGTTTTAGTTATATGTAATCGATGGATAATGGCCCTTATTTCCGTGAACAAATTATATAATAGCGTCAATATCGTTTCTCCTATTCAACACAATGATTAAGTGGAGCCCGACATGCTTGGCACCAACAATTTGTATAGAAATACAGTTGAAAATATGGGATGTATTTGTTCAGTTCCAGTATACTTTATCAAAGGCATTCCGGTGGACTTTGTGTATTTATAGAATGTTTTTTTTTATTTGGAGAAAGTACAAGGTGGGCAAAAAGAAATCACCCTATTGGAAGATGCTCTCATTTTTGCAAATGGCCACTAATGTCTAATCTGTATTGACATTTGTGGACTAGACAGATACAGAATACAAGTGAACAAGCCATGGAGCGATACATGAACCGATATTCTGAAGGCGGCGTTCCCGGGTCGCCTCATCTCTCGTTTTGGCGATTTGCACTGGCCCGCAAGATCGCCCAATTTATCCGTTTCAGACTTTTTTGTATGGTTTTTTGAAGTCCCGTATTTGCGTGAACAAGCACGAGACTCTGAAAGCCATCAAGGACAACATTCGACACGAGTGCGAGAATCTGTCGCTTGAAGTTCTCGCTGAAGTGATGAAAAATGCCATAAAACGAGCAATCAATTGTGACGGCGCCCATTTGGCCAATATCATCTTCTCCACTTGACCAATACAATTCTAAAGGTTCAAATAAACAGAATCGAAGTATTTCGTTTAGAAAAAAAAGAGAGCCAAACAACATCGGATGGAAGACTTCTTTTGGCCCAACCAAACTGAACTTTAGGACATCAGAACATACAAAGTATGGTTTTGAATTTTATCCCTATGATACTGAAATAAAACAAAAAAATATTATAGAAGGCGTTAAGAACAATATCATGATCCGCTAAAAGCACTTAGCATAACAATGATCTTGCCAAATGAATTGATTTATAAGCATACTCGTAGGAGATAGTATCTGTATAGGCATACTTAAATGCCAACAAAATCATTGATTTTTGTCTTCCAAAACAATCATAATTGTTCACGGCACTTATTCTTATCTTCAGTCTGCTAATCAGTTACTACATAGTATTTTTTGTTTTAAAGCAATGAATTATAGTTCCGGAGTTCATTCGTAAATGTTGTGTTCAAGAGATTCTTAGCATTTTTAGTGTGTCTGTGAATTTAGTCAGCTTTCATTGTATTTTTGGCGTTTCTCAGGAGTTGCAGACAAAATTATAAAGGTATTAATAAAATGTAGTAAAATATTTCAAAAAAGTACTTATATAATGTTAATGATATTTTTAACCTCTTTCTTTGAATTATTCTTCTTTGTTCCAAATTTTAAAATAAATGATAAACTATGCCCCCGGATTCGTAAAATCTATTTGAATGTTAAATTTTGTTCGTAGACCAAAGCAAAAACCATTTATCTTTAGGAAGCGCAAAAACGAGCTTCTACTGTGTTCTTATAACTTACGTTATTTAGAGGTTCAAACTTAGAACCCTAAACAAGAAACACAATATACGCTTATTGTCAGAAAAAGTCATTTCTAACTTACCTACGCTTTTAGTTTTTTTTATCTAGAACCTCTACTTATAAATTCTTCTTTGTATCTAAAACAAAGGTTATTGTTTTGTAGCAGGAATATAACCCCTCAGGCCATTCTCTTTTGAAGCTTAACAGCAGCTATAATGATTCCCTAATGTATCTATGAACGTTTTAAAAAAGCTTTAGCTACAGACTCGTATCGGTTTTTTTTCTGTAACTTTTATAAGTTGTTAGCTCATAGGTATACATACAGATTTAAATTTGAAATAGCTTATGGTTGAAATACCAGTCACGAATTAATAATTAGATTAAGCGGAGCAGTGCAGGCAAGGCTTAAATAAATTATGTTCAAAACTGAATAACCAGTATTTATTAAAAGGCGAGTAAGTTTATTAGTTCATATAATTTGTACCTATAACTAATTATAATAAAAAGCCTAGTTTTTGAAACGCAACTATAATTTTGCCAGTATCTTCTTATCAACCGATTCTTTTAAACTTCACAAATAACATTTACTGCGAAATCTAAATATGAATAGAAAGACAAATTTTTGTCTGATGAATCATAATTCCTATAGTTTTTAAATCTATCAAACTTTTTTGATTATATACCATTTCTCTACGTGCGGTTTTAACCTTTTTAAATTAAGAAACTAATTGAAGATACATTTTGTTAGATATGTACTTCATGGATTCATAGTTAGAGTATTAAATAAAAATACGGCAACGAATAATTATAAATTACTAGCAAACCCGGCGAACTCCGTTTCGCCACCAGATGGCTTCGTTTTTTGTATTATTTAGTTTGGGGATTAAAATATGAAGAAAAATGATTTTTTTTGTTTTATATTTGAAAAGGAATTTTTTGTTTTTTATTTCATTTCACAACAGTAATGAATTCATTTCGATTACAAAAATGAAGTGTAATTTAGTTGAACTTCTTTAAGTAAAAAAGTCGCAAATTATCCGTTTCATTGAAGTGCTCTTTGGTAAACCACATTTTTTGTTTTTTGGTCTGACGTTAACACAAACAAAGCGGATGGTTTCCCAACTCGTGAACACGCAACGTATAGCTGCCCATGTGAAAAACAATGATTTTCTAAATTTATCCCGCAAACACTAAGCGATTGGCCTTGCGACTTGTTAATTGTCATTGCGAACGCAAGGCGAACCGGAAATTGCAATCGTTTGAAGTCAAACGGAAGATCAGTCGGAATCATTGGTATTCGAGGAATACATACATTTTCACCTGCGTACTTTCCGTTAATAATGGTTGCCTCAATCAAATTCGGCATAAGTCTTTTAACCGCAAGTCGAGTACCGTTGCACAGTCGCGGTGGATTCAAATTACGCAATATCATAATAACCGAACCAACTTTGAGTTGCAAGTTATGTGGTGGAAATCCTGGTAACTCCAGAGAGTTCAAAAACTCCGTTGGATAATTAACTACATCATCGGGATTTGTTATGGAATCAACGGATTTGTATGTCACCAAATCGCCATCGATTTTTGATTGAATTGTGAAATTCAGTGCATTTACATCATTATTCTTTGCGGCGAGAATTGCTCGTTGACTTAACCAAGTATAATTCTGATAATTCTCACAAATGTTTGGGAAAACATTTTCAATAAGAGCTAATTGAGAGTCTACAAATCGGCAAAAGTCGTTGGTAAGAGTTATTAATCCAGATGTCGCATCAACTGGGACTTTTCCATTTCCAACAGCTAACAATTGTTTGGAAAATTGTGCAGCACTTTGATCATTTTGAAGTTGAACTCTCATATTAGTGGTTAGCGATAATGTTTTCACGTTATTCCATAAACGTGATGCCTTTAGGCAAGCATTCAATTCATCTGCAGGTGTTCCACGGGGAATTACTGGCAACGTCTGCCTGAAATCGCCTGCCAACAATATCATCAAGCCACCAAAGATGTTGTTATTTCGCCGAAGATCCTTCAGTGTGAAGTTAAGTGCTTCAAGTGATTTCTTATGTGCCATTGTGCATTCATCCCAAACAATAAGCTTGCATTGCATCAACAATTTTCCCATTGCACTGGATCGGGAAATATTGCATGTTGGAGTACCAATTGTGTTTAAATTGAGTGGCAACTTTAGCGCAGAATGTGCAGTACGACCGCCATCTAGAAGAGTCGCCGCAATTCCAGATGATGCTAACGCCAAAGCTATGTCACATCTTGATCGAATAGTGGCTAAAATCAATGAAATGACAAATGTTTTCCCTGTTCCTCCAGGTGCGTCCAGGAAGAATAGACCACCAGTATTATTGTCCACCGCTTGTATTAATGTTTCGTATACTTGTTTTTGCTGTTCATTCAGCAACGGCACATTATTTCGAACGAATTCCTGCAATGTATCAACATTGTATTGCAGCTCTCGATTTAATTCTTGGTTGAATGCATCGTGCATCGATCGATTTGGCGCAATCATTCCTACTTCAATCAGTAGCTTGTTTGCAATAGTCAAGCATTGATCCTCAATCAGAATCAATCCTTCATTGTAGATTTCATCGGTTATTTGCATGTGGGGATTATTCGTTCGAATGCGCAAGCGATGCAAGATGTCTTCACAAATGTCGTCTTTGTATTTGTTCCATAACTGAATTGGTTGTGAAGGGAAACATGTTGTGATGATAATTGCAAACAGCGTTCGTATTTGGTACGCATTTGATGAAATAACTGAATCCGCAAGTGTTAAATCCCAATGAGAATCGTTCTCCAGCAAACCCAATAGTTGACATGCTTCTCGATATGTTTGGCATTGGTGGCCATTCACAGTTTTTAAATGCGCAAATGATTTTGGTCCACGTACATTTACCAACAGCAGTCGCAAATAAAAACATTCATCATTTCTAGGATGAACAGTATACATGCGACCTAGTGCATCAGTGGAAAACACCTGTGGCCAATCGGGAACTGGGGTTCCTTGTTTGCGACGTTGGAATTTCTTTGTTGATTGATTCCAAGTGTAATACTTTGGCATTTCAACGTACATCAGCGTCGCTGCGAATAGGTCTGCTTCACACATTGCAAAGAAGCTAGTCAATGTTGTCGATGGTGGTCTCTCAGCTCGTTGTGCCGCATTAGTCTCAGTGAAGTAAACTCTTTGTCCATTTTCCAAATGCACTGCTAAATGTACAACTGTGGGATATCTTTCATGAATATGAAATGAAAATAATCGCCACAGTGCTTCATTAGTACTGACGTATCTGCCCATTTGGAAGTTGCTGATTTCGTCATTCGCATTTTCCGACGCAATACCAAATACAGCCATGTCGCTGCCCTTTGTGACGTACTTGCACAAATATTTGACTGATTTGGCCGAATGGCAACTCTCAACGTTCACATGTGTTTCGAAAATTCGCGATAGCAGCGGGCAATATGGTACAATGAACTCATTTCCGATCTCAATCTCTTGATTTTGAACTTTAACTTTGATAGTTCGACCATTATCTTCTTTTGAACGTCGACGATAAACTGGATATCCATCGTTCCCTGTGACTGTTTCAGCAACTAACGGTCGCGGATATCGTTTTGTGCACTTTCCATCAGCCATGCAAGACGATAATGGATTAAATGCACCGCACGGTCCATGCACCATCTGTGTCGTCACAATGTCGTGTAGATGGGGATCAGTGACTGGATCAGGAATTTCAGCTGATATGATGTCATCCACTTCATTTGAATTTAATTTGTTCAACAACCAAATTAGGATATGAGCATGCGGTAGTCCACGCTTCTGCCATTCCACCGAGTACATATAACAACGTGTGTCACCAAAAACTCGATACGTAGTAAGCACATCCATCATAACATTGAGTTTTTGCTGAAATACTCTGGCGATTATGTCATGGCGATCTAGCGGTTTTTGGCCCGGGTCCAACTCACGTTCAATTTCCGTCCACTTTGGATTGCATGTGAACGTAATAAATAAATCCGGAGTTCCATAATTTCGCACGTACGTCATAGCGTCTTGAGCGTATTCGTGCATGTGGCGTGGGCTTCCGATATAAGATGATGGGAGAATCGTCAGGCGTCCAATATTCTGAACATTACCATCTGAATGAATAGCATCACGCAAGTGTATATAGTCCTCAGATCGTAGCTTTGCCTGATTGAATCGGATGAACGCTAAACGTTCGGTCTCGACTTTGACATACATGTCGACAGCGAATTGCTGGAATAGCCGACGGCACTTCAGAATGACATTCTCCTCATGTGTACGAATCATCATACGATACGCATAGTAATTCATTGCGCTTAGATTTTTGTTCGTTGATACGCCTGAAAATGCAATATTAAATGGATTGTTAATAGAAACCAATAACAGCAATAATTAGTGTGTGAATATTGTACCTGTAATTGGATCGACCATCTTTAACGTGATGTCGTATCCGTCTTGCCCATGCCAATAAATTATTGGATATTGTAAAGCATCGTACAAACGATGTGTCTCGTTTACACGATGCATGATATTACTTCTTCGCTGAACGACAATATCTCGTGATGTAGTTGGATCGCCAACAATAATTGCAGCAACATCATCAACGATGGGTGCATTGAATCTTCGCACATGTTCACCTGTTGGGGTACGATCCGCTCTTATGACAAATTTGTGCGTATCCGATGGCATTCGTTCTAATGCTGTTTTGAACATATTAACCACAGCGTTATTAGCGTGAAAAAATGCTTGCAACTGTTCAATAATTCGTCTCTTTAACTGTTGTGTTCCCTGTATATTGCACCGCACATTCAGCTGATCCACCATCGACGAAATGAAATATATTTGCAGAAATTGATGCTCTTCATCTGGTGCTGGCACCATTGAACTATGCAAATGATATATTTGTCCTTGTATCTGTGATGGCAAACAGTTAAGATAGAATTAATTTATTTATTTTTGAAGAATACGGTGACTTCTGATCGTGTGGTGGTCTAGGGTGTGGTGTATGTATAGTTGTTATGTGATTGATTGTGTTGGTGTGAGTGATTGGTTGTGTGTGTTGTATCTTTTACCTTGCAAGTCGGCATGAAGCCGCCTTCTCGAATGATATTAGCTCCAAAGGAAGTCATGCGAAAGCAGTTATTGTATTCAAGAATGCGTTGAAGAAAATGGTTGGAATCGGGATCAGTTCCATCGAACAATGATTTCAGTGGCTGTGGTGGTGTAAGTAATGGATCCAGTTTGACTTTTCCACTTGCGCAGCACAATCCAGCCGTTTCTCTTTTGAACTTTAACGCATTGCAATATCGGCATACAGTCGTCATTGGTCCAATTTCTAAATTGTCATCATCACTGTAGTTCGCAGTGGGATCATATTGGAATGCCAAGCGATTGTATGATGCCAATGATCTTCGTGTGCTCACGCGTTGTCTCAATCGGGCATTTTCTCTTACTATATTTTGTTGTTCTTCGCTTAAGTTCTGTGAATACACTTGTTGCTGGCTTGCATGTCTTGTGCGGCGGCCGATGTTCGCACGTCGTCGTCCTCTCGGCATTTTGGACTATGGACAGACTGGTGAATTTAACCTCAAATGCACGATCCACATAATTTACACAGTTCAACTTACCACCTTAAGGACAAATGCCTGCTGTTGAAGTTGAATACAAATTTGCACAATACGCGTGATCTGAATGATAATCTGAAATTCAGATTGTTCAACTCTTTTCAGTTATGACATCTCTCTTCGACGAATTTGAAATAGTTCGGGTGCTGAAAAAAGAATTGACTATGGCAACAGTGGGTATCATGGCCCTTGCTTCTATTTTCTTCTGTTCAAACGTAAGTTATAAATACAGAACAAAACTTGCAAGCAATAATTGAAATAATTCTTCGTTCAATAAAGTATTTATATGTTAAATGTGATAAGATATGTGGCGTTATTTTTTATATTTTTAGCTTGGGTAAGATTTTTTTTTACAAACTTTAAAGTTTACCATTTGAATATTAGTGTGTTTTTTATTTTAGATTATTGCACTTTCATTTGCAATGATATATTTATATAAGCTCAGCGTTTGAGCTATGATTTGGTTTGTTGCAGTGGTTGCGATCTTGCCGTGGCTACTTATTCCGGGATACTGTATCTTTAAAATTTAACAAATAAGCTGTAGTTTGGGCTCGCGCTTAAGAAGATGCCTTAGACCTACACATTGGTATCCAGTTGATCCCATTGACCGACGAAGGTATAAGGAGAGATTTAGTGCAACGGATATTTCGCACAATCTTACCCCAGGAAACGTTGAATTAAAATGAAACAATTTTTTTTTAAAGATAATGCTACGCAATATTAATCAATCTCGACTGTGCAACTTTATGTTGCATGCTCACGTGTGTTAAAACCATTGAATCTATTTAAATTAAGAAAACAATTTTACTTACGTTGTAAACCACTTTCGTGAAAACTATGAACCAAAGATTAAAATAATATTCAATCTTACTTTCTAAGCCAAAGAAAAGGTAGCTTAGTTGATTTTAGTTTTGTGCCTGAAAAATCAATCAATAAACTATCAAACAAAATACACAATCCAATATTTACTTACCAAAGATTAAAAGGCTATGAATTATAAAAGAAAAGGAAGCTTAGTTGAATTTAATTTTTGTTTCTCGTAAACTTGCTTCTGAAAAATAATATTTGTTTTAATTAAACATATGCTCAAAATAAATGCAATAAACTTTTAAAAAAATAAAATGCACTACTGGGTCTGGACTCTGGAGCAATAACAAATAATACCCTTTGTTATAATAAGTAAGCAAAGAAGTTCAAAATCTTTGTTTAATAAGTGTTTATGTTCCTCATTTGGAGCATATCGACAGTTTCAAAAGATATGTTAATTTTTCCACTTTTTACTTGCGATTATAGGTACTATAAAGCAAGTTAGGCAAACAAAATTTTTTTGGACAATCAAACATAACATTACGATGATAGAGAAGCCTAAAAAAGTGATTCCGTTATACTTTAACCAATTGTATTAGCGCTTTTAATTGCTCTATAGGGCAAGTATTGGTTTCGTGCAGATAAAAAATCGCTGATAGAGAAGCCCAAAAAAGTGTTTTTTTCCATATACCATCCGTGGGTCTGTCTGTGCGGATATGCGTCTGTGCGGATGTGCGTATGTGCGTCTGTGCGCTTTTTCACGTCCAGCTACAGCCTAGACGGTTTGATGGATTTTCTTCAAACTTGATATATAGCAGATTGAAGAAAAATTGTTGTCGAGGTTTTTTTATTTCGTTTTAGACCGGCTCAAACTGAAACCTTTCAAGTTACGATTTTTTTCATTTTGGATTTTCTCGAAAACAGCTCAAACGATTTTGATTAAACTCTAAGTAAGTTCGCAACTCAACGGCTTGATTGAATTGACTCAAACTTCGTTTGGCATAGTTCTTTACAGTTTTCTAAAAGATGGCTTTGTTAATTTTTCAGTGTAGCCTTTCTAAACGGTGGCTTGCGTACAATGAGCTATAAAAGATATTACTAACAATAACTAAGAACGGTACCTTCCATAGGACCGGTTTTTTGCTTTCGACTATCTCAAAAACTGCTTAAACGATTCTTTCGAAATCAAACACCTTTTAAATACATAGATTTAGGTAGTTCAATTTGTGATGCATACCAATATTTTTATTTGTTTTTGTTTTTGGTATTTTTAAAAGCATTTCTTAAAACTATTTTTGATAATTTAATTTAATGATTTCAAAAAAGTTCTTTTTTTTTCAAAAATTATAAGTAGCTATACGAATATTCTTAATTCACATGACTTGGTGTAGGTATTTGAATTATTTTTTTTAATTTCGAAAAACAACGATAAAACAGTATTATACACTGTGGCGTATGCGTACTATAATAATAATTTTATTTAAATAGAATTATGGAATGATTTATTCTTCATACACATTGTTTTTGTATTAAAATTAATTGTTATTTCACCGTTCGTTATCATTATTACTAATAATTCGAAATCCATTTCTTCTAAATAAAGAGCTTTGTACATGCCTAAGATTTGAAAAAAATCGTTTGTAGTTACAAAGTTAATTCTAAGAAGTTATAAATGTTATTTACGTTTAAATTTAAAGATTGTATCGCCTTTGCTTCCAGCGGTACCAATTATTCTTTGGATCCTTTTTTTTCTTTCTCTCCTTTCGAGAGCCAATGATCGATTTGATGAAATTTTGTTAAGCTCAGATGCACCTAACCTTTGTCCTAAAATTCTTCTAGATAAACCGTCATCTGAAATTACACTGCCATTTGAATCTGGTTCAATTCATAGAATAATAATCATTGAAACCAAAAATAAATTGTACGTACCTATCGAAATTGAACTTGTTTTCCAGACGCAATTTCATCTGATATCAAACTTAAATCTAAATCATCTTCATCCCAGTCTAAAAATTGAAAGAATCCAATCAACGTTGTTATTTTACTGAGCATTATAAAAATTAAAATGCACGACTCGCACGTACTTGCTCTGTGGGTGCAGTACGATGAAAACAAAGTTTTCGAGCAATATGAAGTACTTATTTTTAAAAAAATTTATAAAAACTAAAGTTAAGAAACCTTTTAAAATTTAAAATTTAGATGTCATCTTTTGGGTGCTATAAATGATATAAATGTCCGCTTATGGCCAAATTAATACAATTTTAAAAACAAAGGAGAAAGGCAATTTGTGTATGGGAGCTGACCTACAGACCATTAACGATGAGCCATATATATCGTTGAAAAGGTATTTTTGCGTAGATCAAATGTTTATAAAGCAGCTAGTCTCAATTTACTGTGGGAAAAAAGTTATAGACATAAATTCAGAACAGAGTAAGATAAAAAAAATGTATATAAAATGAAATAGAAATATATAAAAATATAAGCTTTTTATGAATTTTTACTAATCTGAGCCAAAACTTTTTTCCCACATCGAATTGAGACTTGCCGCCACATAAGCATTTGATCTACGCAAAAATACCTTTTTAACGATATATGACTCATCGTTATTGGTGTGTAGGCCCAAATTGGCATTGTCCTTTGCGTTATTATCATTTACCAAAAACTTATATGCAGTTTTCTTCAAAATATTCTATGTATATTACATACATTTTTTCTTTATTCTGAAGAGCGTTTTTTGAGCGAATTATAAAAAAACTACAAAAATTGACCGAACCCTATTGGCGAAAACCGCTTTTTCGGACGTCGAAACCAATACTGTCCCTATAGAGCAAGTAAAAATATATATTATATATGTATATGTATATGTATACCAGGCAATTCGATGTCACTTTTCTTAATTGACGAAGATGACGAAGGAGCACCCGCATCACTTTCTGTTCCAAGTAATGCACCTTTCGGTGATAAAAATCTGCCGCCATCGTTTGATTTAATTTTTTTTTTTAAATTTTGCTTCTCCGCAATTATTTTCTTAATAATTTTTTCTATCTTTTTGGAACTATTTATTTTTCCTTCCATTCTTTAATATAGGAAACTAAATTCTTAAATTTATTACATTAAGTATGCAAATTTATAAAATCTATTCAAAATAAATGCAAAATCCACGATTTTTAAATATATGTAAATTAAGAAAACAATTTTACTTACGTTGTAAACCACTTTCGTGAAAACTATGAACCAAAGAAAGAAAGAAAAGATTTTAGTTTTGTGCCTGATGAACTTGAACCTGAAAAATCAATCAATCAACTATCAAACAAAATACACAATCCAATATTTACTTACCAAAGATTAAAAGGCTATGAATTATAGAAGCTTAGTTGAATTTAATTTTGTTTCTCGTAAACTTGCTTCTGAAAAATAATATTTGTTTTAATTAAACATACGCTCAAAATAAATGCAATAAACTTTAAAAAAAATAAAATGCACTACTGGGTCGCACGTACTTGCTCTGTGGGTGCAAGCACTATGATAACAAATTTTTCGAGCAATAACAAATAATACCCTTTGTTATAATAAGTAAGCAAAGAAGTTCCAAATCTTTGTTTAATAAGTGTTTATGTTCCTCATTTGGAGCATATCGACAGTTTTAAAAGATATGTTAATTTTTCCCCTTTTTAGTTGCGATTATAGGTACTATAAAGCAAGTTAGGCAAACAAAATTTTTTTGGACAATCAAACATAACATTATGATGATAGAGAAGCCTAAAAAAGTGGTTCCGAAAATTCTGTCTATCTGTCTGTTCGTCTGTTTGTATCGGCACCTACAGCCTAAACGGCTGGACCGATTCGCTTCAAACTTGGTACACATAGTATTATTATGACGTCCTACAGAGGGGTTTTTGGAATTAGCATTCTAGCTATAAAACTAACGGTACCTGCCATATGATTTTTTATGGAAAACTTATTTACCTCAAATACGGCTTCTACGATTTTGAAATCAAAATTAAATAGCCCAATTCATAGGTATTCTGCATTTATCATTATAATAACTTATCATTTTTGAAAGAGCTACCAGAAAAATATTTATTTAAAATATAGGTATGTAGTAATTTATTATAGGTAATATAGAAAAAGCCAAAAGCAAAAACCATCCTATGGAAACTACCATTCTTAGCAATTGTTGGTAACTTTTTTCCAGCCATTTGATAGGTCATGCGGGCATACCTAAAGAGCTAAACTTATCAAAATCGTTTGAGTTATTTTCGAATAAAATTAGCTTCAACTTAACTATAATAATTGCAGGTACCTTTAGTTTTTGAGCTGCAAGAATATTCAACTTCCCTTCTGACTCGATATATGTACCTAGTTTTAAAGAATTAAACACACCCGTTTGGGCTTTTGTAGGTGTCTGTAGGTACATATGTACTTGTACATTTTTTTTGGTCTTCGCTATCATCGTTAAATTTTTTTTTCCGACGAATGTATAACTTGCAGTTTATGTATATTCGCCATTTTAATAAATTTAATCAAGCCGTTGTGAAGTTATGGCCATTTAAAAAAAAAAAAGCCCTTTTAAGCTGACTTTCGATACGACCATTTGCTTAAAATAATCAAAATTAAGTTACATAAATCGCAAGCAAAAACCTTAGCAAAAGATTTTCTTTAAACTGCTATACACCAAGTTTAAAAAAAATTATCCGTCAAGCTGTTTATGCTGTAGCTTTACGTGAAAAGAGCACAGGCGCACAACGGCACAGACAGTATTGGAACCTCGATTTTTGTTTGCAAGAAAGCAATACTTGCCCTACAGAGCGAGTAAAAAAGACAATCCACTATTATTAAAGATAATTTACTTACCGTATGCATGTACATATAATGTATGGTATTAATCAATAATCAATTATTAAATTTCTTATTTCTGTCCGATGAACTTGAGTCTGCAAAATAAGTAAAAAATGCAATAACCTATCAAACAAAATACACAATGCAATATTTTTAAATATGATTTACTTACCAAAGATTAAATATGTAGCTATGTAAATTCCTTATAATTTATTTCCTTTTTATTTTTTGTTTTTATTTTGAAATATTAAAAATCAAATAAATTTTTGAGAAATAAATTCCAATAAATACTACGAATAAATATAGCTTTACAGTTGAAAAAATTTTATAAATGGGCTACAACTACCATCGATGATATTTTTCCTGAATTTTCTTTGCTATAAACCTAGCGGAGCCCGAGACCTTTCCAACGAATGCAAAACCGTGGAAATCGGTTGGTGGAAAACCCGACTTATTTTTATATTATAGATTAGCCGAACTGAAACCGAAACTAATTTGTTTACCCCCCGTTACGCCACACACATACCAACATCCAACACTAACTTTTTTACGAACATGAACCATACCGTATCGGGTAGGTTAGGACTACATAAAATCTTGCAGCAATCATATTCGGATTCGGATCAATATCCCTAATGAACCATAACGACCCATGTGACTACATTGAATTGCATTGATATTCTATTTGCATTTCCCGACTACACTTCTGCTCCTGTTATAGTTTTGGTGTCGTTATGGTACGTGACCATCTAGCTGAGCTGGAACCGAAAAACATGAACAGGGTAATATCATGTTGTGTTTGTATCCCATCAGGATATGTATACAATATATGGACATGGACAGAATAGCGACATGGACGACAAACAGACACGAAGTGTTGATGTCGTATGTTTGATCATATAGAACGCTTGTTATTCCAAAAAAAAAACTTTCGCTGATTGTTTCACGAAAATTAATCAACTCTATCAAAACTTATGATGATAGAGAAGCCTAAAAAAGTGGTTCCGAAAATTCTGTCTATCTGTCTGTTCGTCTGTTTGTATCGGCACCTACAGCCTAAACGGCTGGACCGATTCGCTTCAAACTTGGTACACATAGTATTATTATGACGTCCTACAGAGGGGTTTTTGGAATTAGCATTCTAGCTATAAAACTAACGGTACCTGCCATATGATTTTTTATGGAAAACTTATTTACCTCAAATACGGCTTCTACGATTTTGAAATCAAAATTAAATAGCCCAATTCATAGGTATTCTGCATTTATCATTATAATAACTTATCATTTTTGAAAGAGCTACCAGAAAAATATTTATTTAAAATATAGGTATGTAGTAATTTATTATAGGTAATATAGAAAAAGCCAAAAGCAAAAACCATCCTATGGAAACTACCATTCTTAGCAATTGTTGGTAACTTTTTTCCAGCCATTTGATAGGTCATGCGGGCATACCTAAAGAGCTAAACTTATCAAAATCGTTTGAGTTATTTTCGAATAAAATTAGCTTCAACTTAACTATAATAATTGCAGGTACCTTTAGTTTTTGAGCTGCAAGAATATTCAACTTCCCTTCTGACTCGATATATGTACCTAGTTTTAAAGAATTAAACACACCCGTTTGGGCTTTTGTAGGTGTCTGTAGGTACATATGTACTTGTACATTTTTTTTGGTCTTCGCTATCATCGTTAAATTTTTTTTTCCGACGAATGTATAACTTGCAGTTTATGTATATTCGCCATTTTAATAAATTTAATCAAGCCGTTGTGAAGTTATGGCCATTTAAAAAAAAAAAAGCCCTTTTAAGCTGACTTTCGATACGACCATTTGCTTAAAATAATCAAAATTAAGTTACATAAATCGCAAGCAAAAACCTTAGCAAAAGATTTTCTTTAAACTGCTATACACCAAGTTTAAAAAAAATTATCCGTCAAGCTGTTTATGCTGTAGCTTTACGTGAAAAGAGCACAGGCGCACAACGGCACAGACAGTATTGGAACCTCGATTTTTGTTTGCAAGAAAGCAATACTTGCCCTACAGAGCGAGTAAAAAAGACAATCCACTATTATTAAAGATAATTTACTTACCGTATGCATGTACATATAATGTATGGTATTAATCAATAATCAATTATTAAATTTCTTATTTCTGTCCGATGAACTTGAGTCTGCAAAATAAGTAAAAAATGCAATAACCTATCAAACAAAATACACAATGCAATATTTTTAAATATGATTTACTTACCAAAGATTAAATATGTAGCTATGTAAATTCCTTATAATTTATTTCCTTTTTATTTTTTGTTTTTATTTTGAAATATTAAAAATCAAATAAATTTTTGAGAAATAAATTCCAATAAATACTACGAATAAATATAGCTTTACAGTTGAAAAAATTTTATAAATGGGCTACAACTACCATCGATGATATTTTTCCTGAATTTTCTTTGCTATAAACCTAGCGGAGCCCGAGACCTTTCCAACGAATGCAAAACCGTGGAAATCGGTTGGTGGAAAACCCGACTTATTTTTATATTATAGATTAGCCGAACTGAAACCGAAACTAATTTGTTTACCCCCCGTTACGCCACACACATACCAACATCCAACACTAACTTTTTTACGAACATGAACCATACCGTATCGGGTAGGTTAGGACTACATAAAATCTTGCAGCAATCATATTCGGATTCGGATCAATATCCCTAATGAACCATAACGACCCATGTGACTACATTGAATTGCATTGATATTCTATTTGCATTTCCCGACTACACTTCTGCTCCTGTTATAGTTTTGGTGTCGTTATGGTACGTGACCATCTAGCTGAGCTGGAACCGAAAAACATGAACAGGGTAATATCATGTTGTGTTTGTATCCCATCAGGATATGTATACAATATATGGACATGGACAGGATAGCGACATGGACGACAAACAGACACGAAGTGTTGATGTCGTATGTTTGATCATATAGAACGCTTGTTATTCCAAAAAAAAAACTTTCGCTGATTGTTTCACGAAAATTAATCAACTCTATCAAAACTTATGATGATAGAGAAGCCTAAAAAAGTGGTTCCGAAAATTCTGTCTATCTGTCTGTTCGTCTGTTTGTATCGGCACCTACAGCCTAAACGGCTGGACCGATTCGCTTCAAACTTGGTACACATAGTATTATTATGACGTCCTACAGAGGGGTTTTTGGAATTAGCATTCTAGCTATAAAACTAACGGTACCTGCCATATGATTTTTTATGGAAAACTTATTTACCTCAAATACGGCTTCTACGATTTTGAAATCAAAATTAAATAGCCCAATTCATAGGTATTCTGCATTTATCATTATAATAACTTATCATTTTTGAAAGAGCTACCAGAAAAATATTTATTTAAAATATAGGTATGTAGTAATTTATTATAGGTAATATAGAAAAAGCCAAAAGCAAAAACCATCCTATGGAAACTACCATTCTTAGCAATTGTTGGTAACTTTTTTCCAGCCATTTGATAGGTCATGCGGGCATACCTAAAGAGCTAAACTTATCAAAATCGTTTGAGTTATTTTCGAATAAAATTAGCTTCAACTTAACTATAATAATTGCAGGTACCTTTAGTTTTTGAGCTGCAAGAATATTCAACTTCCCTTCTGACTCGATATATGTACCTAGTTTTAAAGAATTAAACACACCCGTTTGGGCTTTTGTAGGTGTCTGTAGGTACATATGTACTTGTACATTTTTTTTGGTCTTCGCTATCATCGTTAAATTTTTTTTTCCGACGAATGTATAACTTGCAGTTTATGTATATTCGCCATTTTAATAAATTTAATCAAGCCGTTGTGAAGTTATGGCCATTTAAAAAAAAAAAAGCCCTTTTAAGCTGACTTTCGATACGACCATTTGCTTAAAATAATCAAAATTAAGTTACATAAATCGCAAGC
Organism: Platycheirus albimanus; assembly: GCA_916050605.2. Classification (NCBI taxonomy): domain Eukaryota; kingdom Metazoa; phylum Arthropoda; class Insecta; order Diptera; family Syrphidae; genus Platycheirus; species Platycheirus albimanus. The sequence goes on along the minus strand of OU696697.1, from coordinate 28,883,415 downwards.
AAAAACCTTAGCAAAAGATTTTCTTTAAACTGCTATACACCAAGTTTAAAAAAAATTATCCGTCAAGCTGTTTATGCTGTAGCTTTACGTGAAAAGAGCACAGGCGCACAACGGCACAGACAGTATTGGAACCTCGATTTTTGTTTGCAAGAAAGCAATACTTGCCCTACAGAGCGAGTAAAAAAGACAATCCACTATTATTAAAGATAATTTACTTACCGTATGCATGTACATATAATGTATGGTATTAATCAATAATCAATTATTAAATTTCTTATTTCTGTCCGATGAACTTGAGTCTGCAAAATAAGTAAAAAATGCAATAACCTATCAAACAAAATACACAATGCAATATTTTTAAATATGATTTACTTACCAAAGATTAAATATGTAGCTATGTAAATTCCTTATAATTTATTTCCTTTTTATTTTTTGTTTTTATTTTGAAATATTAAAAATCAAATAAATTTTTGAGAAATAAATTCCAATAAATACTACGAATAAATATAGCTTTACAGTTGAAAAAATTTTATAAATGGGCTACAACTACCATCGATGATATTTTTCCTGAATTTTCTTTGCTATAAACCTAGCGGAGCCCGAGACCTTTCCAACGAATGCAAAACCGTGGAAATCGGTTGGTGCGTTCTTGAGTTATATCGTCAGGAAGGAAAACCCGACTTATTTTTATAAATTACTAGCAAACCCGGCGAACTCCGTTTCGCCACCAGATGGCTTCGTTTTTTGTATTATTTAGTTTGGGGATTAAAATATGAAGAAAAATGATTTTTTTTGTTTTATATTTGAAAAGGAATTTTTTGTTTTTTATTTCATTTCACAACAGTAATGAATTCATTTCGATTACAAAAATGAAGTGTAATTTAGTTGAACTTCTTTAAGTAAAAAAGTCGCAAATTATCCGTTTCATTGAAGTGCTCTTTGGTAAACCACATTTTTTGTTTTTTGGTCTGACGTTAACACAAACAAAGCGGATGGTTTCCCAACTCGTGAACACGCAACGTATAGCTGCCCATGTGAAAAACAATGATTTTCTAAATTTATCCCGCAAACACTAAGCGATTGGCCTTGCGACTTGTTAATTGTCATTGCGAACGCAAGGCGAACCGGAAATTGCAATCGTTTGAAGTCAAACGGAAGATCAGTCGGAATCATTGGTATTCGAGGAATACATACATTTTCACCTGCGTACTTTCCGTTAATAATGGTTGCCTCAATCAAATTCGGCATAAGTCTTTTAACCGCAAGTCGAGTACCGTTGCACAGTCGCGGTGGATTCAAATTACGCAATATCATAATAACCGAACCAACTTTGAGTTGCAAGTTATGTGGTGGAAATCCTGGTAACTCCAGAGAGTTCAAAAACTCCGTTGGATAATTAACTACATCATCGGGATTTGTTATGGAATCAACGGATTTGTATGTCACCAAATCGCCATCGATTTTTGATTGAATTGTGAAATTCAGTGCATTTACATCATTATTCTTTGCGGCGAGAATTGCTCGTTGACTTAACCAAGTATAATTCTGATAATTCTCACAAATGTTTGGGAAAACATTTTCAATAAGAGCTAATTGAGAGTCTACAAATCGGCAAAAGTCGTTGGTAAGAGTTATTAATCCAGATGTCGCATCAACTGGGACTTTTCCATTTCCAACAGCTAACAATTGTTTGGAAAATTGTGCAGCACTTTGATCATTTTGAAGTTGAACTCTCATATTAGTGGTTAGCGATAATGTTTTCACGTTATTCCATAAACGTGATGCCTTTAGGCAAGCATTCAATTCATCTGCAGGTGTTCCACGGGGAATTACTGGCAACGTCTGCCTGAAATCGCCTGCCAACAATATCATCAAGCCACCAAAGATGTTGTTATTTCGCCGAAGATCCTTCAGTGTGAAGTTAAGTGCTTCAAGTGATTTCTTATGTGCCATTGTGCATTCATCCCAAACAATAAGCTTGCATTGCATCAACAATTTTCCCATTGCACTGGATCGGGAAATATTGCATGTTGGAGTACCAATTGTGTTTAAATTGAGTGGCAACTTTAGCGCAGAATGTGCAGTACGACCGCCATCTAGAAGAGTCGCCGCAATTCCAGATGATGCTAACGCCAAAGCTATGTCACATCTTGATCGAATAGTGGCTAAAATCAATGAAATGACAAATGTTTTCCCTGTTCCTCCAGGTGCGTCCAGGAAGAATAGACCACCAGTATTATTGTCCACCGCTTGTATTAATGTTTCGTATACTTGTTTTTGCTGTTCATTCAGCAACGGCACATTATTTCGAACGAATTCCTGCAATGTATCAACATTGTATTGCAGCTCTCGATTTAATTCTTGGTTGAATGCATCGTGCATCGATCGATTTGGCGCAATCATTCCTACTTCAATCAGTAGCTTGTTTGCAATAGTCAAGCATTGATCCTCAATCAGAATCAATCCTTCATTGTAGATTTCATCGGTTATTTGCATGTGGGGATTATTCGTTCGAATGCGCAAGCGATGCAAGATGTCTTCACAAATGTCGTCTTTGTATTTGTTCCATAACTGAATTGGTTGTGAAGGGAAACATGTTGTGATGATAATTGCAAACAGCGTTCGTATTTGGTACGCATTTGATGAAATAACTGAATCCGCAAGTGTTAAATCCCAATGAGAATCGTTCTCCAGCAAACCCAATAGTTGACATGCTTCTCGATATGTTTGGCATTGGTGGCCATTCACAGTTTTTAAATGCGCAAATGATTTTGGTCCACGTACATTTACCAACAGCAGTCGCAAATAAAAACATTCATCATTTCTAGGATGAACAGTATACATGCGACCTAGTGCATCAGTGGAAAACACCTGTGGCCAATCGGGAACTGGGGTTCCTTGTTTGCGACGTTGGAATTTCTTTGTTGATTGATTCCAAGTGTAATACTTTGGCATTTCAACGTACATCAGCGTCGCTGCGAATAGGTCTGCTTCACACATTGCAAAGAAGCTAGTCAATGTTGTCGATGGTGGTCTCTCAGCTCGTTGTGCCGCATTAGTCTCAGTGAAGTAAACTCTTTGTCCATTTTCCAAATGCACTGCTAAATGTACAACTGTGGGATATCTTTCATGAATATGAAATGAAAATAATCGCCACAGTGCTTCATTAGTACTGACGTATCTGCCCATTTGGAAGTTGCTGATTTCGTCATTCGCATTTTCCGACGCAATACCAAATACAGCCATGTCGCTGCCCTTTGTGACGTACTTGCACAAATATTTGACTGATTTGGCCGAATGGCAACTCTCAACGTTCACATGTGTTTCGAAAATTCGCGATAGCAGCGGGCAATATGGTACAATGAACTCATTTCCGATCTCAATCTCTTGATTTTGAACTTTAACTTTGATAGTTCGACCATTATCTTCTTTTGAACGTCGACGATAAACTGGATATCCATCGTTCCCTGTGACTGTTTCAGCAACTAACGGTCGCGGATATCGTTTTGTGCACTTTCCATCAGCCATGCAAGACGATAATGGATTAAATGCACCGCACGGTCCATGCACCATCTGTGTCGTCACAATGTCGTGTAGATGGGGATCAGTGACTGGATCAGGAATTTCAGCTGATATGATGTCATCCACTTCATTTGAATTTAATTTGTTCAACAACCAAATTAGGATATGAGCATGCGGTAGTCCACGCTTCTGCCATTCCACCGAGTACATATAACAACGTGTGTCACCAAAAACTCGATACGTAGTAAGCACATCCATCATAACATTGAGTTTTTGCTGAAATACTCTGGCGATTATGTCATGGCGATCTAGCGGTTTTTGGCCCGGGTCCAACTCACGTTCAATTTCCGTCCACTTTGGATTGCATGTGAACGTAATAAATAAATCCGGAGTTCCATAATTTCGCACGTACGTCATAGCGTCTTGAGCGTATTCGTGCATGTGGCGTGGGCTTCCGATATAAGATGATGGGAGAATCGTCAGGCGTCCAATATTCTGAACATTACCATCTGAATGAATAGCATCACGCAAGTGTATATAGTCCTCAGATCGTAGCTTTGCCTGATTGAATCGGATGAACGCTAAACGTTCGGTCTCGACTTTGACATACATGTCGACAGCGAATTGCTGGAATAGCCGACGGCACTTCAGAATGACATTCTCCTCATGTGTACGAATCATCATACGATACGCATAGTAATTCATTGCGCTTAGATTTTTGTTCGTTGATACGCCTGAAAATGCAATATTAAATGGATTGTTAATAGAAACCAATAACAGCAATAATTAGTGTGTGAATATTGTACCTGTAATTGGATCGACCATCTTTAACGTGATGTCGTATCCGTCTTGCCCATGCCAATAAATTATTGGATATTGTAAAGCATCGTACAAACGATGTGTCTCGTTTACACGATGCATGATATTACTTCTTCGCTGAACGACAATATCTCGTGATGTAGTTGGATCGCCAACAATAATTGCAGCAACATCATCAACGATGGGTGCATTGAATCTTCGCACATGTTCACCTGTTGGGGTACGATCCGCTCTTATGACAAATTTGTGCGTATCCGATGGCATTCGTTCTAATGCTGTTTTGAACATATTAACCACAGCGTTATTAGCGTGAAAAAATGCTTGCAACTGTTCAATAATTCGTCTCTTTAACTGTTGTGTTCCCTGTATATTGCACCGCACATTCAGCTGATCCACCATCGACGAAATGAAATATATTTGCAGAAATTGATGCTCTTCATCTGGTGCTGGCACCATTGAACTATGCAAATGATATATTTGTCCTTGTATCTGTGATGGCAAACAGTTAAGATAGAATTAATTTATTTATTTTTGAAGAATACGGTGACTTCTGATCGTGTGGTGGTCTAGGGTGTGGTGTATGTATAGTTGTTATGTGATTGATTGTGTTGGTGTGAGTGATTGGTTGTGTGTGTTGTATCTTTTACCTTGCAAGTCGGCATGAAGCCGCCTTCTCGAATGATATTAGCTCCAAAGGAAGTCATGCGAAAGCAGTTATTGTATTCAAGAATGCGTTGAAGAAAATGGTTGGAATCGGGATCAGTTCCATCGAACAATGATTTCAGTGGCTGTGGTGGTGTAAGTAATGGATCCAGTTTGACTTTTCCACTTGCGCAGCACAATCCAGCCGTTTCTCTTTTGAACTTTAACGCATTGCAATATCGGCATACAGTCGTCATTGGTCCAATTTCTAAATTGTCATCATCACTGTAGTTCGCAGTGGGATCATATTGGAATGCCAAGCGATTGTATGATGCCAATGATCTTCGTGTGCTCACGCGTTGTCTCAATCGGGCATTTTCTCTTACTATATTTTGTTGTTCTTCGCTTAAGTTCTGTGAATACACTTGTTGCTGGCTTGCATGTCTTGTGCGGCGGCCGATGTTCGCACGTCGTCGTCCTCTCGGCATTTTGGACTATGGACAGACTGGTGAATTTAACCTCAAATGCACGATCCACATAATTTACACAGTTCAACTTACCACCTTAAGGACAAATGCCTGCTGTTGAAGTTGAATACAAATTTGCACAATACGCGTGATCTGAATGATAATCTGAAATTCAGATTGTTCAACTCTTTTCAGTTATGACATCTCTCTTCGACGAATTTGAAATAGTTCGGGTGCTGAAAAAAGAATTGACTATGGCAACAGTGGGTATCATGGCCCTTGCTTCTATTTTCTTCTGTTCAAACGTAAGTTATAAATACAGAACAAAACTTGCAAGCAATAATTGAAATAATTCTTCGTTCAATAAAGTATTTATATGTTAAATGTGATAAGATATGTGGCGTTATTTTTTATATTTTTAGCTTGGGTAAGATTTTTTTTTACAAACTTTAAAGTTTACCATTTGAATATTAGTGTGTTTTTTATTTTAGATTATTGCACTTTCATTTGCAATGATATATTTATATAAGCTCAGCGTTTGAGCTATGATTTGGTTTGTTGCAGTGGTTGCGATCTTGCCGTGGCTACTTATTCCGGGATACTGTATCTTTAAAATTTAACAAATAAGCTGTAGTTTGGGCTCGCGCTTAAGAAGATGCCTTAGACCTACACATTGGTATCCAGTTGATCCCATTGACCGACGAAGGTATAAGGAGAGATTTAGTGCAACGGATATTTCGCACAATCTTACCCCAGGAAACGTTGAATTAAAATGAAACAATTTTTTTTTAAAGATAATGCTACGCAATATTAATCAATCTCGACTGTGCAACTTTATGTTGCATGCTCACGTGTGTTAAAACCATTGAATCTATTTAAATTAAGAAAACAATTTTACTTACGTTGTAAACCACTTTCGTGAAAACTATGAACCAAAGATTAAAATAATATTCAATCTTACTTTCTAAGCCAAAGAAAAGGTAGCTTAGTTGATTTTAGTTTTGTGCCTGAAAAATCAATCAATAAACTATCAAACAAAATACACAATCCAATATTTACTTACCAAAGATTAAAAGGCTATGAATTATAAAAGAAAAGGAAGCTTAGTTGAATTTAATTTTTGTTTCTCGTAAACTTGCTTCTGAAAAATAATATTTGTTTTAATTAAACATATGCTCAAAATAAATGCAATAAACTTTTAAAAAAATAAAATGCACTACTGGGTCTGGACTCTGGAGCAATAACAAATAATACCCTTTGTTATAATAAGTAAGCAAAGAAGTTCAAAATCTTTGTTTAATAAGTGTTTATGTTCCTCATTTGGAGCATATCGACAGTTTCAAAAGATATGTTAATTTTTCCACTTTTTACTTGCGATTATAGGTACTATAAAGCAAGTTAGGCAAACAAAATTTTTTTGGACAATCAAACATAACATTACGATGATAGAGAAGCCTAAAAAAGTGATTCCGTTATACTTTAACCAATTGTATTAGCGCTTTTAATTGCTCTATAGGGCAAGTATTGGTTTCGTGCAGATAAAAAATCGCTGATAGAGAAGCCCAAAAAAGTGTTTTTTTCCATATACCATCCGTGGGTCTGTCTGTGCGGATATGCGTCTGTGCGGATGTGCGTATGTGCGTCTGTGCGCTTTTTCACGTCCAGCTACAGCCTAGACGGTTTGATGGATTTTCTTCAAACTTGATATATAGCAGATTGAAGAAAAATTGTTGTCGAGGTTTTTTTATTTCGTTTTAGACCGGCTCAAACTGAAACCTTTCAAGTTACGATTTTTTTCATTTTGGATTTTCTCGAAAACAGCTCAAACGATTTTGATTAAACTCTAAGTAAGTTCGCAACTCAACGGCTTGATTGAATTGACTCAAACTTCGTTTGGCATAGTTCTTTACAGTTTTCTAAAAGATGGCTTTGTTAATTTTTCAGTGTAGCCTTTCTAAACGGTGGCTTGCGTACAATGAGCTATAAAAGATATTACTAACAATAACTAAGAACGGTACCTTCCATAGGACCGGTTTTTTGCTTTCGACTATCTCAAAAACTGCTTAAACGATTCTTTCGAAATCAAACACCTTTTAAATACATAGATTTAGGTAGTTCAATTTGTGATGCATACCAATATTTTTATTTGTTTTTGTTTTTGGTATTTTTAAAAGCATTTCTTAAAACTATTTTTGATAATTTAATTTAATGATTTCAAAAAAGTTCTTTTTTTTTCAAAAATTATAAGTAGCTATACGAATATTCTTAATTCACATGACTTGGTGTAGGTATTTGAATTATTTTTTTTAATTTCGAAAAACAACGATAAAACAGTATTATACACTGTGGCGTATGCGTACTATAATAATAATTTTATTTAAATAGAATTATGGAATGATTTATTCTTCATACACATTGTTTTTGTATTAAAATTAATTGTTATTTCACCGTTCGTTATCATTATTACTAATAATTCGAAATCCATTTCTTCTAAATAAAGAGCTTTGTACATGCCTAAGATTTGAAAAAAATCGTTTGTAGTTACAAAGTTAATTCTAAGAAGTTATAAATGTTATTTACGTTTAAATTTAAAGATTGTATCGCCTTTGCTTCCAGCGGTACCAATTATTCTTTGGATCCTTTTTTTTCTTTCTCTCCTTTCGAGAGCCAATGATCGATTTGATGAAATTTTGTTAAGCTCAGATGCACCTAACCTTTGTCCTAAAATTCTTCTAGATAAACCGTCATCTGAAATTACACTGCCATTTGAATCTGGTTCAATTCATAGAATAATAATCATTGAAACCAAAAATAAATTGTACGTACCTATCGAAATTGAACTTGTTACGTCTTGTTTTCCAGACGCAATTTCATCTGATATCAAACTTAAATCTAAATCATCTTCATCCCAGTCTAAAAATTGAAAGAATCCAATCAACGTTGTTATTTTACTGAGCATTATAAAAATTAAAATGCACGACTCGCACGTACTTGCTCTGTGGGTGCAGTACGATGAAAACAAAGTTTTCGAGCAATATGAAGTACTTATTTTTAAAAAAATTTATAAAAACTAAAGTTAAGAAACCTTTTAAAATTTAAAATTTAGATGTCATCTTTTGGGTGCTATAAATGATATAAATGTCCGCTTATGGCCAAATTAATACAATTTTAAAAACAAAGGAGAAAGGCAATTTGTGTATGGGAGCTGACCTACAGACCATTAACGATGAGCCATATATATCGTTGAAAAGGTATTTTTGCGTAGATCAAATGTTTATAAAGCAGCTAGTCTCAATTTACTGTGGGAAAAAAGTTATAGACATAAATTCAGAACAGAGTAAGATAAAAAAAATGTATATAAAATGAAATAGAAATATATAAAAATATAAGCTTTTTATGAATTTTTACTAATCTGAGCCAAAACTTTTTTCCCACATCGAATTGAGACTTGCCGCCACATAAGCATTTGATCTACGCAAAAATACCTTTTTAACGATATATGACTCATCGTTATTGGTGTGTAGGCCCAAATTGGCATTGTCCTTTGCGTTATTATCATTTACCAAAAACTTATATGCAGTTTTCTTCAAAATATTCTATGTATATTACATACATTTTTTCTTTATTCTGAAGAGCGTTTTTTGAGCGAATTATAAAAAAACTACAAAAATTGACCGAACCCTATTGGCGAAAACCGCTTTTTCGGACGTCGAAACCAATACTGTCCCTATAGAGCAAGTAAAAATATATATTATATATGTATATGTATATGTATACCAGGCAATTCGATGTCACTTTTCTTAATTGACGAAGATGACGAAGGAGCACCCGCATCACTTTCTGTTCCAAGTAATGCACCTTTCGGTGATAAAAATCTGCCGCCATCGTTTGATTTAATTTTTTTTTTTAAATTTTGCTTCTCCGCAATTATTTTCTTAATAATTTTTTCTATCTTTTTGGAACTATTTATTTTTCCTTCCATTCTTTAATATAGGAAACTAAATTCTTAAATTTATTACATTAAGTATGCAAATTTATAAAATCTATTCAAAATAAATGCAAAATCCACGATTTTTAAATATATGTAAATTAAGAAAACAATTTTACTTACGTTGTAAACCACTTTCGTGAAAACTATGAACCAAAGAAAGAAAGAAAAGATTTTAGTTTTGTGCCTGATGAACTTGAACCTGAAAAATCAATCAATCAACTATCAAACAAAATACACAATCCAATATTTACTTACCAAAGATTAAAAGGCTATGAATTATAGAAGCTTAGTTGAATTTAATTTTGTTTCTCGTAAACTTGCTTCTGAAAAATAATATTTGTTTTAATTAAACATACGCTCAAAATAAATGCAATAAACTTTAAAAAAAATAAAATGCACTACTGGGTCGCACGTACTTGCTCTGTGGGTGCAAGCACTATGATAACAAATTTTTCGAGCAATAACAAATAATACCCTTTGTTATAATAAGTAAGCAAAGAAGTTCCAAATCTTTGTTTAATAAGTGTTTATGTTCCTCATTTGGAGCATATCGACAGTTTTAAAAGATATGTTAATTTTTCCCCTTTTTAGTTGCGATTATAGATACTATAAAGCAAGTTAGGCAAACAAAATTTTTTTGGACAATCAAACATAACATTATGATGATAGAGAAGCCTAAAAAAGTGGTTCCGAAAATTCTGTCTATCTGTCTGTTCGTCTGTTTGTATCGGCACCTACAGCCTAAACGGCTGGACCGATTCGCTTCAAACTTGGTACACATAGTATTATTATGACGTCCTACAGAGGGGTTTTTGGAATTAGCATTCTAGCTATAAAACTAACGGTACCTGCCATATGATTTTTTATGGAAAACTTATTTACCTCAAATACGGCTTCTACGATTTTGAAATCAAAATTAAATAGCCCAATTCATAGGTATTCTGCATTTATCATTATAATAACTTATCATTTTTGAAAGAGCTACCAGAAAAATATTTATTTAAAATATAGGTATGTAGTAATTTATTATAGGTAATATAGAAAAAGCCAAAAGCAAAAACCATCCTATGGAAACTACCATTCTTAGCAATTGTTGGTAACTTTTTTCCAGCCATTTGATAGGTCATGCGGGCATACCTAAAGAGCTAAACTTATCAAAATCGTTTGAGTTATTTTCGAATAAAATTAGCTTCAACTTAACTATAATAATTGCAGGTACCTTTAGTTTTTGAGCTGCAAGAATATTCAACTTCCCTTCTGACTCGATATATGTACCTAGTTTTAAAGAATTAAACACACCCGTTTGGGCTTTTGTAGGTGTCTGTAGGTACATATGTACTTGTACATTTTTTTTGGTCTTCGCTATCATCGTTAAATTTTTTTTTCCGACGAATGTATAACTTGCAGTTTATGTATATTCGCCATTTTAATAAATTTAATCAAGCCGTTGTGAAGTTATGGCCATTTAAAAAAAAAAAAGCCCTTTTAAGCTGACTTTCGATACGACCATTTGCTTAAAATAATCAAAATTAAGTTACATAAATCGCAAGCAAAAACCTTAGCAAAAGATTTTCTTTAAACTGCTATACACCAAGTTTAAAAAAAATTATCCGTCAAGCTGTTTATGCTGTAGCTTTACGTGAAAAGAGCACAGGCGCACAACGGCACAGACAGTATTGGAACCTCGATTTTTGTTTGCAAGAAAGCAATACTTGCCCTACAGAGCGAGTAAAAAAGACAATCCACTATTATTAAAGATAATTTACTTACCGTATGCATGTACATATAATGTATGGTATTAATCAATAATCAATTATTAAATTTTTTATTTCTGTCCGATGAACTTGAGTCTGCAAAATAAGTAAAAAATGCAATAACCTATCAAACAAAATACACAATGCAATATTTTTAAATATGATTTACTTACCAAAGATTAAATATGTAGCTATGTAAATTCCTTATAATTTATTTCCTTTTTATTTTTTGTTTTTATTTTGAAATATTAAAAATCAAATAAATTTTTGAGAAATAAATTCCAATAAATACTACGAATAAATATAGCTTTACAGTTGAAAAAATTTTATAAATGGGCTACAACTACCATCGATGATATTTTTCCTGAATTTTCTTTGCTATAAACCTAGCGGAGCCCGAGACCTTTCCAACGAATGCAAAACCGTGGAAATCGGTTGGTTTTAAAAGATATGTTAATTTTTCCCCTTTTTAGTTGCGATTATAGATACTATAAAGCAAGTTAGGCAAACAAAATTTTTTTGGACAATCAAACATAACATTATGATGATAGAGAAGCCTAAAAAAGTGGTTCCGAAAATTCTGTCTATCTGTCTGTTCGTCTGTTTGTATCGGCACCTACAGCCTAAACGGCTGGACCGATTCGCTTCAAACTTGGTACACATAGTATTATTATGACGTCCTACAGAGGGGTTTTTGGAATTAGCATTCTAGCTATAAAACTAACGGTACCTGCCATATGATTTTTTATGGAAAACTTATTTACCTCAAATACGGCTTCTACGATTTTGAAATCAAAATTAAATAGCCCAATTCATAGGTATTCTGCATTTATCATTATAATAACTTATCATTTTTGAAAGAGCTACCAGAAAAATATTTATTTAAAATATAGGTATGTAGTAATTTATTATAGGTAATATAGAAAAAGCCAAAAGCAAAAACCATCCTATGGAAACTACCATTCTTAGCAATTGTTGGTAACTTTTTTCCAGCCATTTGATAGGTCATGCGGGCATACCTAAAGAGCTAAACTTATCAAAATCGTTTGAGTTATTTTCGAATAAAATTAGCTTCAACTTAACTATAATAATTGCAGGTACCTTTAGTTTTTGAGCTGCAAGAATATTCAACTTCCCTTCTGACTCGATATATGTACCTAGTTTTAAAGAATTAAACACACCCGTTTGGGCTTTTGTAGGTGTCTGTAGGTACATATGTACTTGTACATTTTTTTTGGTCTTCGCTATCATCGTTAAATTTTTTTTTCCGACGAATGTATAACTTGCAGTTTATGTATATTCGCCATTTTAATAAATTTAATCAAGCCGTTGTGAAGTTATGGCCATTTAAAAAAAAAAAAGCCCTTTTAAGCTGACTTTCGATACGACCATTTGCTTAAAATAATCAAAATTAAGTTACATAAATCGCAAGCAAAAACCTTAGCAAAAGATTTTCTTTAAACTGCTATACACCAAGTTTAAAAAAAATTATCCGTCAAGCTGTTTATGCTGTAGCTTTACGTGAAAAGAGCACAGGCGCACAACGGCACAGACAGTATTGGAACCTCGATTTTTGTTTGCAAGAAAGCAATACTTGCCCTACAGAGCGAGTAAAAAAGACAATCCACTATTATTAAAGATAATTTACTTACCGTATGCATGTACATATAATGTATGGTATTAATCAATAATCAATTATTAAATTTCTTATTTCTGTCCGATGAACTTGAGTCTGCAAAATAAGTAAAAAATGCAATAACCTATCAAACAAAATACACAATGCAATATTTTTAAATATGATTTACTTACCAAAGATTAAATATGTAGCTATGTAAATTCCTTATAATTTATTTCCTTTTTATTTTTTGTTTTTATTTTGAAATATTAAAAATCAAATAAATTTTTGAGAAATAAATTCCAATAAATACTACGAATAAATATAGCTTTACAGTTGAAAAAATTTTATAAATGGGCTACAACTACCATCGATGATATTTTTCCTGAATTTTCTTTGCTATAAACCTAGCGGAGCCCGAGACCTTTCCAACGAATGCAAAACCGTGGAAATCGGTTGGTGCGTTCTTGAGTTATATCGTCAGGAAGGAAAACCCGACTTATTTTTATATTATAGATATATATATAAATATATATATATATAATATATTTTCCAAAAACCAGTGGTAAAGAGATATTAAAGGTTGGAAACAATAGCTTTGGAAAACATTAACTTATATCTTTTAACCAAAATGTTATTCAAAATTTTGTTTTCTTTAGAATTTGTAACTAAGTTAAGCTTCATAAGTGTATTCAGATTCATTTGATTTGATTTGATCTAGGCTTGATTTAGTTTTAGTTTTCATTTGAATTCTGTATTATTTTATTTTATTTTATTTGTGCAATAAGACTAACAAAAATTAATGTATTTCATATCTTTAACTTAGGTTTGCGGAACAAGAATCTTTGATAAAAGCCGAGAGTGAAGAAATGAAAATGTTCAAATGTATGCTTATGTTCATTGCACTCCTAGGTTCAACAAGTGCGCAGAGTAAGTACAAAGAGTAAGAGTCTAAATCCAATAAAAGCTTTATACAGGGTGTTTCCTAACTCATAGATAGTATTTAAAAAAATGATTTATGGACATGTTTAAGGAAAAAAATAGTAAGAGTCTTTCGCCGTATTTGGCACCACTTACCGAGTTTTTAAGAAAAAAAAAACTTCGTTAAGGCCTTGTTTTTAGGAGAAATGAAACCCAAATTTGATATCTTGTCTCAGTCTTGTTAAGATATCGAGTTTAAAGCCTATTCCCTTTTTCATGTGCATTATTATTTTTTGACTTTGGGTTTAATTTTGTTCAACGTGAAAAAGTTGAACTAAAATTCAAATAAAATCAAATAGATAGATCTGAGCAATTGGTCTTGATATAAGATATTTAAAAAAAACTTTAAACTTGATTTAAAAACATAATTACTTGCTGCTAATAGTATTTTTTGAAAACCTCTAGGTAACACACACAATGAAAATACTGAATTACCAAGAATTCTTGAAGGGCCTGTACATTTAATAACAGTCGATGGAGCAACAGTTGTTATGAAATGTAGTGTATCTGGAGTTCCAAAGCCAAAAATTGATTGGATTGTAAATGACAGAAAGGTCCAAAGTGGACGATATGAGATACTTCCGTCGGGAGATTTAAGAATTCAACATGTACGTTTTTATGATTCTGGAGTGTTCACTTGCAAAGCAGAAAATAGTGTTGGATCGATAACAGAAAGTGGTAACTTGGAAGTTAAGCAAAGAACTAGAATTTTTGAAGAACCGCATATAAAAGAAGTTGGAGTTGGAGAAACAGCAACGCTCCGTTGCAGCGAAATACATGATGACAGTCTGACAGTTGAAATTGAATGGTTAAAGGATGGCAAGCCTATTGATTATGACAATCAAAAACGCTACTCCAAATTTAATGATAACTCCCTGACAATACTTGGAGCATTGGGATCAGATTCGGGAGAATATACTTGTGTTGCACGAACTGATGTCGATGATGATAAAGTCACCACAACGATAGTCGTTCAGGATGTTCCCAGTGCACCCATTTTAGAAGATGTATTTTGTGATGGGCTAAAGGCAGTTGTGAGTTGGAAACCACAGGGAGACAATCGTGCACCAATTTTGTTCTATACTCTCGAGTTCAATACATCGCTTACACCTCAAAAATGGGATGTTGCCGAATCAAAAGTGCAATCTGCCAACTTTAAACATACTATTTTTATGAACCCTTGGGCAGAGTATTCTTTCCGTGTTTTATCAAATAATAAAATTGGACAATCACCTCCTTCAGAAAATAGCAAAACCTGCACCACCCAACCAGATGTTCCGTATAAAAACCCCCAAAATGTTAAAGCAGAGGGAACTGACCCAACAAACCTGGTAATTACTTGGACTCCAATGCCTGAAATCGATCACAACGGACCAAATTTCCAATATCGAGTATTTTGGAAGAGAGGTATCCCAGAAGCTGATTGGGAGACAAAAGATGTTTTTGATTGGCATGAAAGTAGTGTTGTTGAAAGTGGTCAACCAACATTTGTGAAATACCTTGTGAAGGTCGTTGCCATTAATCAGAAAGGTCAATCCAAAACACCCGCTATAGAAGTGGTTGGTCATTCTGGAGAAGACAAACCCCTCGAAGCTCCAACCAATTTCAAAATGATTAAATTGGAAAGTAGTACTTCGGCTTTGTTGAAATGGAATCCTGTTAGTCCAGAATCAGTTCGAGGACACTTTATGGGTTATAAGCTCCAAACGTGGACTGCTGACGAAGGTGAAGAAGCACTCCGAGAAGTTTCAGTAGATTCTGATAAAACAACTGATGTTCTTTTCACTCAGCTGAAACCCAATTCAAAGAAATTTGTTCGACTTTTTGCATACAATTCATGTTATAATGGTCCAAGTACTGTTATAAGCTTTACCACACCTGAAGGTTTTCCATCACCTGTTGAAAATTTAGGAGCGTACGTGCTAGGCCCATCGGAAATTCTGGTTACATGGGAGAAACCACTACAAGCAAACGGCCGGCTTACTGGATATAGAGTCTACTATGAGACAATCCAGGGAACACATGTAGGTTCAAGGCAAGAACGAACACAAAAATTTTGGATCCAATAGTTACGAGCGCTAAATTGATTTATTTGAATCCTAGAATGAGATACAGGATTACAGTCGTTGCAACAACAGCAATGGGAGATGGAGAAGACTAAGTTTCATTAATTCAAAATTAAATACACGCTGACCGCGTACCGTTTTTATTGCAGAAGCTTTATTGAGGCAGTAACATTAAGATCCCGACGTAAGACTCATGAACCGTCGGTGCCAAACTTTAAATGGGAGCCTTTAACAAGCATTATGGTTAAGTGGGAACCGTTTAATGGTGATCCCACGGGAACGCACTTCTTTACACAGTACAGGCAAGTAAATATTAAATTAGAAATATGGGAAATGTTAACTACTGAAAATGTTTTGATTTTTAAGTATAAGAAAGTAGGCAGGTATACGCTTCAAGTTTTAATTGATTATTTTGTTTATATTTTATTAACAGAGTAAAAGGAGATACAGAGTGGAAAAATTCTCGTGAAGAAAAAGACGAGGACTATCAACTCATTCAAGGACTGCACAAGGACACCGTCTACGAATTTCGAGTTGTTTCAGTTGATGGAACCCATCACAAGGAAAGTGAAATTCAAGAAATCAAAACACTTTGATAAATTTCAGAAATTATAAAAAAATATTGGCTACAAAAAGCTCATACATTTGTTAATAAACAAGGACTTTCATTTTAAATGAATAAGAAAAGAGAAACAAATTTGAATTTTGATTTAAAATTGTCTTTGCACCTTTGTGCATAGTGTGACTATTCCGGACTCGTCCCTATTTGAGATTCAAAATGAGCGACAGTGCCACAAAAGATGCAAAGGCAACTCATATGCCCCAACCCCCAAGTTGGAATAAGCAAGCTATCGATACGCCTACTGGTGACCACGTTTCCAAATTCTGGTATACTTCTATTAACATCGATTCGATTTGAGGACTCCTTTCAATAGCTCCTGCAACTGTTTGGCCAATCCAGTGTGAATTCCTCTGCTTGATTACAACATCACTTCTTATTTTTCAAGTTCTATCGTAGTTGATCTTTAGGATGTCTGAGCCTTTCAACTTATTAGTTCGAAAACTCCTTCTTGCCGACTAATTAATGATTTCAAATTTTTTCGAAGATACAGCTAATAACTTAAGAGTGTTCATTAGTTTTACTAGCGTTCATCATTGTATTTATAAAGGTGCCTTTACATGGAGCTGCGAGCCCTGATTTGCAAAAAAAGAGGATGCAAAATCAATAAATCATACTTGTGTGATAGAGAGGGAAGGCAAAAATGCAGACGGTCTTCATGGATGCAGATTATAGGAAAATTATAGATGCAGCTTGAAAATTATAGTGAAGATGAACATGTTCGTTTTCATCGTCTGCACTATGATTGTTGTTGTTGCGTTTTCGTCTAAGGTGCCTTTACATGGAGCTGCGAGCCCTGATTTGCAAAAAAAGAGGATGCAAAATCAATAAATCATATTTGTGTGATAGAGAGGGAAGGCAAAAATGCAGACGGTCTTCATGGATGCAGATTATAGGAAAATTATAGATGCAGCTTGAAAATTATAGTGAAGATGAACATGTTCGTTTTCATCGTCTGCACTATGATTGTTGTTGTTGCGTTTTCGTCTGCATTTGCAACTCCATGTAAAGCCACCTTAATCTACAGTACTCCCAATAAGAGGAACGTTCGGTGTGCCATCTATGGACGAAGTTTACAAACACTTGATTGGAGTGGTTTTTGTCAAGATTGCCATGTTAAGCAAAAACAAAAATTGAAGATATTTTATGTAAAGTAGATAAGACAACTAGCGCGCCATTGACGAAGTTCAGAACTAAAAAAAAACATGTTCCATGAAATTACTATACAAATATGTACAATGCGTTCGTCCTCAATAATATTGACTGTTGAATAGACCGTTAAAATATTGTTAATTTGTCTACACATCGAATCAATTATTAATTGTAATTTTTGTACCTTATTCTGCATTGCAAATTTCAGTTAAAATCGGCTTTAATTATTTGTTGCATTGATTGTAAAAATAGAAAAAAATAAATTGTAAATATTATCCACTTAATTTATTTTAATTGTTTATTCTAAAATGGACTCATCCAATTTGGCTACACAAGTCCGAACACACTCATCGTATTTTTGGCAGCATTTCATCAATTTTATTTTCTTCCACAACCATTTAACTAAAATGGTTTGAGTACAATATATGCTGAATATGCAGCCAGCTCGCATAGCTGAATACAAGAATAAAATGTCTTTGCCATCTCGCTCGCACGCAGGTGGTCGTTCGAATTTCATTCCGAAATAGTCAACAAACAACAACAACTAGAAAAGAAAAAAACAAACAAGACAAACGAAACGATGAAACAAGAAATGAGGTAATCACCGCTTTCAACAGAAAGAAACTTGCAAAGTAAACGAAAGCGAGCAAGAGCAGTGAGTGGACGTCGACGCCGGAGCTAAGCTAAATAAAAAATATTCGGTGTGTTTGTGGTTGTTCTTGTTCTTTTTTTTTTCTTTAAATTTAAATTGTTTTTTTATTCCTCTTGAATTTCAATTTATTTTTTTCTAAATTGCTTCAAATTATGACCACGAAAAGCAAAACATAGCAAAAAGCCAAAAAAAATTAATAATATAAAAAAACAGTGTGTGTGTGCAACGCCGCGCCCATATATTTAATTACACTTTATGTCGCGAGTTTCGCCACCCTGTGTTATTTGAAAATAGTCATTTTTATTAATTTAGTTTTCAGCATAAATTGCCTTATTAATTTCTTTTCCCAAATATTCATCCTGTAGAAACGAGAACGACAGTGCCAGTCGCAGCATGATTATTCAGGAATAATAAAAAAAGGAGTTTTCTGTATAATTAATTCGGAATTGTCTTGTGTCTCGCTTTAACTCGTGGCTTGCGCCATTCTTCAGCGCCAGCCAGGTCTCAAACCAGACCAGTGTGTACACATTACTTTAAAATACAAATACAAGTTGGTTTGGTCGTGCTTCGTGCAGCAGCATTTTTATATACATACGTACAAGAAAGTTAATACAAAGTAATGTGAAACGTGTTCCTTTTTTGGGTGTGTTTGTGTTAATTAAGTGCAATTTTTTTTTTTAATTTCTTAACAACAACATACCATTATTAATCAAAAGTATATTTAATTGAAACTAAAATAACTTCTGGATCTTTTCTTATTTAAAGAAAAGCTCGCGCAAGTTTGTGCAGACTGTCGTCGCCCGCCGCATTCCTTTGCTCAAGGCGTTCAGAGAGAGCATTTTTTGTTTGCCTGTGTGAAACAAGGATAACAAAGTGGAAACACTACAAGGTAGGTGACGGAAGAATTTGATTCATGGACAAAAATGCATTTTTTTTTTGTAATTTTGTCTTGAGAAAAAAAAAGACACTTAGGTACATATGAACTCTACCTGGTAGAAGGTAAAGGAGCAGGTGAAGCTGATAGTTGACTTAAAAGAATAAAAACCAATAATTTGCATTTCAAATTAATTTACAAAACAAAATCCACAAAACTGTGTCCACAGAAAAGACCTACAACGGACGGTTCATAAAAAAATATATTTTTTATTGAAATTTAAACTTTTCGGACTTTATTTTATTTTAATTTTGTTCAGACCTTGTTGGCGATGTCGTGATGTGATCATTTTTGTCTCGAAAAAGAACTCTACCTACTAAGGTTGACGTCATTATTAAAATTAGGCAACCGAACCGACTGTTGAAGTTAAAGCAAGCAAGCAAGGTGTGTTTTTTTCTTGAATCTTGACTCAAACATAAAAGACACCTTAAGCTCTCTCTTGATTTGTTTTTTCTTGAGCTTTTTTTAACCAAGATGGTGCATTGGATCGTGCATTCAAACCTGAACATCAAAACGGTTAGGTACCTACAAACAAAAATTCCATTGAGTTCAGACGGATACCTACCCATGTTTTTGGAATCTAATTCATAAGACGCTAGATTAGTAGATAGGTTGGTATGCAGTTTTTATGCAGTGATTAGGTTGAATTGGAATTCAATGTTCTTTATTTAAGCTATTGGTATGTTGGAAGGAGTGAAGATACCTGTTTGTGTTAAGTTAATTAGAATTGCGGTTAAGTTTCTCTGGAATGGCAAAGGTTGATTGTGATCAAAGAGTGTGTACCTAGGTAGGCCTAGGCAGTATGCAAGGTGTTTGAAATATGAAGGAATAAGCTATCGACTAACATGAGTTGGTGTTCATAATCTTCAAATTTTTTGACCGCAAGACCTGAATTGCGTTCTTTTTTTTAACCCTAGTCAATAATAGCTTTGTTCGAGTACCAAAATCAAACTGTTTGCATTCAATTTAAGGGCCAACAATAATTGAAGAATGGTACGTACGTTGACTTACGAAACAGTAGAAATACTTGTGATTTGTATACCCAACCCGAAATGACTTTTTGTTCAGTCTCGGCAAGTTTCGTTCACTTGCGTTTTCGTACGTAATGTACGCTTTGAGTCGTACATTACGTACGAAAATCTGATAGGGTGATGGCACTAGTAGTCAGCCCTTTAACTTTTTTTTTATGTTTAACTGGTCCAGAAAAATCCGGTATTAAATTGCTGAACGTGAAACTCAGTTTTACTGATTGGTTGACATTTCCAGATTGGGAAATAAGAGAGGTATTTGTTTAAATTGCTACCTTAAACAAATTATTAACCATAATTTGGACTAAAGTCGGATTCTTCTAAAGTCAGCCCCGTAAGTTCAAGTAGTCGGCCACTAGAGTTGCCAGTAGTCAGCCCCCTTTATTAAACCCATTTTATATGATTCATAAGCCATTGCAAAATGTATTAACAACATTTTTTGCAATAGTTTGTAATAAATAAATAGAAGACAGAAGACACAATAAATAATTTATAAAAAGGAACTTATATTTCAGTTAAATCTTATTCAATATAACTTCAATATAACCTTCAAACTAATAAAACAAAAACCATCTACCATTTATCTACTATTTACTAATTATTATCTACTATCTACTATCTACTATCTACTATCTACAAACTACCATCTACTATCTACTATATCTATCTACCATCTAACACCTACCATCTTATAATTATTATAAGCTATAACTAATAAAATATTGAAGGACAGTAGATTATATATTATTGTTTTTATGTTTTTTATAGTTCATTTGTTGTCGTTTTTTATTAAAAAAATGTAAAAAAAAAATAACTGTTAAATATTTACAAGGGGGGCTGACCTCAGAAGACAAAGTTTTGTCCATTCTTCTAAGGTCAGCCCCCCCGGCTGACTACTGAAAATACATTTAAAAAAAAATTTTTTTTTGCGCCAATCAAGATAGAATAAAATTTCCATTCATACTGCATACTCAGTTATAATTTTTTTTTTCAAAAGTTGGTTTCAGTAGTCAGCCGGGGGAGGCTGACCTTAGAAGAATTGGCAAAACTTTGTCTTCTAAGGGCAGCCCCCCTCGTAAATATTTATTAAAAACTATTTTTCACATTTTTTACCAAAAAACATGAACAATAAACTATAAACCATATAAAAGAATGCACACAATTCATTTACCTTCTTTAGTTTGGCCACAAAATCTATTTTTCGGCAACACTTCCACTAATTTTTTTTAAGTGAAAATAGACAAATTCGTCACTCTGAAAACCTTCACCCAAACTAGCATTTTTAGCTAGAAAACCAGCAGCTGCAATGACTCCAAATTTTCCACCTAGACAGAAGAACAGTTAGGCTTTCGAAAAATATTTTCTGTCTGGAAGTCAAACTAAAACCGTCACTATTACGCTGTACTTTATAAGCTAGGGGCTGACTACTAGAGGGGGCTGACCTCACACGACATCACCCTATTCCTTTTTTTTCTAAAGGGTATTCTTCTTCTTTCTTCCTTCTTATTTTTAAAGGCTATTATGGGCAACTGATGTACTTAACAAATCTGAAGGAAACTTTTCGTTCGGTTTTGACATTGACACTTGCTTACTTTTTCTTTCGCGTGTTATGGTTGGGCCTTTACTGAGCGAGATGAACGAAAGAAAATAACAGCTGTATAATATTCTTTCGTTCTTTTATTTTCAAGTTTTAAGTGCTAACTAGGTATAATGGACGGAAACAATCGGAAGCTAGTGTCAAAACCGAACCAAACGTTGCGGCCCAACAACTGTCAAAAGCAAATTTTGACAGTTTCCATTTTTTGGCACAAAATAGGTTCGTTTGTTTACTGTTGTGGGCTAAAATGGGAAGTCTGTCAAATATTGAAGAGTGGGGATGAAATTCTCTCAAATTCTCTCAATGAGAGAAAATTTGTGAAAAAGTAAACGAACGGGTTGAACACAAAAATCAGAGTATATCTACTAATGAGTAGGGACACTCTCCACGTGTTTATTATTTGTTTACAATTTATAATAAGAAATAGACGACAATAAGAAGTGTAATAGTGAAAGAGAGATAGAGATTCAAAGTAGCACGCTTTTAAAAACACGTACAAAAAAAATGTATACACAAAATCGTCGCCTTAGTTACTTTTCACTAGTGTGACCAGCTTCTACAAAATTTTACACAAAAATTGTTGCAAATGGAACTAAGTTTACATGAAAGCTAAACCTGGTCACACTAATCAATATTGTTGCTAATAAAAATACTACTACACTTAAATAACAACCGGCCCGCTTTAAGAAAAACATTATTGGAAAATCACATTTATGTATGTTATACAAGATAAGTGTGTGTGGGTGTACCTACAAAACGTGATGTGTACTCTTTTTTTCATAAGCTATTTTACGAAAGGCTAGAAATCAGTACTTCTTGCCTGTTTTCACTTATAATAGTTTTTTTTTTTAGGTTTTTCTTGTATTGGTTGATGTTCTAAGTGTGAGTAGAGTGTCCCTACTCATTAGTAGATATACTCTGACAAAAATTGTGTTCAACGTCAAAAAACTAAAACGTCAAGAAAAAATAAATATTTAACTTGGTTTTTCGTCGTGATTTTCCGAGTTTTAAATTTGAATAAAACAATATAAATTTCAATTAAATACACACAGGACGCAAAAACCTCGTGATGAAACGCAAAACCGCATATGATACATTTTTTTTTTTTTTTTTTTTTTTTTTTTTAATTGTCAAATTCTAGTTTTGACAGAACTCACATTTCTACCCGAAGAAATTTCTTGGGCTAAAATCGGCAGGAAGGGGAAATGTTTTTCTCTCTCGTGAGCGCTCTCTTCTGCCTAAAACTACCGAATTTGTGAGTTATCGAACAGGATTCGGCAGAAATTGGCTGTTTTCGGAGGTAAACAAACAGACCTAATGTTTTGTAGGCGCTCGAAAAAAAGCTAATAATTGTTGTTAATGTCAAAAAAACTGTCATTAGCTATGATTGTTGAACTTTACCTAGGATTGCCCCAAGTTCTGTTGACATCTTTAAGTGTTGTCAAAAAACCTGGGTTTCCATTTTTCTTTATTTGTTTTATTTTTATTTACTTTTATCAAAATAAATGCAGTCACTTGCATTTCTTTTAGTTTCTTTCGAAAAAATTAAATGGAAAATCAAATACAGAAATTTTCTTCTGTATTTCTTCAAGAAATGCTTGACAGCAGACGTCACTTCAACAGCTGATTCATCAAAACAAGTGAAATTCCAAAATCGACTTCAGGGCGACCCCAGTGGTGCGTTCGTTTTTTCCAGATGGTTGTTACCTATACCTACAAAAAATAAGTGTTGAACCATCATGTTAGAGATTGTTAGGATTTTTTCAATTTTTTTCAATTTGTTTTTTTCATTTTGAAAATTTTAATCTTCAATTGTTTCAATTTCATTTAAGAACGACAAATGTTGATCTGTCAAACAAAATTTGATGTTATTTTGTATACAGGAAAATGAGTTCAGTAAAAACACTTTTTCTTTAAAATTTCTCTTAATTTCATTAAAATATAAACAAATCACATTTGGTACCATTAGACCTATTAAAGCACAAAACCAAACTGTCTTCCAACAACCATTTTACCTTTTTCTGATCCAACCGGTATAAATTCCGTTTTAATTTTATTTTATTTGAAATTATATTTCTAAAAATATACCAAAACAAATTAAAATCTCGCAAACTAAAAAATTTAAGCTCACATTGTAAAATTTGTAAATTCTGCCCTTTGTTACTTTTGACATATCAACATCTGTCTAGAAGATGAGTTGGATATTGCAACAGAATGTTACTTCATTGTGCATACAAAAACGACGAGAATGTTTCACATTGTTGAGATTTCGAAATTTTCGAACGACAAACATTAAATATTGTTGACAATAGTCAATAATTGAATCGATTAAACGAACGGACTACCTACAGGTTTTGAAAAAAAAAACAGAATATTCAGTGCGACTTCACACTTTGTTATACCTACATAAATAAATTGTTAAACTGCCAAACCATGACTTAGACTTTTAAAAATGAAACTGATGAGCTACCTAACTTTTAAGTAACCGCTATCATTTGCATTGCATAAAATCATGTTTTTTTAAAATAAATTTTCCTGCGTCATTTAACACTTGCAAAAATTCCATTTCACTTTCATCCCGTTGATCATCAAGAGTAAAATAAAATCTTCAAAAGGTTTTTCAAACAAACGTTTCACTTTGACAGATCAACACTCTCAACTCATAACATGGGTCAGGTGGAAATATAGTAACAAATCGTAACTAGCTATTTGACACTTCCACCTTAGTTAACGAACACAGTTATGACGTCATATATTTACAAATCGTAACAATTTTGAATTAAAGAAACGACTATGGTGAAGTAGTAGGTATACTGTTGGCAATAGTTGATTATGGTTAGAAAAAGAACGCTCTTCTGTCAAAAAAAACATACATGCATATTACATAGGTACGTACATTATGCAGCGTACGGATTAATGACATTTAGTTGTCTCATGACTCCCTAAAATACAAAGAAGCTTAAACATATTAGATATTGTTAATAAATAAAACTAATTTTTTAATTTTTCACAACTAAAAAACACGTTCTTTTTAAAAAAGCTATTAATATCAAAAACATACTAAAAACTGGCAAGTTCATACTTGTACAGTAAACAGATTGGTAGCTCAGACAAAGTCGGCATCATCTTGTGACTAATCAGAGCTTACTAAAAAAATGCATATTGTATTACATAAGTATTAAACTAAGATTCGACGACATTTTAAAACTACAGAATTATGTACCTTCCTTACCTCTGGAGTAATTTTGACCAGGAATACAAACACAAAATTCTGTCGATTTTAACAATCGTGTTATACAAGCTTAAGCATTTACATAAACAATATAGCGACAGAAAGCCAGTTCGAAAAACAGAGGTCGAAAATTCCCTCCTAAATTTAAAGTATAAAATATTCAAGAAAGGCCTCCTGAACGACGCCCGTGACGAAAAAAAAATTAAACACTTTCTTACAAAATTATATTTTATCGCATAAGCGCCTTCAGTTTCAATTGCTACCCTTAAAAGATTTTTTGTTTTTGTCACATTTAAATACATATAAATAAAATTTATCTCGCCAGTTACCGCTGACGTCATTGAAACATGACACACTTTTGGTGAAGCGCCGCGCCGTTCAGCCTGCTATTTTGCAGAACAACTTAATCTAAACGAAAATTGAGATACATCTATAGTTAGGTAGGACCTATCATATCTGCCAGCGAACAAAAAAAAGGCAATCGAATACCTATGTTTGCGTCTTAAAAAAGCGAAACAGTGGAAATATGTAGGTACTAAGGTGATAGTAGATGATTGTCAAAATTTAGATCATAGAATCTGTCACTGGATTTTCCTAGATAAGGGTGATCAAAATTACCCCGAAAGTTTGATTCAATTCGTTTTACTTCAATTTTCCACTGACGTTCGCTAAAAAACATGTTAGGTAACCCCTTACGAATTTTCTACTGCTTTAAATTTTTCTCATTATTTGTCTATTTTTTCGAAAGAAATAAGTTAATCCAAGAACAATATTTTTGATGGATGATTAGAATAAAAGAAGACAGTCAATTTTCCTAAAAACTGGTATTATTTTGTGTTTATTGTCAAAAATATGACAGCAAAAAAAAAATGGAAGACCTAATCACCTTAAGAAGACAGAATTTTGTTTATTGTAATTTATCCATCGCAACCTTGACGTTTTTACTACTGATTCCCTTTTGTCTGGTCCTTTATTTTTGTAGTTGTAAAATAGTGTTTCATCACTAAACCATGGCATAACTCGTCTTCAAATGTTTGAATATCGATAGTTTAACTCTTGGACCACTCTTTAACGTGAAATCACACTGTAAACTTTGCAAACGCCATATAAGATTAACCATGTTTAAATCAATCTTGATCTTGATGAACCACTATTTAACAGCTACACTAATTTTGACACAGAACTAGCAGAAGTTCTTAGTTTTGTACAGAAATTAAAAGACCATCATGTCCGAACACACCCTTTGTTTTAAATTGGTATGATAGAGAAATTCACAATATGCAAACTTTTCCCGCCAAAGAACACAACAGAAATGCAATGTTATAAATTTACCGTTACTTTTTTAAATCAAATCAGACTAGGTACATTAAACTTAACCCTAAATTAAAGCACCTGTCCAAATAAATGCAAAGTGTCAACAATTTATCATTTTTTATGGAGTAATTGACTGAACATTTGAGACGTCACAAATTATTTGCTGAATGCATTCATTTACAACCACAAAATGAGTTAACAGGGTGTGTTGTTTTAGATGAATCACCTAATCGGGTCATTTAAGTATGGATTCACTGCTGTATTACACATTTCTATCAAACAATAATATTTCATCTAGCTTAAGTTCAATTAAAATTCACTCAAGTGTACAATTGCACCCCAAAAAAAAAAAAAAAAACTGATGCCCCACTTGATAGATGAAAACGTGCGATAAAGCAAATAATATGAAATTAATGCTAAACTTAGTAACCAATTGACTCATTTAAACGGCTGGCGCGGCGGCCGGCAGCAGCGTGTTATGATATGTCTTGCTGCTGAAAATAGACAGGGCGGCTAATGTAGAAATCTAGCTACAGCCGGATACCTATATGAGATACATTTTACATAAACATATCTAATATATTTTTTTTAAACAAAAATTTACACTTGAATCGTACGGATGCATACCTATGTATGTACATCGAGCATCCAGTAGAAAATGTGAATAGCCTTGCCATTCTATTCATTCACCCATTCAAATAAATTCAAGAAGCAAAATGCAAAAGAACAGATGAACCTCGCTCTTTTAATAAAAATCAATTCCTCAACAACTTTTCTCCCCAAGTAGGTACATAGTGTGTAAAAAATAAAAACATAGTTGTATCTACAATGGAGGAAGCAACGATCTTTGGAGTGATGTTGATGTAGACAATTTACAGAAATTATTTTTATTTATTTTTTTATTCCAACTTATGTGCACGAATTTAAAAAAAAAAAATGGTGTCTATGTTGCATTGTTATTCAACAGAACCACAAACCATGACTTAAATATATTGCAAAAAAAGTAAAATTACTTTTTCACTTAATACCTACCTACTTTAATTGGCTCATTAAAAATTCTACAAATTGCTTAAACCAAAACTATTTTTAATTTGTTGGTAGGTAAATAATGTAGGTATACCAACTTAAAGTTTATGAGTAAATAAAAATCAATCATCATCATTCGTTTTGGATTGCATTCTTTGGTAAATTCAATTTAATAAGCAATTCAATGGAAAATTAAACTTTCGACGAGAGATGGTTAATTTTATATAAAAAATTACACTGATGGCAATGCTGTAAAGCAGATTAATAAACGATAAGCCAATGAATATGATTGCGCTCAAATCACATGGAAGAATAAATACAAAATCAAACAAACTGTCAAACGAAAGAAGTTCTGTTTGTTTTCTGCTAAAAAAAAATTGGGTTAATGGTTGAATTTTGCGGTTTGAGAAAGAAATAGGGAAGACTCAACAGAACCGTCGCATAGAAATTTGCTTTACTAAATTTTGATGTGGTCGAATTTTGATTTTCGTAACAGTTCCAGGATGAACCCCCATGATTCAGA
The DNA here is from genome assembly GCA_916050605.2 of Platycheirus albimanus. Lineage (NCBI taxonomy): Eukaryota > Metazoa > Arthropoda > Insecta > Diptera > Syrphidae > Platycheirus > Platycheirus albimanus. The sequence continues at coordinate 28,855,481 of OU696697.1, read as the reverse complement.
AATAGAAGAACCAGCAAAAGTAGAAGTGAATTTATTCCCAGGACAAAACTAAACAAATTTCAATCAAAAAAGGCAGTTAAGCAGTGAAATACCTATGATTTCAAATTCAGTGAAACCATTCAACACCAAATTGTAATCTACTACAATTACTATTGAAGGAAAAAAATTAAAAGTAGTAGGAATGAAGAAAGTTAAAGTACTGAAAATAAAAATAGCAGCTGCCAAACAATTTAATAGCATTTTTGTTTGGTAATGTGGAATTCTGCGATCAGGAATGCCAGCCAACAGAAAAAAACAACAAACATAATATTCTTTAATCTTGCAGTTTGCGATTCTCTAGAATATTTTTTGGGTTTATTGGAGTTTTCGCCTTTTGTAACACATTTTTAAGAGGACAGGGGGGAGTTTCACTAATCGTGCAATAATAAATGTGACCATTAATTTTAAGACCGCGAACAAAAAGTGAACAGGCCTTATTCAACGAAATATTATATTGCACTGGTGTTGGCAACATAGAAAGAGAACAAAAAACAATGAACGACATGCTTTTAATTGTCTACGAGTTGAAAATCTGGTAAAGATGTGCTGATTCATAATTGCGTCTTGACTTTGCTCTTCAAGGGTCAAGAAAATACATTTTTAGAAACATTTAGAAACATGGATGATCTTTTCAATTGAGTTCCTTCAAAATATGATTTTAATAATGAAAAGACAACAAAGCCATTAAACAATTCAAAAACCTCAAACCACAATTAAACCAAAATGCCTATAAAAAATCAAAAACATTTATGGCTTAAAAATTTAAAACAATTTTCAAGGTGAAAGAAAAAAAACAAAGTTTTCGATAACACACCGCCACACCACGCCTTTAATTAACAAAAAATTGTAGAACGCACAAATTCACAAATTTTGTCTAAAGCCAACGGGGAAAAAGCGGATTTCAAAATAAGTGTCAGTTAAAAATAAAGATATTTTTGTTAAGTAAAAAAGAAAAAAATTCACTGATTTATTTCGATTGAGATACAAATTTAATATCTGGAACAAAAAATTGCAAAAATAAATAAATTTCAATAAATTCTTTAAAAAGTAAATGAGAATGATATCATCATCAACATCACATCACAGACAAGCACAAGCAAGGTCCCCTCTCCAATTTGAAACCAAAAGTCCACAACAACAAGAAGAATAGCACACAACAGTGCCGCTACCACTCTGCCGTGCCGCAGCGATCGCCGCGCCGCTATCAGCTTATACAGTATACCCGACCAGTATATAGTATACACAAAGCTCACGCATTTATTGTCTAGTCCTCTTGAATCTTTGTTGTTTTTTTGAATTGTTAACGATCAGTAGGAATATTTAGATACATTTTTTTCTTCTTACTTCTTATATCCCTCACATGCAAACGTTTTCAAATGTATTTATGTAGATACATATATCAGCTTAAAATATCTGTCTTTTTTATTTTATTTCATTTGTTTATTATGTTTCTTCGGTTAAGTTCACCAGAACCAGCTTTTTAGTGCTTACGTCATGTATGTAGTCATTTATGTCTAGTTTGTCATGTCGCTCTTAATGTTCAAAGCAAGTTTTTGTTTTTTAAATTTTAATTTGGTTTAGTTTTAGATGGAAGTGTGAAAGAAACAAATTTATTTATTAACCACTCGAAGTGTATAATAATTTTTTTTTTTGTGTAGGTATTTGTAAATTTGATGAATGAAGTGAATTTGGATTTTTTTTTTTTTTTTGTACAGGTTATTTTTTGAACATGACCTTACATATTGTGAAATTAGTAGTAGTTTAGAAATTGAATAAGAATTGTTTGCAGGGTGACCTAGAAAACAACTTAAGGATTTTAGGCTGGAGAAATATCAGTTCATCGCTGACTAGAGGAACTCAATTAGACCTTTTCTTGTTCTTTTTTTTTAACTTAGTGTTCGTTTTAAACCCTCAATTTCTCGCAAAAAAATTAATTTTGCCTGTTTGGAATCTTAAAAATTGATAAGTTTGAAGTAAATCCAATCGGCTGATCCGCTTAAGCTCTAGCTAGGTGCTAAAAGAGGCATATCTGCAAACGTATCATTCAAACCGGAAGGTCTACAAATAATTGTGAATAATAATTTCAACAATAATTTTCTATGCGCATAATTAAATCAGTACGATCACTTTCTGAACATGCTTTGTCATAATAGACATGCCATTGACGTTAACTGACATCGCAAAAATATCTTATGTCAGATTGTTTTGTTGAACTTATTAACATTTGCAATAAGTAAAAGTTTACCTATTTACTACCGAACTCTTGATCCCCGATTTACTTTATTCAATCCGTTGTAATCGGTGTGTTTTCTCTTAAACCACTATTGAACTTGTACAACTGGCTCTTTCTTTTTCTTTCATCTCGCTTACTCCTTACTTTTTCATTTAAAATGGACGCGTTCAGTTATTGTTATATGCAACTCTTAAGAAATTACATCAAATATTAATTCAAGCTTGAATTTAACCATGCGATTAAAACGAGTAGTAGATCAGCGAAAATATCAAATTTGTGTCTCTTACTGTACAGCATACATTTGACAAAATTTAGGAAACCTAACAATTGCTCACAGACATTCCAAACAGACTTTTTGGTTTCTCTCTTTGCCTGCAACTCATTTTATTATGACGTTTAAACACTTTCTTAAAATCTCCCGTGAATTTTGAATGGGAATCAATTACAAGAACAAAATAAAAGGCACAGGCAGAGATATACCTACCTACAAACCGTGGTGAATAAAATATTTTAAAGGTATTATAGGAAAGAGGAGTAGGAGTCGGCGGTCTGTTTTTTATGTCTGTGGATTTAACTCATCGTTGCAGCATAAACATATAGCTGAAGAACATTATTTTGAAAAGAAAAATTAATTTCAGCGTAGTTTTACTTAGTCCTGAACCAATTTGATTCATTTGAAATGGAAGAATTCAGTGCTCCTGAAATTCAATTATTTTGTTGATGATTTCTTCCATTTTGTTTTTATTGGAGCAAAGAAACATATTTCATTGTAAATTTCCAAAATCTATTCAATATTTATCTCATTGCAAAATCATATCTTTTCATTCTAATTCCGGTGAAGTTAAATTCTAAATTATTTGAAAGCGTTTAACACCAAACTTTACTCTAGTACAATTTCAATTGATAGGTGATGAAAAAACGAAGATGTAAAATGAAATTGGCAAACTCAATTGTAAACTTCTATTCTTCATATTTCAAAATGAGCTAATCTCAGAGCAAAAAAAGAAAACAATTAAATTAGGTGACAGATGATTATCTATCACAATGTCAAAGTTTTTTGAAAAGCGACGTTTCTCCAAGACATTTTCCTTACTATTTTAGAAATAACTATAAAAAATTAGGTATGGCGATTGCCCCAAAATGTCGCAAAGAATAATAAATTTGGTGAAAGTTTTAAATTTGTAATTTGTAAGTATGTAAAAATGTCCTGAAAATGCCTTATTTTGTTTATGTAAATGTTAAGTCAGAAAGAGAATAGACGAAGACAGCTCTTGGAACTTTCCTAATAGGTCTATGTTAATGAAAATGATGGACTTCTAATCACTTTTTTTTAATACCAAAATTAATCTAGGTAGATACATCATTTAGGTACTAGTCCATATCCTGTTTTTCTCCCTTTTACAAAGAGACAATCCTGCTGTATTTTTAACTCTTTTTCAACTGAAATTTGACCTTTAGAAAGTGGCATTGATTTTAATTTCAATAGGTATGCAGAGCTTTTTTTTTTTGTAAAACAAGAATGAAAATAACTTTCTTTATCCGAAGGCAAAAGCTATCCCTATTATTATCTGCAGAAATTCCATTAAAATTTTCTACGGTCAGAGCATTATTTAAGGTTAGCAGTTGTGTATGGTTGCAGACATTTATGACCCCATTCTAGATCAAGGCAATGAGATGTCATGCAGTTTCATTCAATTTCTGGGTAGTCATGTGGATTTACACCGATGATGCCGATGTACCTCTATACCTAACATCAACATCCCATCTGGATATTTATACCGTACCAAATAAATTGGTTTCTGGACTGGTAGACATAATATAGCACACATCGCAAAGTGTTCTGGTCTCTGCGCAGCAATTGTTGCTTCAACGTAGATACATATATAATGTGCTTATATGTAATACTTTTTATATATTTGACCCAGAAAGGGGTAACAATTGTCGTCTGAATTATAGAGGACATTATTTCCGATTTTGGTGTACTAAGTCCCTGTGGGAAGGTCTAAATCTTGTAATGTCCTGCTGTGTTACACTGCTGTGAATGTGCGGATTGCGGATGTGGATAATTAAATTGAAGTTATTCAATTGTCGAATGCAGGGACAACTTAAGTTCACAGTTTGATGTTGCTTTTAATGTTATCGTTATGACAACTTAAGAAAATGAAAATTCTCAATTTAACTGAAATTTAATTATTGTTAGGTAGGTAAGTTAGATGAAACGATGTACAAGGACATATAGTTGCCAATCCGTATAAGAGGCTTTTAATGTTTCTGTCAATCCTGTACCGAGTCGTTCTTTGATGTGACGATCATTGAAACATACAAAATAATGTAGGCAAAGGAAACGCAAACTTCTTTATGTACATAGCTCGAAAAAGCAAGTCCCATTTATGTTTGATTTTGAATAACGAGTTTAGTTTAATCTCGAAAGTGGTATCTATTGGCTAGCAAGCTCCTAATTCTCATCGATACGTATGCCAATATCTTTGTCGGTTTAAGTTTTTCTTCCTTGTTTCTTTGTGGGCCTTCGAAGGTTCCACTAAAAGTTCTCGAGACAAAGTAAGCTCTAAATTATTTACTATTTGCTTTTATTTTTTAATTCGGAGTATGATCAGAACTGGGGAAAGACTGAGTTCAGTTGAACACTGTAAACGTAAGATTGTACAAATCAAAATTTCAAATTTAGCTGACAGAACCAAAAATTTCCCATTAAAACCACAAGACTCTTATACTTCATGAAACCGTTCAAAAAATGTGAAAACAAACACACCTTTTCGTCCAATCATTAAACACCATAAGACAATGAAGTGTGTTCAGCCAATGGAATTTTTTACCGCAAAAAAAAAAAGAAAAGTTTATTGTGTTTCATATTTCATTTTTGAAGAATGTAAACTTTTAACACTCACATATTCCTGAAACGTCAAACAAAAACCAGTGTTTGTTCAATGTGAACTCTCCAACGAGGTTCAGTGTGAAAAACCTATTAAAGCATGGTTTCTGTGCTCAACCTTCGCTTGACTGTCTGTTGATTGCGATATTTACGCGGTCTGTTAAAGAATGAGTATGCTCCGTCTCTGCAAAAACCACAGCTTATGAAGTACGAATTTTGACTTAAGGCCCAACCATAATACGCGCAAGAAAAACAAAGCAAGTGTCAAAACCGAACGAACAGCTTCTTTCTGATCTTTCAAATACATCAGTTACGTCAGATTAGCCTTTAGAAATAAGAAGCATTTGTCTCTAACTTTCTCTTTGAAAAAAATGTCAGATTTGTAAGACTGAAAGCGTACATTACGTACGGAAACAAAAGTGAATGAAACTTGCCGAAACTTATCAAAAAGTCATTTTTTGGTTGAGTATACAAATTACATGTAATTCTACTGTTTCGTAAGGCAACATATGTACGTACGTACGAGTTGATTTTAAAAGTCAAAAAAAAAAAATTTTTGTCTGTCTGTTCGTTTCGGCTAATCTCGGAAACGGCTGGAGCGATTTTAAAGGGCACATTTTTAAAAAATTCTTATTTATAGATCTATTTTCACAGGACGTTCACATGCAGATGCAGATAGCTGAAGCTGTAAGGAGTAACTTAGACTATTTTAATAAGGTTCCTCTACAGACATAGCTGATGTTCTAAATTTAATTAATTTGTCAATCACCGCCAGGTGGCCCTGGGGATTCTTTTTTTCTAATTTTTATTTGTGGGTCGATTTGACTTAAAATTACACAGTATCTATACACATAAATACAAATTAATTGCTTTTCAAATTTCTAATTTAAAAAATGTCGACATCTTTTCGTCCCAAATAAAACTGGCGTAATTTCCGGCGTCCCCCTTTTTGAATTAGCATCTTTCTTAATGTCATCTTAAAAACTAACGCTCAGAAACAATTTTTAATTATGACTTTGACTAATCCATCGCAGACCTCCCTTTCTTTATTCATTATATTTAAATAAATATCACATTCACTTTTTTTCCGAATCACTTTCCCTTAAAAATGACATTTGATTCATTGCCATCACCCGCACCACACCTGACTAGACAATTTTATTTTCTTGAAAACCTATGACGCATAATATTCTCCCAGCTCCTATACCTACCCCCAAATGAGCGTCGGACATTTGAAACGTAATTTATACGTCCTCTTTATATTCTTAATGGTTAATATGAAGCATTTTGGCATCAGTTTTGTTTTTTTACTATTATTCCCGTTCACTCAGCTATTTTCCACATTTCTATATATTATGTTTCCTGAAATATAAATTCCGACCCTGAATGAAAAATCAATATTTATTTTCATTTGATTATAATTCCTGTAGACACAAGAGTTGTAGCAAGGATGGCCCGAAGGATGTTATCGATTTTTGTTGGTGCAAAGCACAAAAGGTTCCTTTCCATACTTTCGTCCTCCGTGTGGACGAAAATAGCGAAACAGGATAACACACAACGTTGAAGTAGATGGTTTATTGAAAAAGAGCTTAAAAGCTTTTCAAAAATGTGTATGCAGAAAGTATGTATTTATTTCATTTTGTATAGAAACGAACGAATGTGAACATACCCTATATGTTGTTTGGTTTGTGAATCGTGAATGAAATAATAAATGTCATAGCCACAGTCCCAGCCTCAGCATGTATGTTCTCATTCCAAACAATAAAACGAAAGTTCATAACCCTGCGCGTACATACATTTTTAATGACATCATTCAAAGTCACAAAATTTCTTATAATAATTATTATAACTTTGAACGCAAGCCAATATTTTTTTTTGTCTGTGAAGGCTAAATAATTTCGGATGAAAGAGAAACACTTATTTCAAATGATGGTGTTTTGACACTGTCATCTTTTTGGGAGAGCTTTCTTTTTGATTAAAAATTCGAATTCTTGTTTTTCTTTTATAAACATTTTTAATGGTTTTTTGGTATTTTAAATAAAAAAACTATTCACATTAATTTTCATTGAGTCTTGCTTTGTCAATTTATTTTACTGGCGGATAAGTTAATTGAAACACGTGTTAATGTCACTGCAAACTCCGCTTGTCGGATACCATCCCTGTGATTTGCATCACCAAAAACTTTTCTAACAGGGTGATTGAGTTGAGAGCACAAATTCAATTTCTACACCATTTTGGAGACAGAAAAGAATTTTAATAGGCTTTTGGCAAGAAGCACTTGGTTACACATTCTCCACCATATTCTTATCTTATCTTATCGCACCACACGAATGTTTACTATTTAATTCGAATTACATCGAATCCTTAAGTTTTGTCTTCGAGAAATGGTAACTATAACTAAACATCTAACCACAAGATATTTAAAAAAAAATTGTAGTTTTAGGTAGCGTTATGGCATTAACGTAAGATTTCTTTGATTTTTTGACGTAACCCTTAAACAAACGGAAAACCCGAGTTTAATAAAACAAACTAACGATTGCTGGGTGGAAACAAAAATTGGAATAAACTAACGATAACTCGTCTACTTATAGAAAAACAAAATGGAGAGAAGAAGCGACTTTATATAAATAATGTAGGCTGATATTTAGAGTTAAAGAACTGACATTACCTCCATCCACTTTTTTAAAGAGAAACTTCTTTTGAATCATTGTAATAAACTCGATGAAACGGAAACGCGTCACGATAAAAAGACAAACACATAAATATGCAGGCTTAAGACTGCGAGAGAATAAGAAAATCCAGGTGTATTTTTAATTGTGTGAATATTTATGTCCCCCTAATAAATACATTTTCCAAGTATGCCAAAAACTGATCTTGAAAGGAGTCGTTCATCTCATATTTTCCGAAGTTGCTTTTCTGAAGATTCTCTTCTACTGGGTTTGAATTACACACTATTTTTTTTCTGTTTTGATTATATTGAAATAAAAACCGAAAAACCAAAGTCAAATTTTGACAGTGGGCAACTCTCGTTATGACGTTTCCGAATTCAGCAAGTTGGCATGAGTTGTGAACGATGAAATTTTCACGATCGCATGTCTGTTTTAACAAGTTTGTTTTAAATTATTTCTCATTTACTAGGTATATTCACGATAAAATCTTGAGAAATTATTTGGCAGTCCACCGATTGTCAATGAATTATATTAAGGGTGTTTTCTGATTGTAATTTGAAGTATGGGAATTGTTAAAGAAAATTTGTTTTGCACAGCACGAATAAAGAAACGCCCTTTATAATGTTCAAGCATGGAAACACTGTTTTTAAAATAAGTATGAAATACACAAACATAATATTGAATCACCCTGTATATATCGTTCATTTATGAAACTTTATTGATACAAAACTTATTTAAAAAAAAATATTTCAAATAAGACCTTGTATCTTAAATATAGCCTTAGGTCAAGGTGACGCCACATAAAACTGCAAGAATTCTGACTCAAAAACTCAACCCACACTGTCAACTCTGAAATTGATTAAAGTGAATAGCTTTCACACCCTCCTTATGCTCGGATGTGTCAATGAGAATATTGAATCCCTTTGCTGAAAGTGTAGATATGTATACGTCAGCAACTTTTTTTTGGTCAATTCGGTTCAAAGATACAATCCCATTCAAATGACATAAAAATAAAGTTGGGGCCCCATCTTTAACAAGAAGTTTCATTTCAATTTATTAGATTCATTGCCATCTTTTGAAGAATGCCTTTAAGCAGAGTGATTTCCTTGGACTCTTAATCGACGTTTGAGTGGCCCTTCGTGTTTTGCATTCATCGCTCAAATGTTGTAGCGAGTTCACTGGCACGCCGTATTATTATGTAAAATGGAATTAGTCGAAATTAAATTGTACCCGCATGTTCTTAGCCATTTTTATATTTATGTATGTATATGTATATATACATAATTTTATTTTCTTCCTGCTTAGAATTAGTTTAATGACATAATGAATGCTAACTTGGGTCGCCTGCAAACCAGCATGAGTCAGCAGAAATTATGTGGCGGTATCAAAGGTCCTCTATTTCCTAATGAATTAAAAGTCATGAATATAATGTGTTTGAGTAGTTTGGTTGGGTGAGAACTGTGAGTGTTGTTGGAATTTGGAAGTGTTTTTTTTTTGTATTCATTGAATTAATAAAAAAAAAATTAGTACACGCATGATGCATGCACATCAGAGTGTCAGGGTAGAAAAGTTAATTTCTTTAATTAATGATTTTCATTGTGACATACAGATACTGTCAAACGGGTCCATTTTCTGTCAATTTGAAGTAAAAGAATCCATTTTGTGCGTCAGTGTCAGTCAAAAAGCAAAAGTTTGTTTGAAATGTCAAATCAGCAGGCATTTATTAGGTTCGATACTCGAACGACCCAAAAAAAAAAAAATGAATTTGTGTGTATTGCCAGACTTAAATTATAACCTAAACCTCCATTTTGTCAGAAATAAAGCACCCAAGAAGGTTTTTTTATATTACAGCGGTGAAAGTGCATTCTTTACATATACATAATTCAAAAGATACACCTTATTTCATAAAATAAAGTTCCAATATTCAGGTCACAATCAATATTTATTTATCTATTGTGATTTGTAAATGAATGTTTTGCCTATACAAAAAGTTTTTTGAACCCACCATCAATTCACCTCTCTAGCTGGTCTATATAGAAAAAAGTATAAAATTTATTATGCATTTATAAAGTAACGACCTTTTCGTTGAAAACAGTTTACAGTTTTTTTTTTCGATCTAAAAAAACCATCAGAAACACCCAATCACCGACAACTCAACCGAAAGTAATTACATCTGAATTCAGATTTCTATCCTCTCTGATTCTATCAACGTATTCAAATGGCTTGTGTTTTCCTGCCTTCGAAATTTCCCGACCCCCTTGACTAGGCCATCATCATTCAGCCGGCAGACGGGAATGCCATTAGAGTAGAGAACTCCAGAAACTGTGAGAGAGAAGAGAAATAAACTAGTTTTCCCTTCACGACTACGAGTTGACTGGCATGCATGGTGTGCCTTGTGCATATTATCGTATGGATGACTCTTCTTTACTTTAGTTGTTATAGTATGAAATACAGTAGTGGGTATAATTATTTGGACACCAAAGTTTATACAGACTTCATAATTTAATAAGGTGCTTTTGTAAAAACCATACGTTCCACATCATTCTGTGAAAGTACATTCCACAGGATATATTTTTAATTTGATAAATTTTCACACTTGCTCATGTGCTTATCATATTGCAGAATCAAAAATATGTGGGGGAAGAAATTGTGGGACGTATTCACTTTTCATTTCGCTGGAGGTGAACACCATGTTTGAGTTTGTGTAGAAATGCTCATCTCCCGTGAAATGAAAAAACTAATAGGTTCCACAAAACACCATTAAAAATTAAAATGTTGTGGAGCGTAAGTTTCCTTTTTAGCACGTTGCGTCACGTCCGATTATCGAGAATTTGAAAGCTCGGGTATTTTAAAACGTTGGGAAAAAATATTTGCCTATTGATTTTTAAAGAAAAATCCACAAGAGGCTTGAACAATTTTTAAGTAAGCTGTTGAAGGAAAATGTGTAAAATCCACGTTGGCATACATACATGTATGGAACATTCATTTTAATTTTAATGCCATCTGTAACGTAAAAATTATTAAAAGTATAGTATAACGATGCATATATACCATTCACTCATGTCAGAAAACACAGCCCCACATTGAGCGCCATTTGTAACGTAAATTAAATAATTTAAGCACGAGCCGATACCCAATATATGGAATTTATTCAGGCCTCAGCAAGGAGGCAAAAGGGACAGGCTGACATCGGTGATGTGTAACACTCTTTTCAAGGAGTGCACATGTGGGAGAGAGATCTCTACTAGGCGGGACCACTCATATTGTTGTCCGAATAATTGTGGCAATGACTGTTAACAAATGAACTTGCACTAAGGATTCTTGACGCAAATCTAAATTTTGCCGATTTCGCCGCAAACATTATTCAAAGAAAGACATTCTCTGGAAAATGCATTTTCCGTCTCCTAAATGTGTGAGTGCGGTTATTTTTCCAAACAAGAATGACTGACTAGGTATATGCCGCAGCACCTGGTGCAATCATTTCCTTTTGAGCCTGATGTGATGTCCCATAGTAGGTACAGCGTACATATGGATATGTAGGTATAGGGATGGGAGTTTGTTTCCCGTCGAAGAAAACGTCCATTTTTAATGTTCATATACAGAAGAGGATGAGAAGAAACAAAAAGACGAATTTATAGAGCTTAGCTCTTACTATCCTTCCTCCTCTTCAGACTCGTTGCAACGGAAAAACTAATCCGTCTGGTGAAATTCATTGCAACCTTATTATTTTAATGCTTTTCATGCATTTTTTTTTCTCAATTTTTGCTTTGTTCTGTTTGTGTTTTTTTTTTTTGCTGGCATTTTCTTTGTGCGGTTGGAACTTGGAAGATCGTGAATTCACTGCCCTTTTGGGAAAATTATTGTGCAAGAGAGGTCGGCTGTGGTTAACGATTTGTAATTATCTTAAGTACAGTCTCGGTCAGATAGTTGGACCTATTTTAAAATATTTGTGTCCACTTGTTTACAAAAATTTAGTAAATAAATGTTTCTTACATTAAAACGTCTTAATTTGAACAAAATCTACAAAAGGCACCGCTTTTTATTGGGAATACAATGAGTGAAGCCATGATAGCTTATTTTTGTGAGCAATACTTTTCCTACTTTTGTTTTTTGAAATAACTCTAAGCTACCTTTTGGAGCCTAATTGCTACAGAAGCCAAATTTCTGGTTGTAAAGGAAGTTTTTAAAGACGTGTGGTCTTCGATCTGGCAATACTTTTTTCAGAGTTGGTCTTTTTGACAGGTGTCACTTGATGTATGTTTTGTTTGCCATTTTATAATGAATAGACTTACTCCTGAACAACGTTTGCAAATCGTTTGCAAATTTATTACCGAAATAATGGTTCGGTTCGCGTGCTGCGTCCAATATTCGGTCGACATAATCGTCCAGGAATTTATTCGAGTCAGTCGCGGTTGCCACTTCCCCGAACTCATTTTTAAACCGTAACGGCATACCCTTATTTTTATATTAAAGCTAAGTTCTTGGCCATAACATTAAATTATATGGGTTTTTTTTTTCTTGAAAACCACACGTCTAAAAAAACACCCTTTACATCCAGTCTAGAAATTTAAGTTTTTTCCAATTTGCTTCGTAACTTATAGAAATATAATTTTTTTTTAAGAAATTATGTTGAGTGAGTCTATCTAAACGACCCTCACTGTACTTTTTTCAGCATGGCGGGTGGATGGCAAGGTTTTCTTGCATGGTCATTAATATTTCTCTTCGTTGTCTCTGGACTTGTTCTTCTATTGTTTGGTTAAGTGCTTTAAAATATTTATAATGTTTATTCCAATCAAGGAGATGTAAACATTGTTGTAATGGGCTGAAAAAGAATGAAAATTGCTTGCTGCTGCGTGCAGGAATTGTCGCATACATTCTTTTGCGATGAAGGCTAATGACAATGAGTCTGGAATTTGAATGCACTTTGACCTTATAGCTTCCATTTTGCTTTCTTCTACAACAGGTTTCATTGAAGATTTTGTTTTTCGCCATGAAAGAGTGACTCAAGTTCCGCTTAACCTACCAATAAATTATTTTGAATGAAAAAAGTGGGAAAATGTTTAGAAATCGTAAAAGTGTCTATGCCGGACATGCAGGCTTCCTTCCCCCTATTTTGTTCTTTATCCAGAAGCACAACCCATATAACTGTGAAGTAATAATAAATTTCAAAAAGACAACCAGCTCAAATATACCACAATTAATGCCCCGATCATCCCTTAAAATGCAAATTCCTTTCAAATTGTTCATCATTTGCCTTTTGCGCGGGGATTAATTTCCTAATGCATTCTGAAGTCAACCCTTAATAGCGTTACTTTGGCATATGCTGAAATTTAAATCGAAGTGGAGGAATACATATCCACATAAGAATAAGTCAAACAAATCTAAAGTTTGCTCAATATGTTTTATGGAACCTTAATTAAACACTTCAACCAAGAAAAAAAATCATTGATACGTTGACACAAAAGATAAACCCCGAAGCGATTTCATTTCTTTTTAATTGACAACAAATAAATTCATCATTAATAAAAATTTGTTTTATAGCCATCAAGGGGCAATTGAAGATGCTTCCACTGCCAGCGCAGCGTCACGGAGGCAGCTGTTTTGATAAGATAACGAGTAGGTATTCTTTGCTTCCTTTCTGACGCAGCATCCCGTTCGGGATAAGGGAGTTTCTATTTTAAAAAAATCTATATTTAGGTTAGGATCGGATAGGTAGGTTTTTTTTTTAAGTGAGGAGGCATTCTTAATCAACTCGTGTCGTCATGCGTCTGTCGGTCGTCGCCGGTCGGGTCGGTGGGAACATCTGTTAAGGTAGCAGCTGTGCAATTGTGCAACAACAATAGATAAAAGGTTCATTGACAGTAAACCAAGCAACGAAAGTAGCAGGTAAAAACAACACGCAATTCTTTTATGTTGTGTGCATTATCTTAAATGCAGCATTAGACAATCTTTTGTAGGATCTTTTTTGTTGAAGTAAATTCAACAGAAAACCTCCTCGTTGTCCTCGTTTGGTTCATAAAAGAATCCTGCCTCGGCACCGGCAAAAACCCTCCCTACAACTGCATACATAATGTATAATGCTCTTATGGCAGATATGTTACCTATATGGAGTAATTATTATTAAAATGACATTTTGAGATAAAAAAAAACATGTTATTGAATATACAGGGTGTTTAGTTACTACCAAACAAAATAACAAAATGATTCAGGGGTAAGTTTTAAGAAAGAAATTGTAAAAGTCTTACTCCAAATTATGTAGATAAAAGTGACCAAAAGTTAACATTCCTGAATTTGCATGGGCTAGAAAAACGTTTTAGTTTTTACAGAAACACAATAGATAATCGGATTAACATTCGGCCTGTCAAAATAACAAACCAAAACTGCCGAAAATGCAGACGTACGCATTAATTGTCAATGTTATAGACAGAAATACCAGATGCACTAAATTATTGGTATTTGTCGTCCACTCATCCGCAAATTGTTATTTTGTTTGCTAAGTGAAGCGGTATTCACAAAGTAAGCATACCTTATATATCTGTCAATCAAAGTTTTTTCTGAAATGTCAAAAAAGTTGCTCGTTTTAACTCTGTTTGTGGATCCGATTGCACATCCATTTCTTTGTACATATTCTCAAAATTGGATTCGTGTGTATTTATCATTTTGACAGGTCGTCCGTCTGCAGATCCAATTGCGGTTCCGACTCCATTTTGTGTTTCCGTATACCGGTAGTAAGATTCATGCATAATACAACTAAACAAGATAGCGCCTTCCAATTCTCATTTTTGTTTTGTTCTGCACATCTACGTCACGGACTTGCATGAAGTTTTCGCCTTTTCGTTTTCGTCTTCCCGTTTTAATTTTTGTTTTGTTTTACGCTCTATACGATCTACATGTTCGTTGTGAGCTCTACGCCACGGACACGTAATGGATGGAGTTTGACGTTTTTCATTGTATCATGCGAAATGCCTTATCTTTAGTAGTTGTATCATGAGGTCCATGCATTCACCAGGTAGTCTTGCCATACCAATTTATTTCACCTTTTTAATTTTTTGTATTGCCAGCCGCCGCTAAAAATTTCTTGTTATCAATTAAATTGGTTTGGAACACTTATTTTTTTATGACCACTCAGGCTTTGCTATGAACTAAAAAAGAAAAACGCCTATACGTATATGACAAAAAAAAAGTGCATGTTAAAATGGAAGAAATAATGACAACCTTGCAAATGAGTTCCCTTTATGCTTACCAAAAGCCACAGACCAGATCGGCATAATGCTTTCAAACACTTCACACTCTTAAAACACTTCAAATTAAATTGGGTACTCTAAAGGGTTTTGCTAAGGACTCTTCATGTGAGATTTATTGTTGATTTTTATTTACTTCTTGCTGAGTATAAATGGTATTTATTTCAAAATGATTTCCCATATGAAGTGAGATGTAATCATAAATTGACATGAAGTTCTGGCTATGAAAATGCCAACTCAATGACACTAAACTAAATGTCATTATTATTTTAAGATCCTTTCCGAACTCAGTTTGAGTCCTTTTCAATTGTTTTAAACTTAAAAATGAAGGGTTTCAAGTGCTAGTGGTTAAAATATAGCAATTAAACCACACGAGCCGCCTGAGTTTTAAAAAATGAGAGAAGACATCAGTTTCAGATGACTTACGATTCAAGTTGCTATATGCTCTTTAAGGGCCATTTTAATATAAGACAATATTTTTGAGTCTATCGTCCAGTTCAGAATTAAGTTTGAACATTACTGACACTCTCAGAGATGACTTAAAGACTATGGACTTTATTGCTTTTACCCACGTTTTGTTTAAATTTGAGTATGTTACGTAAACGCAAACGTAACAAATGTAATTGTGGTAGACTGTGCTTTGAACGTAACTTAACTGTCAGCTGTCACAAACTATCATCTGTGATCATATCAATTTTCACCACAAATAACAGTTTACTGCGGTACAGGGGAGGCTTGATTATAGTTAAGTTGGAGATAAGGATCATTATCTGTTTGGAGGATGTGTGAGGGATAATGTATGACCAAGTCGTATTCGCCGTGTCCGAAAATTTATTATTCGAGGGTCGAGACACTATCGATCGACGCGCCAACTGTGAACGAATTACAAAGGTTGGGCGTCTTTGAAATTACACTCACAACTGAACAAAATAAACCTTTTTTGTTTTGTTGTTGTTTTTGAATTAGATAAAGTAAAAGTGACGCCTGAAGTTGTAAGTTAGGAGGCGCACAGAAAACATAATATGTACCGATACATTTTAATTTTTAACGAGTTTGTCCACCTGCTACATTATTCCAACTAACTCATCGCCGCGGTGATGGTTTTGAAAACTTCAACTGGATGAATATAATGGTGAAGCTGCTGTCTAATAATCCATCCAAAAATAAATGTCAGTACAGTGAAGATAGGTCATTCGTACTTCGCTACGTAGGGTTGCTAAGGTTTCCTTAAATCTGACCCTTTTTTTTAATTCTTACAGAGCTGCCACATATTGCATGATGAATCAGTGCAAATGCTTGTAGTAATCTCCAAAATGCCACAAGTTTTGTTTCTTATAAGCGTGTGTTTCTAATATCGGAACCACGGATATAGAAAACAAGTTTCTTATAAAAAGCACGGATATAAGAAATTATAAAAATATTCTTCCAGAAAAAAAAAAATGATTACATATCATGGAAATGCATGTACAATGTTTTTCCTAAGGGTGTGTTCACATTTAAAGAACATTTAGATGGGCATTTTCGTGTGTCATAAAAAGTTTTTTATACACATCCAATTTGACAGGCAAATTAAGAATCGGTGTTGTTGAAAAGTTCATTATATCAGTGTGTTTCTTATAAGCGTCATTTATTGTACCGAAATTATAGTTTCACTCACCCATTCAGTGACGTCGTATTGTGAACAAAATTGATATTATTTTCTTTTCAAAACCAAATGTGCAAACTGATTTCTTCCAATAAATCGCACTGTGAAGAAAAATGTATATCTTTTGGAAAATCTTTTTTTCTATTGAAAGACATTTTTCTAATTTTAAATTGTCTTTTTCATAAATAGTTTCACTTTTATCTCAATTGTTTTCATTTTGATTCAACCCAACGATGGTCCGACTATAATTACAAATATTTCCTGTCTGGTTGGTTAGGTTTATGCCTTTATGAATGCACTAATTAAGTTTGTAAGCTATGATGCTACCCACGTTATAACTACTTCCGACCTCCTGAACTATCTTCAAAGTTTGCTCCAGAACTGACATTCCAAATGAGTGGGTGAAAACCCATTTAAAATTTATTTAAAGGGTTCTCTTTTTGTTTCTATAGGCTTGTGAAAGAAAAGTGAATAAAGTCTTGAAATCTAATCATTTAAACCCACCTTCCTACGCTAAGTTGTTTTGTATCTTGTTTTAATCTTCGTGTTTCGACTTCCATTCCTACACTTCACTAGCCTTTGACATTTTAATTTAAGAAACAGACAAACATTCCAGATAAAATATTTAATTTACATAATTTAATAACCGATATTCACACAATTTATTTAATAAATTATATCGGTTAAAAATACTTTATTCGATAACATTATTAAGCCCATCATCCTCTCAGATTTCGATCGTGTATCTCATGTCAGACGAATCGCCCAAGGAATAGAAATTATTCTCTGAAAACAACAAATTATTTGTTTAATGATTTTTGAATTAAAAATATTTTGATTACCTTCATCACTTTCAAAAGAATAGAAAGTGTCATCATCCCTTAGCGATGAACGATTCGAAAGTCGTCTATTTGAACGCAGCTGATCCATTGTCTTCGTTTGATAGGCTCCTCCTCCCATTGGTGAACCATATTCCGAACTGATTGAAATCCGTTCGGATAAACAGATTGATCCAATCGGTGATCCATAGACCGAAGTTGGACTTTGAATTGATACATTATCCAGATTTTCACGATAATCGAATTCCGGTGATGATGTGCCTTGTTGTTCTTTTTTCACTTTAGTATCGTTGTTGTTGTTATTCCTCGAATTATCCATTTTCACAGTCTGATTTGGAAGTGGTGCAGGTCGCCGCTTGCTGCTACTTCTTGTAATTTTTTTCTGCTCGCAATTACCTTCTTCATCGCTTGTTCCACTTCGAGAATTCCGATGTTTGTCGTGGCTTTGCTTAATTATCGCTCCGATTTTGTCTTCATTTTCGAAACTGTCACTGTCAGCACTTGATGACATTTGTAATGGCCGCTTCTTAGCGCCATTTTCTTTTATCTTGGGGGATTCCTTTTCTTCAACTTCAAAACTTCCATCATCATCATCACTAGCAATGAGGTGGATTCGTGGAATATTTTCATTTGATGGATTTTTCTCAAACCTTGTTATGAGCTTATTGACCTTTCCCAAGTCGCTTGGTTCGATTTCCTCGCTGAAATGGCGTCGAAGGGATCCCTGTTTGACAAGGGGATGAGCTAGACGCACCATCGAATCATTTCGCTCAGGAATTAGACGTGGAGGCTTCCTCAACGGCAAAGGCGGTGGTGGTGGAGAGAATGATGGTGGTGGAGATGGTGCCATTGTCGGTGTGTCATCGTCGTTGTCGTCTTCGTCCTCGTCGCTGGATATTTCATCATTTTCGTCATAATTTGCATCGAGACTTTCTTGACTGTTACCAATTTGTGCCTTCTTAGTTGGCACTGGACTTCCACGATATGCTTTATTGCTATCGGTGCTGCCATTCAAACTTCCACTGCGAATAGTTTCTATAGCAACTTTGGTACTAACCATTGGCGATTCGTGTTTTAGCCGAGTTATACGAGAAGCGTTGTCGTAGTCCTCGTCACCATCATCGTCTGAACTCTCACCCAAACTTTTGTCCAAGCTCTCGGCACTAGCGGTCATAATCCGTCTGACTGGAACATTTTTCATTTCATCGTCAAAATCTCTGAAAGCTCCTCCATCGCGATTAGCAAAGATATCGATGCTTTTGGCCTTGTAGAGCTTTTCCTCGCTGAAGACACTCTGTACTCCCCATGCTTCGGCGTTCTCGCTGATTTTGTTTAATCCAACTGATGTCGATGATGAGCAGCTTTTGTTGCGGAAATTATCTGGAATCCAAGAGTCAGAATCATTGGAGTCCATGGAACGTTTTCTTAAATGGCCACGGTTGACATCGAGTTGCTGAGTTGACGATTCCGGTGATGGTGTCATTTCCAAGAAGCTAGAGATCGCAGTTTTATTTGGAATCCATTCAGTCTTTGGAGCCTGGTATTTGATCTTTGGAATGATTTCCCTGATAACAGCTGGAGGGACCGGTGGCGCTGGCCTGGTCACTGCAATTATCAAAGTAGATTCATATTGATCGGAGTTATCCTGGTGGATGAAAACTCGAGGCATCTCCTCGTTGGCGTCTTCATCCTCAGATTCCAGTGACTGGGAGATCCTTTTATTTGTCGTCCAAACGGCTGCTGGAGCCTTTGAAGGTTCATGCATTGTCTCATCAGATTGTTCATCTGAATCAGACTTGTAAGTCTTGCGACGCGGCTTCTCCGGACTTGTTTCAGGAGGCGAATCTCTTGACTTGTTGTGGAAGTTTTTCATTTTAAGCATCTGAGCATTAACTTTTTGCATTGCTTTGTTGCGAGCTTCC
The DNA here is from genome assembly GCA_916050605.2 of Platycheirus albimanus. Classification (NCBI taxonomy): domain Eukaryota; kingdom Metazoa; phylum Arthropoda; class Insecta; order Diptera; family Syrphidae; genus Platycheirus; species Platycheirus albimanus. Next base: position 28,836,003 of record OU696697.1, on the reverse strand, counting down.
TCGAGTTTTTCCAAATTACTTGACTTTTGCTTCTTCTGTTCGCTACCTTGAGATGGGTCAGCAGAATCCTCTCCCTCTTCAGAAGCAACTTTTCTGCTTCGAATATGATTGAGTTTCTTAATAAGAGTAAGAGATCTTCCAGGTGGTGGTGGTGGTGGATGAGGTTGTGCACTTGCCCCATCGTCTTCAGAAGTAGCTTCAATCGGTTTCTTGGTCTTGATGCTCTTTTTCCAGTTGCGAACCCTGCTGATGGTGGCTGATTCCTTAGGAGTCTTAGGTTCGTCTTCGTCAAGTGTGCATGATCTTTCCCTCAGTTTCAGCCGCCGCAAACCAGCTTTAAGCTGGTCGGACATATTTGGTTTTGTTGATTCCTCATTTTGTTCAGCATCTGACTCTTCAGATGTTTGTCGTTGATTCTTGCGATTTTTCAAACGATTTATGCTCATTTTTATGCTTGTAAATTTACCTTCTGGACTTGAGGCACCATCAGGAGCATTGGACTTGTCTGTTGGTTCCGAACGCCGCAAATGGATATTACTAAACTTCCATGACTTCTTTTCGTGATCAGAATGTGCATCGAGTGATTCCTGTGATTGGAGATTCTTTTTGGGCTTCTGCTCAGCAGAAGGGTCTTCTGAAGCAAATCGATTGCGAATGCCTTTAAGGTTCCAAGTGCTATCTGAATTCGCCCCCAAATCGTGTGACATCCCTTCCTTCATTGATTTCTTGAATCTTGCCATTCTTGATTCACCAGATTTGGGCTGATCATCTCCTGATTCTGCAGGAACGTTTTTGTCCGAAAAGCCTTCTGATATTTGTTCTTTCATTGACTTTTTAAATCTTGCCATTCTCGATGTTCCAGCTTTATGAGCTGAATTTTGGTCATGGTCATCCTCTGAATCTGCAGTAACTTTTTTGTCCGCAAAGCTTTCCGATATTCCATCCTTCATTGACTTTTTGAATCGTGCCATTCTTGAAGTACCAGCCTTACTGGCTGAAGGTTGGTCAGTTTCGGATTCTGCCGAAACGTTTCTGTCTGAAAAACCTTCCGATATTCCCTCCTTCATTGACTTCTTGAATCTTGCCATTTTCGACATACCAGGTCTGTGGGACTGAGGTTGATCGTCTCCAGATTCCTCGGGAATGTTTTTGTCCGAAAAGCCTTCAGATATTCCGTCCTTCACCGACTTCTTGAATCTCGCCATTCTCGATGGGCCGGCTCTTTGAGACTGCGGTTGATCCTCTCCTGATTCTGCAGGATTACTTTTCTCTGAGAAACCTTCGGATATTCCATCCCTCATTGTTCTTTTGAACTTTGCTATTCTTGAGGTACGAGCTCTAGGTTGATCATCTCCTGATTCCGCGGAAACACTTGGCTCTCGAACACCACCCGACATTCCTTCCCTCATTGACTTCTTAAACTTTGACAACCTAGAAACACCAGGCCGATGAACTTGAACTTGCTCTTCTCCAGATTCAGCATGAGAACTGTTCTCATTGACGGCCCACAAACTGCTTCTATTTGGTTTTGTCGGTGGTTCTTCATTGCTATCCAAGGACATGGAACGTTGAAACTTTTGCCGCAAGGCGTCTGCATGTGAGATGGCATTCCTTCTCTTTGCCAAAAGTGGAGGAGTCTCATTTCGCTGTAAGTGACCCAGCTCAGATCGTACTGGACTTGGAACTCCTGATATTAACGAATCGGGTGGGCTTATACTACCAGATGACCTTGAAAGGCGACGACGAGCCTCCTTAAACTCAAAATTATAACCACCTTGCTCCAGCCGTTCATCTAAATCCTGTTCCTCTAAATGCAAGTCCCGCTCATACTGTCGCGCGTACATATCCACTTCAATCTCTGTCCTTCTAACAACGGTTTTCTTAGCAAATATATTCTTAATCTTGAACTCTGAAAAGTCCTTGTAGGTTTTTTTGCATCTATCGCCGAACCTCTTCACCGAACTCCCACTTACTGGCTCCCGCGTATCAAATTCATCCGGACAGTTCTCCTCCTCGAAATTATTCGCCGTCCTATAAGTCGATAATCCACTTTCATGCTTATCCTTGAATCCATAATTTATATTCATCAAGGATGACACTGTAGAAATCCTGGTCGGAGTGCGATCAATAAAAGAAGAATGTCCTGGCAAGGATTGTGGCGTTATGGGCATACCACCTGAACCCATTGCTTTAGATGGTGATTGTTGCTGCGCCAAATCCTCGCGTGAACTTTTGAAAATTTTTCTTGATTTAATTTTTGGAATTTTAATTTGCGGCAATGGTGGTAGTTTATCTATCGAAAGTTATAAATCTCGTCAATTAATTTGAATTAAATAAAATAAAAAAAAATGGCCGTCTTACTTTTTATGCTTTCCACATCGATTTTCTTGTAGAAGCTTTTTAAATCCATTATTTTTCTTTCACCCCGTCACACCGTGAATTGAATTTTCATGTAGTTTTTCTCAAATGAAAATTAATTCGCTGATTTTTGTTTGCTTTTTCGAAATATTTATCACCGAACAAAGAGAGTTTTAAATATTAAATTATTTTATATGATTACATTTGAGAATAAAAATAAAATTATATATATTTGAAACTAAATTGTTTACATCTAATATGCGTTGATATAAGCGCTCTTCTGAGGGGTTGAAGCTATCGACGTTGTTGGCTGAATTGATGAACCCATTACCTGATGGCTAATTAAATTAGTGTGAATTTCTCGGGGCTTATGTGTTATGTTTCGCTTCTAATTTTGTTGCTTCAAGTTCTTTTTATTTTCATTCTAAACGAAGTGTACTGATTGGAAATTCGTTTTTTCTTCTTCTGGAAAATGGTTTTCAACTAAGGGGTTGAAGTGATGCATTTTTTAAATTTTCTTCGTTGGTCTTATCAATTTTGATTGTTCCTAAGAAAACTGAAAATACTTTCTCATAAAAAAAGAGGTAGGTATTATTGGTGGTAGCACGCACACTTCTATTGTGTCGGTACCAGTATGTGTGTATTCAAGGCCAATTCTCTTTTAAAGCAAGAAAATTTTTTCCAATAATGACATTTAAATAATATTAGGCATATTTTAGTAAATTTTTTTTATATTTTAACTCTTTTATTAAAAAGCAGTGGCAACACTTGCAGTTCAACTTAAAATGTAATGTGGAACAAAATGGCCGACAAATGTCAAATGGTCTTTTACTTTTTTTTTTTTGACTTGTATAAGGTTTTGCATTTCCCACAGACTATTTTCAAAAAGATTTGGAACTAAAATGAGCCCACCACGAATCTAGAAAAATCGTCACTTCATAGTCGTTTCCGATGTTTCTTAGTTTTATACTATAATATTCACTCAAATGCTTGAACTAAACTATACTCAGTCGAAAAAGCAGCTACGAAGTGTAATGATGGATACCATTGAAGTCACCTGGCAGAAATAGTAAATATAATATTCAGAAGATAGTAAATAGTTTGGGAATCTAGTACAAATTCCTTTCAAAGGAAAACAGAGCTCTTTGGCAGGACTTAAATTCTTATTAATTTTTGAAAGTGACTTTAAATAAGTGCTACAGGGTTTTTATAATTAAAGATATAATTTTGAAAGGTCCATTTTTGCCTTCGTCATTTTATTATTTTTGACAGATGTAACGTTAACATTAATCCATCTTCTCTACAAAATGGCATTTGATAAAAGAATAAAAGCCAGTTGTCCTTTTCGTGGGATAAAAAAAAAACTGAATCGTAGAATAGAACCGGGCATGCAAATTTGATGTAGACATTTATGCAACAAAAATAGCGTAGGATAAGCCATACACTTGAGAAAGCTGATTATGAAAACCTAGCGAAACAATCCCTCAAATGGAATCCGGGGGTAAATAAGCGCTGTTTTAAAAGCGGCTCGGTCTCATGGTGTTTAATCCTGGCCACAGCTTAACCCAGTTGCTATCGGCATAGTTTGGAGGATGTTGTTGCTGCCTTTTGATCCAAGAGGAGTTAAGCATATATATTATATATGTACATATAGGGTTATTCAATAAGGGCGGGTAGATGTTGAATTGAACACTCTTTTTAATATAAGAGTTTTATTATTTGGACGTGTTCAATCGTTTAAATTTCAATTTTAATTTGGCGACATTAACTGAATAATAAGCAACACATATGACAGATGGTGCCACTAAAACATTATGGCCGCCAAAATCTACCCGCGCCAATTGAAAAACCCTTATAGAAGCCGTTATAAGGCTTGAACTGGTGGATATACAGGTGAATCATGCTGGGGTTAATAACGGTTTATTTATTCAAAATTGTCCACTCGGTTTTATATAAACGCAGCTTTATTCAAAATTTAAATTTAATTTGAGAATAATTGATGTGCATTGTTTTGATGAAACAGATGCTAGCGCAATTTAGGTTTACTAAGACGACGCTACGCGGCGCTACTTGCTACCGATTTGTCGTAGCGAATGCTCTAGTCTAGTCTCTGAAAAGTTTGTTGGCCACATCGTGGCTTGGAATGGTCAAATCTAATTTGTACGTCAATAGAAGCATTCAAAGTCAAAATAATATTACGTTTAAATTTGAGTCGAACTGAGGTCATTTGTAAATTTCAAGCTTTCTTGTTTTTCATTCTTCCTCCTTTTAAATTTTCTCTTCTTGTTTCCTAAATTTATCACGGTTATTCCTGCCTGGCCTTGTACTTTAATTTTAACTATTGTATTCAAATTTGACATTTTGACTTGTACTTGTTCACAATTGTATGTGCATAAATTAGGTATGTTCGATTTGATTTTACCTAACTTTCAAACTTATGCATCCAAATTGGGTGTAAAGAAGCTAATTTCGAAATGTAAATATAATGTAAAATTTTGAAAATTGTATAAGAAATCTACACTCATTTTTCCATCGATTTGATCAAATTACAATTGATTAGAAAGGCGTGTCTTTTTAATAAATCAAAATGACAACTCTTATTAAAAAATTCCGAATTTGACAACCTCTACGTATTGTGTGTTTAAATAATGTTTGGCTTATCAAAATTAAAATATTTTCTATTGTGACCTACCACATAAAAGTTTGTTTCTAACTACTATTCAATAAACAATAGCGGTTTCTCATTGTTTTGTTTTCTTTTCTGAAATATGCTTCAAACTTTTACCTCTATGGTGTACTATGGGTTAAGTTGCTGTTGTTGGTTCTGTCGATTGGAAAATATTGTTTCCCAAAGCTGTCAGTTGGCAGTGAAAATACATTTTTCCATTTCGAGTTTCACTATTCTTAATTTATTCTTTATTTTCTTTTAGGTAGTGGTTCGCATGAATTACTATGTACGTCGTCGTCGATGTTGTGTTCGTTACAAGAGTTACAAGGCAGAGTTAGTTGATTGGGAATGAAAAAAAAAAAATTGAAAAAAATGAATGACAATCATGCGCATTGTGAATAAATATAAATTTCTCTTTCAACGTGAACAAATGAACAAAAGAGGTGAACTTATTATAAGTTTTTTTTTATAGTATTTTTTGTTTTTAATTTTAATATATAAAAATAAAATATAATTGGGGTTTGTACACTATGTTCGGTTCAGGCTCATGAGTTGTATTGTTGTCTGCTGACATACTCTATGTCTAAGTTATAAAATGACGTTTCTATTTGGGTGCACAATTTTTTTTTTTTTGAACTCAGCGAGGTGTCTCGCTATTGTGTTGCTTTTTTTTTTTGTTCAACAGAAATTGCAATTACCTTTGATAGAACTATGTATGCCATCGGCATGACTGAGTGAATGTTGTAAGTAGTTATTCTCTTATTTGTCGTAATAACACCATTTATGGAATTTGACCTAAAACATCCATAAATGACAGACATGACTTACACCATCTATACTGATGATGTGTTTGTTGGAAGCAACATGTTAAAATTAAAGTTATTCAAGCAGCAAATGTGACGTTGACGGTGGATGAATTTTTTTTTTTTTTGTGGAATCCAAATAAATAGAATGCACTGACTAAATAAAGACATTTGTGTAAAGAACAAAAAAAATTGTGAGTCAAAGTGTCGAGAGTTCAAGAATGTTCAGCATTCCTTATATTTGTCTATCTTTCACTGAATAGCAATCTGTTAACTGAGTTTGGGGTGACAAGTTGAAATCCTTGTGAATAAATTGATGAAATAATATAAAATAGACTGTTTAAAAAGACTTGTGATATTCTGAAGTGCTTTGTATTCCACTTGTCATATTGGAATGTTTTTAAGAATTGGATATCTTGCTCTTATCTTCATCTCAACTTGTGGATATATTGATGTGTGAGTTCATTTTTGAAATTATACTTCTTTATGGGTGATCGGGATACGCATTTGTATTGCAGCGACACGTTTATCGGGCTTTTAACGAGACTCGAGTATCGAGACACCGTGACATTTAAACTGCACTTGATACTCCATACTCCATATTTAAAAGGCGTTGTGACATTTTATGTCATCTGTTACAAAAGTTCCGTTTGCTTTAAGATTCAACTTTTTTTTCTAAGATTTCGTAATCTGACTACGATCAAATAACGAAGAAGGAGTTTTCATGCCAATGTTTTTTTTTTTTTTTTTTCTTTCGGAACCAGTTATAGCGATCAAGAAAAAAATTCACATGAATTTAGTATGAATTTAGTATGTAATGATATAATTAAAAACATAGCAACAATTGAACAATATTTACTTCTTGCTAAAAATGTGTTTATTTATTTTCCTATTGGAATTTCATTTTTCGTACCAGCTGATGTATATTTCGATCAAAATGAATCAAATCGTTCCAACTGTTTAATTCCAATTTGTTCCTGTTCTCCTGGCAGATTTCTGTCAGAAAAAAAATTGTGTGCAATTCAGTCAGGAATTTTTTAGTGTTAGTGTTTAGTTTAGTGTTTGCACTATGTGTTGACATTTTGTGAAATGTCAAATAGACATTAAGTATGTATTTTTTCTGATCCATTTTTCATCTGTTTCAACTTTTCCTGATAGTTTTTTCTGATCACTCCTATAACTGACTCCATATTAATGTTGGTCTTAGATATACTTTTTTTGAGAATGAATAATTGAGTACGAAATTGTGCGAGCTATGCAACATGGACGATAGGGCTTTTTACCAACTGAATTTACATACTGAATTTTCTCAATTTTCGAAGATTTTCTGTTCACATATTAATTGTTTTTGATGGTCTCTTTAAGCATTTGGAAAATATTTTCAATAAAATTGTTTTGCCGCCAACAATGTTCCCCCAAAGTGATTGACACTGACGTATTTGTGGAGTGCCCTATTTCGGCACAATTAAAAAACTTATGTAAATGTCATCTTTTGTAGCTTATGTTGACACTAAAAAAAAATTAATGGTTGTCTGTAAAGTTGGTTTACGAGCGATAATTGTACATGATAACGTCATAAGAAAACAAAAGTATATTACTTTAGGGGAAGAAAGAGGTGCGAGCAAACATTTTCTCCTACGGAACGTGACAATTTTTCGTGCGTGCAGCCGGTGTACATCGATTTATAAGACGGTATCACGTCCAAAAGTCAAGTTCTGTAATATCATAAATACATATAGGCCTATAGTTCTTCTTGTTTTGCTGGAAGGCATTTTATGTCATTTTTAACTTAGCTGTTAACTAAACGAATACGTCTTATGGCAAAAGTTTGTTGTCATATTTTGATGACGTATTCCGAATCATACTGACAAGTAACATTAAAATATTAACTTTTTCTTTTGGATCTTATGCACCAAATCAACATCAATGGGTTTATTTGCTTTACTCAGTAGTTTAACAGATTGGAACTAGAAATTATGCCATGTTCTGATGCCGCGCCGGCGCGGCGTGCTAATAGTTTGTCACGGAAATAAATTTAATTTAATATTAATTTTTGACATTTTTTAATTAACAATGTGTTAAAAATCTTAAACCTCAATTTGTATTTCTAAGGGCTAAGCGAAAACGACATAAATAAAATATTTTCATAATCGAGTTTTTCTTCGCCATAATCTTGGCTTATGGCATTTTCTATAAACTTGGTTTATCGAAGATGTTTGTATTCTGGCTTCGGTTCTGGGTTTTTTTTTGTTTGTTTGTAATTTCTATATTTTGTATTTTCCTCTTTTGCAGAAACGGGATCTAATAAAATTTAAAAACCACGCAATGCACTCTGCCGACATGTATCTCCAGGCAAAACGTCTGGGTCAATATCCTCGAAACTTTGGCTCATAGCATTATTATTAAACAAAGATTACATACATCGGAAAATAATTTGGACAAACAGCTCTTCCACACTTCTATTATACCTAGTCCTTACAAACCTATTCTGTGAAATCTTTTTCCTACAAGATTTAAATGAAAAGTGAATCCCTTGAGCTTGAGTTCTTCCCACGGACTTCAGTTTTGAATCCTTTAAAAGTAAACTCTTTAAAGTTAACAGACTGCAATCATATATATCTTAAAGAAAGTTTCAAGCACATATACTCGTCCCTATACATGATCCCCCAACATAAAAATTTATGAAGGCACAAGGATGGGCAAGAGTATTTTTTCTTCCTCTAGTCTTACTTCGACAGCTTTTCCTCTAAACGGTATACGAGACGGAAAAAAGTGTTCGTATCAACCCATCATCCGCATCACTTTTCTTCAAACATTGAAGTTATTTGCATCCTTTTACATTTTATATACGCAAACCTATATAGGTACCTACAATTTCCTTGAAGATTATCTTCGTGTTTTTTTCTTCAGTTTTTTTCCATTTTTTATATATATATTTAAACAGCTTGTATAATATATTTTCTGTTTCTTTTTTCTCGTCCACAGATAAAGGACTACGACTGTGCTATAGGATAAGATATTTATAAACGCGTCAACCCTAGACGCTATAAAAGGGGGGATAGTTTTTTTTTGATATCCTCTCTAAACGACAAGTGAAGGAATTTGCTCTTGGCTGAATATTTAATAAGACTTAGGAAGGAGAGTACCCCATTGCACATAAAATGGGGCGGCGGTTATGTACGTTTGCCGTCCTTATGGTCGCGCTTATAAGCAGCTCACAATCTATGAGTAAGTAAAATTATATTGATATTTATTAAATATTCATTAAATTTTTTTGTTTTTTGAGCTTATACAAAATATTTATAAGAAACAGTTTTGTTTGTAAAGAATGCAGTTCAACCTGAATATCATTCAATTGCGCATATGGGTTGGATAATGTATGTATTATTCATTTGGGTCGTAAGTTCAATAACTTAAAACGTCATAACAATTTAATCTAAAGAATACGTTCAGCATAGGTTTATGAGCTTCGTGTTACCATTCGAAGGCTGTTCCAAGCTAACTTAATACTTTTAATACTTCTATTTTATTTATAAAAACATTATAAGACGAAATTTTTATTGGAAATCAGCAAAACAAACATTCAGCCGATTTCCGAACCGCATGATGTGCGCCTTAGCTAAGCTTGAGTCTTATTTTGGACAAGAAATCAAGCTTAAAAATCCAATAAACAATAAATAGCGAGGAACTTTTCTTTTTAGTAAGAAAGCTATATTGTTAAGAACCTTGCATAGTTCACTGGCTGAACAATCCGGTCAGTACTCAGTAGACACTTGAGGGTTATCATCACTCCAAATACGGCAGTTTTGTTTATTGACGTATCCATATCCATTCAACCAAAAGTTAGCTTCATCACTATAAACACCGTAAAATGGACGTAGTGCGCGATACGTATTTTGAACAAAAACATAATTTTCAAAATAAATTTGCACGATTTGCAAACGTTGTTCAGGAGTAAATCTATTAATTATGAAATGGCAAACCAAACTGAACATAAATCAAGTGACAGCTGTCAAAAAGACCAGCTCCGAGACCAAGACGAGCGAGTTCAGTCTTTCACTGATGTTCAAAAACCAAAAAATGGGTTGGGCGAGCGTCGGTAACTCCAACATTCTTAATCATAGTCTCCACATCCGTCTTCCAAACCCAAACCATTGTACCGCGTTTCAACTGGCCTTGATATTGATTAAGATGGTTCTATCCAGACTCAAAGAAAACATGATCTGATCTGTCAAGAACTTCATAATTTTCTCTGAAAGCTAGGTTGAGCTTAAATAGGTTAAATCGGATTCTATCTCCACAAACTCTAAAATAGCTCTCGATTTTCGCTCATCCCACGAGGAGTTGGCGGAACAGTTCAACCTTCACCTCTGATTGGTTCCAGGGCACAGTTTTGGCAAACAAGGAACACAAGTTGGGATTTAAACTGACACAGTTACCTGGGTATTTTCATCTTCACATGTATATTTTTTCTTAGATGATGCAGGTAAAAAAGTATGATAGATAACATATGAGAGTGATCTCCCTGAGCAGACAGCACATAAGCGCCATTTATAGTGTCATTGTGTATCATTGTCGCACACGAAGACATGAAGCGAGAATTGGCGTGGCCGCAAGAAAATTTTGCAGAAGCTTTGCCTTTCTCTAAGAGACGGAAACTTCTTCTTCTCATACGCTTCGTATAAGAGCCTTAACTTGGTTCTAAGCAGGAAACGTCTCAAAGATTTTCCTTCCACCTAAATTACTCTTTTCTAGTTGTCAAGCTACCTTAACCTAAGCGGGTAGTCATCGATGAAATAACTCCTAACAAATTTGAATGGCAAGAACTCCTAATTAGGATTTTTTTTCATTTCTGTAATTTTAGGAGTTATTTCATTATGAAATAAATCCTAACACAAAAAGATGTCACAACATCTAACATCAATGAAAGAACACCTCACAATTAGGAGTTCCTTCATATGTAATAACTCCTAACTTTGTAAAGGAATTGTTAGGAGTTATTTCATTTTTTTGTTTGTTTGTAAGAGTACGACATGGAGCCTTCTACCATGTTTCGTTTGCAATTAAAAACAATTTCTTGGTGCAATTGGTTAAAGTTAAACATTTTTCTTAGAAGAAGAAAAAATTAAATTTTATAATTTCTGTCCAGCCATTCGCCTAATGCTTTTCTTGGCCCTCGTCAGTTGTCACATAGAAACACAATCTCAAGCACATCAAGTGTATGAACTTTTTTATAATGTACCATGCAATCAAGAATGATTGAAGCTAGTTGACTTTCATGGTTTAATTTGACTTGATAGCGTGTTTTTGCAGACAGAGCATTAAAAGTCATTTAATGAATACAAATTTTTAACGAAAGCCACAAGCCAACAATCGGAATAAAAATTCATAAAATGGAATTTGTAGGATTTTAAATTGTTGTAGAAAAAACGATGAAATGTTTGGTTATGAAGCAGTAAATTCGGCTATGTTTGACCTGTGGTTTTGTGGCCTAGGAAATCTCTACCATCTCTGAAAATTGCCTTGCTCTGGGTGTTTTTTGAAGATTCTGGTCTCCAACTAGGAATCATCAGTTTTGTTTTTTCCCCCACTTAACCTCAAGCACAGATACTTGAAGGTCAAATAAAAGCCTCCACAGATTAAAGGCAGAAGGCAGTGTCACAACTAAACAAAACTTGCCCTTTCAATCTGTCCAAATTAATTGACAGAAGTGCAACGATGAATCTGTTGAAAGAAAGCATGAATTTTGCACATTTATATTTAGCTGTCCAGTTTTCATCCGAAAATATGCGAACGGCAGTTTACGTTCGTAAGCAATACTTAACGACAACTTGACAAAACAGAGAGAATAGGCACCAACACGTCAATTTGAAAAAAATAGTGATTTAAATAACAGTGTAAAAATTTAGTGGCCATTTTTTTCTGTTTGTTGAGATTCCTGCCGCCACAAAATTTAAAAAAAAAAAAAATCTTTGTTTTGCGAAGCACTGCAATAACTTTGACGTTTATATCAAACGAGTATCGATAACGTTGATACGCTTGATACATTTATAAGAATTCAATTTTTTAATGGCTGCGTTTGTACAGTAATGATGGAAATTACTTTTTTTTTTTTTTTTTTATAATGCACACGCGCTCAAGGGGTTTGTTATAGCCACGGACCAAGAAGATACAGACCGCCAACTCACCATATGGTCTCTCTTTTTGCCACCAAGCTAAAAATCAGCTGATATGCCATTTATTTTGAGAGTGTGACGCTCTCCCTTGCTTTAAAACCCATTTAGCAAACACACCTAAAAAATAAATGGCATACGCAGGTATATAGTTGCCATTACAAAATGCACAGAGAGAGATGTACACGTATTCACAGACTGAAAAAAATATTTCGAGGGTGTTTCAGGCAAGAGGAGTACGAGTTGGCAGTCTGTGTATGGTCTGTGGTTATAGCCCTTTTAATGATAAGTCACAGCGCGAGCGATAGGAAGTTAGGAAGGGAGGGAAAGGAGGTGTCGATGAACATTGATCTTGAATGTTTGAAGATCAAAATGGCAAGGAAAAATTGTGCCAGGCAATCCATTCCACATTCGTGTTGTACGGCTAAAGAAAGAATCTCTATATTTCACGGTACGTCCGAAATTGGGCTCAAGTGTAAACTGATGAGCGTTCCTAGCAAGACGAGTATTACGGGGGAAATGTTTAAGGGGTGGAACGCAACTGGCTACCTCGAGTGAGCATTTTTTGTAAAAGAATCTGTAAAATAAGGAAAGACATGAGACATTTCGACGATGTTCAAGTGACGGAAATGTTTCCATAATGCTTCTCTCTCCTATCAATTTTAACGCTTTTTTCTGAACTCTGTCGAGCAGGTGAAGAAAAGTTTGAGAAGCACCTGCCCAGAGATGGGAGTTATACTCGAGTTTAGGTCGTATAAACGCTTTGTAAATTGTAGCCAGATCAGAAGGGGTGAAAAACTTCTTGCATCTATTAAGAAAGCCTAAGCATCTTGCAGCATTCTTGGCAATCTCAAGTATATGATCATTCCAACGAAGATTGTCACTGATACACATACCGAGTACTGATAGCTTTTCGGCCTCCTCGATGCAAGTACCATTCATGGATAATGGCATAGGGGGTATGTTTAGCTTCAACGACAAAAGACAGCATTGAGTTTTCGACGCATGAAACTCCACACGATTTCTAGTACCCCAATTCACAATGCTGTTTAAATCGGAGTTTAACGAGCTTATCATACGATTTCGTTGTAATAACACGTCCGAAGGCGAAGGCCGTGAATTATCAAACGTATATGAAAAGCTGAGGGTTGAGTCGTCAGCAAAACAATTTAATGGATTAGAAGTCACAGACAAGAGATCATTTATAAAAATGAGAAAGAGAGTCGGAGACAGAACGGAGCCCTGGGGCACACCAGCATTTATTTTGTGGAGATCAGACTTGAAACCGTCTAATACAACTTGTATTGAACGGTCCAGAAGATAACTTCTAATCCAACGAATAAGAGTATCATCGATACCAAATGCACGCATTTTCGATAAAAGAGCTTCATGCCAAACTCTATCAAATGCCTTTGAAATATCAAGCGCAATAATCTTGCTTTCGCCAAAGCGATGCACAGATTTGTTCCACTGTTCGGTGAGATATGCCATCAGATCACCAGTGGAACGATTGCTGCGAAAGCCGTATTGCCGGTCATTTAAAAGCTCCCGATCTTCGAGATATTTCTTGAGCTGACGATTTATCAGCGTTTCCATGACCTTGGAAAGAAGGAACGTAAGTGCAATTGGTCGGTAGGAGGAGGGGGAGGAGGAATCACCTTTTTTTGGGACGGGCTGGACAAATGCTGTTTTCCATCTACTAGGAAAGATTCCTGAACGATAGGAGCGATGGAAAAGCTTACGCAGTGGTTTTGCCAGAGATGAAGAACACTTCTTCAGAAGAATAGGGGGTATACCATCTGGGCCAGCGGATTTGTGTATATCAAGATCTTGAAGTACTCTTGCTACTGTACGAGTGCGGAAAAATATCTGTCCCATAGAAGAATTAACGTTCTCAAGTACAGGAGGGGCATTGTTGCTTGCAGGCAACGTAGAACTTGCAGCAAAATGAGCTGCGAGCATATTTGCCTTCTCTGAAGAGCTGACAATAGGTTTATCGTCGACGATGAGCGTTGGAACTGATGATGACGTTGAGTTCTTGACACTTTTTACAAATGACCAGAAGTTTTTACTGCCTTTGGGACATTGCAGAATTTTTTGCCGTAACTTCTGGTCATGTAAAAATTACGTTTTGTGTATAACGGAGTTGCACGAGTTCCTAACTTGTTTGTGTTTCTTCCGATTTTCCTCAGTTGGGTTGGCTTTGTAGGATCGGAAGCTTACTTCTTTCAACCTGATAGCTTCTTTACACTCTTCGGTAAACCAAGACTTTTCTTTTGGTTTGATACATTTTGTTCTGTGAGGGACAAAAGTTCTCATTCCAAGAAAAATCACTTCTGTAATCATTTCAGCACTGGCATAAATGTCATTATCGAGGAAGCATAATGACCAGTTAAAGTTGCGAAAGAAATTATTCAGACCGTCCCAGTTGGCTTTCTCGTATTGCCAAACGGTCCTAGTGGGAATTTTTTCTTTAACTGGATGGTTGGAGAAGTTACTTTAATAGTATATTTATCAGGATGGGAAGTAAGGAACAAGTCAAGAGTATGGGCGGAATGCCCATCAACATCCGGTATACGAGTAGGCTCATCGACAAGCTGGGTAAGATGGTTATACTCAGCAAAGATCTCGGTATACCTTCCTTCGAGTGTTGTCTGGCCAGAATATCGGAGCCAACTTGAATTGTGTACATTGAAGTCGCCCGTAATCACGACTTCAGTGTGAGGACAATGGGAAACAATTCGGGAAATTGAATCTGACAAAACATCTAACTCATCACAAGTAGACATGCTGTCAAGATTCGGACTCCTGTAAAGAAAACAGTAATGAATGATATGCTTGCGGACAGTGAATTTGAGCCACAGGAAGTTAAAGTTCGTATTAGAACAATGCCCATATTGGGGAAGGCTCTGGCAAGCAATATCATTCCTAACATAAACGACAAGACCATGGTGGGAAAAAAGTAATGGCACTAAGTTATATCCAAACAAACAAAATTCTGATAAATCAGTATTCTGTCCAACCTGGGTTTCACTTAATGCCAAAACAGCTGGCCTGTATTGCACAGTATGGGCGTACACAGAAAAGAAATTCTTTCTTAGCCCACGAACATTTGAATATACAACACAAAAATCACTTACCATTTTGAAAAACTAACACAAAAGATTCAACTTTGACGAAACTAATTTCAGCCGTGCAGTATAGGCCCATATTAATTCCAATTATAAACAAGCTGTCCTAGGTGTTATGCCCATAAAACAATTTGCAAACGGGAATTAATATAGACAAAAAACACGAAAGAAATATACATCAAATGCTGCTCACCATCCAATGCAAAATCTCTTGCGATAAGCCCCACAAGAGGCTTGCATTGTATAGAAAGCAACAGTTATGGGTGGCGCGGGTGGAGAGGGTGGGTATTGTTGGATGCTGTGCTGCGAATGCGAGCGAGGTATTTGGTGTATTTTTTTTTTTTCCTTTTCTTTTAATTGGCACTGATTCTATTTATTTTTCAAGTTTAGGGCTGAATTTAGTTTACGGCTTTAGATTTATTGCACTATTTATGGTAGGTATGTAAATTTGGTTTGTAAATTTGGTTTGAGATAAATTTCCTTTTGAGAAGTTTTTAAGAAAAGGAAAAACAAACAGACTAGCACGCTTTCTTTGTTTCTCAATCAAAAAAAAAAAACGTGCTAGTCTTAAAGGGGCAGAGTTTTTTTTTTGTTTCCCAAATCAAACGAAAACTGTACCCCTTTATTTCTTTATTTGTAAGTGTCAAAGCATAATATAATTCGGTTCTTATATAGGTATTTTTTCGAATGCATTTTTTCTAGTATATATAGCATTCAACTACTATATTCATAATATTAAAAAACCATTAATTAAAATGTGCTCAATTAAAATAACTTTATGACATCATTATTTTCAGTAAATTCACCTCCACGTATTATAAAGCAACCTCCCACAGATGAACTTCTATTTAAAGTTGCCCAGCAATCAAAAGAAAGCGACAAACCATTCATTATTGAATGTGAAGCCGAAGGACAACCTGATCCATCGTAAGTATGCCCTAATTTGTCTTATTTATAGTAGTTTTCATGAAATTATAACTAGCATAATATATCATTAAGATTGAATTCTTGATGCGCTCTTTCAAATTAAAATTATATCTTCATCCACGATGAGTGTGTAATTTTCAATTCCGCCTCGGGACCACCCTTTTTTGTTCGTTCAACAACCAACTGTTGCCTCTGTTGGCTCTCGGAATCTGTTACATATTACATAAAACAAGCAAAGCAAAAAAAAAAAACACATTCAAGTTGCAAACTGGCACAATTCGAAAACTTGTAGACAGGTCTATTGGGAACACCACACTACCGCAAGAAATTCTAAAAATAAACGGGCTATTTTCGAACTGTGTCGATGTCGCCTCAGTTTTGTTCTCATTTTTAAGATACCAGATTTTTTCCTCAAGTGATATTGTTAAGTGGTGAACTACTTCTCATTACTTTTTTTTTAAAGTTCATAGGTGTGTAGAGGAATTCCTTGAATGATTGGCATTACAAATTAGGGCTGAGTTTATGGGGAATTAGGTTTTTTGATGTCTTTTTTTTATTGTAAACAACTTCAATTAATGGGGAAATGGTGGTTTTTGTCGGAAGTTTGGTGTGGTTTTGATGTTTTGAACATAAACATTACATGAACGGATGTTTTAAAATAGAATGTAATCATGTTGCCAACTTAGTATCGGAATTATCTAAACGAGAAACATTTACACGAGGCTTTATTTTCGAAGATTTATAAGACCCAATGAATTTTTCTAGTTCTAGTTTGTAACTAACTACTGTTTTAAGAAACCAATTATTCTATTCTGAACTTTGATTACTTGAAACTTCCGCTCACAATTTTGTTGGAGTGAACATTAAAATGCTGAAAAATTATAGTCCATATCATAAACTTTTGAATGGGAAATTTATTTATAGAACTTTTTAGCACTGCATTGCGTATTTGTAAATAAAATATTTTTAAGTTCGATTGAAGGAAATTCTATATCAAACTGTACTTTGCGTACTTTGTACGTTGCAGTTTCGTAGATCAATGTTCTTGAGTTTTGTAATTTTTATTACCTGCAACGTTTGAAATTGACGCAAGGAAATCGAAATACCGGCGTTATTAAATTGGCAAACCATTACAATGACAACCGACATTGACAGTTTTCTTGAAATTCGTTTTCTTTTTCTTTTGAAAGTAAAAAATTCCTTGATGGCATTGTGATTCGAAGCATAATGAAACAAAAAAGCGACACTTAGATAAGACAAACATTGACATCTATGGGGTTAAGCTTGCGAGAGAATGAGATAGAATATATAAACCAAAGTTCTTATAATGTTTTTTCCTAAAGATTTATAACATAATGTATTCTTGTTTTCTCATCTCGGTCATTTTTTTTTCAAATAATTTGAGTCACTATACCATACCAATCAAATATTTCCTGTTTCTTCTGATGCTCCAATTGACATTCCTTAAAATAATTTCTCATCTAAACGATTCAATCAAATGTCATAGACGTCAAGTACTTGCAACTTCTTCGTCTGAACAAGTTATGAAAGTTTTTTTTGACGTTTCGATTTCCTCATCCATGTCTCCTGTAGAGTAAAGTCTTTCAAATTTTATCGGAAGAACTGATATATTCTTGACTTTCCTTTCACAAGAACAAGATTATTCTGAATTAAAACTGACCAAACGTAATTTATTAACCAAATATGTTCAAGCATTGCACTGAGCTCGTGTGCTCATTTAAATATACATTTATTTTCATTTGAATGGTTTTATAAATAATGTTTTTTTTTTTTGCTTCTCGTTATGAAAAATACAAATGAACATCTCACGAATTAAATTAGCTGTGCTAAATTGTAGTTTACGGCTTCCTAATTTTGTTGAATATATTCTTAAACGTCACTCTTAAGCTTTGATGCTTTTTAATTAAATTATATGTGCTTGACTGGAGATAAAGTATTTCATTCATAAAATTGCACGTAATTTGATGCTAAAAATAAATGTAAGTGTGTAATTTAAATCTCATCAGTCTTTCGATTTCATTTCGATTCCTATATATGTTTTAGAGAGTGGAAGGCATCATTAAAACGTATTTATATGGACTATATTAGAGCCAAGAGATTAAAAATCAATCTTGAAGAAGTTCCACCGAAGGCAAGTACATTAATTTAATGAGCTCTCTCCGAAACCTCTATTTTCTGCACGCCATTTCTCAGCTGGATGTGATTTAATGGTTCAAACAAATCAATTATTTTTAGTATTTTTGCTGAGTTCTGCTTTAATTTTCGAATCTTCATACAAGAAGAAGAGAATAAACCGTAACTTCCGTTTTCTGAACACGTCTTTTCTTCTGTCAAGGAAAGTGTGTGACATTTAAATGAGTGCGTTCCACAGAAAATGAGAAATTATGTTTGGTTTGGAAAGCTAACTAATATATGTAATTTCTGCAAGAACCCAAAATGCATTCCTGCCAGAAGGCGAAACTCTCGAAAAGAAACCTTGAAATGTCAAAAGATTAACTTTTGTTATTGTTTTTGTTTGTTATCATGTGTCAAACTTTGCGATCACTTTGCGAGTTATCTTAAGTCAAACTTTGTTCGACTCGAAACCTCGCGCAATTGCTTCCCCATAATAGATTTCCGGTTCAAAAAAGTTGATAGAATCAATCGACACAACAATATTTCTAACTTCACATCTATGAATATTCTCACAAAGCATTCCCAACATTGAACTCATTCTCTAGAGTCTAGATGACGACACATCATTTTATTGCATTAGATCACTTTTAATATTAATTATGTCTATAAATTGAAAGATAAGCATAAATCAAATGCGAAACAAATGAGTGATATTTGTATTCTCAAGTTCGTTGGGGGAGAGCAGCAGTGAGAGATCTCTGCATCAGACATACTTGATGCTCTATGAATAAAAAAAAGCAAAAATTATATTTATTGGTTTTGATAATCTTACGCAATTGTCATTTAAAAGCAGTGATGACGTTCAAAAATGAAAAATATTTGCTTGATTTTGAATTTAAATTAATTTCAAAACCGGCTCGTCGCAGTCACTCATTTAACTATGGCAACTGGCGGCATACGGTGACTAATAAAATGATGAACCCGCACCACACGGCTCGGTGCACAGTGCACATGTCACCACTTGATTTATAAATATTTTGCTTGCTCCATCAAGAGGTGCTTATGGAATTCGATTTATTGCAAGGATATTAAATTTCTTATGCTGCCGCTGTGGGTTGAGAAATTCTTGCAATTTGGATTTAATTGGCTTGAATTCCATCAAACACAGGAAATCAAAAATAAACTTTGATTCTGCTACTATAAAGCCGAACGCAGCAATACCATCAACGACCACCCTTACCTTCACTTGCTGTCAGATTGAGGAGGCCTTTTTCAGCAGGTTATGTCATCGCACCACGTCTTTGGAGTCATCGTTAGCATTCAAGTTCGGTCAGCAGACCTTCTGTCAGTGGAATTATGTTTATTTCGAGTATAATACTTGTTTTTCAACTTTATATTTGAAACTGGAAATGAATCAGAAAAAGACAAAATGGAAGAACTCATGATGTCATAAGTTATTGCAAGCAATGTTAAGTTACACGCCTGCTTTTTGAATCTGGTTTCATTGCTTGCAAAGACAATGGAAGAATGTTCACATTGGGATACTGCATTCTCCAATGTTTATGATTTGTATTTGATTTTTATCATTTGAAGGTTTTGTTTCATTAGAATGTGATATTAATAAGGTTAGGTCATTTCAATTAAATTCTTACAGAGTCACTTTTCTTGTGTCAAACTTGCATGCAAGAATACATATTTTTTTTTTTTTGGTTTAAAGACCAAGAATTTTCAAAATCACAGTAAGAAAGGGGAATGACTTAAAAAAATGTCTGCATATTTGTTTGGATATATTATTTTCCCACAGCTTTTGTATTGGCTTCGTGAATTTAAAACAAAAAAAGTTATTCTATATATAGCCATATAAAAGATGATTCGCATTCGATGTGAAAAAAACTTGATGGCAGAGTTCAAGGTGTGAATTTGTTTTTTTTGGCATGATTCAGTGAATGCCATGTACAAGTCGATTTCAATATTGGATGACTGTATGAACAATTAAACATCGTATGAAAAATACCATCAGACTTACTGACAAAATAAAACTTATTTGCCAGTTTGGTCATCAAGCTGTCAAAGTTTGTATGGTTTGGTGAATTATATTATTTAATCCCAACTTCTGTGGCCTGGCTTAATCTTAATCAAACTCACAATAAGGAACACACTAACTCCGACTAAGATTATACCGCAGTATACGGGCTGTAATATTTGAACCGATTTCACAATAACTTGCACACATTATTGTGGCAATAATACCGATTTATCCACACGAACAAAAATTAAGCTGCAAAGAGCTAGGGGTTCTTTGCACGAATACAAAATACCAATTTACTTGGGTTCCTAGCCACAGTAGTGTGCCGGATAATAAAAGAGCTAGCTAATAGTTAAACAAAAAAAACGGATCATCCCTTCTTGTATTGGGTAATTCGTACGAGTGACAATAAGCAACTATACACTTTTATTTGAATCGATAAAATATGAAACCTAGATTCTTCTGTGATGTACATGAAAAAACATAATATATGCTTATGCATACACCCTCCATCATTAAACGTAGTTTGTTCAACTTACAACCCAGTTGACTAGCATATTTCCCTGCTCTGCAATTTCTAAAATCCTTACACCGTGAATGCAACGACTTACGACTTCATGCTAAATTATCGACACTTCGCTGCGTTCACGTAACCATGTTTACCTACTTTTTTTTTTTTGCTTCATAAAAATGTGCATATTCTTTACCTTTTGTTTTTTACACGCACACAAATATAAATAAAACAAAATACTGTCATCATAAATATTCAACGCACTTACTTCCTCTGCACCTGTTCGAAACCGAACCTATAAAATTACCTACTTCTTTGAAAATCACGTGCTCGCACCATGAGTGTAACGAACAAGACAATAAATGTGCCTTTGGCCAAATTTGGATCCTAAAAGGTTAAGGTATGCGAATTAACTCAACCTGGACTGGACACAGCCATTCATAATAATGTAGATATATTTGTTATAGTGTGAACGTTTTTGGGTAAGTGACGTACATTTAGAACCGTTTCATTAATAAGTTTGAAACTCAAAACACGTTTGATTGACATGCTTGTACTTTTGATAATATTATATTAACGCACTTCAGGACACGCAGGTGTTCTGTCATTTGCGTACAGTTAGGTAAATATGTTTGATATCATTTACATAAATATAAACAAGGCTGAGATTTTTTTAACAGAAATGTGCCAAGCTACATTAACGACACTGTAGAATAGTGTTCGCTTACACACAAAAAATAAATCTGTTCGTTTCCTATAGGAACTGTCAAAAATTAATTTGGTACAAGTGAAGAGAATATGTGAGAAAAGCAAACGCTGTAAAACTGCTGTTCTACTCTGGAAAAAGAAGAATTGTGATAAGAACCGAAAGTTGTCCAAAACTATCCTTTATCGGAATTCACTTTTGACAGTTTAAGGACCCATGTCAAATCCTTGTCTAATAAGAATATATTCTCAATAATGAGAAAAAGCACCATCTGCTATAAATATCGATGGCAAACTGTCCCATTTTAAAATTGAATTAGACACTCTTACCGCAGAAGTGTTGATAAAACCCTCGATAAAGATAAAATGGGTTAAATCAGAGGCTTATGATGTGTCCTTCAAATTCCATTATCAAGTCACTCTTCTTATGTCACTAATTGACATTTCCAAGGCTTTTCCACACACTATTTTTTGTAACAAGGATTAATCGATAAAATTCTACTTTCAACTTTCCTTTTCATTTATTTTGTTCTTCTTTCTTCCGGACATGTCTGCGATGTCAATGGGTGGCGGCGTTGGCGATTGGGTGGGCTTTGATAAATATTTTCTGAGTCACTGTGTATAGAGTAGCCGGGCGCTATAATACAAGTGCAAGGGTTAAAAACTCCTTGTGTCTTTTACTATTTGGTTGGTTTTTGTTGCCAACAAAATATATATATTCGTGGTTATATATGGGGAGCCAGTAGACAGTGTATAATCGATGACATGAAAAATAAAAGAGAAGGGAATTTGATTCGGAAATGACTGCAAAGATGAGGGTCTGAAAGATGAGTCATCAAATTTCCACTAAATTGCATTTTAACTGCTTGAGCAGTTAGTCATCTCATCATCATTCATTGGTTTGAATGTTCTAATAGGAAAGCAAACTCAAAATGTATATTCTATCGAGTGCAAAGTCTATAGCTTGACAATGTATGGCCTTAGATACATTTATAGTGCAAAGATTGAAGAAGCCCGAGTCACCCTATTTCCTAACGTTTTTCTGTGTACACGAATAACGGATACACTTTCATTTTCACTAAACTACTAACATAATTTATATCATTTCATTTTCGACCGCACTATGCGATACTTTACATCAACGGAACGACGCGACAATCCATGACACTTTATGTGTCATTGATTTTCAAACCGCACTTGAAATGCAACGACACGAAGCGACAATATGTGTCAATTTGCAGTTTTTTTCCTTTTTTGAGGCTATCGATGCTACGCTTTTGCGGCAGCATTGGTCAAACTGTCAACATTGCCGGCCGCAAAATGTAGTAGTCTTTTCGATTGATTGGTTGACATCGTTATCGATTAATCGATACACACAAAACAACAGTGATGCCAAATTGAAGCAATAAACACGAGCTTAAATTACTCCTTCACTAAATTGAAACATTGTTAGCTCAGAGCTTTTCTTAAAAACAACTGTCATTTTTGACATATCTTGACAGTATTTATTCTTCTTTGCATAGTTCATTTTTTGTTTAATCAATATCCAAAGAGTTCCATGCCAAATACAAGTACATATATAGCTAAAAAAAAGGGGGATTCTAAAATAAGCAAGTAAAAATCAAACTTTTTTTTCCTTTAGTAAGCCGATCAATAGTATCATTGCAATCATTTGTCATTCGTGCTAACTTAAAGTAAACAAAGGTAATGAAATGATTAACCCTGATATTTTATAACTTTGTTCTAATTCATCCATGACACGAGTCTTTTATACATTAAACAACACCTTCTAGCGCTAACAGAAACTTGAAACAAAGCGTATTTTACTTTGAAAACAAGAAGAGAGAAACACATAAACCCACAACATTAACATGACCCCAGTTCGAGTATATACCTAAATAAGCCGCAGCCTGAGTAGGTAAAGGTAAAATGAAAACCACAAAAACTTCAATTAGATATCACATTCAATGAGTTGGGCTTAGCCGTATAGCTAACTTCATTCAGAAAGTCAGAAAGTAATGGAAACGTAAAACGTTTGTGGTTTATTCAAGTAAAAAATATACATTTTAAGCTTGCTATGTTAAAAAAAGAGCGATTTTTTGGTTTCATTGTATTGTTAAAAATCGACAACAGATCTTAGTCATTTATGGGGTTTTTTTTTTTGTGAAATTTGAAAAAAATATAAATTTACGCTTTTGACATATCCAACCAACCATAGAAGACCTGTCAAATTATTTTATATAGCTCGTTGTAAAAAATGAACTCATGCAGGAGAATACAATCATCGTTTATCATTTTTCTGACAGCTTTTCCAAATGTACGCCCATTTTGTATGCTTGTTATTAATTGTTTCTTACGTCAGATAGCATAACGAGTTGATTGACAAGAAACTCTTCTACTTTATCATCAAAAAAGCATATAGCTTAGATTAATTACTTAATTACAACAAAACTTCCAGCTTAAATGTCAAAGCACCGATACAATTCAGCTGTTATAGGTTAACCATCGTCTAAAGCAATTAAAACTACGATGGTGATGTAACATGACGGATGTCATTTGAGCGTGGTTGACCGAATTTTAAAAAAAACTTTAAAACTTTTTTGAATAAATAAAAAAACATAAACTTAATTTCACGTTCCTTTAATATTGTATTTTTATATGATAGGCCAGCACGTGTCACAACAATTAAAATGAACCCAAATCTAAAATCATCTCAAATGCCAACATCTTTTCTGTCTTTCATCCCTTTTGTTATTTTTGTGCACTATCTGTGCTATCACGCAGGAAAAGGGAAGATTTTCAAGTGTCTTTGCACTTAACACGTTTATTTTGTCAAGAAAAAAAAATACATAAGGGGGAATGAACCCTTTTTATGTGTC
The DNA here is from genome assembly GCA_916050605.2 of Platycheirus albimanus. Classification (NCBI taxonomy): domain Eukaryota; kingdom Metazoa; phylum Arthropoda; class Insecta; order Diptera; family Syrphidae; genus Platycheirus; species Platycheirus albimanus. The sequence goes on along the minus strand of OU696697.1, from coordinate 28,811,686 downwards.
ACTCTAAAGAATTATTTTTTGCAAATTAATCTATTTAGGATAAAAATGTGAGCTGGTTTTTCCCAACCTGGATTCTATGGCAATATGAATTTGTTATGCGTCAAAAAATAACGAGGTATCCAAAACAAAATATGTTAAGTATTTCTCAACTTTTATGTGTCAAAAATAAAACTGACATTTCTTTCTATATTGTTTTCGTTTGCTCAATTATGTGTCTCGATTCTGAGGATGTCATAGCACTTATATGATTTATTCACGGTTTTTGACATTTAATTAAACGAAATTTCAGTAGTTTGGACAGCAAACAATAAAATCTTATCATTTTTTCTCTGCTGAGCGTTGGACGCGAAAAAGAACTGATCATTTTCATCTCCTATATTTGAAAATAAATTTTGTACTCTTTCGGGTCACTGAACGCGCTTATTAACTTTTGAAAGCATTCCGTCAATATTTGGTGTCCTTTCTGCTGAACGTTTCAGATGTGTTCAATTTCATCACAAAATCGTGTTTATGTTTTGGAGAAAGAACCATGCGCATGAATGTAGTAGAATTATGACAGGTTGAACTATGAATTATGTTGCAGGTTGAACTCGTATTTTTTTCTTTGGATTTTCTAAACCACCAGAAATGATCCAATAGGGAAGATCATTTAAATTTGTTACATGACATGTCCCAAGATCCAGATTTCTCGACAAAAACTACCTTATTTCAAGATTATCGTTTTAAAGTCCTCTTGCTGTATACAATTTTACATCTTAAAAGTAAATATTATTCTTTAATCTGTTATGTATCATTTTATGTTATAAACCACATAATCAGCTTGCAAACGTGCTTATAACGCAATCAATTGAATAACAATCAATCAAACGTGCTTAAATTAAACCAATCAAAAATGTGCAAGATGTTTGCATCAGCTTCGGTGACTAATTTCCAAAACAAAAACTCAACTCCATCAAATATTTATTTATGTCTTTCAAAGACTGAACAACGCTCATTGACTCATACTCTTCCATCACACTTCCTGAATCGCTTCTGATTTGCTTATCTAAACAACCAAAGTTGTTTGTTTTTAATTGATTGAACACATCCTGCATGTGGATTGTTCACACTCAGATCAGATCAGGTTCCATGCATTGATTTTGAATTGGAATCAGTTTAGTTCAACTTTTTGTTTTGCCAGGCACTTATTTTATTTATGTTCTTATTTTGTTTGGAAAGTGGAGCACACTCTTGTGATAAATCATCGGAGGTATACAACAGACTATCTATACTCTTTATGATCCTTTTTGTCTTAAATTTATAAATAATGAGTTGTCATTAAACTTAAATCTATCTCAATGTCTTTTTTTTAATCCCACTCATGAGTCAACATTAAGGTTGACAGCAGGGTTCCATTTCCATCTCAAAAAATAAAGCTGAGCTTAACCTATTTATTCAATTTATGATATTTCTTAGAGAGATATTTTTTCTTCTTCCTGTAAGGTTAAACATACATATTTAAATATTAATAAAAATTAAGTGCCACAAGTTATGAGAAAAGTTTGTGGTGCTACCATCTGGTAACTATATCTAACGAAATTCGCTTAAAATTACCTCTCAACCCCATAAGCACATCAAAACATCAGTTGTTAAAACCTTCCAACTCTCGTTCTCTCTGTTTAAAGCTGGAAAGCACTTTGTTGAGAAAAAAAAAACTTTTACCAAGTAAAAGGTGATTATTATTATACTTCTATAAATGTGTACCTATGTATGTTCTATATAAACACAAGAAAGTTTAACTTTTGATTAGTATTTTTAATTAGAAGAAAAAAACATTTTCAAAAAGCGTATTCATTCGTTCTATTTTGTGTTTAAAGATGTTTATATTTCAAGCAGTGCTACCTTCTAGCTACTATTGTAGTGTTTGTACTTTCCTGTTATTTTTTGGTGTTTATCTTTAAAAAAGCATAAGCAACTATTAATAATAATATTAACTCGAAGAAAAACTTATGAATAATATTACTACCGAAATTTTCAGAAATAGTGTTTAGATTTAAGCTTTAAAGTTTCATTTGACAGCTGAAATTTTAATTTTTTTAAGCGTTTTCTTGTATCGTCGAGAACCGCCCGAAGCACTTTGAAGGCTTTCGTTTGGTATTAGATGACAGCTCTTACCCTGAAAAGTAGCAATAATTGATTCCGAATTAGAGATCAGAATTAAAACCCATAAGCACTCACATGTTTCAAATGTACCAATCCTAAAATGTCAGATTTTTTTTATAAAAAAAAGAATTGATTTATTGAACAAAAAAAAATTAACAAATTGTACTTGATGAATGTGTAGATTATTTTAAATTACAATTCTAACTTTCCCTTCATCCATTGTTTACAATCACAGTCTCGCCAATACCAAGGAAACGTAGACATAAAAACTAAAAAAGTGCCGGTAGCTTGTTCGATTGGTATTCCGGATGAGAGACTTCTGGTGGATAGCAATTCCGGATCCGGATTACCCAAAAAAAAATACGAAAAAAAAGTCTCTCATTCTTCACATATTCGTTTTGTCGTAACTGAAATTGTAGTTGATTTAAATTTTAAAGAATAGGGTTGGACGGTTTCACTTATTCGCAAACTGATTGAAATGAAAGGATTCAGAATTGAGTTTCGAAATTTGGAAGCAGCATATTAAATTTCAATATTTTCTAACAAATTATAATATTTGTGTTGCTCAATGCGTATGTCTCCTAAAGAGACTGCACTGCAACCCAAGTTCCATGCACTCTTCAATCTACAATCAAATGTAGAATTTCAATTGAAATACAAAAATATGTATTATACACAGACACACTAAGGAAAGGAATGTAGAATGGTTGAACTCTTAAACTCATAGTGTTGTCCCTTGAACTTTTATCCACATTTTTGTTTGTGTGTTTGAGCCCCCAAAAGGATTTGCTATGAAATGAAATGCAACGTTGTAGACTGCAAGCTGCAATACAAAAAGTAAATATTTAGTTTCTGCTTCATACAGGGTGCTTAGTAAAAAAATGACTTGTGAGCTAGTTTTTAACCAACTATTCGAGTGGGTTCTTATGAAAATCTGTGCTTAAAAAAAAACTTGTTATCAACCAATGTCTCGATAAATGTATCTACTAAAGTTTAAAATTGTGAAGTTTCGGATTTTTAAGTTTAATACTAAATAAAAACTCTCCAAAGTTCCTGAATGACGTTTTGTAACAAGAAAAATGGACAAAATATTATCTTGCACCCTGTGCGACGTTAACAAAAAATGCAGTTTATTCCACCTGGGACTGTGAAATGTCCTGTGCGCTGCGCAGAACTGAACTTTTATAGCATTACCCAGTGTTTTCAATATGTTTCCGCAACATAGAACTTTCTTGTTTTATGCATTTTGAGCAACACAAGCAAATATATCTACACAAACTTGTTCAGCCATTTTTATTCCCAATGCATTGCTCAGCAAAAAGAAAAAATAAGGATCAGATCATAAAAAAAATATAATTTTTTTTTACAAATGTTTGTGTTTTTGTGGTTTCCTGTTTGCATTTCTTTTTTTTTTTGCAGTTGAATGACTCACTTTATAAATTTTTCTTTGCTCGACTTGCTGCTTGCCGTAGTGGGTGTTAAGTAGTTTTTGTTTTTTTTTTTTTTTTCTTTTGAGCTCTCTTCGTCCTTTTGCTGTTTATAGGTGAAGCTTATTAAATTTTCAACATTTTTATTGTCCTTATTTCTGCTACATGATGGGCGCAGTAATCCAAGTGATGGGATATTTATAATTAATGATGCAGACTATCACACCGTACTGGTGGGTTCAAGGAACTGTCTTATAAATTGTTAAGTGAATTCGGACAGGTTTATATTCAACGTTCGGTTTTTTTCTTTTTTGTAATTCAGTTGAATAATTACAAATTCCTGACCAGTAAAACTTTAATGGTAGTCCATTTAATAATATAGTTTTCATATTTTTTGTGAAATGAAAATATAAAGTTTTTATTTGTTCTCTCCTGTTCGAAAAGTTAACAAATCCTCGTAAGGACGTTCACACTAAACAAAATCTGGGTTTATTTTAATTTTTTAAGAATGGCGTTAGTGCTAATCAGGATTCGTACAATACGCCTTTTTTATTTTTGCCGAAAAAAATACTTAGCTTTGACAGTTTTACAGACGACGCAAGAGGTGAATGTATCAAAAGGTGTGTTCTTGTACCTGTCACAAGAAAAAAAAAATTGTCTTTTTTAAATGTATTTTTTGACAGTTGCTGTACGTAGTACCATTTCTATTTTATTCTGCAGGAGTAGAAAAAACCTCCGAATGGTTGGCAGAGAAGGTTTTTTATGGCAATATTTGCTTTTGGATGTTTTGTCACTTCCTCGCAAGAGGCAGTACTTACATAATTGTAAATCAGGTATTGAACCAAGATCTCTCAGTCCGACAAACCCACTTCGCCATTGAGTACTAGTCAAACAGAAGTATTATTACTTTTGGTTTCAAATCAGTTTTTTGTTTTTAAATTAAAATGCAAATCAAACATCTTACAAATATTTATTATCTGTTGGCAACACTTTTTCTTTCAGAATGTAATTGCAGCAAAATGCCAGTGATGCCAAATTGTATATATTTTTCTGTTCAGAGTTTACTTCGGAGCTGTCAACTATTTCTTATATATATTTTTCTTCTGGCAACTAACAACACAATAACTTAATCCATCTATTAGAACATGCAACCAAAATTTCATAGCTGTGTCCCAATCTCCCAATGTAGGCTCGCTTTTTTTAATCTTAAAAAAACTTTTCAAAAATACTTCTAATCCTGCAACATAGCCTTTTTTTTCTTCATTTCATTTAGTTGAGACATTCTTTAATACATAATTGACTTTAAAAAACCTTAATTTGTATAATAATTATAAATTACAAATCATAAAATTCACGGTCGTTATAAAAAAAATATAAAATGAAAAACTTCTGCAATATAACTTCGTTCAAAACACAATGCAATTGTGCTTCCACCCAAATTTATTTGCCTAAACCAAAACATGCCCTCTCCAAGAACCTTCTTAAAACCACTCATTTCAAGATTATTTTCCTACTTAAGTTACCGACACATAGCAGTTGTTCAACACTTTCTCACAATAAAATTGTACAAAAATAAGAGTTTTCCAACTTCCAAAGTGATTGCACGTGTTTCATCCGCCCAGGCTAAGCTAACTTTCCTATGCCTATAACAAATCATTTAATTCACATGTCTGAATTGAACCAAAACTGGAAAAAAAAGAGTTAGGGATAACATTGCCAGTATACTACTGAGCTGCCGGCAGCCGCCCTTACCCTTGAAATGTCAAAATTAGGCTCAAATGAATGCTTTGTGTCTGGTCGCACATTGCGAGACTTAAACCATTGTTTTTTTTTTTTTTGTGGAACAAGCAATTCCAGAAGCATAAATTCTGTCTGATGGTCGAGATGCTATGAAAAGGGAGAATTGTCGCGTGTCAGTTGTATACGGTGCAATAATTCCTTTCCTATCCTATCCTATCCTATCCCACCCTGTTTGCTTTTATAATTCGCGTTCATTTGACTGCATGGCTTATACTACAAGTATATATGGGTTACCCTGCACCATCATCATAAACAAAAGTATTGTATCAGCATCCCCTTTTAAAATTCTTATTAAGCTGGCGTTTACTGTATGTTGGTACGTCCGTAAAGTGTAGTCCATTGTTTTCATTGAAATGTAACACCAAGCGAGGGTCAGTTACGATGACGCGGCGACGGCAGTGCCACCCTCGGGTTTTTCTATTATCATTTATGTAGGTATATGCAACCCATAAAATGACATTCGAAATAACTTAACATCACTAATATATCTAGTTTCTTTGTGTATTGTCGGGTTTTGGAATAGTAGTGTCAGCAGTTTGTGAGGTTTTGTTGTTTGCTTGCATGGCAATTATTTAATTGTTTTTGAAAAGATATTTGTAGATAGTTGTCATGAAGAAAATTTTCACACGACATTGCGTGTGATCGAGCTGAGTCCTTGTTGGAATAGAGAACTGTAAGACCATTTTATTATACAAAGTTTAATTGAGCTTGACGTCTTGGTCATTGAGCACGAGCTAAGAGCAATTTTCACCAGTAAATGCCAACAGTTTAAATTGACACAGAAACATATTTTCTTTAAACTATTAGCATTGATGAAGTTGCCAGTAGACTGAACCCAATAAATTTGTTAGAAAATGTTCAATCGCAATAGAAAAAATTGATTCCAAGAGACCGCAGATAGCAAAATGAATGAGTTCAGCCCTTTTTCGAAAGATCTGTCACACGTCTTGTTATGTGGAAACCATCTGTCACGTCACATACATCACAATTCTGGATCCATTTGTTTCACAATGAGAAAAGGGGATGTGAACAGTTCGTAACACGCTTAGCTCTTTAGAAAGGTGCAGCCGATTTAATTCCTTTTCACATCACAATCCAGATTAGACTTAGGGTAATCCAGGGATCTCGGTGGATTATAACTAGTCTTGACCATAAACTTGAACTGAAAACCAATTTGTTGTGCACACCGATCTGTTCTTGTTGCCTTTTCAAAGGGCTTAAAAAGCAGGCCTCTGGTGAAATGTTCCCATCTTCAAAACCTTTTTTTTTTTTTTTTGCTCTGCGCATCTACGTCACGGACACACATGAAGTTTTCGTCTTCTCGTTTTCGCATTGCCGTTATAAATTTTTGTTTCGTTTTAGCTCTATACTTTCATGTTCGTTGTGCGGTCTACGTCACGGACACACAATGGAGTTTGACGTTTTTCGTTGTCTCACTTAGATTTTTATTTATCAAAATGAGTGTTGCCACTTTTGTAAAAACTGTAGGAGGTTTGCATTGGTCAAAAAAAAGTTTACTAGTTAAATAAATCTATTTTTGAAATAAGCAATTTAGATTGATGTTTAAAATTAATTAAATAAGATTAATTTAAAAAAAGGTCGGCATACTAACATAATGTGACATTTCGAATGATAATGCATCTACCCTACTGATAATGACAACTTGTCATATTTCTGCAATTATTTGGTATTATCTTTGCGAAACCACGCTTCTGACATTCTGGCAACTTTTCAGTAGTGTAAGTGGGACACAGAAGGAAAACTAAAAATAATAAACGTCAAATTCCTTTGAAAGTGACAGTAGCATTTTTCTTTGCGACATCATTACACGCAGACCAAATTCGTTGATTGTGAAAGTCAGCTGTCATAAATCACCTAAAATACCCCAGATTAACCTTATTTATGTGTCTAGGTTTATATATAACGTTCATATGGAAATGTCAGCTGTATGCATATAGCACTTTCCAGACCTCATTTAAATATTTTCCTTCTAGCAACTAATGAACTCATTAAAATATCTTAATTCGATGTCTGTTATTCGCTTTAGGTTCAAAACCTAAATTCCAATGCCAATCCCATGTCATCCTTATTCTCCCCTTTTAAATGCGAACTACCCTCCCATTTTATTAGCTATATATGTAAAACCAAGTTTATTAGGCGTGAGTTCACCCTTTTCCAAAACAAAGGAAATAATATAAAAAAGGTTGAAAAAGAAGAAAAATAAAACTGAAGACAGTAGGAAAATGACACGAAAATCCAATAAATAAAAGCAAAACCATTGTGAGTCCTTGTTCAATGGGCCAACTTTGGAATGGGTTGAACTTTTTTTTTTCAAGCAGTCATTCAAAGGACCCCAATGCTCCACCCAAAACCAATTTCTTGAATGATCGCTTATAACGTTAACGTAGGTAGCTAGCTATATGAGGAAAAAAAATCTGATTAAAAAAAGTTATGGCTCCACTATCTTCCCTCTATTCGCCCAGCCCCCATCGTTTATAGTCAAAATGGAGTTCAAAGCACACATTCATAAAGAAACGGTTGATTTTTTTTTCTCTATATAAACTCCTTTATCAACAAAAGACTGAAAAGAAATACCGTCCTGTGTACACGGTATAAGTAAATAAAATTTTGTTCCCGGCAGACTTGGCTGTTGTATGTATATTGGAGGATACCAAATTGCAATGTTTACTTTCTGGGTTTTGTTTGTATTTTTTTATCTGAAAGGATATCATATTTAGCATTCTTTCTTCCGATTCTTCGGAGCATAATGTTTCTTAAGATGGGGATTCACTTGCAGCCCCCATCTGAGAGGCAATCGATGAGTTTTGTACGTATATCGCAGTATAAGTCGGCTTTGATAAGTAAATATTTGTGAAGTAAGGGGCGGGCAGACAAAGGAAGAACTAATTACGTCATCAAAAGGGACTTGCTCATGATTTAATAAACATGAAATAATATAAAGCAAAATGTCTGATGGAGAAACAAATCTGAAATCAGACATCAAACGTGAGGCATAAAAGTCGAGGTTGAAAGATGAAACGACTTTTGAGGTTAAATAAATATTCAAGTCAACATAATTCAATATCAATCTTAAAAATTATACAATTTGTATTGTTTATTTACATAACTTTTAGGAAATCGAAAAAAACTTGAGATTTTCGCTTCGAAAAGATTAATTTAATAGGGTGTTTCTTTATGTGAAAGTATATTTATTTACCCAACTTTTTCTTAAAAGTCATAATTTTTAACGTTCAAGTCAACTGACAGTTTTTTTTTATAAATTCTATACTTTTTCTTAAAATGCAACTACAAAGTGGCGCAAAAGATTTTATAATATTTGCAAATGGCCGCAAATGTGAAATCGAGACAATTACTCCGGGTTTTTTAGGAATAAAGCGATTCATGTCGTGCATTTTGCTCCTGTTTGCTTCACAAATGTCAAAGTAGAATTAGAATTTGCCGCCATTTGCAAACAAAAATGACATTTCACTGTTTTATGGATCAGGATACAATTTTGCTTGGTTCAAAAATACATATGTAATTATGTACTTCAAAAACATTTTTCAAATTACATCAACTTCTTTAATTTGCTTAAAAAGTTTCTCCAAATAATAATCACTTCCTGAGAAATACCCCTTTTGAACATGATATATTGGGCTATAAAAATTAAGTGTTCCTTACTTGAGGCACTAGGAACATGGAATCGTGGTTTCTCACAACACTGTATCACCAAACGTTCAATGTAGTTTATGTTTATCACAGTTAGGAAACAACACCGAAATCTACTTAAAGAAGTAAAAACAAAAGTGTTTTGCTGTTAATGGTTTCTTGAAGAAAAGAAAAAAAACAAATAGTAGTTCAAGAAAGTTCCATAAAGTAGGTACTTTGCTTTTACAGGGTGTTTTCTTTATTATGTTTAAACAAATCATTTAAGGGAGACATGTATGTAGGACAGGATTCTACCGAAATGACGTGGTCGTATTAATGTATTTTATCGTTTTTTTTTACGTTTTTCTCTAATGTCAAAATTAAGTGTCAAAGTGTACCTAATGTAAGACTATCCAAGAGATTAGGAGAACGATTTTTATAAAATATTGCGGGTTTGTCAGAATACCTAAGCCAAACAAAGAAAATGCTTATTAAATGTCCATTTTGTTGCTTTTGATACATCAACATTCTCAAATCATGTCGTGAAGTTTAGTTGTGCATTGCTCAGACATTCAGGTCGTTATGACAGCAATTCCACAACGAACGATGAAAGCTTACCACAGTTACCAATAGCTCGTAATATTTTAAATAAAGGAACGTATCACTTAATGACAACTGAGACCTATTTTTTGAACATGTCTATTTTTCGAAATGTCACTTCTACGAGGTGAAATTACATTTATTTGAGTGAAACGCACAATAAAGCTGACCGATAAATTAATTTGTTCCTTTTTACGATGAAAATTTAAAAAGTTTAATCTCACTCAGAAATACCCTGTGGTGTAAGTTCAATGCATGGCAAAACCCTTTTCAAGTATGCCTACTCTAAGCAAAGCAATATATACCTAAACAAAAAGTTTCCTAAAAATACTCAAATACATCCTTGCCATGTCGTCGTCGACGTTGTCATCGTCTTCCTTGATCCCACATAAGTATGTGTACACTCATGTATTTTGCAAAACACGTAGACAGAGCAAAATATCCATTTTAATGTCATTAGTTCAATGCTCCCATCGTTCAGCGATCCATAAAATTTAAATCCTAGTTCCCTTTTTTTTCAGCTATAGTATCCTTGTATCCTTCGGTAAAGTATAGTGTGTAGTTGTCGGTAAATGAATTGAAATGGCGTTGAATTACCACCGTAGGCAGTCATCATCATCATCACCATGCTCTGCATCACTTCGTTGGTCGGTCGGTGTAAATAAATACCCGCATTGGGTTGTAGTAACGAGAGAGTAATGAAACCTTCACAATTCCACTAAGGTATAGCTAGGATACGGAAAGGTGGATTAAAAGTGAAGGGAGAGTAACCTAAGGGCGATTTTCAGCTTGAGAGAATTTTCAATGATTCATATCAGTTCTATGCGAAATTGTGAAAAAAAACGTTGGCTTTTGGGGTTGTAATTAGTTGATAGATTGTGTTTTCGTAAAGTGCCTATTTTTAACTCGTTAGGATATACCAATGCGTGCTACTGTGCGGGTTTTCCCATTATTTGTTTTGCCGTGTGTGGTTTTGTCAAAATGCATTAGATGTTGCTGTTTTGGCCAGACATCAAATGGTGATTAAAAGTTGGAATATCTCCGTACAAAGTGTTTGAAATTATGCATAAAGTACTTATCGTGACATGAATGCAAAATCATAACCTAGCCGGCTGATTTGCATTTAAATAGGTGTTTATAATTTAAACTTCTTATAGACTTTAACACCAGTTAAGCTTTATAAAGTAGTAGCAGCAAAGCCACGTAAAGCTGTTATTCATATTCCTTTTCAAGTTGTCTTAGTCAGAACCTATTTTTGACAAAATATTTTTCCAGTGAACATTGTTTTCGTACGTGAGATGAAGCTCAGCATTCTATGTCGCCTTAAATGAAATGTTTAAGCTCACGCTTGGATTTTAAGTAATATTTCCTTTACTTTAGTTCTTGTGATAACATTTCTTCTTGTGTGAACATAGCCTTAGGTCTTAATTTCAAATCAAACAGAACTCGTTCAACAGCGTACATACATACAAAACGTCAAACAATAGTAGAATATGGTGTCACGAGTCTCGTTTAAATGTCTTCTTGCCTTGGAAACTGTCACAAACGTGAAATTAGAAAGAACTGTCTTTTTAAAAACTTTCAGTTTAGATTCAATTCTTTAAGGAGTGTTCACATGAGAGAATTTTAAGTTCGTGATCTCAATGAAACCGTTGATTAAGCAATGTTCACAATTATTGTTGCATGGAAAAAGTTGTGCCGCCATTAGAGGTAAAGGAAGAAGAATTTTTGAACTACATACATACAAATAAAACGCTTCTTACGAAGACAATGTTTCAGTCTGTTTCCGTAACTTGTTCCAACGTTAACCCGGCATATCAAGGTTTTGAAAACTTGAAGAATTTTGTTTTCAGACATTTTTAACAAAAGTTGATATCGAATATCTTAAATTGAATTTTTCTTAGATTCTCTTGAAAAGAATTTCAACAGATATTTGAGATCTCAAAAAAGTTAAAAACAAACAAAATGTTTGTCTGATAGTTCTGATTGTATCTACGCAGGGTGTCTAGAAAGTTATTTACAATTTTTAAAAAATTAACTTTATGAGTTTTTGAAAAAAGTGTCAGTCATTCCTACTTATGACACTTTTTTAACGTTAAACATATATTCTAAAATCCTCTGTGCGTTTTCCTCGCAATAACAATGTAAAATTTGTTGTCTTAGACCGAATTTCACGAACCTGTAATATTAACACACACATATAAATATGCCCGCTATCGTGAAAACTGTATTTCTTAATCTTTCCGATCGATTCTAATGAATTTCGCCTGTATTAACGTTTACGCAATTGAGACACCCTGCAAAACAGCCAGACCGATTAGGGCAGTTTTTGTAAAATCTGTTATTTGGAATAATTCAAAATGAAAAATTGTTTTTCCACAGAACGGCTCCAACGATTTTGATAAAACAAATTGATATTGACTTTACAAATAACAAACATATAACATACATATATTTCCAGCAGTATTATTATCAAAAATATTCTTTGCCATAGTTCTAACAAACAAATTTGTGGTGTTCTTTTAATAAAAAAGTTTGCTGCAATGATTTTTGAATTTAAGTTATTTCCATATTCGGCTTTTAAAATTCACTGCGGCCCAAAATATGCTCAAAAAGTATCGTGATCTTTCAACCCTGTAAAGAAGCACCTTTGAAGAGCTTCTTTCTCAATAATTCTGGAATTCATAATTAATTAAGCTTACAATAATAATCTTGGACAGATATTTCTTATGAAAATTATAAACGGAAAACTTTTTAAATTCTTAAGATCGCTTAAAGTTTTCCCATAGCTCACATAAAAATATCTGACAATAGCTTAATCGGTTTATGTACAAACTTGTGAAATGTACATCTGTCTGCCTCTTTCTTGGTATCCCAAATTTTTGACATTTTTATTTGCGTCATGGCTTTTAATTAAAAAACAAACAAAAAAACATAAATTGTCTGCAAATGCTTTTAGCCTCAGTTATGTTTGAGTGAGCCATACTATAAACCACAAAGCCATTAAAGCAAAAAATCGCCATATTTAAACAGTTTTCGTTTTCCTTCCATGATGGCATCGCCATGCCATCGCCATCGTCGTCGTCCATCCATCGTTATGTACAACTTATACGATATACGAATGGCATGTCAACATCCATCGTTCTCAAATTTCAGCTGTTTGATATGAGTCATCATCATCAGAAAACCCCCCTTAATGGTTGCCTCTATTGTAAGGCATTCTTAGTGGAAGCATAAATACAATGTTTGAATATCATAGCAAGGCGCACGGATGTCCATTAAGGACTTTATGTATAAAAATATACGATACGACGAACGACCGACTACGATGTACGAGTATATGCGAATACACAATGCCTTGGAGGATTTTAACTGCTCATGTTTATATGTAGAAGACTGAAGAGCTAGAAGACATGCCGAATGCGGTACTTCTGTTGTCGACAGTATGAAAACTTTTCCATATATATATGATAGGTACCTATACCTACATATATACCACCACCTACTGCAGGAGTTCATATCCTTCATGTTCTCCTGTTAAATGAAAGCAAGAATAGGCATCTCCTGGAGTGAATATACTGAATATAAAATCAATACAACCCCCAAGGAGATTTTTCTATTCTTCTATTCCTTTGAAACTGAAAACAAATTAAGTGAGTTTAGGATATAAAAACAAAAGAATCCAAACTATAGTCCTGTGAATAATAAAACTTGTTCTATGATAAAAAGGATGCAGATTGCGCCGTTGTAGAAAATTAAATGTTTGTTTATTCCCAATTTTGCCGACAAAACATGCAACTGAACCTAAAACTTTCTTTTACTTCCACCATATTGTTTTATCTATTGATTTTCATTTCAAAAAGGACACTTTCTGGTTTGTTTGGTGAGTTGGGTGATAGTTTCTATGTGTATGAGACGGAGCATTGCAGTTCCATACTAAGTTCTGAAAACATTCAAAACCCCACTTCGTTTCTTTTGTGTTGTTGTCAAGATGCAATGTGTTCTATGCTTAAAACTTTGTACAAATGTTAAATATGTAGTATGAAAATTTACATATAGAATACTCTTTGTCTTGATACAAAAACAAATTAATTTAGCATAAAAGCAAAAACGAGTTCACCTGTTAACCTGTGAATATGTAAATTGTGTTGCTTACGTAATCACATGCAGCATTGCTTAATCTTAAAGGGCAAGTTATGGGCTCATAAAAAAATACAGCTCATATTAGTTAGTAAAAAAATTTGCTTTAAAAAGTTATTCATCAACTAAAAGCCAGCCATTAAAGTCTTCAGAAATGTCTAACGTTCTCGTAAAACTTTCAAACCAATTTTTTAGCATATTCAGATTGTTAGCAAACATTATCTCCTTCTTTAGACCTGCGAGTATAATAGATGCAATAGCTAGTTACAGGGCGAAACAGAAGTTATTTGTCAACACCACATCGCATTTAACTCTTATTTTTCCAAATAGCGGCTATTGTCATCATGACTTTGACGTTTCTTTCCTCAACAAAACATAGTAGATTTTGTTTCAAGTTTAAGGGTATGGACTTTTCTCAAACCACTCCAAGATTGGGACCAAGCAAACCTAAAGTTTTTTTTATGATTTTGACCTAACGCGGAGTAAATTATTTTTTTTTTTACCAAAGCAGTGTTTATTCGCACACACGAGTTTTGCCAATGTCACACTGAGGTGAATTAACGCTTCAAAGGAAATAAAAAAACTGAAGCACCTTCTTTGTAGTGAGTCCCGCCCACGTTACGTTTTGTTTGCCCCGCTATATGTATGCTCTCTTGTCTTGCTGGTATCTTACCTATATGTATACCAAAATTATTAATATTTAAAGATGACACTTTTTATGACACTGCTTGGTGTGAATATAGACACTGCATCTCTTAATTTAAGCATTATTGTAGTAAATTTTTTCGATTTGAAGCTTTTTCAAATCGACTGAAAGAAATCACCATCACAGAACTTCGTTCAGAAAGCAGTCTTTTGTTTCTTTTTTAATATACACGCCATAGGTTTGTTATCCCGATAAGGTCCTTAGCTCTTGGCCACTATACCCGGAACAAGAAACATATTTTCTCAAAAACATACATACATACCTATAGTGTTTAATAGGGTTAACCAAGTCTAAATTGTATAAGTCCATATATATAAGCTCTTCCCTCATTATAATTATTGTTCCTTCAAACTGTCAGTCATAGTAATCATCGACCTTACATATTCATTTTTCAAGTAATTCTTAATTAAACCTACTTCCCAGATTTTCACTTTCTCACAGACTAATTTATTAATTTGATTGAACTCTGTTTCAATTTACTTGAAACGGTTTCTTCTTATCTTTTTTTCTTTTGTTTCATTCTTCTTGATTGCAAATATCCGCACACAGCACAATAATTATTAGTCTTAATTTTTAAATAAGCAGCATAAATCCCACGGAATTTGATTCAGGTCACTTTACAGTTCATTGTTCTTATATGCTAATTCTTCCAGCATTCGGCCACTCCCTTTCAACCAAGACAATTAGAAGCAATCTATCTGGAACGAGCATCATCTCAATGAAGTGAATTACAAATATTATAGTAATGTCGTTACCGCATTAGAACATGTTGACAATCAATTTTTTCATTTTTTTTTTTTCTTAAATCAATCTCCTAGCATCATCGTCTTAGAGACGAAGACGATGATTAATCATTACAGCTGAAGCAATTATAAGCACTAACATCATTAAGGTGTCTAGACAGAAGGGTAAGATTTTATTTGAGTATATAGTGTGGGCTATGGTATTGAACAAACACATGAATCTGAAAATGTTGCTAATATAAACAACAATTATATACGCCAACTATACTTTGGCTACTTATAGTAGTGAATTTTATGAATCATCATAACATTATTTACAATTTGTTTACAATTCATAAAGCAATGACAAAAGCCGTCAGCCTTTAGCCCTTTGGCTACTTATACATACATAGGTATTTCAAGAAAGAGAATTCTGTTAAAATAAAAAAAATACGTACGATTCCAATACAAAATATCCCCATTTTCTAGTTGTTTTTGTTGTCAACCAAAGAAAAACCACTCGAAAACATTCCGAACAATTTTGACGAAAGCGAAAAGAAAACGTGTTGGTTGTCTTATGTGCCATATTATGACGACTCCATGACAATATAACGAATGTCAATTTCTTTGCTTTTACAAAGTGGACAGTATGAGTGCGTTCAACAAACAAAACCGAAGTCATTACCACATCGGAACATAAAGCTTTGTTCAGGTTCTTTTTGTACCAAAAATGAAAACTGTCAAAATTTCTCAATGAGAGAAAAATATCTATCATTTGAAAAGTAGAAGAACACTTTGCGTAAATTCTTGAGAAACGTCTAATTCGAATTTTTTGATTGATTAGCTTTTTGCGGTAAGGTTCATCAACAACAAATGTTAACGTCATATATGCTTTTGATAGAGTTTAAGTTTTTACCAGATGAAATTTCACTTGAAAATAAATGAACGAAAGAATAAAATAGCTGTTATTTTCTTTAGTTCTTCTCTCCGTATACGAACGCTTTGTGTGTTAATGTAAACGCATGAAATCGAATGCAAACTGTTTTGGTACGCGAACAAAGCTACTATATATGTTTTACAAATGGTGGCAAATGTAAATCCTGCTTTGACACTTGTCAAGAAAACCAATACAAAATGCACGTCGTTTTGCGCCCTCGTGTGAGTATCTTTGCTTTCAAGGAAATATACTCGTAAATGAGAAAAATAACCAATTCAAATCAGTCAATTGTATTGAAAAGCATTAGAATGTTGCAAATATTAAATACTTTTGACAGCAGGAAGTCTTCTTTTTTGGGAAGTGTCTGTTCGCAACCGTAACCCGTCAGCATGTGTGTTTTCGATAGTGTCTATTCTATACGCACGCACCAGAGTTGCCTGTTTGGAAAAAGGTGTTTGTCTAATTCATCTTATTTAAAATTGTTTTTAAGAAGTACTCTTAAAAACTGCTCTTCTAAAAATTTATTGGAAAACTAAAGGGTGTTTTTTTAGACGTGTGGTTTTCAAGAAGAAATAAAACGCATATAATTTAATGTTATGGCCAAGAGATTAGTTTTATTATAAAGATAAGGGTTTGCCATTGTGTTTTAAAAATGATTTCGGGCAAGTGGCCGCCGCGGCTGGCTCGAATAAATTCCTTGGCGATTATGTCGACCAAATATTGAACCGAACAATTATTTTGCTAATAAATTTAGACGATTTGCAAACGTTGTTCAGCAGTAAGTCTATTCATTATAAATTGGCAAACCAAACATGTGACAGCTGTCAAAAAGATCAACTCCGAAAAAAGTATTGCCAGATTGAAAATCACACGTCTAAAAAAATACCATTTACTAAGATGTATGCTGATTTCGTTATTAGTTTTTTGATGATGGGAATTGGCTTTGAACCCAACTCTTAATTTTAAATTTTAAATAATTCCTATTATGCGACGTGCAAATCGATTAAAAATACTTTCTTTTTATTTTCCAGATACAAATGGGTTAAGAACGGAAAACAGTTTGACTGGTCAACCTATGACAATCGTATGCTGCAACAACCGGGTCGTGGTACAATTGTTATCACTGCGCCCAAAGATGAAGACATGGGTCAGTATCAGTGTTTTGCTGAGAACGAGTTTGGTATTGCCACTTCCAATTCGGTATTCGTACGAAAAGCTGATTTGAATGCATTCAAAGATGAACCATCTAAAACAATAGAAGCCAACGAAGGTGAACCCTTCTCATTGCAATGTCAACCTCCAGATGGTTGGCCAAAACCAACAGTTAATTGGTTAATCCAACAATCTGATGGTGCTATTAAAAGTATTAACAACTCCCGCATGACACTGGATCCTGAAGGAACACTATGGTTCTCGAACGTGACACGTTTTGATGCTTCCGATGATTTCTTCTATGCTTGTTCGGCAATTTCGATATTCCGTAATGAATACAAAATCGGTAACCGTGTTTTGTTGGACGTGAAGCAAACAGGTATTAGCTCGTCCCAAAATAAACACGAACCCGTCAAACAATATACAACTCGTAAGAATGAAGTTGCATTGCGTGGAAAGAAGTTAGAAATGTATTGTATCTATGGCGGGACGCCCCTCCCGCAAACGGTGTGGATGAAAAACGGGCAGCCTATACATTGGAGCGATCGAATAACGCAGGGTCATTATGGCAAGTCATTGGTTATAAGACATGTAGCGTTTGAAGATGCTGGCTCGTACACCTGTGATGTGTCCAACGGTGTTGGAAATGCTCAATCATACTCGATAAATTTGGTAGTGTACGCCACTCCGTATTTTACAGTTGAACCGGAAATTCAAAATAAGGCTGAAGACGAAGAAGTGATATTTAGTTGCGAAGCAGCTGGTAATCCAGAACCAACTATTCAGTGGATTCACAATGGTAAACCGATCGCTCAAGCCAAACCAAATCCTCGCAGAATTGTTCAAAATAATAGAATCATTATTCGTGACATCGAGAAGGGTGATACTGGAAACTATGGTTGTAACGCCACCAACTCCTGGGGTTATGTGTACAAAGATGTCTACTTGAACGTTCTTGCCTTGCCCCCAGAGATCCAAGAAGCACCACGTAAGGAAGCAACTGTTGATGGAAAGAACGTTACTATGAGGTGTCGGGTATTTGGTGCCCCTAAGCCCAAGGTTAAATGGATGCGTAATGGACTTGAACTGACTGGTGGACGTTATTTAATTCAGCCCAACGGTGATTTGGAGATAACTCAAGTTGGATTTGGTGATGCCGGTCAATATACATGTCACGCGGCGAATAAGTTTGGAAGCAAATCAGCCAATGGAAGCTTAATCGTTAAGGAGCACACTAGAATTACTCAAGAGCCACAGAATTACGAAGTCGCCGCTGGCCAATCAGCGACGTTCCGATGCAATGAAGCCCATGACGACACACTTACGCTTGAAATTGAATGGTGGAAAGATGGCCAACCAATTGATTTTGAGAACCAAGTACGATTTGTGAAAACCACTGACAACTCTTTGACCATTTCCAAGACCATGGAACTTGATTCTGGAGAGTATACTTGTGTGGCACGTACCGAGCTTGACGAAGCCACGGCTAGAGCGAATTTAATCGTCCAAGATGTGCCTAATCCACCGAGTCTTGTTGGAATTACGTGCAAGGCCAGAGAAGCTGAAATAAACTGGAAACCACAGGGAGACAATCGTTCACCCATTCTGCACTATACCATCCAATACAATACGTCCTTCACCCCACAGACATGGGATGCAGCCTTTGAGAAGGTCCCTTCAACAGACTTCAGTTACACGATTCCAATGAGCCCGTGGGCCAACTACACCTTCCGTGTGATCGCGTTTAATAAAATTGGACCATCTACTCCTTCGGAACATAGTGATTCATGTACCACAGAGCCAGATGTCCCCTACAAGAATCCTGACAATGTTGAAGGTCAAGGAACCGAGCCAAATAATTTAGTTATCACTTGGACTCCAATGCCTGAGATTGAGCACAACGCACCAAACTTCCAATATCGCGTGTCTTGGAAGAGAGACATTCCAGCTGCAAGCTGGGAAAACAAAGACATCTTCGACTGGCACCAAAGCAACCTGGTTGTGAACGACCAGCCGACATTTGTAAAATATCTTATTAAGGTTATCGCAATCAATCAAAAAGGAGAATCCAATGTTGCTGCTGTTGAAGTTACGGGATATTCAGGAGAAGACCGACCTTTGGATGCGCCTACGAATTTCTCCATGATCCAGGTTACCAGTAGCACATCGGCAATTCTTGGCTGGAATCCAGTAAATCCTGAGTCAATACGCGGCCACTTCAAAGGCTACAAAATCCAAACATGGACTGATGATGAGGGCGAGGAATCCCTTCAAGAAATTCATGTAAAGGGTGATTCCAATCAAGCGCTCGTGACGCAGTTTAAACCTGATTCAAAGAATTTCGCCCGCGTCCTTGCCTATAACTCACGTTTTAATGGTCCACCAAGTGCGATAATTGACTTCAACACCCCCGAAGGTGTCCCATCGCCAATTGAGTCACTTGAAGCTTATCCTCTTGGCTCATCAGCTTTCTTGTTGACATGGAAGAAACCCCTCAATCCCAATGGCAAGCTCACCGGTTACAGAATCTACTACGAAGATATTAAGGGCAGCTTTATGGGCGACCGACGCGAACGAGATCCACATATTATGGATCCACGAATTACTAGAGCGAAATTGGCAGGTCTTAAACCAAATACCAAATATAGGATATCAATTGCTGCTACCACCAAGATGGGAGAAGGAAAAGAGTAAGTTCAGCAATTGCTTATGAATTGTGAGAACATTGTACAGTGGTGTTCGTTTGTTTTTTTCAGGAACTTTGTTGAAAAGAAGACGCTTCAAGGAGGTATCCTAGAACCATCTGTTCCCGACTTCAGTTGGGAACAACTTCCATCTACAAACGGTCTTGCGAAATTCAAGATTAACTGGCATCCAATGGTTGATGGGGGTCATCCAGGAACACACTTTTTCACAAAATACAGGTAAAATTTAAAGCAAGTTAAAGGCCTTGTTACACTTTTCAATAACAATGCACCATTTTTTTGTCTTCATTCAGGGTCAAGGGAGAAAACGAGTGGGTTCAAACTAAAGAAGAACTGACCGAAGACTTCCAAGTTGTAAGTGGCCTAGACCCAGAAACTGCTTACGAATTCCGAGTGGTTTCAGTCGATGGACATTTCTTAAAAGAAAGTGCATCACAACAAATCGATACCAACAACATCGATGGACCAATTATGGTGCCAAATGAAAACCTTGCCAATGCTGGGTGGTTCATTGGAATGATGCTGGCATTAGCCATCATCATTATCCTGTTCATTATCATTTGCATCATCCGAAGAAATCGTGGTGGAAAATACGATGTTCATGACCGAGAATTGGCCAATGGCCGTCGTGATTATCCTGACGAAGGAGGTTTCCATGAATATTCACAACCGTAATTATTGTTTATCTTTTAATGATAATTATAAATTAATTTAATTATTTATTTAAATAGTTTGGATAACAAGAGTGCGGGGCGACAATCAGTGGCTTCAGCGGGTAAGCGAGCAGGTGTCGAAAGTGATACCGATTCATTGGCAGAGTACGGTGATGGGGATACAGGTGAGTTTTGAAAACAAGCCAAACAAAATTTCTTGTGTTTTTTTATTATATTTGTGTTTTGTCAACAACAACAACCAACAACAAAAAAACTATATTATATTTTTATGTTTGGTTATGTGTTATGGAAATGAGGTCGCAAAATTGAAAGTGCTGTCAAAAAATAACGCAGTCATACAGGTAAATGTACTTAAATCGCTTGTTCGATACGCTGCAATATACAATAAATTTTATTAATCAAAGCTATCGTTTGGATCATTTAGATACAATAATGCCCTTAATGGCTTTTTCATTTGTTCCTAATACATACCTATATATAAAGGCGTTTGAACTAACAATATTGAACCGTGTCGGTTCCATCAAATTTACATAAAATTATACTTCGTATCTTGACAGGAACTATTTCGAAAAAGTCGATACTATGCAAACTTACTTCGAAAGATGTACCTTCGAAGTTCGAATATACACAAAATAACCATTATGTGCTTTGAAAAAAAAATAATTTTGTGTGTGGTGTTTGGAATTTATATGAAATACAGTTTTTGTGCGTTCATTTATTTTGAAAGTCTTCATACTAACCAAGTGCTTCATCATGCTCTAGAAAGAGTTAAAGAAGATTTAGCAACCTACCCGATAGAAGCTAAACCCATTAATTTAATTTATTGTTTCCTTTAGGAAGTAAAACAAACATGAGTATGTAACAGGTGATTTTTTTTTAAAGGTATAGAACTTTAAATTGGCAACACTATTTTAACTGGCGGCCATTTTGTCAGCTGTCAATTGATTTATTTATGGTTTTTTTTTTTTTTTGCATTTCAACATGAATACACTGACGTCTGAACAACGCTTCCAAATTCATTTTGAAAATCCTGGTTCTGTTTGAAATATTTATCGCGCATTTTCCATAGCAAATTTTGTTTAGCGATGAAGCTCACTTTTGGTTGAATGGATACGTCAATAAAAACTGACTGGTGTGTTTTATGGGTTGGTGAAATAATTGGTCCGTACTTCTTTAAAAACGATGCTGGCCAGAACGTTACAATCAAGTGTATAAGCCCGAAACGATTGACCACTTGGAGGACAACATTCGCCGCGTTATTGCCTATATACGGCCACAAATGTTGGAAAAAGTCATCGAAAATTGGACCTCCAGATTAGACTACGTCCGAGCG
This sequence comes from Platycheirus albimanus, assembly GCA_916050605.2. Taxonomy (NCBI): domain Eukaryota; kingdom Metazoa; phylum Arthropoda; class Insecta; order Diptera; family Syrphidae; genus Platycheirus; species Platycheirus albimanus. The sequence continues at coordinate 28,789,700 of OU696697.1, read as the reverse complement.
AGCCGTATCCGTCATATGCCAGAAATCATATTTAAATTATAATGCCAGAACCCAGAAGCTATACATTTTTGATGAAAATTTCATTATAAAATTTGGACTTTGCCATTAAGAGTGAAAAAGTGAAAGATTTTCAGCATGCGATTCAAAATAATAGTTTATCATTCAATCATATCGCTATCCGAATTGACGGTCTGTATTTTCTGTTGTGCCAACGCCCACTTTTATAGTAAGTTTTAATATTCGTAAAGCATTGTTCGATTGTTAAGCAATCCTTTATCGTAAATGACAAACATTCAGTTATGACACTTCAGATGACAGCTGAGTTTGACAGGTGTCAAATGCCAACGCTACCAATTTAAAACCACGAAATTATTGACAACACACACACAAAAAATTTCGTACAATTGTATACGAACATTTTTTCTGACGATAATCAGCCAGTTGAACAGAAAACAATTCTAAATGTTTGTTTCATTTCGATCGAAATGACAATAAGCTGGAAGTAGATTCCATCAGAAAAATAGACGAAATAAATTTGTATTAGCAAAAACAATTCTCTGAGTTAGTCGCCGTTGATCAAATAAGCATATATTATGTCACTTTCGTTTTCTCTGTGAATTTTTTTTTATCAGCTCACTTTTTATATTATAATGAAATAGCTAATAAAAGTTACAAGAATTTGCAATAACAAAAGTCGAATTAAAAACATATACATAATTTTAAATGAAAAACAAAGTGTCATAAGACCATAATGTACGAATAGGGTCTTACGCCACATGGCCATAAATGTTACCTTTTTTTTCTTTGGAAGCGTTAGGTTTTTCGCAGTTTCAACTTCTTCAAACCCTATCTGATGGTGTGAACGAAGCATCATGCTATGTTATAGTATATAATATCAAATCGAACCGAACTGATGGAAAAATCTAATATACAAAATGTCTGAACATCGACTAACGACTCTCGTTGAAATGACTTTCTTTGAGTCTCGTTTAAATGATTGTAAAAGAGTCGCTTCTATATCACAATACCTACAGAATTATGTGTACTCCGAACACGCGCAATGAAGTATAACCTCAAAAATTAAACAATAAATTCAAATATTCTGCTTTGGAAGGAAGCAACCAAGTAGATTTTTCTACTCTAAAATATTCTATCAAAAAATGTCTGCTTATGAAAAAATTAAGACTTTTCGCAGCGAACTACTAAAAGGGCTGAATGCTTCCAACAAGAGTTACCGTTGATTTTTTTCCAAAATCGTATCTACATTTCCGATCGAAAAAAACCTTTCCTTTCATAAGTACTTAAGTAAAATAACGTATACACATTTTTTTTAATTGCCCTAGAACGGATTTCATGATTGGGATGACCAACTGCGAAAGTTGTTAAAAAATAGTTTGAGTGCAACTTTAAGGTTTTGGTGAACGTTTTAAGTTCACTTAATCCTTGAAACCTATTAGATGCAGAGAAATAATTGAAGTGCAATGCTTTTTTAAACCGTCCGAAAAGGTGTTACATTTTTTTATAAGCTTGCCAAAAATATAAATTGCAATAGAGAATTCATAAATTTCTATTTATATGAAGACATAAAAAACTCTTCATATTCAAAAATATTAGAATTATTGTTAACTCCTAAAATATTTATTTTATTCGCCGAACTCATTTCCATTAACACAACCGAAACATGTTTCAGAGCTAAAGCAATATAGAAGCATAATTTAATGTCTCACACATGGTTAAGTACTTTTAAAACATTTCAGGTCTTAATACTTGCATCACTTAAGAAACGAATTTTGAAATAATTTTTTGTTCGCACATTAATTTTTTTTTAATTTTAATTTGTTTTTTTTTTATTTAACTATGAATTTTTCTATTAGGCTTGAACGAAGATGGCTCATTTATTGGCCAATATGGACGAAAAGGACTATGATTCCTCCTGTAAATCCTGTACTTCATATATAAATAATTTGCCCTTATTATAAGAAACAAAAAACAAACAAAACTCGAAACCAAGTTTTAAAACAAAAATCAAATCAACAGTAGTATAAAACGAAAAAAAGCAAATTTTGTAATTTAACTTACAAGTGCTTGGAAATTGTTATACCTTCTACATTTTACTACATTCCGCGACATTGGATGTCACGTTTAATATCAGCAAGTTTTTTCTGTTTTATCTTAGAGGTAGAGTTAACATGTTTTATTTTCTTGTACCTTGTTAATTTAATTTGTTGTAATAATACGAAAAAATATTAATCTGGTGATGGTTATTTTAAAATATATAACTATGATATATTATATATGTTGGTTATGGGTTTATAACATTATAATTTATTGTATTTTTTATTTAACTTTATATTCATACACACGAGGCATGCCGACAAAGTAAAATACTAATTTTGTGCATTTACATGTATTAAGGTATAATTCCTTGACAAACAAAAATTGGTATGTGTTTGTATACACTCGTAATATCGACTTTACCAATGGACGCTGTGAGACTTGGGATTAGTTTCTTGATGTCGGTTTCAAAACATTCATCCGCCAAAATTCTAACTCACTACTTCTTATCTTTAGCAATGCATCTTAAGAGATGATAGTCTAATTTGGTTGATTCAGCCTTATCCCGTAAACTATATTTTTTAACGATCGTTATAAATACTTGAAAACTTATGTGCAAAAAAACCAAAGTCGGATAAAGCTGTTTCAAATTTCTATTTTCATAACTCAATTTCAAGTGCTTCAAAATTATTTTCAAGAACCTAATGAACTAATAAACGAGTGCTTTTCAACTGAAGCAATGATAAAATCTGTGACGTTCTGACATTTCGTATAGTGTAAGTGCAAATCCGGCTCGAAGGACCAAATTTTGGCTATCTTGGCATTTTGAAAATGACAATAGAATAAAAGACACTAATTTGTTTTGTAGACAAAATAACAATATAATATTATTTCGAGCCATTTCTTATCGAAATTAGATTTAATACAAATCTGTCATTTCACAAATCGTAATACGTTGTCTTCATTGGCAAGAAAACAGTCATCCCTTTCTCTTCTCTTTTTGACAAAATTGTATAATCTAGGCCATCTCATTCATTGAAATCTTTCACAACAAAACTATCTGACTTTCGTCCGTGGATAAAAGCTCAGACACAGTTTGACATTTCGTTTGTCAAAGTTGATTGACAACTTAAAAGATATTGGTAAACAAAATCAAGATTGACACAAAATTGTTTGCCTTGCCCTGCGTTGCGTATTGCTTTTAGTTTTTGTATTCTCCTAAATCACGTTTATCGGGCAATGTTGGGACTTGTTTACTTTTCAACGACATAGTTCCAAACGACCTGACTTGACAGAAAAGTGTACATCCTAAAATCAACAATTTTGTGACAGACTCTCAGATTTTATTTGATTATTGAGTGTTGTCACTAAAGCTATTTAAGTTACGAGATCATAAATTCACTTTTAAAAACATTCTTGTTCTTATTTTTTCTCATGTATTTTAATATACACAAATAAGACTGAAATTATGATATCACATATCTCGGGTCCTGTTCTTACTTGTAATGATTGTAGGTATTCGAAGACTTGCAGTTAAGGGAATTTTATAGTTTTATCCAGGATACCAAATTACAAAAAGTACAAACTTACACAGTCTCTTAAAAAAGTCTTTTTTTCGTAAAGAAATTTTCATTTTTCAATCCTTTGATTTATTTAAATCATCCATCATCATCATCATTTTTTTTAACGAAACTTAACGAATCGGTTCCGACTCAATTTCAATTATGGTTATTTAATAGGGATTGCGCATATTCGCAATCTTGACAGTCCAAGAATTATGAAAAAGAACAGACATGAAAAAGAAAACTGGAAAAGTGATACTTGGAAAATATAGAAAAGATGTCTGAGAGTTCAAATTGATCAGGAAGACTGAGTATTGATCATTGGAATTAAACAGGGTACCTCTTAACATGTGGAGAACGGAACTAACCAAACTAAGTTCAAGTTAAATGTTAATATTAGTCATTTCAGAAATTGGCATACTGATCATTTCTGCGTAATCATCTGTCATTAAGCTTGACAGACTTCATATTCCATAGCTATCTCGAGTTCTATTTCTCCTACAAATGACATTTTATATCACAATTTGAAAGTAAATTGGGGCTGAGGTTGTAGTTATATTTCTCTAACATTTTTCGAATCCAATATTTCCTTTAGCATTAAAATAGTAAAAGATGAGAAATTTAAGCTGTACTAACATTTCGCTTGCTTACTAACATTCACTGTAAATTAAAAAATAAATAAACTAACATTATAATGGAATATCACACATATTCATATGATTTTCATTCCCGTAAAATAAATTACTAACTTTAATATTAAATGGTTCGGAAAATGACAAAATTTCTGTCTCTTACTTCAAGAAAAAATACCAATAAGTATCCTTTTACTTTATTTTTTATAGGACAATTTACCGAAGACGGCTCGTTTATAGGTCAGTACGTTCCAGGAAAGCTTCAACCAGTGAGTCCTCAAGCCACCCCTCATCAGCCAGCGCCATCCACACAAGGTTCCAATGCTGTAGCTACTTACGTTTAAGTTTCTCCCTTTTCTCAAATCCTCACACACTATCTCTCTCTCTCACTCACTCTGTCTCTCTCGCCCTCCTCTCACCCGCAGTAATAAAATAGAACAGAAATATTTTGAAAATATTTCACGAAACAAACAATTTTTTTTTAATTAAATATTTAAGAAAACAAAAATAAATCAACAATTTATATATATTAATATATTTAGCATAAATATATAAGAAGCCTTTTTCGTGTAAGTTCGATGTTACTATATTATTTCAAATTTACTAATATATATGTACAAGAATCTCATTTTTTGTTTTTCTTTTATATAATTTTTTTTTGTTTTTTTTTTTATAAAATCGAATATATTTTTTTAGTTTATCAATTTTATTTTATTAAATTTAATTGCAAAGGTAGCCTTCGATTGTTTTGCCTATATATAGGCTTGCAGCTATAAAACTAATTAATTGCAGCTTATATTAAAAAAAAAAGAATGTATGCAATACATTTAAAAAACAAAATGAAATAACCTAAAAATGAAGAAAGAAAAAGGGTTCATATTAATATATATCAAATTTTTTGTTTGTTCTTATTTTTTTTTTTTGGCTAAGAAATTAACTTCAATAAAAAGCACAGAAAGTAAATTACAAAATATATTTTCCATTATAAAATTATTAACAAAAAAACAATGGAAATAACAAAAAAAAATATGTGTTCAAAGAGCATAAAACCAATGTTGTATTTTTTCTTCTCCTAAAAAAAACTCATTTAACTATACATAATTCAGTTAAGATTAAAAAAAACATCAATTAATGCAACAACAAACAAACAAAAATAAATAAAACAAAAATAAATGAGTTGTTATACTACTTAAGATTTAAGTTAATTTAATATATTTTCTTTTTACTTGAATAAAATTATTTAGGTGTGTAAATTTTACAGATCGAATTCTTTAACACAAGTAAAATAAATAATATCTATATAAATAATTAAAACAAAAAAATCGTCCATAAAAAAGTATTTTGTTAAAATAAATCCAATTTTTTGTAGTTTAAATGTAAAGATACAAAAGGAAATTCATGACATAAATACACACTTTTGTGAATGGCATCTGTTTATGAATTTTTTTTTTTTTTTAGTTTTTTTTACTAAGAATTAATTATGTCGACCGGCTTAACTTGTACGTTGTAATATTTCAAATATTATTTTTTAAATGAAATGTTATAAGTTAAATTAAAAAAAAAAAGAAAGAAAATAAATCAAATCACATACTTTTATTTTGAATTGTTTTATTTTTTGTTGATTTTACTTTTGCTTTTGTACATAGAAATTGTAATTTTGACCTTCGGATTTTGCGGGATATAAAAAGCCAGAGGTTGTCCAGCCCTAAGGTCGCCTCATTCGAATTAAATACCTAACCACAACAAAATTCCAAAGGATATCATCTAACCGTGGGACTTTTCATGAGGAAGTTACTTTAATATTTTATATTAAGAATTGGTAATGACATTTGAGGCACCAGAGGGCTACGCAGTCAAAGGCCACTATGACAGTAGTTGTATACAGTCTATATACAATGGATTATGGTATCAAAGCGGTGCGTATGCGTACCTTTGAGTTGTTGGACTGAGCTCTTAGCCAACATTTCTACAAACAATTTAGACTTAACTCTCTTCAATAATCAGGATCTTTGGCAAAGGTAGCACAAATTAATCGAAAATTTAACATTGTCCGTTCTGAGAGCCTGGTATCCAACTTTGAAGAGTTGTCGAATTGGGCACGGATAGTATAGCTAGAAAACTAGGGGCTCCTCCAACTCGGAAATGAATGACAGCACTGGTTATAACTGCTTTTGTGGGAAGTAAATACGTCTCAGTTCATTAAAAAACTTCTTACTTTGACATTGACATTCCACTGACATAAATTGATTAATTCACAATGAAAAAAGTTTACATTAGATAATTGAGAACTTTGCGTAGATTTTTGATTGTCGTTTGCAATGCCAGATTAAAAGAAAACTCCATCAATTCATTCGCAGATACAAAAAAAGTCATATTTTGCTGATCCAATAAATATATGATCCAATAAATATATTTATAAAAAGGCGTTGGTTCCATTGCTTCATTCATTGTATTTCTCAGCCAGCTTGAAGACCAGATAGATGTCCTCACTTTTGCATAATATACCATCTAATAAAAACAAGCAACACTTAGAATTGAGACCTTCAAATACTACACAATTGTGCACTTCTGACGTCATTTCAACGTAAGGCTGTCTTCTTACTATGAATGCTGCTGTCAGATGTCAGAGGCTTTTTAGAAGTGGCGTCGTATATTCGTTTTTTTATTTCGCTTAATTTCTTATGTATTTATTTTTTAATTTTAGTTTTATACTAGGTACATTAATCAATTAATTTTTATTTTTCTTTAATATTAGCTACCTTTTAATTTATGCCGATTAAATAATAATATTACAAAAAAAAAACTTCACAGCGAATTGTATGTGATGCATTTTTTAAAATACACCAACGTAATCGTTGATTTTAAAAAATTCAACAAAATAAATTTGGTCATATTAAATTAAATATGTAAAATTGATAAAACAAAACTGCTATTTTTTATAAAACCAAAAGAAAAAACAAAACGCAAAATAATCCCAACAAAACTTTGTAGTTATAAGCCCAAAAATTTGCATTTTTAAGCACAACATTTAAAATTTAGCTTTGTGCATTTATGTAAGCTTCTTCGGTAATTTTAAATCAACCAAAATAAGCGAGTGCATGCAGTAAATACCTACATACTTACACGCCGCCGTGTTTACTTAAAATTAAAATTATAAAACCCAAATATGTACTTGCTTATTCAAATGTCTACCTAATATTTGCTAAGTATTAAAAAAATATGAAAGCTTTGTGTTCATTAAAACAAAAATTAATTTGCTTACACTACTATTTCTTTCACACGCAATTACAGGGTCTTTTAGTAAAATTTATTTAAAAATAAATGCAAACAAAAAATTATATTTATAAATTTTATAATAAATATAACTCTTCACTTAAAATACATGTAAAAATTTAAAATGTAAGAAATATTGATAATGGAAAGTGCTTGCTTATTAATGAAATGAATGATGGATAGTGAATAATTTCATTAAAGGATCTGATTAATTTGCTGAAGGGATGTTATAACTTTATAAAAAATTGTGAAGAAATTTTAACAAAAAAAGAAAAAAAAATATATATATTTATGTGAATAAACGCTTTAAGTGAATCGTTCTACTCATTTAACTATTAACTATATATATTATGGTTGCCGTTATGAAAAACACTTGTTTTTACAAATAATATACTACTTTATACGATGTGTTTGCCTTTCTTAATTAAATTAATTAATTTAAATGTGTATCTATAAATTTATTTGAAGTGTTGTTTTGAGTTAAAAAAATTAGCTTATAGTCTAAACTTTGGCTTTCAGGAATCTCCAAATAAGGCAGATTTAAAAATGTTGAAAAGAAATGAGTTGTGTGTTTAAATGTTAGAGGAAACTGTTAAAATCATGCATTTAAGTTTTTTTTTTCAATTCACAATAAGCATTTAAAAAAAGTGACGGCTCTATAATGACATCAATCTGACAGACTATTGTCACTTTGCTGTAAAATCATGCAAGCTGCTTTTAATTACTGTTTCGGGTAAATGTTTTTGACGTTGACGTATTAAACTAACTGTTGAAATTTGTATGGAAAATCTTTTACGACATTACGAGTTCGATACGAATTGGTGTCGTGAAGTGCTATAGTCACATTTATCAACATAAACCCGGAGAGATGGCAGGACAGTAGTACGATAACTTAACGAGGAAGTTCATGAAATATGTGTCGTAGGCTTTAAAATTGTGTGACGTCATCAATTTTACGAACACCTTATACATAATTTAGTGTTTTTGGCGATATACCAAAATGAGGGTATGTAATGTACATACTACATAGGTTCCATTTAACTATCTTATCCTTGCTTTATGAAACGTCACTTTAGTATTAGTTTCAATGAGAAACCGTTTATTTCAAATAGCAGCCGTTACAAAGATGTAATTTAATTTTTAACAACATAATTGTTTGTGTTTTGAATGCATATATGCCTCTTAAAGTCTTAAGAAAAGCTTTTTGGGCTGGGAAATTGACAGAACGACAGTTGGATACATTATTGTTTGGCTAGACACTTTGTAGACTTTTAATTTTGCATCAGTCGGTCGCCTTGTATTGTTAAAATCAGGCTTTACAAATTGCTCATAAAAAAATATAAAACAATTACATAGTTGTTTTGCCAAATTGATAGGAATATGTATTAAATTTTTAGAAACAAATCAATTCCGAGAAAAATAAAGACAAAACATTCACTGCCGTATTCCGCTCTTTTGGAACTAAGCAAAATTTATTATTATTTAGACGCACACTGTCCATAATTAGGTATTCTGTGATTTGCTCTTTAGGACAAAGGATTTAAGTCTTACAGCATCACAAAAGATTTTCTTAAATAAATTTTTAAAATGTGAGCCAAAGGAACTTTATAATACCTATACTGACAACTTTATATACTTTTTTTATTTTTTAATATAAAAATTATTATTTTGTTTTTAAATTAAAATAAACAAATTATTGTGTAAAATAAAAAAAAATCTATATATAAATAATGTCTGTATGTAGTTATATAAAAATAAAATTTAACAAATTAACACCTTCAGCTTGAATTATAAAATATACACAATGTTTATACAAAATAATATATAAATTATACTCTGTACAATATCTCTTCATTTTACATTGTAGGATAAGAAATTAAAAACAATAATAATTAATTATGTTTCTTATAAACAAAGGATCCAAAAACAAAAACAAAGTTAAGGTGATAGATTCAAAATAAATGTAAATCATTTTTGATGTTAAGAGCGATCATATGAACCATTTTTGTGAATGATCAAAATGATGTAATAATGATGAATGGAATAAATAAAACTGGACACTTTTAAATGTTGGGCTTTTTTTTCCTGGAACAGCCCCAGGTACATAGACCCTAAGGACTTTTGCCGATGCGTTGTACCTACCTACTTTGCTTTATAATCTTAAGGTATTATCGTGAATTTGGATACTAGGGGCTGCTGCTATCATCAGAGTGTATTGTATATTTGCTATTAGAAACGAAATTTGTTCCACCATATTGATTTTATATACAGTGCTGCAATGATAACGCTTCATTTTTACTGCTGGAACACAATGGAGCCGGAACCGCAGCCGCAGCCGTATCGCATGTCAAAATATTGAATACACACGAATTCAATGTTGTGAACACAACGAGACGGATCCGCAACCGCAGCCGCAAACCGCGACGGACGAGTTGGCCAACTTTTAATAAATACGTGCGTATTTTTGACATTCCATAAAAAAAAAAAAAAAAAAAGAGCAACGTGCTAATAAAATCCTTTTAGAAATTAGGTCAGGTAATTAAAAATTTATTGAAAAGACTATACATGATGCGATATATGTTTTATCATCTTTTATATTCATATATATGTATGTTTCTCAGTGGAAATTGTAAAAAAAACGTGGAGTACGTACGATTCCATTGTGGGCACTTCTAATTAGGTACGTACGGCATGCGGTACGGTTGCGGCTGCGGTTCCGGCTGCGTTTTTCTATTGTGTTCCAGCAGTTAACACCATTGTATATATAAACTATAGTATTCCCACCTTAGGTGCGCCATCTATCGACGAAAAACTAAGCTCTAGAATACCATGGGAAGCAACAACAACAATTTCCACCATTTTAATTGTTGTTGTTGCTTCCCATGGTATTCTCGAGCTTAGTTTTTCGTCGATAGATGGCGCAACTCAGGTGATAGTACTATAGTTTATATATACAATGGTTAACACTCACAAAAGTTTCTCCACTACACCTTCGTCGGTAAAGAAGTTTCACTTCAATTAAAAACCGCCACTCCCTTTTAAATCGTAAAACTCTATATTTCAGTGCTCCCGGTGGCGTTTGTCTGTGTGGTCCTTTGCCGCCCCAGAATTCGTTCCTATTACCTTATTGGTGCGTTCTTTTTCTAACCATAGTCAACAACTGTTATGTCGAAAAAAAATTGTTTAAGTGTCATTGTTAGGAGTTGTTGGGTTTTTACAAACCATTTAGGAACGATACGTTGTTAGAATTTGTTAAACTGTCAAACAACCACTTTGTTCTGTATTGAGGAACTAATTAAATTAATCTCCTTCACTGCCTAAAATTGTTCAACGGTTGTAATACAATCCAAGCTTTTGAAACAAAAATCTCACTAAATGCCAAGAAAAGATTCAGTAGTTGGAATTTAAGGGTACAATCAAACCGAAGCGAAGGGATGGGTGCAATCCTATATTAAAAGCCAATCAGACCAGTAGTGCGGACATTGTGTGGTTCTTAAATTACATTATTAACATTGTTATCATCCTTTTCATCATACTCATCCACCTCAAATAATGATATATGTAGATGATCAAATTAATTATTGTTTACTAATACAACGACACGCAAGCTTCAGAATCAAAAAATGATGTTTGTTATCTGGAATCGAAGAGTTCTGTATAGTAGTTCCAGTTTACCAAATAAAAACGCTATTAGTTAGTTCGTGGAGTTGCATAAAGCGGCCCCTAGTAGCCATTATTTGCAATAGTCATTACTTTCTATTCATGGAACTGCAGTAAATATGAGCAAAGACGCCGTTATTCAATAAGTTTCGTAAGGAAGTACTAAACTGAGAAAACACGAACAGCCTAAAGGGTCCAACAGGATATGCGCGATTATATCACGCCAACACGATATTTCTTTACAGTGTTGCGTAGCCGGTCAATCCCGGTTGGTGTCAAACACAACACAACCTCATAACACTAACTAATATTAAAGATAAGCACGTAACAATAATAAACTCAGCGAAATTAATGATATCAATACTGAATCAAGTACCTTAAAGGAACACACATTGTATATATTATGTGCATAAGAAGTGTATAGATGCACAATTATCAATTCTTTCATTGCTTTTGGGTTCCTTCACGGCTGGCATCCTGGTGATGTTTTCAGGTTGAAGTTCCCAGTTACCTGAAAAAAAAAAAAATAAATAAACGATGAGAACAGGGTACAGGAGAATAATTATCACTGGAGACAATTGCCTGGACGAACTCCGCAGGCTCGCACAGACAACATTCTCCTGCGATAAATTGTATCACTTATCCGTTCTTTTAGGTCTTTGGGCTGCTTTAGGGATTTCCCAGGTATACTTTAAACTAGTTTGAATGCCTGAAATAGAGAAAAAAAAAATATTACAAAAACAAACCAAGAAACCAAATATGCACAACAATAACATGTAAACAAACTCACCAGCATCCCTGAGTGGCTTCCGATTCGGTAGAATGATGTTCCTATTTGTTTGTGTTTTCCTTTTTTTAGCACAGGTATTTATTTATATGTTTCTATATATTTTTTTTATTTGTTTTTTTTATAATTAGGTATTCTTGTTTCATAAAACAGAAAATAGATACAATCTTAACCACTTCAAACAAATTCTATTAAAATATGATGAAGAGACGTCAGACAGACGTCAAAATTTTTGACAGCAAAAGCTTTCCACCATAGCACTGTTTGTTTTCACCACGGAAACGATCTCGGTGCCATGATTGAAAAGCTCTTTTGACCCAAATCGGTTATATTTCAAAAAGAGAGTAAAAGACTGTCGATAAATGTGATATCAAGTGCAATATTTTAGTTTTAGGGATTAATATGAGAAATTAAGACTGATTAGGGTTAAGTTCTTGTTGTCAGGTTTGTTTTTGTATTTATGTAATTATTAATTAGGTTTTAGATTTTTTTTTTTTTGTACGGCGAAGTTGATCGTGATTATGGAGTAGGTATAGTAGTGTGGGTCTGCAGGTATACAAGTATCCACTCACATTTACACATACATACGTCGATTTTTTCGGTTTAGAGAGAGTCTCCAAATTGAATAAGTATATGTAGGCGTTTTAGCTGGGGAAAAAAAAAGCTTTAAGTGTATTTCGAAGTAAGGTCGGAAATTATATATTTCGAAAGATGAAAATTAAATATAGGCCAAAGTGCAATGAACTTCTTCGGTGGGGAAATGTAATAGCGATTACATAACCATTTCAAATTTTGAATTGAAAGTGCCAACATCGGTTATAAGAATTGCTGTAGATATAAACGACAGTATATTTTTTTTGAATAAAATTTTTCGTTCGAGAACGAATTAATATCCAGAGAATTGGAGTTTTCCATTTAATTTTAATTAATTATGTGAGTTATTCCTAATTTTGGACATCTTTTTTTTTGTTTAAACAAAAAAACTTATTCCTCTTTTAGAACGAGATAATAAGATCCTCTACAGAATTACGTAATACGACGGGTCACCTTGAATTTTTTTTTATCAAGGGCATATAGAGGTATAAAAAAAAAAAATATTTAAAATTTGAAAAAAAAGACTATCTTTAACCAAATTTAAATATTTGGAAAATAGGTTTTGGGGTCAGACCAGGAATTCTCCATGTGGTACCCTACTATCCAAAAGAAAGAAAAAAAGATCTTTTTTTGTTGGCCTCGAATAGCTGACCGAAAGAACCTCTGCCTTTTTATTGAAGTCTTGGGGTGAGATAAGATTCAACGTGCAAAAACGGATAACCAAGAAAAGTCATCTTGGGAGAGTGTCGGTGATCCCAAAAGTTCAGTGGTGGTGTATGAAGGACGTCTCAAGGGCAAGGAAATAGTCTGTTTCACCCTCGCAGAGTGATTTCAAGGATATTTCAAGGACAGGGTGTCCTAATAAATGACACTAATAGTGGCCTATTAAAAGTGGTTGTCCCTTCTGGACTTTTAATTTTTCTAGTTTTTTTTTTTATTTTTTATTTAAATTTAACATTTTTTTATTAATTTTCTTGAATTTAATGTAAATGTGAAAAAAAGACTAAGGTTTAAACAGGTGAATTCAAAGTAATTTAGTTAGAAATAGTGAAGTGTGCTATTGTCTTTGGACATACATATATGTGATTGTATATATATAAGCATCCATACTATAAAAGGGGTTGCAACACGAACTTCAAAGAAAAAGGAAGTTATATATTTGAAAATCCTCTATCATCAACCTGGAAGTACTGCCGGCAGGACCTCGAAGGACGATATAGGAATATTAAAACAAACAAAAAAACTGTAAGTGATTTTTACATTATCCTTATTTTTATTGTACATGTTTCTATATATAAAATTACATATATATGAAGTTGGAAGCATAGGATTTTAATCATACCTAACGGATAAACACATCTTCGAATTTATTTTTTTTTACTTGTTTGGTATTTCGGTTTATTCTTTTTTTCATATCCTTTTTTTTTGAATTTAAATTTTTCTGTTTTTTTTAATCCTGTTGATTTTCAATTTTTTTTTTAAAACTAACTTCTGAAATTGTGAATTTTTGAAAGCCTATATGAGCGCTTTAAATACACGAATGAAATTGAATTTTAATGAGTATTGGATTTAAAATCATGGAGTGTTAAAATTAGTCTAAGGTGTGTGGAGGCTTGGCTGATCCGGCTTCCTGGAGGGAAAGAAAAGATAATGTGACCGGTTAGGAGAGTACGTGACGAACGATTTTGACTAGGGAATTCATTGACAGGACCGTTTAAAGTGGACTAGATTGTGACTGGAAGGTTTAGATTTGGGGTCATCTTCCAGATACCGGCCAAGAAGATGACGTTGGTAGTATCTATGATACTAGGGTGGGTAGGCCAGACTTTTGCCATCAACATCGGGCAATGCTCCTGGTGACTTGGCGAACCATTGTATGGGAGAGACTGTGGGGTCGAATTGGTGCGCTGTAGGAACAAAAGAGCAGTTTAGTTATAGATTCAGATTTAGGTTAGTTAGTTTAGAAAGTATATATAATATATATATATATACATATATATATACATATATATATACATATATGTACAATCGTGCATTTATACATATATTTATATATGTGTACAGTATATATATAAAAATTATATCAAAAAAAGATATAAAAACTTAGTCTTAGGATTTTAGGATTTAGTTTAGGGTTAAGTAACTGCCTTTTGAGTTCTGAAATGTACCTCATTTAACCCCTATTTTTCTCTCATACAGCGGCATAGGCCCTTATTTTGTGTGTATCCTTTTTTTTTGTGTTCCTGATCCTGGTTAAGTCCCATCCTTAATCCACTTTCCTTTCCCAATCCCTAATACAGGCATGATTTCTTTTGTTTGTAGAGTGGGAGGTGCTGGAAATAGGAGTAAGAACCACCCCCACTTTCGAGCTGAGCCGAGCAACGACAAGCATGCCGCTACCCCTCTTCTAGCACCGAAGATGCCTCTGTGGCCAATCCTGACTCACAACAATGGCGCCCAACGAATTCGAACGGCTTTGAGATGTATTGAAACTTCAAGGAGATGATTTTTCTCTTAAGGTCATCCCCTTGGACTCACAATAATCTCCATCATTTTTTTTTTCCTAAAAATTTCCATCCTTTAACACAACCTAAGGGACCGGTTATGCTCTTTGTTTAGTGGTGGGTAATGAATGGCTGTCCAACCATCAAGGGCCAGCACCAGATGGTTCGTGAGGTAATTCGGAGCTTACCACTACTCAGAGAGCGGAATAAGTGGAACGGGCAAATCGCTTGCGGCTTTCCAAACAGTCAGGCACAGCCAGACTTATAGTGAGGCGTAGGTGGGATGTCCTGAAGCTTATTCGTGTGGAGGAACATCTCCTGGTTTCAGGCCATCCTATCATTAGGTTTATCATCAGATGATACGAAGTGGCGGGGAGGCAGGAATGGACCAAAGCACTCGTCAAGTCGCAGGAGTACCAGTCACAATCATGACGGACAATATTTAGGACAGACAAAATTCATGATCTTTTCTTCCAGGTTGTTTTGGAAAATCAGTCGAAATTCCACACACCTAATTAAAGTATTAAACAAAACAATTTAAACAAAATAACTAAAATATTATAACAATCAACAAGAATATATAACTCACTCATTTAAACATTAATTTTTTGTACTACCAAAGTAACAAAAATTAAGCATTTAAAGAAACAAAAAATTTAAAAAAAAAAAAAAAAAAAAAAAAAAAAACTTCAACTGATTTCGAATCGAAACGTAATCTTTGAATTTTAATTACGTATCGAGTGAACTGAATATTTTTTTTTATTCCGTTTTTTTACTTTTTAATTTTTTTTTACTATTTCTATTTTTACTATTTAATTTTTTTATTCCACATCTTTCAAAAAAAAAAAAAAATTTTTTTCTCCAAACTTTTTTTTTATTATTATTTGAATTTCCTTTTTTAATAATGAACGGGGAAAACTCGGGAGCTATCCCAAAGGGCACCCTGTCCAACCAAGAAGCCCAGGGTAGAGATAAACATTATACCCGATTATTGGCTAGAGACATTCCAGGCCAACTCATAGATGGCCTTCCTCTTCAAGTCCGTAGGCCTAGAAACATCAACACTGAACTGAACCAATCCCTTTTAGATATACCTTTTAATGAATTGGGCAATGAGTTAAGTCATTGTGGGGGTGGGGATCAGGAAGATGGGGCAGCTGGGGGGTCGTTTCAGGGTTCCAATCCTCAATTAGCATCGACCCAAGTAAACATTGCTCGACATCTAATCCAACTAGAAGATGGGCAACAAGAGACAAGAGAGGAAATTATACAGCGGACAGAGGATCTGAATAGAGAACGCGAAAGAGTTGTACAAACGGGCCAGGATCAACATGAATATGAATATGAGCTCTCTTTAGGAGGCGAAAATATAAACAATGTCATCGAATCGGTGGTTTCTCGATCGATCCACGAGACTCATAGCAAAACCATGGCCTTATTAACGGAACAAATGAAGAGCATGAAGGTAATGCAGAACATGATGAGTGCATTCACCGAAAATATACAGACCATGAATGAAAGAGTCCGCTTAGTAGAACAATCTAACCTGTCCCTATACAATAGACAGGAGCAACAAGAAAAGGCACGCTTACCATACCCCACGACTGGACCTCCAAGGGTTCTACCACCAGCGGCAGCACAAACCAGTGGTATCCAAAACAACCCTTGTATGGAGTTCAACAAACGAGTGGATATTCACAAGTGGGGGGTCAAATTCGATGGAACCTCCAAACATATGACAGTGGAAAGTTTCATATTCCGAATTGAAACCCTACAAAAGAAGAATGGGGTGACAAACGAACAAATATTCGCTAATTTCCACCACTTAGTGACCGGGCCAGCTGAGAAATGGTACTGGCAATTCTTAGAAGAGAAGCAGGGGGATGATCTTCTTAACTATTTTGACTTAAAAACTGAATTGCTTCGTCAGTTCCAAAATAGTAAGGGGGATCACGAAATCCTGAGGGCAATCATGGATAGACGTCAACAGCCACATGAATCCTTCGACGATTTCTATGAAGACGTAAGGAGCCTCACACTCCAAATGAGGAATCGTCCATCTGAAAAGGACCTAGTATCCATAGTGAGCCAAAATATTAAGGACCGAGTGGCATCACTAATTTTCGGATGCACAATTGTCGACATCCAAGACCTGAGGAAAGAATGCAGGCGTGCAGAAAAACTCTTATCCACAAGAGACCACAAAATGAAGAGGCAGATCAGCGAGGTCGACGGACATGAAAGTCTTAACAGCCGAAGTTACTTGCCAGAGTCCGGGGATGAAGAGGAAGCACACGTTGCTGCCGTCCAGTATAACAGGACAGATAGAATACAGACTAACAGCAAAATGGACAGACGACAACCCACTTACAAAACTAATGAACGAGACAAAAAAACTGACACTACGAAAGACCATACTATGACTACAGCAGCGGCGTGCCCCTCTACATTCCACGCTCTGACATGCTTCAGCTGTGGACAAGGAAACATTTCCTTTAAGTGCGCTTCATGCCAGGGAAACCTGAAAGCCAGCAGTGTACCCGGGTCTGCACCGCCGGCGAATATGTCATTCCCGGACACCTTGAGCCAGGAAAAGTAAAAATCCTTCAACGGAGTTTAACATCAGATAGAACATACACACTAAAACAAGTACAATATAAGAGCCTCCACCAGCGAATGAAAGAGTATGAGGAGGCCCGAAAAAGAATTTTTAATGAAGAGCTTATCTGTGATTCTGAAAAACAAAATAGTAGAAACTATAGAAAAATACAAAAATTAAGGGGGAAAATGACTATATTAAGACTAAGAAAAAACAGAATAGAGTCCACTGTCTTAGCAATTTCCGATGACAATAGACCCTATGCCAAAGTAGTAGTAGATGGGGAGGAAATTTTAGGGTTGTTAGATAGTGGGGCCTCTGTTAGTTGTTTGGGAAAAGGTGCAATGCAATTTTTAGATAAACATAATATTAAAGTTAAAACTATGTCAGTAGATATTAAAACAGCAGACGGACAACATCAACGTATTGACGGACGTTTTACAACTCAAGTCTCATGGGGCGGCAACACCCAAGAGCTAGAGTTGTATGTTGTACCAAGTTTGCAACAGCAACTTTATCTAGGGGTAGATTTTTGGAGGACATTCAAAGTCGCTCCAAACGTTATAAGCGGCCTCGACATTTCATCATCGACGGAAGGGCAGGAGGCTGATCCTATGCGCCAGCTTACACCAACACAGTCTGAAGAGCTGGAGCGGGTCAAGCAGCAGTTTCCTTCGTTCGCAGTACTGGGGTTGGGTAAGACTAACGTCGAAGAACATGTCATTGAGATGGAAGACGACACCATTCCCATCAAACAACGACATTATCCGATCTCACCTGTCGTTCAGAAACTGATGTACGCTGAGCTCGACCGAATGCTCGAACTCGGCGTAATCGAAGAAAGCAACAGTGCTTACAGCTCTCCAGTTGTGTTGGTGCAGAAGCCAGGCAAGAACAGGCTTTGTTTGGACTCACGGAAGGTGAACGCAGCAACGAAAAAATTTGCGTACCCTCTTCCTCATATAGAAGGGATTTTGAGTCGACTTCACGATACGCATTTCATCTCGAGTATCGATTTGAAGGACGCTTTTTGGCAGATTCCTCTGGAGCTCAAATCAAGAGAGAAAACTGCTTTCACAGTCCCTGGACGGCCGTTGTATCAGTTCACGGTGATGCCATTTGGGCTGTGCAACGCTGCTCAGAGAATGTGCAAGTTGATGGACAAAGTCATTCCAGCTCGTTTGAGGGAGAATGTCTTTGTCTATCTTGATGATCTCTTGATTTGCTCTCCAGACTTTGAGACTCATATAAGCGTTCTCAAAGAGGTAGCGAGATGTTTACGGGAAGCGGGTCTGACGATAAACGTGGAGAAGAGCAAGTTTTGCTTCAAAGAGATCAAGTACTTGGGCTATTTCGTCGGTGATGGGTGTCTGAGGACCGATCCTGAAAAAGTTTCCGCAGTAAGGGATTTTCCTGTTCCAAAAACCCCTAAACAACTCCGTCGGTTCCTGGGTATGACGGGATGGTATAGGCGCTTTATTCCAAATTTTGCGTCTATATCAGCCCCTATGACAGACTGTCTTAAGAAAGGGAAGGACTTCACAATGACAAGCGAAGCCTTAACGGCGTTTGATCAGTTAAAAATGACGCTAGTGACTGCACCAATACTAACAAACCCTGACTTCAAACGACACTTTTACATACAATGCGACGCATCAACTTCTGGTGTAGGGAGTGTTCTTTTTCAGTTGGATGACGAGAAAAACGAACGACCAATTGCATTCATGTCCCAGAAGCTTAATTCTGCACAACGGAATTATAGTGTGACGGAACTTGAATGCTTTGCGGCCGTTTTGTCAGTAAAGAAGTTCCGAGCCTACATTGAAGGACTACCTTTCACTATAATCACGGATCACGCAAGTCTCAAGTGGCTGATGTCACAAAAAGACTTGAGTGGACGGCTGGCTCGTTGGAGTTTTAAACTCCAAGGTTTTGATTTTACCATCGAGCATAGGAAGGGTACCCTCAATGTAGTCCCGGATACTCTCTCACGAGTTCATATGGACGAAATCAATACCGCAATGCCAGAAGTTGACTTCAATTCACCATGCTTTGCATCAGAAGAGTATGTTGAGTTGAAGAAGACAGTGAACGAAAATCAAGACAAACTACCAGACGTTTGCATTTCCGACGGCTTCGTCTACAAACGCACTGACAGACGGACAGGAGACCCCATTCAAGAAGACAGAGCCTGGAAGCTCTGGGTTCCAAAAGAGTTGTGTAGGGGACTTTTGCAAACAGCTCATGATTCCTTCACTGCAGGTCATGGCGGAATGCATAAAACTCTGGCCAAACTTCGGCAGAGGTATTTCTGGCCTAACATGACGGTCGATGTACAAGAGTATGTCAAAAACTGTGATATTTGTAAGTGCAATAAACCTGTTAATTCAATAACAAGGCCACCCATGGGTCAACAGACCATCACAGAACGACCTTTCCAACGACTCTACATTGACTTTTTAGGACCATACCCACGATCTAAGAACGGACATACACACATTTTTATAGCTTTAGACCACTTTACTAAGTACGTTTTCCTAAAACCCATAAGAAAAGCAACAGCAGCTGAGGTAGTAAAATACCTCGAAGAAAGCGTTTTCCACATGTTCGGTGTTCCAGAATATATACACTCAGACAACGGAAAACAGTTTATTTCAGAACTGTTTTCCAGCTTCCTTAACAAATATAGCGTAAAACACATATACACAGCGTTTTACTCACCCCAAGCAAACGCTTCGGAGCGAGTCAATCAGTCTTTGCTGAACAAGATTCGATCTTATCTCAGTACTGATCAACGGAACTGGGATACTCATGTGAGCAACGCAGCATTTTCGCTACGAAGTGTATTACATGACGCAATCACATTCGAACCTTATTATGCTGCTTTTGGAACGCAAATGGTTCAAAATGGTAAAACCTATGAACTTCTTAGGAAGTTAGATATGTTGAAAGATACAAATCTAGATGTTTCAATCAAAGCTGATAAACAAGCATTAATCAGAAAACAAATTTTCGAAAATCTCAAATTAGCCCATCAAAGATCAACCAAAATATATAACACTAGAAGCAAAGATGTTTCATACAAAGTGGGTCAAATCGTCTTCAGACGAAACTTCAAACAGAGCAACTTAGCAGAACATTACAACGCCAAGTTAGCACCCAAATTTATAAAAGCAATTGTTCTTAGAACCATCGGGAACTCTCATTACGAGTTGGGTAATTTAAGTGGACAGAAAGTAGGCACCTTCCATGCGAAGGACATACACATATAATAGGCGGTTCAAAATAATTCTGACGCACTCCTGCTGCTGTTGCTTTGCTTTACCTGTGATATACGTATGTGTAAATGTGATGTTTTTTTTTTGGTATTATTATAAGTTATTTATTTATTTAATTATTTACAGAGTTATCTATTTTATACCTCTATAGGGATTTATTTATATGCTATTTACTAAACTGCGCTCATTTTGATATGACTTCAGATATGTTGAAATGTGTGAAGAAGCAATACTACATAATAACTAGCATTTTCCCAAGAGAACAAAGACAGAATACCATAAAGGTCGGCAGTTCAAAAGCGTTTCCAAAAGAGTAATATGAGTGTATACTCAAAATACCTACACCACAATCACCAAAAACATTAAAAGTTTATAATCACCCTCTATCGAAACAACTTTATGCTCGACAGCAAAATAAAATAAAATTTGAGAATATAACCAATTAATGCCCGGTCTACTCATCTATAACGACAACTCAGGGAGTGGGACGTGCCACACGTAGTACGTATTCGAACGGCGAAACTACAAATACCTAGGAAACAAACGACAAGACCGACTCCGTAATTTTTCGATGCTAGTTTCATCACGACCATTCCAAAACTATCCTCGTGTTTGTTGCGTAGCCGGTCAATCCCGGTTGGTGTCAAACACAACACAACCTCATAACACTAACTAATATTAAAGATAAGCACGTAACAATAATAAACTCAGCGAAATTAATGATATCAATACTGAATCAAGTACCTTAAAGGAACACACATTGTATATATTATGTGCATAAGAAGTGTATAGATGCACAATTATCAATTCTTTCATTGCTTTTGGGTTCCTTCACGGCTGGCATCCTGGTGATGTTTTCAGGTTGAAGTTCCCAGTTACCTGAAAAAAAAAAAATAAATAAACGATGAGAACAGGGTACAGGAGAATAATTATCACTGGAGACAATTGCCTGGACGAACTCCGCAGGCTCGCACAGACAACATTCTCCTGCGATAAATTGTATCACTTATCCGTTCTTTTAGGTCTTTGGGCTGCTTTAGGGATTTCCCAGGTATACTTTAAACTAGTTTGAATGCCTGAAATAGAGAAAAAAAAAAATATTACAAAAACAAACCAAGAAACCAAATATGCACAACAATAACATGTAAACAAACTCACCAGCATCCCTGAGTGGCTTCCGATTCGGTAGAATGATGTTCCTATTTGTTTGTGTTTTCCTTTTTTTAGCACAGGTATTTATTTATATGTTTCTATATATTTTTTTTATTTGTTTTTTTTATAATTAGGTATTCTTGTTTCATAAAACAGAAAATAGATACAATCTTAACCACTTCAAACAAATTCTATTAAAATATGATGAAGAGACGTCAGACAGACGTCAAAATTTTTGACAGCAAAAGCTTTCCACCATAGCACTGTTTGTTTTCACCACGGAAACGATCTCGGTGCCATGATTGAAAAGCTCTTTTGACCCAAATCGGTTATATTTCAAAAAGAGAGTAAAAGACTGTCGATAAATGTGATATCAAGTGCAATATTTTAGTTTTAGGGATTAATATGAGAAATTAAGACTGATTAGGGTTAAGTTCTTGTTGTCAGGTTTGTTTTTGTATTTATGTAATTATTAATTAGGTTTTAGATTTTTTTTTTTTTGTACGGCGAAGTTGATCGTGATTATGGAGTAGGTATAGTAGTGTGGGTCTGCAGGTATACAAGTATCCACTCACATTTACACATACATACGTCGATTTTTTCGGTTTAGAGAGAGTCTCCAAATTGAATAAGTATATGTAGGCGTTTTAGCTGGGGAAAAAAAAAGCTTTAAGTGTATTTCGAAGTAAGGTCGGAAATTATATATTTCGAAAGATGAAAATTAAATATAGGCCAAAGTGCAATGAACTTCTTCGGTGGGGAAATGTAATAGCGATTACATAACCATTTCAAATTTTGAATTGAAAGTGCCAACATCGGTTATAAGAATTGCTGTAGATATAAACGACAGTATATTTTTTTTGAATAAAATTTTTCGTTCGAGAACGAATTAATATCCAGAGAATTGGAGTTTTCCATTTAATTTTAATTAATTATGTGAGTTATTCCTAATTTTGGACATCTTTTTTTTTGTTTAAACAAAAAAACTTATTCCTCTTTTAGAACGAGATAATAAGATCCTCTACAGAATTACGTAATACGACGGGTCACCTTGAATTTTTTTTTATCAAGGGCATATAGAGGTATAAAAAAAAAAAATATTTAAAATTTGAAAAAAAAGACTATCTTTAACCAAATTTAAATATTTGGAAAATAGGTTTTGGGGTCAGACCAGGAATTCTCCATGTGGTACCCTACTATCCAAAAGAAAGAAAAAAAGATCTTTTTTTGTTGGCCTCGAATAGCTGACCGAAAGAACCTCTGCCTTTTTATTGAAGTCTTGGGGTGAGATAAGATTCAACGTGCAAAAACGGATAACCAAGAAAAGTCATCTTGGGAGAGTGTCGGTGATCCCAAAAGTTCAGTGGTGGTGTATGAAGGACGTCTCAAGGGCAAGGAAATAGTCTGTTTCACCCTCGCAGAGTGATTTCAAGGATATTTCAAGGACAGGGTGTCCTAATAAATGACACTAATAGTGGCCTATTAAAAGTGGTTGTCCCTTCTGGACTTTTAATTTTTCTAGTTTTTTTTTTTATTTTTTATTTAAATTTAACATTTTTTTATTAATTTTCTTGAATTTAATGTAAATGTGAAAAAAAGACTAAGGTTTAAACAGGTGAATTCAAAGTAATTTAGTTAGAAATAGTGAAGTGTGCTATTGTCTTTGGACATACATATATGTGATTGTATATATATAAGCATCCATACTATAAAAGGGGTTGCAACACGAACTTCAAAGAAAAAGGAAGTTATATATTTGAAAATCCTCTATCATCAACCTGGAAGTACTGCCGGCAGGACCTCGAAGGACGATATAGGAATATTAAAACAAACAAAAAAACTGTAAGTGATTTTTACATTATCCTTATTTTTATTGTACATGTTTCTATATATAAAATTACATATATATGAAGTTGGAAGCATAGGATTTTAATCATACCTAACGGATAAACACATCTTCGAATTTATTTTTTTTTACTTGTTTGGTATTTCGGTTTATTTTTTTTTTCATATCCTTTTTTTTTTGAATTTAAATTTTTCTGTTTTTTTTAATCCTGTTGATTTTCAATTTTTTTTTTAAAACTAACTTCTGAAATTGTGAATTTTTGAAAGCCTATATGAGCGCTTTAAATACACGAATGAAATTGAATTTTAATGAGTATTGGATTTAAAATCATGGAGTGTTAAAATTAGTCTAAGGTGTGTGGAGGCTTGGCTGATCCGGCTTCCTGGAGGGAAAGAAAAGATAATGTGACCGGTTAGGAGAGTACGTGACGAACGATTTTGACTAGGGAATTCATTGACAGGACCGTTTAAAGTGGACTAGATTGTGACTGGAAGGTTTAGATTTGGGGTCATCTTCCAGATACCGGCCAAGAAGATGACGTTGGTAGTATCTATGATACTAGGGTGGGTAGGCCAGACTTTTGCCATCAACATCGGGCAATGCTCCTGGTGACTTGGCGAACCATTGTATGGGAGAGACTGTGGGGTCGAATTGGTGCGCTGTAGGAACAAAAGAGCAGTTTAGTTATAGATTCAGATTTAGGTTAGTTAGTTTAGAAAGTATATATAATATATATATATATACATATATATATACATATATATATACATATATGTACAATCGTGCATTTATACATATATTTATATATGTGTACAGTATATATATAAAAATTATATCAAAAAAAGATATAAAAACTTAGTCTTAGGATTTTAGGATTTAGTTTAGGGTTAAGTAACTGCCTTTTGAGTTCTGAAATGTACCTCATTTAACCCCTATTTTTCTCTCATACAGCGGCATAGGCCCTTATTTTGTGTGTATCCTTTTTTTTTGTGTTCCTGATCCTGGTTAAGTCCCATCCTTAATCCACTTTCCTTTCCCAATCCCTAATACAGGCATGATTTCTTTTGTTTGTAGAGTGGGAGGTGCTGGAAATAGGAGTAAGAACCACCCCCACTTTCGAGCTGAGCCGAGCAACGACAAGCATGCCGCTACCCCTCTTCTAGCACCGAAGATGCCTCTGTGGCCAATCCTGACTCACAACAACAGTCACCTACTATCTGCTACTATCTCAGTCTTGTCGGTTTATTTTTTTAACCGCAAATGTGTCTAATATAGCTCTGACAACATTATTTGTTTTCATTTTATTTAACTCGTCTAGATAACTATCCTCATATTTGCTTAACAAACTGAATATAAAGTAATTACTGTTGCTATTAGTGGCTACTAGGCGCTGCGCTGCTGTCTTCAGATTGTATTTTATTCAAGCTATTTGAATAGTAGTTTTGAGACAACAACGAAGTGTTGAGGCACTATATGGCGACACAATCGAACACTATCTCCAGAGTATTGCAGTTTTTATATATATATACGAGTAATATCCTCATTTAAAACACACGGGAAAGCGTTTACATATTATTACTTACTTAATACACATGAGCATTTTTTAAGTTTGTAGGCAAAAACAGAGAACCAATCTTCGTTGGTTTTTTTTTTTTTTTATGGCCGTTGTGAATATCCTATTTTTTTAATAATTTATCAAAGAAAAAGAATTTCACACAACTACGAACAAACTACGAAATAAAGTACACGAATGTGATATCATTTCATAAAATTTTATCAATTACTGTACATTTTGCGAGTTTTTCTATTTCCACACAGATGACACTGCAAACTTTCGTTAATTTTTCCCAACGAATAACGTAAACGTCAAGTCAAGGCCCGTGCAAAAAAAAAATATTTTCTGGTCATATGACATTTGTGTGGTGGTTGGTCGATAAGAAGTGAAAAAATTCCTTAAAATTGCATTTTTGTGGAATTTTCTACTCAGTTTTACATTAAAATAAAACGAACATAACGAAGAAACTTTTATCTTAAACTCACCAAACTTTATTCCAAACAATATATATTTACCAAAATGACTGGTTTTATGTTCAATATTGATGGTGGCTACCTTGAAGGGCTTTGTCGTGGATTCAAGTGTGGAATCCTAAAACAAGCAGATTACTTAAATTTGGTGCAGTGTGAGACATTAGAAGGTACATTTTTTATAAAATATAATATAATATTCTCTACAAAAAGAAACAAAATAATATTAATTAAATCCCTTAAGCCCTCAAACCAGTGAGGATAGTTTTCCGTATTGGTCATGTGACACAAGCAAGTGCAAAGAAAACCCACCAACACCCATATTAAAAAAAAAAAACAATATAATAATTGTGATGATGATAACTCTTTAATCACCTTGTGATCGAATAACTTTTTTTTTCTTGCAAATTGTTAATTGATTTAATAAAAAAATATTTTGATCATTTCAAAAATTAAAGGGATGGTGGGGCTTGTGAAATTAATAGCAAAAATCTATATGCTTCGAAAATTATGTAGGTACATGGTCTCCTTCTCGTCTGTCACGAATGTTTTTGGGTCACCGTCAATAAGTTAAGATTGGATGATGCCCAGAATGTTACAACTTCCAACCCACTTCATGCAAGACATGTATTTATTTTCTATTCGGGATTAAGGAGCACGTTGTGCCGTTGAACTGTCTTGTTTACATTTTCTTTTACAATGGTTCAAGTTTTTATACACCCCCGCTGGTACTGCTACCTACGTAATTGCATGCATTTCTTAGACAAAGATTATGTTTTGAAAAAGGAACAATAAATTGATAGGATTGGTCATGTTCGGCAAATGTTGAAAAATTATGTGTACCTACTCCCCTCGCAAAATAAATCGATCATTGGCATGTTTCATCGGTCCAACTCGCAGCATCTTTTCCATCTTTTCAAACTGTATCACCAGTTTCAGAGTTGATACTTTAACTATCCTTGAATTATTGAAAAAAGTTTTGGGTTGGCATCAGCAGAAAAACTAGTCTCAAAACAAAAGCAACCTTAGAATGCTGAAACATTTTCCAGAAATACATCGGAAACCTTTAAACAATTCAAAAAATCGACATCCTGTTCCAAAGAAATACCGTATAAACGTGGAAACTTCTTAAGAAAGAATTGTATACAAATTGAATTGAACCATCTTATATTTGGGGTGGGTGCTTTGGAAGTTTACTTACCTAAGGTGGCACATACCGTCAACTGTAGACCACGGCTTTAATCAAGTTGCCTCCAGTTACGCACGCTAAGCTGGTTGAGGTCGTACTCCACTGCGTTGACCATCAGGGTTAAATGTTGCTGTAAAGCGTGTACAGTTCGTCATTTTAATTGAATTTTCTCATCCATACGTTGAAAAACTTTATTTGAAAAATAGCTTTAAAATTAACAATTTGATAACCGTAAGTTTTATAATGGTTTGGCCCACGGCCGTCTACAGGATTGACAATTTGTTTAAGCTTAAATGTATTATTATTTTATTAGTTTAATTTAAAATTCTCCTTCGATGATGCGTTGCCTATAACTGAGTGCGGTTGTAGTATATTTTTTTATAAATCTTTCCAGCCTACTTCTCCATTCAGGACATCCAACGTGTCACTTATTTCCATCGAAACTACTCCAAAGTACCTCACACGAAACTCTTTCACAATGGGACATCTATCGATGAAATGGTGAACATATTCCCTCTCCTTGAGATTGCGAAGGTCATCACATAGAGTCGGCAGGTCGGGTCGATGTGGAATGTTATTTAAATTGATTAGTTCGCCTCTAACTTCAAATATTACATTTATCATATTTATGTGGTATCGGTTGAGTAAATATGTATTTTTCCGAAGATCTGTATTGAGTTGGCTGTAAATCAATCTATATTGTGAAGACTGTGCTTCTTGTTGAAAATTTGCGTATGTAGAGTGCCAAAATTTTGTCTTAAGTCCGAATGGGTCATGTCTTGTAAAAATTGGAAGTTTTCACCTACACAAAGAGCCAGCTCCCCTGGATGAAAACGCCTTCTTAAAGACTTGTTTAGGCAGCTTTCTTTCATCCATCTCTATCACCTTCACAACATAATCAAAATGCAGCTTTAGGGTCTTTAGGAACAAAGGCGGTTCTGTTGTTTCCAAATGTAGCATATAATTTGGTGTGCTAATTGGTAACCGAAAGATGCGTTTTAGAAAGTACCTGAGGAACCTTTTCACCTCTTCAAATTGGGAGTATCCATAGAATTGGGTACCAAAAAGCAATATAGAAGCTGAGGTTGTATGAACAATTGTTAGCTTTGTACTATGTTCCATAATTTTAATATCGATACAATGAGTCCACACTGAAGAAACAGCTCTTTTCGCTTCATAATTAGATTTTTGCAAATTAGCGGAATTCATCATACGCTGCATTCCTTCCACAGATTCGGAAAAGAATCATCCGCAAAAATAAGACATGCTCTCCGCGTATTCCCACGCAAGATTTCTCCTCCACGATATCATCGTTGATAAATAAAATGAAAAGTAACGTACTTAAGACGCAACCTTGCTTATCTCCCATTTCT
Organism: Platycheirus albimanus; assembly: GCA_916050605.2. NCBI lineage: Eukaryota > Metazoa > Arthropoda > Insecta > Diptera > Syrphidae > Platycheirus > Platycheirus albimanus. The sequence goes on along the minus strand of OU696697.1, from coordinate 28,761,171 downwards.
GTTGAAAACTCTTCGGAACTAAACTCACCATCCCATACGTAGGCTACGTTATTTTCATACATCGCTCTGAGTAAGACAACAATTTTACCGGATATTCCCAACTTATAGAGCTTATAATAGAGTCCTTCAATTGAATCGAACGCAGCACGAAAATAGACGAAAAAGGCGTAAAGTTTCCGTTTCCTTCTTTTCAAGCTCCGCAGGATGAATACTTGGTCTAAAGTCGAATAGTTTCTTCTAAATCCTGCTTGGAATTCATTCAACATTTATTTTTCTTCAATCCACTGAGTTAGCCTATTGAAGATCAGAGTATAGAGATCAGCACCTTAGTCGCTTACCATCTGACAGTGTCCAGGCATCTGCGCCATACAGCAGGACTGCGATGAATATCATTTAGAAACAGATTTTTTGGGAGGGGTCGGGACTGGATTCCTCCCAGGTTTGCAGACCAATTCTGAAGTCAATCTGTTGAAGACTACTTTATATCCTCACTGGCCTTAATATTTGCTCTATCGCAAATCGAACGACAAAAAAATCAAACAGGCACTCTTTAAAAAGAACAAAATAGTTTTATATAATGACGGGTTTAAAATAGCAGATGGAGTAAGTACCTGTGGACCCAACACTGGAAGCGCAGTACCAACGGTAAAAGTCAAGTTTTTAAGCTGAATTCGATGTCGATGTTTGTAATCAACAACAGAATGTTGTATGCTATTTTGTTGTTAATTTAAGTTCCAATATTCTTGATCCCAGCAGCTTTTAAAACAATCTCCTCGAATATAGCAGATTCAAGGTCAATCAAAAATGTCTACGATTCCCTGCTGGACACAAACAGTTTAAACTTTGACAGAGCTATCACGCTTCGAATTTGTGAGAGCTGGCCTAGCAGGCTCGTCATTCGCTTAATAGGTCCAAAATAATTATGTTGATTGAATTGAAAAACAACTCTGATGTAAAAATAGGATTGGGAGCTGATCCAAAGACGAACTCATTGGGAAAATGATTCTAAAACTATCGCAACTGCTGATCAGAACTCAGAGGATATCCTTAATCTTCACACAGAAATCTAAAGAATACTAGCAAACATAATTACAAGCCATTGCGGTCTGTATCTTCTATTCAAGTCATGTGTGAGAATGTCTTGCTCTGCTTTGGCTTAAAAAGCAACTCTTGAGAGATTCGCACATGAGAGGAACGCAAAAACATCTCTACGCAGATTATTATCAAGGAATGCGATAAAGAATCTCAGATTAACCCAACAACAACGCACCTATAGATCTCTTAAATTGCGATCAAACATCCTTATCAGTCCAGTTTCACTAATTTGTATACGTTTTATTTTATTTTTTGAGGTTGATACGATTATAAATGTCTTTTTTTTTTTATAGAAATAGAACTTTAGAAACGCATAAAAGTACACTTAGATTCATTTACTTAAATATAGTTGACATTGCACTGCCAAATATTAGGAGCTCCAAGTGCCAAACTGAGGTTTTTCTTGTCTTCCTTTTCGAATGGTTTGACTTAGTAAATTTTGCCATTTCAAACAATGTATCACACCTCCCTAATACACAGTTTAATACGATTCACTCAACAAATTCTCCTTTGCAGATTTAAAACTCCACCTTCAGGGCACTGATTATGGTTCTTTCCTTGCCAACGAACCATCACCCCTCTCCGTGTCTGTTATCGATGACAAACTGCGTGAGAAGCTCGTTATTGAGTTCCAGCATTTGCGCAACCATGCCGTAGAGCCTTTGGCTAGCTTCTTGGATTTCATCACTTATGGTTACATGATTGACAACATCATTCTCCTGATCACTGGAACCCTTCATCAGAGACCAATTTCTGAACTCATCCCCAAATGCCACCCACTGGGTAGTTTCGAACAAATGGAAGCCATTCATGTGGCTGCGACTCCAGCTGAGTTGTACAATGCTGTTTTGGTTGACACTCCACTTGCCCCATTCTTTGTGGATTGTATTTCCGAGCAGGACTTGGACGAGATGAATATCGAAATCATCCGTAACACATTGTACAAGGCCTACCTGGAGGCCTTCTATGAATTTTGCAAAAAGATTGGTGGTTCCACTACTGATGTCATGTGTGAGATCTTGGCTGTAAGTTTTTAACTGGAAACATTTATTTTATTTTTGGTTTGTTAAAAAATTAATCAATTTAAATAGTTTGAAGCTGATCGTCGTGCCATCATCATCACTATCAACTCCTTTGGAACTGAGCTCTCCAAGGACGATCGTGCCAAGTTGTACCCACGTTGCGGTAAAATGAATCCAGATGGTCTTGCCGCTTTAGCCAGAGCCGATGACCCTGATCAAGTGAAAGCCGTCGCTGAATATTACGCTGAATATGCCGCCCTATTCGATGGTTCAGGACAAAATCCCGGAGATAAGACTCTTGAGGATAAGTTCTTCGAACACGAAGTCAAATTAAATGTTTACGCGTTCTTGCAACAGTTCCACTTTGGTGTGTTCTACGCCTACTTGAAGCTCAAAGAACAAGAGTGTCGGAACATCGTTTGGATTGCCGAGTGTGTCGCACAAAAACATCGTGCGAAGATCGACAACTACATTCCAATCTTCTAAATGAGTTCACTTCATTAAAACAAAATTTATAAATACGCAAACAAATATACAAGAAAAGAAAGAAAAAAAAACACTTATTGGAATTTGTTGTCTTTTATTGTGTGAATATATTTAATTATTAAAAAAAATTAACAAATCAAAAATACAATAAAAAAATAAAATTATATGCATACACACACTTGTTTCATGAGTCCCGACATTCCTTTATTATCCACCAAACCGGGATTGGAAGAACATAAATTCAAAAAGAAAATAAAAATATTAAAGTAATTTGAAATTGTTTAAATTTAAATAATTAAATTTATAGTATTATTTGAGCAAACTCAAATTATTAAAAAAAAGATACAAAATATTATGTTATTGTTTTTTTTTTTTTTTGTCTTTAATAGGAGTATTTGTTCTCTTTGTATTCTTTTTTTTTATATTTTTGTTTTTTTGTAAATACTCTAAAATGTTCATATTATTATATACATACACATATATACAACTACAAACGATGTAAACTATCAAGATGAATAATCTAAAATTATGTTATGCAATAACTAACAGGTTAAGCCAAAAGAAAATATATGTTTTTGTTTACTTTTCTGTTCTGATTCTCTTGGTGTTGTAAAAATAAAAATTTCGTTTAAATTGGCGAATTATCTAGTTTGAAATGTTTTTGAAAATAATTTTTATATGACGTGAGTTTAAAAAATTAGAGCGGATGTTGTCATCAGTTAAGGAGATCTATTTTAACATAAACGTTTGATGTAAATCTCCTGTCCCAGTGCGCACTGAGAAATGTCAATGCAGCTCTGTGAAATGTCAAAAACTGCTCCGAACTTAGACTCACATCCAACACCTCATAATGCATTCTAAGATCGTAATTTTTACTGTGGCAACAAAATAAAATCGTCACAGTTTTATGTTTTGCAGTGTATTATTTTTCTGGTTGTTCAAAAATAAGCTTTCGAAGCTAACCTTAAGCAAAAAAGTCAATTTCCCCTTCCCAACTGACATCTTTTCAAAATACTATGAATACGAAGTAATGACTGTTGGGTACTAGGTGTCTCTGCTATCTTCAGATTGTATTGTATAAAACTATTTAGAACGCAGTTTTGAGGCACTAGAGGGCGACACATCCTAGTGCGTAAATATAGAGGACTATTCGTTTTAAATAAGTCATTATAGTCAGGTAGACTATATTTCAAGAAAACAAATAAGTATGACAAAACGCTAGTGGGGCTGCAACTTTTTTTTTTTAACGACTTAATTTATAGATTGTTTCGAATTGTTAAGAGAATAAAGAAGAAACAATTCTTATCGTGTGATGAGATTTCTCATTTAGTTTACTTCTGCGCATCTGTCAAAATCAAAGAAAATGGCGACCACCATGATTCTTTACTTTTTGAATTGCAATTGTGCTTTTATTAACAACTTATTTTATATGAATTGAGTAATCTATTCACTCGTACCATATGTACGGAACTACGCAAACTATTTGAAATTATTCCGTACTTAAGGTTGAAATGAAATATTCGTGCAGGTTTTATAATTGTTGTACAACACACCAAAAAAGTATGCAAGTCCTTTTAACCTTAAACAAATTAACCCCTTTTGATACGATCGTAAGAGTCGTAGTCGTCGGTATGTTGCGACACCGAAAAAGAACTGTCAAAACTTGTAACCCGGACGCCACACATGCCAGCTACTTGCAAGACAGTTGCAATAAGCTCACATTTTCCACTCACGCAGACAAACTTCCAGCCAACTGGAATGACAATTAAAACATGTAGTTACTTGCTTGACAGTAGCTAGCATGTGTGGCGTCAAGGTAAGGAAAATCTTTTAAGAGAAATTGTTTACTTTCCCACACGAATTTGTGTCGTAAGTTTTGAAAAAAACTTCAAAGAATCCATAAAATGTAGTTGATGAGAAACGAGCTAAAATACGATATTTGTTTTTAATAGATAACAAAATTATTCCCTTTGATTATGAACCTCTCCAATTTATTGTAAAACAAATCAAAATCTTTTTGTCAAAAATTTGCTAAAACTTTTATTTTATTTAACAAAACAACATCACTTGGCACCACTTTTCCAAAATGTCAAAAAAAAACTGAAATATCGTGCATTGTTGGCAACTTCACATCGCATATATACTAAAAATGAGACAGAAGACCCAACATCCAAATGAGTAATAAAATTCTTATTAGAAAAACAAGTGTGCGAGCGAGCCATCATCAAACACACATCAAATTTTCTTTATTTTTGTGGTAAAAAAAGTGAAGTCCAAAAGAAAATCCCTTGCAGATTTTCTCTTGCGATTAAAAGCAAGGATTAATCCATTTAACCCAATATATATCAAAAAAAAGTTTTATTGTTGTCTGCATGATAAAGTCCTGCTGTAAATTACAATAAACTTTATTTTTTTAATATCTCCGTGCAAGTGCAACTCCAACTCTTCTCGCGCTGCTGTGCCTTCCCTTGTTAGTCATCGCTCATCGCCCATCATCACCGAGCCCGAGCTAGAAAAAAAAACTTTCAAATAAAAATATTCTTGGGTCTCGCGAGAAAAAAAGAATTCGATTCAAAGTGTTCTCTTCAGTTGTTTTAATAAATTTTAGTTGTGTATATTTTTTTAAATTTTATTTTAAAATCATTAAAAGTTTGTAAACTTTGATTCCTTTCTTTCGACTAAAAAAAGAAAAAAAGAACAACAAGAAAAAAGTCGTGTATTCTCCGATTCCCACATCTCTGGGTGAGAAGATGGCGATGGAAATTGGCACTCAGATGAATGGTCATACGACAATTGGTGCAAAGAAAAAGGATGCTGCCGAAAAGGAGAACTTATGGTAAGCCAAAGCCAAGACTGTAATCTTTAAACAAAGAGAAATCTTGACAACACATCATCATGTCCCTGAAATTGAACTTCTTTTTTGTTTAAGTTTCTTCTTTGGTTTTATTTGCATATTTGAATGAAAAATTTCAATGACTTCATATAAGACCAAGACGAGTAAACCATAAAGACCCTCCCAATCCCAATCTTCGTAGTCGTAAGTGGTTTTGGTTTTTGGAATGGTTTTGGTTATATTAAAAAGGTGAGGAAGTGTGTGGTAAGGGTAACTGTCAATTTTTGTGACAACACACCTCACCTTTGCCGAAATAGGTGAAGCGTTGGTGTTGCCAATTTCTTTAAATATAATTAAGTAATGCTTTTGAGAGTAAAGTTAATTACTTAATAAAACGCACAACTGGGTCGCACGTACTTGCTCTTAAGTGCAAAAGTACGATGAAAACAAGCTTTTCGAACAATAAAAACAACTCATTTTTGAAAAAAATGGTAAAAACTAAAAAAATGTGGCTAAAACTGGAAAACCCGATTTATGGGAGCTAACGTTAAGAAACTTTTAGTATTTAAAATGTAGGTGTCATCTTTTGGGAATAGGAAGCTGTAGGGAACTATACTAAACAAAGTTTTAGTGAATTCGATACAACCGTTGTCATATGGCCATTTCTTTCCAAAACGCAGTTTTATCAAAAATATCCTAGGTTGGTTATATTTTGAGTTTAAGCAAAATCGTTAGAGCCATTTTCGAGCAAATTCAAAATGAAAAAAACCGTTACTTGAAAGGTACTAGTTTGAGCCGGGCTAAATCGAAATAAAAAAAACCTTGACAATCGTTTTTCTTTGAACTGCTTTAGGTATATGAAGTTTAAAAAAAATCCGTCAAGCAGTATAGGCTGTAGCTTGACGTGAAAAAACACAAAGACGTCCGTAGGTCCGTCGGTCTGTCTGTGCACACCCGCACAACCGACGACCGACGGACGGTATGACGAAAACCACTTTTTTGAGCTTTTCTGTCATCGTAATGTTATTTTTGATTAAAACATCGATTTTTTCCGCACGAAACCAATACTTGCCCGATAGAGCAAGTAAAAATATTTAATTAATTAGTTTTCTAAACACGTAACACCTACACTACCGTGTGACTCACAGATTTGTTACACTCTTAGAATATTAATTATGAGTTAGAATCCCACATAATAATGTAGTTCCAATGGTCAGTTAAAATGCATCAGTTTAATATAATCTACCTTAATACCATATTGAATTTCTAGAAACATCTGAGACCCAACGCAATGGCTTGAATCAATTTAAAAGAATATAATCATTGTTCTCTCGTTATTATTACCAAATAAAGGAATGAGTTGCTGAAGGTACTTTAAACAAACGTTACAATCTCATAGAAACTTGAATTCAAAAATGAGTGGTTCATCTGAGATTGCAATGCTGGTATATCAACATAACGGTACTTTACCGCGCCGTTGCTTACAAAAGCTTAACTTAAACAATTTAAAGCACTCCGGAAGTCTTCTGAAACCGTTCCATTGTCTCAAAAATGACCCTTTTCAAGATTCTGAGACCTACAATCTATCCGGCCGCTGGCAAAGATTCACTTTTATATGACAAGATTTACTCTTAGGATTTGTCACTTTGTTGCAAGAGGTAGTATCCCGGAAAACAACTTAAGTGGAGTCAGGAATTTAACCCACACCTACCTCGCTTCTTCAAGCTTCTTCTTTTGGCAAACAGTTTGGCGTGAATATGTGCCTGAACCGACAAATCTATTCTGGGTGCAACAAAATACTGGTCTCTGTGTCTGGATCAGCTTAAACATTTTCGTTACTTGAACATCGTCGAAATGTTTCATGTCTTTCCTTATTTACCGGTTCATCGACACCTCCTTTCCTTTCCTCCCTATTTTTTGTAACTCGCACTGTGACTAATCATTTAAAAGGCTATCCGAAATCCTTAAGCGTGTGTGCCACATAAAAAAGGTATCTCATTAAGTCCAGCTGCCTTGTAGCTTTTATAAAGCAGGATCTTTGTTCTGCACTTGTCGGGGGGTCGATACATTTCAGCAAGTTCTGTTGATAACTGTTCAATCAGTTTACTTTCTTAAAAAACCATTCGACTCAGAGACTTTTTAAATTAATGAACTGCAGTAAAAGTAGTCAAAGATAATGAAAGCACTGTTCGTAGATTGATGTGTCCTTTTTGAAAGTAAGTGCAATAGGTAGCTTTTTTAACTTTGCTCCAATATTGTATCTTTAAGTCCAGTTTTGCAGATCATTAGAATATTATGAAAACAAAACCATTTCTACCGTAAACAAGTTATAACTAATTTTCTTAAACGTTTAATATTTTAGGTCGTCAATTTTGAGCGAGGTTCAGAAGCAAGGCAGCACAAAACTTCCATCGAACAAATCCGTTCTAGTATTAGGTGACAATTCCACGGGGAAGACCACTCTCATTGCTAAACTGCAAGGTGTTGAAGATCCTAAAAAAGGTTCTGGTCTCGAATATGCTTACATTGATGTCAAGGATGAATACAGAGATGGTAAGTTAATAATTTTGTTTTATCACAATAAAATAATATCAATGTCTGTCTCCACAAGATATGACACGACTAGGTGTTTGGGTTCTTGATGGTGATCCAGGTCATGTAAATCTCTTGAAGTATGCCTTAAACGAAAACAACTATGCACACACCTTAGTAATACTCACAGTTTCAATGACATCACCATGGTCATGGCTGGAGCAGCTTAATCATTGGATAAAAGTGCTTGCAGAACATATTGAAAGCCTTAAACTTGATCCTGAAGAGAGTCGAGATGCCCGCCAACGTCTAATTACTTCATGGCAAAGTTATTGTGAAGTTGGCGATGATTTGGATCCAGGTTCTCCTATTAAGCGATCTGTTCGGAATAATTCTGTAGATGATGATGATCTGTTGCCTCTGACAGAAGGAGCTCTTACAACAAATCTTGGCTTAGATATGGTTGTAGTTGTCACAAAAGTATATCAATCAAAAAAATATTTGTGTTTGTATTTAAATGTTTTCCTTTTGCCAAAATAGACCGATTATATGACGACATTAGAAAAAGAATACGATTATAGGGATGAGCATTTTGATTTTATACAACAGTGGATACGTAGATTTTGTCTACAGCATGGAACATCTCTGTTTTATACCAGCGTTAAGGAAGACAAGAACTGTGATCTGCTCTATAAATATTTAACTCATAGAATTTACGACTTACCATTCCGAACACCTGCGCTTGTTGTTGAAAAAGATGCTGTTTTAATGTAAGACAATATATACACTCGTTTCCCCATTTAAATTGATTAAATTATAATTTATTGGGTTTTTTACAGTCCTGCTGGATGGGATAATTTAAAGAAAATTAGTATTTTGTACGAGAACATGCATTCATGCAAAGCCGAGGATTACTACACCGATATCATAATCGCTCCTCCATCCCGGAAGGTAAGAAAATACATATTTTTAGAAATAACGTAAATGTAATTTTGGGTTTGTTTGTGTTTCCGAATACTCTTTTGTTCTAAAGGAGGAAGCTAAGCGATGTGCGTCGGTTAAAAAACTTAGTGCAACGCTGAATTCTCTTAGCGATGTAAGGAATGAGATAAATGCGGATGCAGGAAATTACCACAACCTGCCTCGTTCAAACTCTTAGGTTTGTTTAGATTAGTTGAAAATTTAGAACTCAACAGTTCAACGAACAGGAAAGTGTCAAAATAATTTAAAAAAAATATTCACAAATTCAACACAATATTCCTTTATTAATTTAAAAACTTTATAATAATCATCTATAACAAACAAAATCTTGGTTCAAATAATTACTCCCAGCTTCGACGAACTCATTTCTTTGAACTGACTCGTTTAATTTTCTTTGCAGCATCGGCACACTTGGTAGTGATTGTCGCTCTCACAAGTTGCATACTCACTCGATATTTATTGCAAATAAAATGCGTAATATCGGCAGTCTTGTTTGTATCAAGTTGACCTTTAATAGGTCTTTCACGTCCCCGGAATGCCGGTGATTGATTTCCAGTGAGTGAATGTGTTGCCAGATTCCATTCGCCAAAAATTGTATTACAAAGCTCTCTTGTAGCACCTGCGGCATCTTTCCACTGCAAGGCTGCAAAATCCTTGCGGCTTATTTGTGTTCCATTTGGCCCAAGGGTAACCATATCCGATAGTGGATCCTCTATGGGAAATTCTGTTGAGCACGAAGTTTTCGTTTTAGGACTTATTTCCAAATCGCTGTGGTCGTCCGAACATGATTTTCGTTTCTTTGATGAAGAATTTGAATCCAATGATGTTATAGAGTAATCCTCACAAAAAGACTCTTCTGATTCTTCACTCTCTGAAGAAGTTTCTGAAACGGTGTCTGACAAAGTGTGTTTGTTCTGTCTTAGGATTGAGAATTTATAATCATATTTTTTGAACTGTTCTTGGAGGTCTTTCAGTTTTGCTGTAACTTCGGCCATCAGATTTTCGTATTCCATTTGGCGTGACTCTAGTCGTTTTACTAACTTCAGCATCTCTTCTGGTAGCGATTGGTCGTCGTCTTGGTAGTTAATAAGCTGCTCCTCTTCTTCTTCTTCTTGTGCGTAGTCCGTTAGTTTGTATTCAAAATAATGCTTCAATTCATCCGGTGATTCCTCATTTTCATTGTTTGGTTCCATAACAATTGTCAGCGATAGCCCGTCCGTTTTGTATTCGAATTCCTCGAGTGTTTTTTTAACATCAAATCCGAAAATTTCGTCGATTATTCTCATCTCTTCCGATGCTTCCGTTTTAATAATATTTTCCAATTGATCCATGTTACTTCTTTTTTGTTGAAATGATGAGCTTGGTGGTTTAGATTGAACTGAGATAATTATTTTTCAAACTAGGGTATTTATTCAACCTGTGAATGAAAACAATGAGAATTCATAAGGATCTACCTGCAAAGTGCCTACCTGCGGAGTAATAAAATTTACAAAGGCTTATATTTATCACAAAAGAAAAAACCAATTAGCAAGATTTTCTACAAAAACCATCACAGGTAGTAGAACAAAAGGGATTATCTATTTTTGAAAGGGCTTTTATTGCTGGCTAATTGAATATTTCTGGTTCTTGGAAGAGATCATATAAAAATGTGCGCTGATATATTTTTTATTGATTTTTGGTTAACAATTATCAATATTTTTATTGGGGTGGTCATTATTCCTTCAGCATATAAGCCTGTTGGAAATAAAATGGATAACATTATCAAGCAGTCCAGCAATAAAACTGTAACAAACATTTTCCAGTTGGTACCTTCATTCATGGTTTACATTTCCTCCTTTTGAAGAATCAATAATGAACAATTTAGGTTTAACCTAATATGACCAAACCATCTTCTTTTTTCTAGACTGTTTCGAATCGAGAGGCTGAAGTTCAAACAGAAGATGAACAAACTTTCCTGCAGAGGCAACAGCAAATACTTCAACAAGGACAGGGTCAAATCCGAGGCGAGTCCCCACTGCGATCCCAAGGCGGTAATAAAAGTGTTACTCGGACTCCAGGCTCTACAAGTACAAGTTCGCCTATTAAGGTAATGTTTTTAAGATAAAGCGTAAATAGACAATTGTTTTAATTTAAAAAAAAATATTTTATAGATTGATCCTAAACTTAATCCTTCAACACCTGGCGGTGAGGGCGTCCTTGCAAATTTCTTTAATTCTCTATTGCACAAAAAATCAGGTTCGCCTGCAACTCCACCGGGTTCACTCAGTTCACCTCGCACAGCTAATGGCACAGATGGCTCAATAACACCTGAAAAGTTTTCAGTACGCACCGACGCAGCTGCCGAGCTCGATAGACTATCTAGGAGTGTGAAAAAAGATATCGACTTTACGCAAACTGATTGTTAAGAATCCAACCTCCAAGAATTAGCAATGATTATTATGGACGGTTGATTTATAGCAATATTCACAAATCCAACTTAAAGATGTAATCCCAATTGTTTCAATAAGAGGCAGTTCTCAGCGCCTGCGCAGATATATAGTTTCAGCTTACAAAATAATTAACTTATTAATTTTTATTATTATAATAAATTACAAAGAAAAAAAGATGTTATAATAATCAAATTATGGTAACTTTCTATTGTATATTAATGCCCATATGAAACGAGATTAAATTTCAATAAGATACAATATTGAAAGTTTTTATTAAAAATTAAATGAACCGCATAGATACAAAAAAAAACCTTTAAGTGATGGAAAGACAACAATTACCAGTTTGGTTATTTGTGTCCGATTCAGTACGTTTCAAGATTTTAACTTGCTGGCAACCCTAAAATAGTGCCATATACAAATTTGTGTGTAAATTTTGAATCGTTCTTAAAATAGAATACATCTCAGCAGATCTTCAGCTTGTCGGTCGCTTTCGCATTTTGTTTGAGCTTTCTTAAAATACGCGTTTACTTAAACTTCACGCTGCTTTCTTAAATCTTAATTTCGCCCTATAAATTGTTTCTGATGGAGCAAACCACAGCCATACAGTGAAGACCAGTGACCGAAGTTTGGTTCTCCCATCTTGCCTACAAGCTGACGTGGAAAAATAATTTTCATCTAAAAAACGAGTTTCTGGTATCTCACACAACGATGGAGTTATTCTGTGTATTTCTGAAGTCCTTTTATTGTATGAAAAGATTGGCCAGTGTGATAAAGTGATATCATTTTAAAGGGTTTTTTTTTGGGCGTGTGGTTTTAATCTGGTAATACTTTTTTCGAAGTTGGTCTTTTTGACAGCTGTCACTTGATTTATGCTCAGTTTGGTTTACCATATCATAATGAATAGACTTATAGCGAGTTTCATTCAAATTTGGAAGAATTGTTCTCAAAATAGAGAATTGCCCTTTTGAATGAAACTTGTTTTGGGTATCCATGTCAATTTGAATTTGACTTTTTGTCATTTGATTTTTGTCATTGGAAAAAGTAATTATTAGATTATTGATAATTAATTAGATTATTAAAGTACATATTAAATTCTTCGTTCATTATTTGTTTATTTTTGTTTTATTTATCACAGACTGGCACAATTTTACAACATCTACAAGAAATAACAAATTATTTCTCATCTGACGTATGACAGAAAAGTATTCAGCAGATCGCATCTCCCAACCCATCAGAGGTGCAATCTTTCGTGTTGAGAATTGATCTAGGATTGCTCTTTTTTTGCAATGAAACTTGCAAAACTTTAAAATTACAATTTTTGTTGACAAAAAGAACAAATCTTTTCTTGAATATTAATTTAAAATCGGAAAGTTGATATTTTTCCATACGAACGAAGCATCGCTGGAGAATCGCGGAATAAGCTCCATTGATTTTCAGGGGCTGAATACATCCGTTGTCGAGCTGAACTTTGAACGTTCCATTTTGTACTGGTGTGCGTGAAGTAACGTCAAAATAACGCCAAACAGCTGATCAAAAACCTTTGTCAAATTTTTTTGTATAGATTTTCTGTTTTGTACTTTGTGTCAAATGAACAAATTCATTCGTAAGATTTTGTTAATAAATTAAAGCGCACTATTTTTAACTAAATAAAATAATAATAATCTTTGCTTGCTGTTTGTTAAGTCATTTTGCAACATTCGTATTCAAGTAAGTATGAAAGTCTGAAAATTATTAAACATTGTACTTATAAAGGTGTGTTCCTTGTTGGACTGAGTAGTTTGTATGCAAGAACGAAGAAGTTGAAAGTGTTATTTCCCAAATTTATAAATAATTCTTTTAAAAATGTTTTTTCTTTTGAAAATATACATACCCAAACATCTAATATTTAAAATAAATATAAATATTTCTCATGATATATTTCAAAAGATATGATTTTGTATAGTTCTGAGTAGGTACCTAGATGCTAAATTCTATAAAACAGTCTCCACAGACAATGCAACTTATCCAAAAATAGATGAACGTTCTGCTTTCTCCGTACAGTTGTACCTACTTTTAGAGAAAATTATTCAAATTGTATTGATTAAATTAGGCATTTTGTTTGTATATAATGTAATGTTGTAATGTAGTAGGTACCACCGGAACAATAATTACATTTTTGCTGTCTGAGAGGAAAATAATTTTGTGGTGGATCATCTCAAGTGGCTTTTATATAGTTCAGGTGCCAAAACCATGGTAGTTATAATAATACGCAGTTAGTATTAAGCCATCTCAAGTTGTTTCTAATTATGTTTACTTAACTTGTAACGCAATTAAGTAATTTAATACCTACTTGAAATCTTCGTTTTTAAAAAAATAAATAATTAAATAAACTGATTTAAATTATTATAAGAGTTATTGATTAAAGCCAAAGATTATTAATGTCGTAAATTATGTCTTTGAATCACAGGTATCAACTAGGTGAGTAGGTAGAGATATGGATTTTTGTAGTAAATGCTGATTATTTCCTTTTAAAATAACATTTACATAATTGTTAAATATGTTCTTCCATCAAACTTGAATATCCCTGATAGTATTTATGTTACCAATCGGTGTTCTAGAGCTGTGGGCTAAAGAATAATTAGATATTATGCCAAAATCAAAGCTTAAAATGCTTCTCATTTCTTCAAGAGGATGCCTATCATAAGTTTAGTAGGTACATGGTTACAAACGCTTCAATCCATCTACAATTTAGTGCCAATTTATTGCTTTCCCAGCTTAAACCAAAATTACTGCTCTCGATTTAATATGAACCTTAACTTGATTTTTGTAACTCTTTTATCTCCGAAGTCCGAATTTGAAAACCCCCAAAAGGAAAAGGAAAAGGTATTTGCAAAGTCAACCAACTTGAATTTTATCATATCACACAAATTTTCTTGATCAACTCTATCTTAGAGCCTTTTCCATTGGTTTCATTCGGGGAAACACTCACTTTGAAAACCAATGAAGCAGGCTAAAGTACTTTAACTGAATTTTTATGGATCTTAGATTCACACTTACCAGTTTTGCCAATGTCACACTGGCGTGTGCAGCCCGTTTTGCTGACCAAAAGGGCTTTAAGTCTCAAAACATATTTCGAGAAAGTGTTCCATCCTCTCTTATAATTACTTTTACTACGCTAAATAAAATAAATAAATTGTTGGCACAACTGCTCCAAGCGGGCCGGGACCTGTGATTTACACTCTCAACCATTCCTACGCTAAATGCTGGACTGATTTCGAATTAACATGTTTACTTTGTTTGCTTTTCTTTTACAGGTGTAGTTAACATTTGGATACTAAATTTATTTGTTTTGAGGACTTTTTGTGCGAAACACCATACCTTTCCAGTTTGTTGCGTCTTCAAAAATGCCCGTTAAAGATGATATAGTACCACCGCCACCTGCAAATTCAAAACAAACAGGTGTTACGAAAACATTACTTTACAATGGTTCGAAATTTACGGGATTTCAAAAATCACAAGGAAACTCGTACGATGTCGAAGTTGTTTTGCAGGTAATTATTTATAATATTTGGAGAGTTCATAAGAGCCAGAGTGCTTGGTCGTTATATCGCTCTATGCCAATCGTTAACTGTTGAACAATTCGCTTTGAATTCTTGGTATTTGGAGATTGAAAACCGATCTAATATAATTCAAAAGAGTAGAAGGATGATATCACTCCAATGTAGTCAGTTTGTTTTCTTGATGACGATGGCAGCATCAATATCCCACTTACATAACGGCCGATTGTTTTTTTTTAGACTGATCTTATTATTAAATTTCTGTAATTTTTTTACAGCATGTAGACATGGAAAACTCATTTTTATGCGGATACCTTAAAATAAACGGGCTTACGTTTGAATTTCCAACACTTACGACGTTTTTTGACGGAGAAATAATTTCGAAAAAGTATCCTTTTCTAACAAGAAAATGGGAAGCTAACGCAGATGTTGACAGAGGTCATTGGGTAAGTAGAAACGCCTATCACAAAATAATTAATAACACGTTTAAATAAATTTTTAGGGCAAGTTCAATGCTTTTGCTGACTACAAAGATATTTTTTATTCGGATAATTTTGATTACCAGTCTCTAGAGAAGAGCGATTATGTCTTCATGCGATGGAAGGAGCATTTTTTGGTAGGTTTTACTTTTTGTTTATTTTATCAATCAAAGGCCGAATACAAGTAAAACTAAGGATTTGTCCATAGCGTTGAGAGTCCTTAATATTATAAAGTATTTTGTAGTCCAATAGTTTTCAAAAATCAATTGAAACAAGCGCTTTTGTATTTTCTGGTTTTGAAACTTTTCTAAATGAGCAGTTATTTTGTTCTATTTCGGACTCAACGAGTAATCTAGTTTAACAATATTTAGGATTTAACATAACAGTCCTCTGTATTTTAAATCTTGTGCTGGTTACATTTGTATTTAAAAACAAAAACAAAAAAACTCTTTCACAGGTACCAGATCACACAATTAAAGACATTAACGGTGCGTCCTTCGCCGGATTTTATTATATATGTTTTACAAAATCAAAGGGAAAAATGGAAGGCTATTATTACCATAAATCATCAGAACTGTATCAGTCCATCGAACTAAATCATGTGCCCGAAAGTTGTATTGAAATTTACGAGTTTAGATAAATTCAAATTTTCGATTAAGTTAATATAGCGTTGTAGCTTAAATTTATTGGTTAACATTTTAGTAATTTATAATGGGCGATGACGTTGGGAACATTTCAAAGCAAATCTATATATCTTTATTAACAATTTGCATTGTTACACGTAGCGAGCAAGAGGAGCTCCTCGCCAATGTTTACCTGTAAATAAACCAAACAAATTATAATAAAACAAATAAAAAAACATATTTTTCATCACAAAAGGGTTTGCATTTTTGTCTTGTTGAATTGTTACATTAATCGGTATACATTACAGCTTTTGTATAATGAAGACTTAAGGCAAGATCGCGCTAGGCAGAACTGCACATATTCTTTACTTAAATCGCATTACGCTGAAGCGGAACTGTACTTCAGCGCCCGTAAACGGACTAGTGCGGTCTTGCCTTTATGTACAGTGATACGTTTGGCGGCGTTTGACTTTGTTGCCCTCTAGTGCCTCAAAACTTCGTTTCTAATAGCTCGAAAAAGCGGCGGCGCCTATTAGCCACTGATTGCAACAACTGTAATTACGCCATTATTGATCAATTGACTTCCTTGGGCTCATTACTTTTAATAACAGATTACCAAACTGATCCGTACCCAAAAGTATCTTGTGGGCGCCTGCAATGTATATGAAACCTTTAGTATCTGGAGATGCCGTTTGATTGTGTCGCCCTCTAGTAGTAGTAGTCTCTTGAACCTTCCGTAATTTCTTGGGTATTCATTGTAAAAACATATAAAGGTATTTTCTAACTACGCTGAAATACGAAGTTTTGTTCCAAATATTGCTTATTATTAGTTTTGTTATGTAGCTGCGTGTCATGAAATACAAAACTATGAACATAATGAAAAAGGTATCGATGTTCAACTACCGCAAAAGGGGTTATAGCTGCGGGGTCAAAGCAAATCATAAAAATTTTGTTTATTAAAAAACAAGGAACTTTATAAAATATGAATTGTGGTACTTTCGGATTGGCGAAAGCACTTAAAACGAACGACAGCACTGAAATTATTTTCAAGTAGTAGATTTTGTAGAGTGCATTCAGTGAAATTAAAACAGCTGGTTGGAGGAGGAACACGTGCGTCAAAATCTGACACTTGATATTTGTTTTGTTTTTTTTCATTATTTGTTTTTTGGGATCTAAATTGTATCTTGAAAAGTAAAGAAAAACATTCAAAAAATTAAAATGCTATGTCCCGAGGTGTGGAAATTAACTCCTAGAAAACATAATTCATCTTATCAAATTGGAGAGTACGATGCAAAAGGAAAGAAATCCCTGGACACAACAATAAGGAGTAACTTTTTCAATCAAATGGTAAATTTGTTATGTTCCTTAAAAACAAATCATTGATAACTTGATTTTGTTTTCTTATATTCCCGATAATTAATGATAAATCCAGAAAATTATAAAAATCTTTTATCCTCGTCGAAATCTTTAAAAAGCTACAAAAATGACAACTGACTCTGAAATATAAAATAGACAAGAGAACGATACAGAACGAGAAATCCCAAAAATTATTCTATCTTTGTCGAAATCTAAAAATACACCTTTTATCTGAGTTCTCCAATCAAAATATATAAATATTCACTAGGTTTGTTTTTAAAACGGAGGTCTACACGTCCGAATGCAATTTCTTAATTTCAATATCAACTTTGCTGTTAAAAACGGGCACAGTATTCTAGAAAATTGAAACATTAGCAAAGGATTATAATTACATAGGTACCTACTCCAATTGATTTAATTGCTACAATAAACATTAAATATTTAACTAAAGTGTGCAACAGTTGAACCCGTTTTTAAGTAAGTTTCTGAGAATACCAAGATCTCTTGAGATTTCAAAAACATGAACTGGTGGAATCTGTCTCTGTTAAAGTATTATAAAGGCTTCTGTTTTTTGAACGTACCTAATTTCTCTTAATGCGTCTTTTCTTTGCTTATTTTTTCTCGTTTTCAGTTGAGTATTGTCTTTGTGAAGATCTATACCCCAGTTCTTCAACTGTATACTTAATAATATTATTTAATTTTCTTAAAAGGTGTCCATAATCTTACCAGGTTTGAACTCAATACCAGAGTGTCTACAAGAACTTTTCAACTCTGCTGACTATTACTTGATCAGAAACTTAAATCTCTGTGACCTTGTACGCAAAGACTTTGTTGAAGCCTTTATAAAAAGAGGTGAGCAATATTTGCAGAACTAAAACCTTTGTCTTGAAAACTTATTAAAAAAAAAAATATTTTCTGTTTAAAGGAAAATTGACCGGTTTATCATTGGAAGCTGGTTTATCCAATGAGTACGAGAATAAATTCTTTGTGACTCCGAATGGGATATTGAGTATCACAATTTGCAAAGATCTGTATCAAATACTTGGCTTAGAAGGACGTCCTGTTGGACAATCTAAGGAACGTTTCGGTAAGATTACTTATTTGAATGTATAACTTTTGCATTTTTATTGTTTTGTTTTCTTGATTGCACGAAAAACAAAACATTTGTTTTTATTTTATTTTGATCACAAACATATATTTGTTGTTTACTAATAGCTTACAGTTATACACAAATAGGTACGCCTTTTTCTCAGTTGAATCCACTGGCCTAGCTCAATTTTTAAGGAAATGTTTCTGATTTGGGATTTTTTAATTTATAACCGTAACTTTGTATTCTTTTTTTGCCAATTCGGACATTGAACTTAAGGTGTTTTTTCTTTTCTGCAGTTCTCAAAAAACAAAGTTCTATATTCAGTTGTTGATGTTTTGATTAATTTTTATTATTCACTTAGAACAACAACATTATATCTTTTCTCAGCCTTCATAAATTTGAGTGATGCAAATTGTGAAATTGTTAATTTTACATCCATTCTTAATTATTTTATATTTTTGTTTTAGTATTTTTGGAACTGTTACTTATTATTAGACATTGAATTGAAGTATACTTTTATTTTGATTTGTCCGTCCATTTGCTTGGTACTATTAGCTGGAATATAACTTATAAGGTATGTCAGCTCTTCGACTCGTTTATCTTGGGAAGAGTAGCCACTGGTAATAAAAATTGTTGCCTTTTTACATTAATTACTAGACCAATGAGTGAGAGCTTATTCACAAGAACTTATTCATGTCATTAACGGCTTCTTAGTTTCACCCATGGTTGCAGTGTTCTCAATCCACAGTCCAACTACATTGCTTCACTTTCAAAAAGTCTGATATTTGTCCAATACGAAACATCTTCAGTTGTTTTAAAGCTCTTTTGATAGCCATTGCATTTAGCATTCCTCTTTCAAGACGAACATTTTCTCAATTCAATTGACCGAAAAGAAATAAAGGGTTTTCCAATAAGAGGTGTTATTTTGAGTAGCCCGCTATTTCGATTGTTGCCAAACACTTTTGAAGCTGTAATTTTTTGACATTTGACAAGTAGACACTAAGCCATTAACAAAAATGGAACGATACACCCTTCAACGACTTTATATTAATTTAAATTCACTATAAAAATGGTGACAATTGGCAGAGACAGTTCATAAAACTTAAACATTTTTTGGTCGTCGTGAAGCACCTTGTCGCACCGCAATTCAGAAATTATTGGAAAAATTTGAGCTGTTGGGACAAGTTAGCGAAGAATAAAACCCGTGCACGTCGCTCAAGAGCAACTGAGAATATTTCTGCTGTAGCCCAAAGTGTTGAAGAAAACCCAGGTTTGTCCATTCCTCGTCGTTCTTTAATTGGGCATTCCACAAACGTCATTACACATAATAATTGCATAAAAACTTGGGTCTTAAGGCTTATAAAGTTCAGTTAACACAAAAACTCGATCCGGCCGATCATCAACAACGTCGTGTCTTTGCTGAATGGGTCCTTGAAATGCATGAAAATGATCGCATCGAAAATTCATCTTGACTGATGAGGCCCATTTCCAACTCGGTGGTTACGTCAACAAGCAAAATTGTCGCATCTGGGGGTAGGAAAACCCAAGATTTATTGTTGACAAGCCTCTACATCCTCAACGAGGAACTGTTTGGTGCGGTTTATACTCAGGCGGGGTAATTGGACCTTACTTTTTCGAAAATGTGGCTGGAGCAACAGCTACGGTGAATGGATTGGACTATCGAGAGATGATCAATAAAATAATAAAATTGATCTGGACAATGTTAACTTTCAACAAGACGGCGCTGCGTGCCACACAAGCAACGAAACCATTGATCTTTTACGGGAAAAGTTTCCGGACCGTGTTATTTCTTGAAGAGGTGATCACAATTGGCAACCGACCATGCGACTTCTTCCTTTGGGGCCACGTAAAAGATAAGGTCTACGCCAACATCCATTATTAATGGCATACTTTCTTCTTAACATTAAAATAAACATCCGATCATTTATCTCAAAAAATGCCATTTTTCTTTGAATATCAAAATAACACCTCTTATTGGAAAACCCTGTACAGTGTACATGTTTTTAAAATTGGCCAAACCCGTGTTTAGATTTTATTCTTAGTATTAGCGAAAGTGACTCCTTCAATTATTGATCCTAAATTTTTGTCTGCGCGAATATATCAATTTCTTTAGTCTTATAAGCTTGATTGTATTTTTGTAAACCACAAACTGGCTTTCTGAGGTCTCTGTAAAAACTTTAACATAGGGACAACTTATGGTTGGCTTTGTAATTTTTTTTTTTTTATAATGCACTCGCACTCAAAGGGATATTAATACCTTTATAATGAATTAACATGTGCGAGCGAGGAAAGAGAAAGGAATAGAAAGATAGGAAAGATAATCTGCAATCGCAAAATGCTTTTTAACACCGCAATTCTGATTAAAAGAATATTACCAAAATTCGAAGAAGGCTCTATATAACCGTAAAAAACGAGAAAAAAACGTTAATCCTTTTTATTCAAACAACGTTTTCTGAGGTCAGCCTTATGAACTTGAAAAACGAATGACTGACAAATATCAAAAATCCGTTGAAATAATTACTTCATTTGAAAACTATATTTTCTACGATATTAAAATATGCTTTTAGCTTTAAAATACATTTTATGAGTACTTCATGTTTTTGTGGTGAGATATTCCCTTCATTTAATGTCACGTTGATTTTAAAATCAAACAAACATTTTTATCAAAGCATTATTTCGTTATGGTTTTGGAACTTCACTCTGCAATGCAGACTAACTAGCAAAGACAAATTAGCTAGAGTTAATATAAATTGCTGAGCCACGACACATACATAATTAATTATCATGAAAACAAAACAAAACTACTAACGCTTTGAAAATAATAAAACCTTACCGGCTGCATGTTGTTTGATTATACAAAACACACTAAAACATCTGATATCTTTCAGATTCGTTTCGATACTCTGAACCTAAAGCATCAGATCAGAAATGCCGAAATACAAACAACCATCGTCATTGGAAGATTTGGCATTGAAAGCCTCCGTGACATGGCTAAGTAATTTTGGAAGAAAATTCATGAGAAGAATTCGAAAAATATCCAAGCACGACTCTCAGCACGCCACGGATATTTTGAAACAATGCCTCAAAACGGCACACGACATATTCGAGTACAACGTTCCACATTACCTTTTTGATCGCATTGGACAGGAAGTATTTAGAACAACGCCATCGCTTATTGGTGACGTCAAGAACTGTATGCGATCATCTTCGTCAATTAGTGAATATCTAAGCCAGGTGAATGTAGCTGTGGGACTTGCCGAAGTTATCATTTCACCATACCTTCGTCATCTGGATTTCATTGAAGTTCCAAAAATGATGAGGCACATGTTCTATACAAAGCTTTCCAGTATGCCAGGACTTCATTACTTGAATTTAAGTTCATTGTCCGGTGGATGGAAGACCTCTGAAATGGAACCTATTGTTTTAAACGGACTTTCTTGTATGAAGAACTTAAGAACTCTTGTTCTCAATTATGATTGTACCGACACAATACTGGAACTTTTGGAATCAGCCTGCCCCCGATTGCACACATTGGATATATGCTCTTCGAAATCAATCACAAACAATAGTGTGAAGTATCTTAGCAATTTGAAGAGTTTGCGAGTGCTACATCTATACAGAACTTCGCTCAATCTAGAAGGATACACCAGGCTGTTCATTAATATGCCATTTCTTCAGGACGTTGGAAGACTAGATGATATTGGAAGATGTTTGGAATATGTTGATATGACTTACAAAGGGTATGCATTCAGCGAGCGGCCCAAGTTACAGTTGAAGGTTTTTTCAAGTCGTTTCGTTGTAACTAAGCACTTGCAGATACTTGCTGAGATCTGTCCCGAAATAAAAATAGTCCTCCTGTTTCATAATCCCCTTCTCAACGATCTCATGGGATTAATTGCCATCAACAAACTGTCTGTGCTAAAACTTCTCTCTTGTGACTTTTTTGGTGATCAAGTGCGAGATGTGCTCCAGGTTAAAGGCTGTAACCTAACTCATTTACACTTTGAACATGTTGATCAGCTTGACATGAATGCTTTATTGTATATAAGTCAATACTGCCCCGATTTGAAGATCCTAACCTTCTACAATTGCGAATTGCTTGAAAGCACATCTTTGTATACGCGTAAACTAGAAATTCCACCTTTTATGAACTTGGAACAGTTGACTATTACGGCTTCTTGCTCCGATCAACACATGGAATTTCTCATGTCAAATTGTTTGAAAATAAAAACCATACACATTGGTACCATGGCACCAACTAGTGATGCTCTCATCGATGAAATACTTTCAAAGAACCCAATGCAGTATTTGGAGTCACTTAATGTTGTATTCTCAGTTGGATTATCAATACGGAGTGCATACAAGCTAGTTGAAGTGTGTCCTAATCTAAGAATGCTCGGCGAACTTGGTAGCTGGTCAATGATCAATGAATTTGAATTGGAATGCTTCAAGATGTTTATCTCAACAAAGAACTTGGATCTTGATATTCAGACTTTTGCCACATACAGTGGAGAACCGCATGACTCTGCTGTGTGACTTAAAATTGTTATATTTAATTTGTGTGTTGAAATAATAAAAATAAAAACGAAAAGGGAAATCGTATCTTCTCTTGTGTGTGTGTGCTGTAAAATCGTTTCCTCTTAACTGGGTTGACGGATTTGAATGAAACTTTCTTTCGTGCTCGTGGGGTTACTTTACTCGTACCTGAACGTTTCTTAGCTTTAAGGTGCAACTGGCATATTTGTTTTTTTCAAATCACGTTGTTTAAATGATCTCTCCAACTCTTAATTAAGGAAAAGTAGCAAAACCTACCTCATTATATTTAGAGAATGAATCCAGAACCTCAGATCTGGAACCCTAGCCATTACTCAACGGGACATTGCTCGGTATATAACCTGTTCAATTTTATTAAAATGGGAAGGGCCTTTTTGGAGAAAATTAATTGAAACATAGAAATACCAAAGTATTGGTTTGCGTAAGATTATTTTGAAGGAACTCACACAGGAAGATAGATTGCATGTGCTGTTTATGAAGGCTTTTCCTTTTTGTCGTACACATAGGCAAACATTAACATTATTAAAACAATAACAAATTATATAAATTTTGTTTTTTCAATTCTACACTCTTAGAAATAACAATCGACTTAAAAAACAACAATTTTCTTGAACAACCCAAATTATATAATCGTATCAAAGCTGCACTCTCAAGTCCTGGATTGGAAAGATTTGACTTTCAACTAACATGGGAGTCAATCGATTCAAGTATTTGTCCATCATCCATAGCTAAATTTTTCAGCGATTCTGGATATAAAGTTGAACAGCACAGTATACAGATACAATCTATAAATACAAACAATCTGCAAATACCAAATGAAATACATTCTTGCAGTCATTTTGATTCTGATATAGCACATAAAGTTGCTGAATATTTTGCCTTTATTATGCTTGAATGCGATATGAATGCTGGTGAGGAACTTAATTCATATCGACCAAGTTTTAATTTGGATTTAGATGACAATTCAACGGATTGCGTCATTTTGTATTGCAAAGGACTTATGAGTTCTGATTTTGTGGCGAATCTTTTGGAACAGTTACGGTAAGTGTGCTATCTTATTTAAGTAATTTTAAAACAATTTTTTTTTTTAGACTATCGGTGGATTCCAAGTCTGTTATCTTAGCTGTCAACGGAAATGAGTGTTCACCAGTGAGAGGAAACAAAGGAGATACATTTGTTGTGTTAAATGATAAAAAATACTTTTCCTTAACAACATCATAGCACATCATTCTTAAATAAAAAACTTTTCATTTAAAAGAGTAGAATTTTAAGTCAATTGGGATTAACCAAATGGTAAGGGCGTTGAATAAACGAATGAATTAGTTTTGTCGTAGAGCACTACGACGCTCTATGACGCCCCCATTAAGTGCTGGACGCGAGTGCTATAATCAAATGTTCTAGTATTTTGTGAGTTTCGCAGTCTGCATATTGCTGGTTGTTAGCTGTTTGGATGTTAAGCTGTCTTCTTTTGTTTTCATTCTTAACCTCTTCTTACCCAAACTTGTGCAGTTTTCGAATCATTGTTTGTTGTAGTTTCCCAGTTATAATTGTGTCTGGTTTGTCTGGTTTACCTTAGGGACTTCTTTTTAGTGATTCTAGTATTCTATATAGTGTTCACAGCGGTTTATGTTGGATAGCTTATCGATCTAAACGACTTCGGGTGGGTTCTATCTTTTCTCTTTATAATAAAGGTAACCTAAGCATTTCCCCATAGATTTGGACGATAAAACTTTCTAGAGCCAACAAATAACATCTGATTTGAAATAGAAGAGTTTCTTAGTTGTTGCCGGACAAAGTTCGACTTATTGGAATTTTTGATGGTTCTGGTAGTGTTTTTGGTTTGTTTGTTACCTAAGTTACGCCGTTGTGATTGACTCTCGTAGTCGCACAGATTGTTGGATTAGCAATAACATATCATTGAATGATTTAACAAGATTAAAGAATAGTTTTTACTAGAGATCTAGGATCAATTGCGAACAGCACAAATATAATAAAAAATAATTTTTATTCAAGCCATTTAAATTTGTAAGCTAAAAGTCTATATTATGTTAATATGTTTGTAATGTAACGGAAAATTAAAATTATAAATCAATGAGAGGATTATTTACGTTTGAACTTTCAGTTCCAGGTTCTTCTTGTACCATATTAGACTTTCTTATATTTTCCGAGTCGGAATACTTGCCTTTTGCAATCGATTGATTGTTAGAAGAAGATGCATTATTTAGTTGTTTTTTATATTTTTTAAGGTCATCAATGCTTTCTTCATTCGCTTCGATTGTTGCTGGGGTCTCAGTATTAGACATGGTTCCAGTTCCAGAAATAATTCCAGTTGATGTTGAAGCTGGCTCAGTGTCAAGATCTTAAAATATATTTTTTTAATTTATAGACAAACAATTCAATGTACAAAATAAATACATACTGGCGTCGAGGATTTCATGGTTTCTTTCCATTCTCTTTGCATAGCTATACATTCCGAAATAGAATGCAAGTGTTAGGCCTCCAAACAATGAGCTGGCAATAATGAATAACATTAAGCTATACTCCCGGTGACAGCAATTTAAGTCCTTGGACCAATGTGAGCGTGTTCGATTCATCTAAGGAAAATGCATTTTAATTTGTTTTTTAAATAATTGATTTGTTTGAATCTCATACTACGTCTTGATGGTCGAAGCAAATTTTTCCCTGTTTTGCTTTATCCATTTGCTTGTAGAAACCGTTCAAATTATCATAAGGACCACTGCATTTAACACATATATTTTCTGTTTTGTTATTAGTATTCTCAATACAAAAGTTAAAAGCGTCTTTTAAATCCTCAAATGTTTGGGTATCGTTTGATGGGAGACAGTCTGTAACATAAAATAAACATGAATAAAAAACAAATAAATTCAAAAATGGGAAATTTTAAAATCTTTGTCCACTTTTGTTCAGACAAGTTTTAGATTGGATGTGCCACTTCCTTGCAGGAGACATTACTCCGCGAAAAGAAACTTTGGTGGAAACAAAAATTTTGTCCGATACAACGCCAAATCTTGCATTACCGATATTGTCTCTTTTTTTTTGTACAAGAATTAATAGTTTACTATATCAAAACTCACCTTCGCAAAATGCTTTGTTCCAGAGATCTTCCAAGACTGTCTGCATGTTATACACAATTCTCAATCGGTTTTGGTTGATCATTTCTTTTGTGCAATTAATTTCTAGTCGCTTATACTCTTTGGTCATATTATAATTTTGAATCACACATTGAAGGCACGACTCTGCCGGTGAAGAATGTTCAACCATGCAACTAACGAATTTACTTTGTGTATCAGCCACTCGGCGTAAGCGTTGTTTGCAAGTTACATTATGCTTTGACTTTGTACTTGCAGATGACTCATGAATAAAGAATCCTATTATTAATATTAGTATGATATTTTTGTAAAACATTGTTAATTCGAGTATTTTGATTTTTGAAGCTTTGAAGTAACTTTTCCCAAAAAACCAAAATTGAATAATGCAGTTCACTTGTTTCGTTGTTTGTTTTGTTTTCAGGAATGTGACAGCTGCATGAAGAGCGTTCCCGGTGCAAGAAAAATGTACTGTTCATTCGTTTCAATTTGTGATTTGG
This sequence comes from Platycheirus albimanus, assembly GCA_916050605.2. Classification (NCBI taxonomy): domain Eukaryota; kingdom Metazoa; phylum Arthropoda; class Insecta; order Diptera; family Syrphidae; genus Platycheirus; species Platycheirus albimanus. Next base: position 28,734,527 of record OU696697.1, on the reverse strand, counting down.
TAATACAGGGTGGACCATCCATCCGATGTTGTTTGGCTCTCTTTTTTTTTAAATGAAAAACTTCGATTCTGTTTTTTGATTATATTTATTTGAACCTTTAGAATTGTATACTAGCTTTGTGTGTTGAGCTCTGAAGTCAACCTGGGGTCACAACAACTCGTTTTTTGAAATACCTCAACTCGCCCTCAAGAGAAAATTCTTTGTTTTTTAACGAATCAGCTGTTCAAGTGACTTTTGCTGTCAAGCCTGTCTTTTGTATTTTTCTTCTGTATTTGATTTTTATATCTTTTTTCAAAAAAAAGTGAATGCAAGTGAATTCACTTATTTTGATGAAAGTAAATTCAAATTGAACAAATAAAGCAAAACGGAAAATTTTGATTTTGTGCGTTGTGAAAAATATACCATCAGTAGCCCTAATGCGTTTTTTTAGAAGGGGAAAACCCAGGTTTTTTTAACAACTTTTGGAGTTGTCAAGAAAACCTGGGGCTGCAATAGATAAAGTTTAACAAACAAAGCTACTGTTTTCTTTTGCACTATAATTTGTTGCAGCTGCATGTAAGGCCACCTTAAAGGGTGTCCCATTAATGGTGGATTTACATTGTTCTGCAACATCTTGATCTGAAATTTTGAAGAAAAGTAAAGCGGGAGATCTATACGTATACTATAGAAGAGTAAACAGATAAACACATATTCGTACTCGTCAAGATGAACATTTTTGTCTTAATCTTTCATATCTCCTACTTCTTTTAATCTTGATCTATCAAGTTTTTCTGCATTTTTATCTTTTCTCTCTGCTCGAACTGCTGTTCATTTTGCTACGCTTAATAATGTTCGCCAATTTGTCGCGATAAATGAATACGAAGCTGAATGAGAACTCAATTTTCTGAACGTTCGAACGTTCCCATTGTGCTCAGAAGTGTCAAATGATTGACAGAGTAAAAAGTAAACAACAAAATTTTAAAAAGAAATAAATAAATAAAATGTGTGGAATATATTGCTCTATTTGTAATGAACATCAATCACAGGTCATAGATGAGGTATTTATTTAGTCATTAACATAAACAAATTAAAACATTAATGTTTCATTAAAGAAACTTGTTGAACTTTTGCGAAACCGAGGACCTGACAACAACAACGTGTTTTCCAAAAACAACATTGTATTCGGAGGTTTCGTTTTGTGGCAACAAGGTCAGCATGCAACTCCCCAGCCAAAGAGCTGCAAAAACTGGACATTATTACTTAATGGTGATATCTTTAACAAGGATCCCCATATTGAATCTTCAGACACTACTTGGCTCATAGACAAACTTACTACCTGCACCACTGACAATGATATTTCGAATCTTTTCAATTCCTTAAAAGGACCATATAGTATGATTTTGTACGACAGTGACACTGATAATATTTATTTTGCAAGAGATCCATTGGGAAGAAATTCACTCATCATTCAAAGTGATTCAAAATGCATAAGAATTCTAAGCAACTCATGTAATACTTTGAAGTAGGTATAGATCATTAGGATAATAATATTTATAAAAAAAATCCTTTCAGTTCTGGATAATTCAGACCAAAATAAAATTTGCATCGAGCTTCCTCCCATTGGACTGTTCAAAGTAAAAGCAAGGAACCCAAACTCCATTCTACTGTATCCGTGGACATCGTATATTGGGGATACCAATGAAAATGGTCTGCAGGCACTGGATGGTATTTTGCCAGTACAAACTGCAAATGAATTCATAAATCCTATTTGGCTTCTACCTTCTCAGATCAGCAATGTAAGTAGGAACCAAGTTTAAGTTTTGAATTTTTGTTTTGCTATTTTTTGTTTTAGAATTATTTTGATTTATATCAAATTTGCGGTTCCATGACAAGCACAGACACTATCTACGACTATCTGTTAGAAGTTAAAGCTGTCCATGACTCCATTTTTGAGTTTCTCCAGTTGTTGAGACAATCAGTGAAAGAACGTGCATTATTCACACCAAATTACTGCAACAAATGTATATCAAACTTGATTCCGCAATGCTATCATTCAAAAATAGCGATATTATTCTCAGGAGGTATTGACTGTACGATCTTAGCCATTATTGCCAATGAATTTGTAAACAGTGAAGATTCTATCGATTTAATAAACGTTGCTTTCGAGGCACCTAAATTAAAGGATAACATCGATTGGGATGTCCCCGATCGCTGTTCTGCAAAAGAATCCTTTGAAGAATTGAAACAACTATGTCCTTTAAGGTAGATTAGATTAATAAATTTTTGTTTTAATGTTTTCTATCCCAACAAAAAACTATTTTAGGAAATGGAATTTGGTCGAAGTGAATGTTACAAGAAAGGAATTAAATGATAAACTTCAATCGCACATCAAACACCTTATCTATCCCCTTAATACCGTTCTTGACGAATCGCTGGGATGTGCATTTTGGTTTGCATCACGAGGCGAGGGTTATTGTAATGGAACATCCTACAAATCGACTGCTAGGGTAAGAAATAAAACATGACTTATTAAAGTCTTAGTTTAAAAAAAAAAAAAATGTTTTTAGGTTGTTTTAATAGGTAGCGGAGCAGATGAACTATTCGGAGGTTACACCAGACACAGAAATGCATTTACCCGATGTACTGGTTCGCTTGAGGAAAAGCTTTTGTGTGTTTCCAAGGAATTGGATATGGACTGGCAGCGTCTTCCATCAAGAAATTTAGGCAGAGACGATAGAGTAATAGCTGACAATGGTAAGACTTCTCGTGCACCCTTCATTCAAGAGGATGTAACGCATTTTGTTCAAAGTTTAAAACCAGAACAGCGATGCTGTTTTTTACTCGAACAAGGTATAGGTGATAAATTGTTCCTTAGGCTAAGTGGTTACAAATTAAGTTTACGGACTTCGGTTAAGCTGAAAAAACGAGCAATACAATTCGGTTCAAGGATTGCAAATAAAAATCAAAATGCAAAAGATTTGTCTATAAACATTCAATAGATTTGAATTTTTAATATATATGTATGTGTCTGTATATGTGTACATATACTTTTTTTTTTGTTAAATAAATATATAAACTTTAAGATCTAAATTTTAACAACAAGCATTATTTGAAATTGAAAATTAATTAATACAATATAAAAAATGCGTTATGAAAGCAATGCCATACAAATTTTAGCTAGCATATGAGAAATTTTAAGTTAATAACATGTTTTTTTTACACAACTATCCTAGAAATTATTTAATATTAATATTAAAATGAGAATTCAATTATACTTCTACGTTATGTGGCTTGTAATTTCTTCGGATGCATTAAAAATTTCCGCAGAGAAAATATCAAAATCAAAGTCGGAAAGATGAGTTTGTGTGCCAAGTTCCATGTTTGCGCAAAGTTCTAGGTCCTCGCAGTAATCATCATCAATGTAAAAGTCTTCAGTTGACTTGGATACATGCTGCAATAAAATTTTTATTTATATTTTATAACAATATTTTAGATTTTAAAACTTTTAAGCAAACTTGAAAAGACAATAACATTATACAAGTCAATTTTGAACTGATTTCTAAAAAATTAGCAATCTGATAGTGAAACACTTAAACATGATAAAAAAGTGTGTTCCAAATATAAGCTTGGAATTCAAAGAATAAAAAGGAATTTGAATAGTGAATTGGTGAGCAGGAAGGAAAAAGAAGCTCTATTTGCAGAAGTTGTCACATTCATCTCTAATCGTATTTCCCGTTGTCTCATCTATGACCAAACTGAAACAGAACTGTTTACCGCGCCTTTGCACCAATTTGTTGAATTGGGCGAAGTATGTTGCAAATTATTACTTTAAAAAACCGAATTATCCTATTCCTTCCTTTGTGTAAAACAAAAAATTAAACCTTACCTGCAATCCAGTATTCCGTTTTAAAGGCGTTAGCAACAATTCCGAAAAAGTTTCATTTGCATCGTCTGCATTATTTGAAGGAACTTGAAATTAAAATAAAAGGCTCTTAATCAAAATCCAAAAAATAAAAAGGAATAGTTTTTTTTCTTACCAATATCATCAACAACAAATAGCTTATGGCCGCAATTTAAACATGTAAGCTTGCCAACTTTGATTTTGAAGTCTTTGTTTTTGTCGTGGAAAAAACCGTTTGTACTTAACACTGCTCCGCTGGTTTTATTTTCTGTCACATCCTCACCTTCATTTCCTGTTGATGCCTTTGCTTTGCGCAAACGTTTAAATATTTCCGATCCATAAATTGAATGCCTTGCCGTTAGTGCCTTAGTCATTGGATTTTGGCGAATGTAATAGCTTCCAAGATCAGATGCACGCCTATCTAGCTTTTTGAAATTCAATGTCAGCATTGGACTTTGTTTCGACTGTTCAAGTGGCTCGGAAACACGTTTCAAATCAACTGGTGGCTGCTTCAGTTGAACTTCATTGTCTTGTTTTTCGCTGGCCAAGATGTCATCATTTGTATTTTGCAGTATAACATTTAACTTGGAAACATTTTTTTCTAGGTTATCAGATTCACGTTTCGAAATTTTGAAATTCGAATTGAATTTCTTCTTTTCATCGGAGTGTGATGAACAAGCTGATTGAAGTGTTCTTCTTGGTTTTGGTGAGCTGGATTCACTAAGCATCGATTTCGAAAACGATTCGAACTTATTGACAGCATCTTTGACGGATATACGCCTTTGACCCTTAACACCTTGGTCACATTTTTGTTTCTCCCGACGCCACAACGAATTTTCAAAATCGGCTGACGAATGACTTCGGCAGAAAAATTCATTGATACTATTTTGATCCACAGTCTCTGTGTGGGGTTGTTGGTTCAGCATTTTTTCGGTCATCTGCGCCGGTTTCGAAGCAGTTATATTGTAATTAACGAGATTTTCTACCGGTGATTGCGTTTTAGCTGGAGAGAGCACCAAAGGCATTGGATTTTGTTTCGATACCAAGTTAAAAAACTTGATGTAATCGGATATTTGTGATTGGTTTCTTTGTGCCTGGCTAGGCGAATTATTATCGACAGGTGATTGCGAAACACTTTCAACATTTTCCTTTATTGGTATCTTAGTTTTTTTCGAATTTGGTCGAATTCGAATATTCACATTGTAGAGCTTATTGGATGACGTATCTTCAGATGAAAATGCATTGTAGGAATTATTTTCTACAATTTGTATCTGATTGATAGCCGCATCGTCATCGCTTGACTTTATTTCCAAATGAACTATTGGAGATATTGATTGGTTCGATAACCATGCTGTTTTTCGAAGTTTATTATTTCGAGCTATTGGTGTTTCAGGGATAGAAACTTCCCCAATATCGAATCCATATTGAGGGCTATTGGGAGACGAAGTCTGCGAAGGAATTAAAACTTCAGATGATTCCTTGGATTTATTGATTTGAGAATAAACAAACAATTGCCTTGCAGACAAGCGATCTTCTTTAAAAATATGTTTTCGTTTTTTAATCGTACTTGTGCGTTCACTGATTATTGGACCGAATCCTTTGTTGTACAACAGGCTTGAGATACCATCTGTGGGATGTTTGTTTAATATTATTTTCTCTTCTTCGTAAGATGTATCGATTTTGTCTTCGGATTCGATTGATACTTTGTTAAGAACTTCGTTAAGTTGGATAGTATCGGCAATTCTTTTTTCAGCCAGCATTTTCAAACCTAATTGAAGAACTTTCTCAAACGATTTCTGCCGTTTTCCTTCGAGTATTGGAAGCTGGGCATCCTGCAAGTAGATTAACTTTGCCATTTCATCGTAGTCGAAATCAGCATAGGGGATAGTACAAGTAAGCATTTCCCACAGCACCAAGCAGATACCATAGACATCGCTTTCAATCTTTGGAAATACGAATGGAATTCGATTTGAAAGTAGCTCAGGAGCTTGGTAATTATGTTTTGAAAACATTTTCCTGTATTCTATGTTGTAGGGCAGTAACTTCGGTGGCAGTTGACTTATGTTTGTAGGTAGTTCGTTTTCTTCAAATCAAAAACAAAAGTTATGTTAACTGTTGAATAAGTAGTAGAACACTTGGATATTTGTACTTACCATATTTGCCATTCTGAAAGAACTCCATAAGCTCATCTCTCAAATCTCCATTTGGTGTTGAAGTTAATTCAAACGATGTTAGTTTAACTGCCTTAGACAAATGACACATTACCACACTGTGTGTCGAAATATTTGAATGGACTAATCCGTGTTTGTGGAGATAAGTTACTGCATTGTTTATTTGAAAGGTGTAAAGCAAACAGATAGATATTGGAATACATCCTCCCTACACAATGTTCAGGTCACTTTATATCATAAAAAATAATTTAAGAAATTAGCATACCTCTTCATGTATAAAATGATGCAAAGAAAAATTTATTGGCTCTAAAATTAAAGAATCCAACGAGCATTTGTTGTCCACAGTTATGCCCATCAATAATGCTATGTCTGGGTGTCGTATTTTCCTGTTGATAGAGATAAAAGAATATATTAGAATTAAGAAATTATTTATTCTGGTCATTAACATTGAATAGAAAATTACCGTAATACTTCATAATTTAATTGAAGAGTGATATCAGCAAATGCTCCTTGTTTTGGTTTGAATTGGGTAACAGGGACGCAATGGAAAGTGCCCGAGTGAAATGTTCCATTTTGGGCTGCAAACACTTGCCTTGGAATCTTTTCTGAGACTTCATTTGTTTTGCAAACGATTATTTCTGCAAAATGCTAGAAACAAGAATAGTTGTTAGCAAAAACACTGCATGTGGTTAATACATCATATAATATTGAGCTTTGGTAATTTATTATTTTTATACGAATTTGCTTTTTTTAATGTTTATTAAATAAACCAAATCGTCTGATTAAACAATGAAAACGAGTAAGACAATTATATTTTGTTGTACTATAGGGTTTTCCAATAAGAGGTATTATTTTGATATTCAAAGAAAAATTGCATTTTTTGCGATAAATGAACGGATGTTTATTTCAATGTAAAGAAGAAAGTATGCCATTTATAATGAAAAACAATAGCAGCCAATTGGCCGCCGCGGCTACGCTTACACAACAATATCTTTTTCATAAAATTTTCCATCACCAAATCGCAAAGTGGTTTCTGTATGCCCTCACATCACAAGATATATTCGAGAGAAAAGAAGTTGTCCAGATCAATGCTCGGCCAAAACAAATTGTATTAATCATCTCTCGATAGCGCAATCCATTCACCGTAGCTGTTGATCCAGTCTCATTGTCGAAAAAGTAAGGTCCAATGACCCCGCCTGAGTATAAACCGCACCAAACAGTTCCTCGTTGAGGATGTAGAGGGAGACAATTTTGCTTGTTGACGTAGCCACCGAGGTGGAAATGGGCCTCATCAGTCAAGATGATTTTTCGATGAAATTCCAGATCATTTTCATGCATTTCAAGGACCCAATCAGCAAAGACACGACGTTGTTGATGATCGGCCGGATCGAGTTTTTGTGTTAACTGAACTTTATAAGCCTTAAGACCCAAGTCTTTATGCAAAATGACGTTTGTGGAATGCCCAAATTCAAAGAACGACGAGGGGTTTCTTCAACACTTTGGACTACAGCAGAAATATTCTCTGTTGCTCTTGAGCGACGTGCACGGGTTTTATTCTTCCCAAAAGCTCAAATTTGTCCACCAATTTCTGAATTGCGGTCCGACAAGGTGCTTCACGTCGACCAAAAAATGTTTTAGTTTTACGAACCGTCTCTGCCGTGCCAAGTTTTCACCTTTTTTATAGTGAATTTTAATAATTTTAATGCGTTATTGAAGCATTTTTATTAATGGCGTAGTTTCTACTTGTCAAATGGGAAAAAATTACAGCTTCAAAAGTTACAACTACCGAAATAGCAGGGGTGGAATCGGCTAAGGTGATTTCTGATAAGTGATAGTCACAATCAACAAATTTCGTCTGGCTAGATGATTGTCACATGCGACAACCACCTTAGCCAGATGAAATTTGTTGATTGTGACTATCACTTATCACAAATCACCTTAGCCGATTCCACCCCAGGTTATTCAAAATAACACTTCTTATTGGAAAACCCTTTACTTAAACTATCTTAAAAAAAAACACTCATACGCCATACATAATTTCTATTTTTGGGACATTCTGTTAAAAAGAATTGAAAAAAAATTAAAAGTTGTTTCATTTTCAACACTGATCACTTTTTGAAATTCATAAAAAAATTGTCAAACATAAATTCAAAAAAAAAAAAAACAACAACGATTGCACGAAAACTTAGCCAACGGAAGGAATACAAATTCCCAGAGCATAGATGTTGTTATAATGAGTGTTTTAATTCTACCTGGGTTTTTCCTGTTTAAGCCTTTTGTGAGTTAATGAAAATTATTGTTCGTTGAGCTCTCTTATGTATATAAGCCGCTCTTGTGTCACAAATCGTTTTTTAACAAACCCCCAACTCGCTTTTACTAGTCAAATTTGAAGGTAGATCCTTACTGTAAAACATTAGGGGTATTCACGATCTGGTGTAATTTGTCTTGCATCATTGTAAAAGTGGAGAAGTGCTACATTTTCTTGCAATACAACAACAAATATACTGGCTGTCATTTTGTTACACTTTTGCACTTTATCTATACCTCAACCCCATTGCAACAGGAAAATACAAGGGTGCAAAGTTTGTACTTTTGATTTTGACATTTGTGTCAACCTGATTTTGACATTTGTGTGAGTTTTGCTACAGATTGGAAGAAGTGAGTTCACGATCTACAAGAAATACAAACAGTTTCGCACTTTTACAATACTTGGTTGCACCAGATCGTGAATACCCCTATTATTTCTTCTTTAAACATGCCATAATCCAAATTGCCATGGAACAAAGATAAGCACCCTCTATTTATGCCAATTATTTAGATTGAAACATCCATACCATGGTATAAATATATTATTATTTGTTGTTTGCAGTTCCTTAAGTGGAATACCATATGCTTTTTTTGGTAAGACAACTTATCACGAAATTCAATGGTAATATAATATGTAATATATTTCAAACACTAAGCTCAGCAACACCTTGTATAAAAATGAACTAAAATAACAGTAAATACGATTGCGGTTGAATTAACAACTTTTTAAGATTTAAAGTGAACTACTCACCATCAATGTTTATTGTCAATGATCATTGACCACATCGATGGGAACAAAAATCGCTTCGGATGTTACACATATTTAATTAGTACATTCCCGACCAAAAGATGAGGTTCGTCAACTTTGAATCGAACATTTTCGTTCGTAAGATTCCCCGTGCTATTTTACAAAAAATGCCATCAAATAAATAAATTTAAGTTAAGTTATTACATATTTCCACTGTTCGATATCAAAGATGCTTAGCCAAAATTTTGAATAAAGTAATAAAGATTTAGTTCTTGGTTGCTAACCTAGAGTTGTGGGTTCGAGCCCCAGTCTGTGCAGCTTGATGCCACTCGTATGATTTTCGTGAGATATAAATATAACCTAAATCTCAATCGACTGTACCAACAAAAAATTATTTCCTTTCTATTCCTTCTAACTAATGCCATGCAATTTATGCACATTTAAAAAACCTTACGTCCTACAGGCGTAAAATTGAAATATTAATGTAAATACTTATGTTCTTCAACTTACCATATCGGTTGATGTTTTCTTAGCGATACTACTTTCTATATTATTACTAATATTTCGACTCCAGACTTCTAAAGACTCTAGCTCTTGAAGTATATTGCGTTCCTTTGAGTTATTCTGATCATCGGTTGCTTTGGTCCCTGCAAACCACCCAAACAAAAATAAATTCAAGAAGATACAAATTAAACTCTCACATGTAATGCTTACCGCTTGTTCCATCCAAATCCGTAATGAGCACGTTGCCTCCTCTCTGATGAAAATGATTATTGCTAAAAGACACTGAAATACGAGACAATCCCAGTCGATCGTTTTCATTGAGAAATTGAAAATTATCATCCACGTATTGTTGGTAGCCGGATGTGTTATTCAGAGCTAAAATTTTACACTCGCTTTCAAGTTGATTCCTTTCCACTTCGTCTTCAAGCTTTTCGTTCAAAGGCAGGGCATATTCCACCTCTTCGCCGTGTTTGTTGATCACTGTTTGATATGGTGGGTTTCTGGTCAGTCTGCGATCGCTTGAGATCGGCTCTCGAACTTTGTCTTCGTCTGCTTCAAACGGTTTAAAGCTAGCTCTCAATGCATCAAGGCTCTTAAGATTCCTTGGGCTTTCATAAACCCAATCGTCGTTGTCTGTAGACTTTTCTACTTCTCGATTAAGATGATCTCTTACTGGTGTTTGAACATTCGCAAAAGGATTTGAATTATCTTTGAAAAATTTAATCGGAGGACTCAGGAAGTTTTTATTGATATTCAAAATATCTGGACTTCGATCAAACTGATCAATTAGTTCAGCAATAACATTTTCATAGATCTGTGGTTCGTTTGATTGGTCCAAAGATGAGTTTGTTCTTTGTTTTGTTTTGGCAATAACAGTAGATGGAAATGTACGGTGCTTTTCATAAATATTACTGGCAGGAGTCGTATTAAAATCGTTTTGCAACTGCTCCAAGCAATTTACTTTAATTTCTTCATACAGATCGTGCTCTGTGGTTGAATCGTTTTTAGATTTCAACGCAACTGTTCCGCTTGTAAGGCATTTTTTTCCAAAAAATTGTTCACTTTGACCTCTACGTTCGGGAAGTTTTTTGCTCTGTTTGCGACTTAAACGAACAGATCCTCCGAATTGTTGCCTATGTCGCCATTCATTAAATTTAGACAAGGCTTTAACGTAGGATTCGTCTCGTGGTAGTTTATCGTTATTTCCCGAAAGTGGTGGTTCACTTTGGCGTCTTTTGCAGGAGTTTGATGAGTCGAGTTCCCTGTTAAAAGTAAGTTAGTTTAGGTATGATAGACTGATATTTAAAACAAAGATTCAGGTATTGTCAAATCCACAGACTATGAAGCAGGCTACTACGTAGAAACGCACGGTATCTTTTTTGTCTTCATAATATTAAAACGTAACCCTAGATCTGCCATACAGTTCTATAGAAAACAACAATAGGATTTTCTTACAGTTGTTACCAATAAAAGTATTACCTAAAAATTAAACTGGTGATAATGCTTTTTGTCGGTGCAATATTGAAGAAGTGTATTCGAACTTCACAACGGTTGATTTTAATCGAAAACACAAACCTTCTACACATTAAACAAAATTTTCTGTGGCAAGAACCGTTACAAAAATATTATGTATTATACACCATTAAAATACCACCCAGAAGTTCAAAGTTGTTGGAGCCATTTTCGAATAATAATAGCACTTTCCATTTTTTTATCAAACAGGCAAAAAAAGAAAAATTAGACCTGCTCAATTTTGACGCACCAGTTTTGCATGTGTCACATACTGGGCACCGGTGTTTGCAGTTCGATTAACGGTATGGAGGGATACAAAATAAATGTTCTGCGAAGGACATTTGGCTTTTGGCTTTATGTGTAAATTCTGACTTCAAATGAAGAATCATAATTCTTATCACAAAATCGTCAAAAGAGTTACATTACATTATTGGCCTTCTTTGCCTTCAAATGGAAAAGCTTTTGTACAAGTTATGAAATAAATAGGTGTACCTTTATTTTCAAGCCTCGATTCGCGTACGAACTTCTATAACTTGCAATAACTAATCCCATAGTAGCATAGTTACTAAAATTGTAAAAATCAACTGTATCATATCTAATCACAACTTAAATAAAATGCACAACTGGGTCGTACGTACTTGCTCTTGGATGCAAAAACAAATTTTTCGAGCAATAAGAAACAACTCATTTTTGAAAATTTTGGTAAAAACTAAAAAGTGTAACTGGAAATATTGCAATGCCATCTGATAGAAAGCTGTTAGGAACTATACCAAACAAAGTTTTATTTGAATTCGATACAACCGTCGACAAAGTATGGCCATTTTAAAAAAGGCCGTTAAAAGCAGATCTCCGGTATTTGCATTTTTAGACAAAAATAAAAAAACGCAGTTGTCTTAAAAACACTAAAAGAATATTACACACAAAATTTAATCAAAATCGTTAGAGCCATTTTCGAGCAAATTAGAAAAAACCAACAAAAGTTGGCTAAAACTGAATGGCTCGTTGTATATGGAAATGCTTCAGTGAAAAAATTGCAATGACATCCTATAGAAAAATATTAAGAACCATGCCAAACGAAGTTTGAATCAATTCAATCAAGCCGTTTAAACCTGATATTCGTTGCGACCATTTAAGCCAACAAAAATATCTTAGGTAAGTTAAATTTTGAGTTTATTCCAAAATGAAAAGAACCGTTACTTGAAAGGTACCAATGTGAGCCGGGCTTAAACGAAATAAAAAAAAAACAAACAACTGTTTTTCTTTAAACTGCTGGAGTTTGAAGAAAATCAGTCAAACCATTTAGGCTGTAGCTTGACGTGATAAGGCTCACAGACGCACATCCGCACAGACAGACCGACAGACGGAATGGTGAAAACCACTTGGGCTTCTCTATCATCGTAATGTCATTTTTGATTAAACCGATTTTTTTTCTGCACAAAACCAAAACTTGCCCTATATAGAGCAAGTAAAAATGTATTTACTGTTGTTGTTAATTTTTGCTATTAACATTGGAATGGGCATCAGTATTTAATGTTGTGGCCTCAGGAGTCAGGACGCACTTTCTGTACGCTTCAAGAAATGCTACTCAAAAAAATGTGCTTTTGGAATAAAGTGGTGTTTACAAAAAACCTACCTTTGTTTCATAATAAAATCAGGCAAACCCACAAACCGAACAAAACAACAGTCGTGAGTGTTGACTGATTTTATGATACTCATAGTAATTTTTCGATTCAAAATGACCTCGGGAAACCCATAGTGGCAGCGTTCTATGTGTATAGTAGAAAAAGCTTCAAGCTTTTGCTAATGTTCTCGAAAATGGATCTACCGATATTATGAGAACACTATATTCTTAGTTTTGCGATGGAAATTTACAAAAAGGACTTAATATTTGTTTGATTTTTACACTTATACTAGCTGACCCGGCGAACTTCGTTCCGCCAAAATTCAATAATATATTGAAAATAATAATTCTTTCATATGCATTTAGTAAAAACCTGTTGTTTTAAAAATAGATGGGACTCATTGCTGCGGTCTCAACACACGCTGTAGCATCTTATGTGCCCTTTTTAAACCAAAGTGTTTTCTTACTGTGTATTAGCTGCTACTGAGAGTTTTTAATGAGATCAAATGCTTTCTAGAAAACCAGTCTGATTTTCGTTCTTAATTGAAAATATTTTGTATTATTTCAATTCAGATTTAAATAAGAATCAATTACTTTTATAAATACAAAATAAATTTAATGAAAAAACAACAACATTGGGTTCCGAGAAAGCCAGATTGTAAATCTGACTGCTGTATATTGCTCTGGCTCTGTGGATGGCATGGCTGCTGAGGGGGAATAATTTTAAGGGGATATTTTACGAAACAAATGTCTTGTTGTTTTTTAAGCTTAAGAGTAGGTATATAGAGTAACAATTATTATAGCCACATTTATAGCAAATTTCTATAGGTCAAAAGACTTGATTTATAATTACCTCATAGAAATTGGGACAACACTTTGAAATTCTTGAAAAGGATAATATTGGACTTTAGGAACTTTCAGAATAAAAAAAACTTACAATATTTGCACAATTATTTTTGACATTTAAGGTTTAAGTTAACCCACACAATAGTGTAAACCAATATATAGAGAAACAATTATTTTGTATATAAGAGCTGACACGTTTTTCTAGTGTACAGTTTAATAACACTTGAGATTATTCAATATTAAATTGATGTTAATGCATGGAATCTCAAAAACATATTCAAAAAAGCAAACACTCACTCTTCCCAAGAAACCGAAAGCAATGTCGAAAACATTAAATAAATATAGGTACCACTTTAAAATTCACGAGCGAAATATTAATAGCAGGTGTATTACAATCTTGACTAATAGGTTAGGTTCTATTGAAGAATCTGCTTACAATGACAATCTGTTGACCATGAAAAAAGCCGTTAAATTAAACCGCTTAGTATATAGGAAAGTGTATGTCACTAAAGAAGAGGTCTATATTAAGTTTGACTCCACCAGACTGATCGTAATAAACTAAATAGGCTGGTACACCACCGATCGACGAGAACCATCAGTACAGCCACATGATAACTTGTAACCAATTCAAAAAAAAAAATCCATAGTAGGTATATACCTGTTAACGATTTTTTCCACAAACTATACAATAATTACGTGAGCAAGAACCGCAACTATCAAAAATAAATCAACTATGTAACAAAGAAGGTGTACTAGCCCAGTTATGAGAGTTTGTCTTATGCTAGAATGGGTTTAGACGAGGAGATACGCATGAAAAACCACCGCCACCATGCCAAATTGACCATAGTAGCAAGTTGGTACAACACATCCACTGACCTGATTGTACACGATTCAAAAAAAAAGTATATTGCTATTCGGAATAAATTTAAAAAAATGGTTATTTTACCTTTTAATCCATTTAATAAGGCCCATTTTCAAGAGCACTATAGTCAGTTTTTTTTTTTAAATACTAAATGAACACTTAATTTAAAATCACAAATATTGTTTTAATTCTTAATAATTATTTTTGAGTACACAATATTATATTATACACTTTGTCAGGTATTACTTCACTTAACTTGCAGACTTTGATTTAACGTCTACTTGAACTTATCCGAGCATGCAAAGGAAATGGAAGGGAGTGGATTTGTAGGAAATAGAAACCGTTGGCATAAATTGGAGGGCGCCCTGAATATCATTCATATATATTATGTGTAATTATTTAAGTCCATATTGTCCTCGTAGTTTGTTGCAGTCTATTTTGTTACTTGATCTCTAACTAAGATTATGATGACAGTATTTTAGAGACAATTTCTATAGCTCAATAAATGGACTGGTGGCGATACAATTTAAAAAAGTTTAAATGACATACATTTTTTTGCTCACCAAATAATTAATAGAGTCTGTGAATGGATATTTTACGATTATTATTAGTATGGTTAATCTCTCCCGTGCATTTTAAATGGGGACTAATGGTGAATTCAACGACATTTTCAGATTCGCTCTCAGAGTAGATCTAGATTTTACGATTTTTCTATTTGCATGGAAAACAACATGAGATTGATTTTGTGTTTGTTGTTGTGTGTGTGTCATTAACAGCTGGAATGATAGTCCACTTCTTCGTCTGATTGATATGCAACATCTTTGACGGAATGCCTATCGCTTAACTTTAACAAATTTCCAGTTTTGAAAAACTGATCCTCTTTTAAAAAAAATTGTAAAATACAATTATTTTGCAAATAAAAGTGCTTCCTTCACAAAACCACAATGAGAAAAACAAATGATCAACTGTTGTGTTCAGGAATATCAAAATACATAAATATTACATTCACAAACAAAAAAGATTTTGCATTGATTAATATTGATCCAAAATCGATGAATTCGATAAACCAGAGAATATTTTGCGATTCGCAGAAGACTCGTCTTGTGGTTTATCGAAGTATAGGTCACTTTATTAACAACATGTTGGCTGAATACACTCACTTTGCAAAATCTCACCAACCATCGCTTCATCATTCATCAGAAAAATAAATTCATTTTCCCTTGCTGTCGCTGAACTCATCCATCTGTCAACCAAACAAAAAACAATAAACAGCCAGCCAATAATAAAAGCGAAACCAAATTATTTTATTAACTGTTATCCGTAGTTGAAAAGATTCTCACCGATTTATATTCAGAATGAGTGTGGTAAGACATCTTTGGTTTATAAATATATATGAAAACGTTTTCAATCCATAATTTGCATTAAGATAAATACAACTGATTGGGATGATACACTTTTGGTCAAAGCCTACGAAAGCTCTCTCAAATTGGCTCAAGAAGAATTAGCACGTCGTATAGCACGAGCTACGAATGGAAAGAAAACTCAATCTAAAAACCAAAATGACGCCGCCACTTCTACTGCCGCTGCAGCCGCCGGCGCCGCCGGCGCCGCCGAACCCACAGCTCCTACATCAAACTCCAAACAATCCGAGGAGGAGGTTACAAGCTTTAATATCGGTGACTACGCTAGAGCGACATACGACGATGGCGTCGACTATGAGGGAAAGATAATTGCCATGGATGAAGAACAAGGCACTTGTCAAATTCGCTATATTGGTTATGAGAATGAGCAAGAAGTTCGGATCTGTGATTTGGTTCCTTCTTGGGGAAAGAAAAACCGTCGAATGCAATTCAATCGAGCCAAACTCGAACCGGATTCAGCTGAAGCAGCACCAAGTGGGTACGACAGTAAGAAAAACAAGCAACAATTCCCCATTGGATCTAATGGCTTCCCGATTGGGGCTATTCCACCACCACCGCCGATGCCCCCAATGTTAGGCCAAGGCCAATGCGAAAATTCTGAACACCTCTCTGCCATGTTGATGTCCTGGTATATGAGTGGATATTACACAGGAATATATCAAGGCATGCAAATGGCTAAAACAAATGCCAAACAGAAGAAGTAGTCTCATACACGTAATTTTCATCTTTATATTATTGTTTTATTATTTCATTGTATAACCGCAAAAATAAATAAAATACAAAAAAAAAAAGAATCAAGTCCCGTTTATAGTACTCCATGCTACGTGACGTTGGACCAATTTTTCGTCCATCTGTTTTATGCTCTTGAAAGCTTGTCTTAGGTCATCTGCGGTGACTTGCTTTGCTTGAGTGCTTTGTGGAGTTATGTTGCGTATTTGGTTCATGGCGGCTTCCTTGCAAGCAAGTCGTATTTGGTCACCTAAAACAATTAAAGTTTATTAAAAGATTGATTCACAAGGATTAAAATTGGAAAAGTATTTGAGGAAAACAAGTTTTTCTTTAAAGGGGCTTTTATATACAAAAAAATGTTCGCTCCAAACCATTTGTTTTGAAAAACTAATTCGGCCTGGCGAGTTACTTAGTGCGTCATGTCTCCTTATGCTGAAATGACGCTTGTCGGCTGTATTGAGTATGGAATTTATAACTTACCTGTAAAGCCTTCACTAAGCTTAGTTAGTTCCTTCAACACATCAGTCGGGTACACTTTTGAATTTTGAAGAAAATATTGAATCATGGAGTACCGCTCTTCGTCTGAAGGTAGAGTTATCAAAATCTTCTTTTCAAACCTCCGAAGAAACGCTGGATCAATGTCCCTTAAAGTAAATTACTTTAATTTCAATCAACACCAAAAGCACCTATGTATGTTACCATGGTATATTTGTACTTGCCAATACAAATATAGAAGAAGTATTGTCCTCCAACCCATCGAGAAGTTGTAAAAATTCGTTTTTAAAACGCTTCGAAGCTTCATGCTCTGAACTACGATCACGCCCCGAAGTTAAAGCATCAACTTCATCTAGAAATATGACTGAAGGTGCTCGCGCTTTCGCATAGTGAAACAATACCTGCAAAAGGAGAATTTTAGTATACCAATTGGAACAAAATAAGAATCTTCCAAACCTTGATGATTTTCTCCGATTCACCTCGCCATTTCGAAGTGATACAACTCGAAGTTACATTGAAAAATGTTATCTGACCGTGTGTTTCCGAACAAAGGACTCTTGCTAACAATGTTTTTCCTCCACCTAGACGACATAGCAACATAATAACCAATCAAGAGAGCATTAAATTAAATAATGTAAATATCTTTCCTGGTGGTCCATGCAACAATAGTGATTTCCACGGCTTTAGATTCTCAGAAAATAATCCAGGGTATTTAAGTGGCATTATAACTGCCTCTTTAATGGTTTCTACAGCTCTACTGTTCCCAAATATATCTTTCCATCGAAAACCGAAATCCTTGTTAACGATTGTCCTATAAAAAACTATGCCTTAACATTTTTTGTACATTTCCACATCTACCTACATCTTAATGTATTGTTCCAAATCCTTCCAACCGTTCAAAGTCAAATCATTATCAAGACTCTCCATTTCAAATTTAACCCCAAAATCCATCGGATTAACGGTAATTTCAGGGTTAGTTTTAGGTATTTGTTTGATTTGGAAACTCTCGTTAAAAGTTTCACTTGTTTGTAATGAAGGTTCTTCTTTTTTCCCTTTGCTGCTGGTTGGAGGACATTTCTTCACCGCAGTATTGTTAAGCTGCACCTTTAGGTTGGTAGTGATTTTTTTAAGAATTTTTGGATTCTTTCCAAATTTGACTTGATAAAAGCTTGCGTATTCCAAATATATTGAATCCAAATCAACATTATCACAAACTTCATAGTCATTTTGCAGTCGAGCTTCGTTCTTTAAAGACTCGGAAGTTTCATAAAATCTATTATCTTTGAGATATTTTTCGATTAGATACAATATATTGCGGTGTCTTTTTCCAGCAGAACGGATATCCTCCTTGAAAAAAAAAAATTAACCCATATTTGTTCTATATTTCGGGGCGGTTGCTAATACAAATGTATCGACAATTTACCTCTTTGGACATTATTTATTAATTTATTATTTTATAAAAAATATAGGATTAAACAATTATAAAGTTGATGTGTGCTGCTTTTGATTTCTGTTTATTGATTTATCAGACAACAAACAACAAACTACTCCGGTAGTCTTACACTGGTCTCCAGGCAACATGAATTGTTGCGGTAGGTGGTTGTTTCGTTGTCTAGAAACTGATTCTGATTTCCTTAGGTTTGGACTCACGTTTAAGACTAAATACCGAAATCGGAGGATGGCCTTTCACCCCCAGTTTGATACAAGCTCACATACAGAACGTGTTAGAGAACAAATTTATACGTACCAGTCTTGTGAGTAAACATAGAAATGCTTGGCGAATGCTATGCGGCTGCAAATACTGCAACACACTAACTTCTTACTGAGCAAAGTGCAGCAATTCTTAATATTGTTACTGATTCATTATTGGTGACGTTTGGATTTCCATTATTACACTATATTCTTCGAATCGATTGTGTGGCTTACTACAGCCGTGTCGTATGATTGCCCAAAGTATGGATACTTATTGAAGACAAAATTCCGTTCTTTACTGTTCTTAATGTTACAACATTTATTCTCGTTCTTCCGTTTGGTATTTTCATGTAAGGTTGATAGCACACTTAAACCAAGAGTTCGACAGGCACCCTCAGTCCTTTGAATGATCGAAAGGCAGGATACAAGAAAAACCTACACCCCCACAAGCACACTGCAAATCAAAAGTTAATAAGGCCTCTTACAAATCTAACCATGAAAGAAAAAATGGATGGAAAGATAATAAAATTTCATTATATTCCACATAAGCCCGAGTGTACCGTTATTGTAGCCGCCCAATATATTTACAAACCTTTGCTTCTTCTAACGTTTTGTCTTCTTTTATTTGATCATCCACCACCAGACTTCTATGTCGTTGACCGCTTCTTCCTCCTTTAAGGAGACTTTCTTCAACCCGAGGACTTATACCGACCACCGCTGCCTACAGGAATAGTGTTCTAGACTAGAGAGTGAGCCCAAAGCAATGTACTTTATTAAGTAACGAAGTAATGGCGGGTGTAACGTTTTTAAAAATATTATAAAAATATATAGCGTAACGGATACAATTATTGGCACCCCATTATATTGAACCAGCTATTGGCACCCCATCATTCATTAACGATTTTTTCCAAAAATTATTAATCTAGCAAACCAATTCAAGTTTTTTCGTGAACTGTAACTTATTCCTCACAATTGTGCATCTTTGTTTTAACGAGACGATTCTTCAGTCGCTGTATGGAAGTGAAGTTGTGAGAACGTTCCAAGAAAGTGAAAAATTTGCAAAATTTTGCGTGTTCCCGCTAAGGACCTAAAATTTGGTAAGCCTTATTTAGTTATTAATATATATTTATTTTATTAAAAAGTATTGTTTTTTGATATCAGAATTTAATAAAGTATTCGTTTTTAATTACTTTTTTGTAAAATTTAATGGTAAATTTATAATAATAAGGGTGCCAATAGTTGGTTCCAATAAAGGTCGGGGTCCAATTATCGGCACCCAGGTGCCAATAATTGGTTCTATGAAACTAGAACTATTGGCACTGCCAATAAATATACTTTTAAGACTGCCAATAATTATATCATATAAACGTTACTTTTTTCAGGTTTGAAAAAATGCCAAAAACAAATAAAAATTACAAAGAAAAGGATGTTCAAGCAGCTCAATTGGCCATAACTACCTAGCTATAGTGAATTAATAAAAATCTAAAAAAAATCCAATTTTCTTTAATTTCAAGTGTGTCAATAATTGTACATATTGGGGTGCCGATGATTGTGGTCGGGTGCCAATAATTGTAGTATTTGGTAAGCTTTTTTTAACTTACGGTTTTTACCACCTTTTTAAAGACAAAATACAAAGTAAAAGGAAATTTTATAAACAAAATTTTCCAAATTTCAATTTGGTATATTTGACATATTTTTAACTCTATAAACGCGAAATTTACACGCATTTGGTTTCCAAAATTCCTTAGGGGTGCCAATAATTGTATCCGTTACGCTAGGATCTGTTTAATTAACTAATCTTGAAATGTAAATTTACATAATTTTGATTAAAAATTTGTTATAGGTTTTATTTAGAAAAATAAACAGCGTATTAATTTAAAATACAAAACAATGATAATATTTTTCACTTATTGTTAATTACATAATAATAAATTACTTTTTCAAGGCACATTTTTAATTGGTTAAAAATATAAAATCAGTAATAACGGCATTAAGACAAACAATTACAAAAAAAAAAAAGAGATTATATTTTAGGCTTGTTATCATGACCATCGAAAACTCTCTTTTAGGCAACGTTCCTAAATTTCGTAAATAAATTGTAAAGCACTCGAAGTGTTGACTTTAAATCCATGTTAACAACATCTGTAAAAAAAAAACAATTGATTGGAATCATAGAGTTCAAATACAAAGGAGCATACCTTCAGGTCTAGCTTTTGGCTTTGGCAAACCGACATCCTGCATCAAGTCAAAAGAAAACCCAACATTATGTACCATCTGTTCAACATCGCGTGGTGTCAAATGAAATTCATAAAGCGGAACAAAAAATCCACCCAAGAGTCCCATCAACAGACACAAATAGACACCGTCACGAAAATCGGTGTTTAAATCATTAACTTCGAAATTCAATTTGGACAAATGCTTGTTAACGAATGTAATCAATGATTTCTTGACTACAGCCAGTTTTTCAGGGGCAGAATCGAAGAGGGTGTCAAAGGCATCCTTTTCGCAACGCATACCCACATCATCGTATTCTGAGGTGATTTGTTCTTGAAATTTCCTTTTTAGGAGAACAAAACTTAGTATTTTATGACAAAAAAAAAAAAACGAAGTTATACTAACTGTGCGTTAAGAACACCAGCATTCTTCTGGGCAATGACTACAGTGACGAAGACATTTTCTGGCAAACGAATGGGAGCACGAAAATGACGAACTAGTGCAACAAGCAAGTGCAGAATTGCTACTAGATTCTTAGAGTGGACACTCTCAACAGACCATTTTGGAACTTTGTGATGGAAACCCAAAGTCTAAAAGGAAAAATTGTGTGTGTGTGTTAAAATGTTAAAGATAACATTTCAAATTATGGGCATTAAATTGTTGACTTACATGATTAACTGCTCTGAGAACAATGCTGAGCTTCTGACGTTGGCCCTCCTCTGATTGGGTAACTTCTAGGACATCTAGTTTCCTTCCAGTCAATTTTTCCCAAAGTTTATGAAGGACCTTTAATAAATTAGTAAGAAATAAGTTTAAAACAGAGATCTCGACTCTAACCGCAGATCGTAAAATGATGGAGACTTGCGCAGAAGAATTTGCAAGAAGAAATAAGAATATCAGGAAGCATACACTCAAAAGTTACAATAAAGTTCAACTGAATTTGGTGTGGTTGAGATCAAACTGGTAAAATCAGCAAGTTATTTTACTTGAGTAACCTGGGACACTTTTGGTATCAATTGAAGACCAGCTACGCAGGTGGAAGGATCATTTTTGTGGCCTGCTTAATGAAGATTCCATTAAACAGAGTGCTGAAGTGGCCCAACTAAACGAGATGCGTAGATTCTGTACGGGTATTGACATCTAAATTCCTTCAGTTGCGAAAATATAAACGTCGATAAATCTCCTCAAAACCAACAAAGCAGCCGGACTTGATGGAATACCAGCTGAATTCCTGAAAGCTGATCTCGTCATAGCAGGAAGTATTTTGCATCCCCTGATACAAACTGATTGGGAAAACAAAATCTATCACAGGGAGTGGAGGATGGAGTGATTGTTAATTTGCCAAAGAAAGGTGATCATAAGGACTGCAACAATTGGCGTGGTATTAACGTTTTGCACGTTTTTCCAAAGTTAATGGCAACTTTCATCCTCGAACGAATACTGTAATAGAGTAGCGGTCGTTCGTGATTCGACCATATCAAAACTCTGATTTTGAGAAGGCCTTTGACCGAGTTAACCGTGAATGTATATGGAGATCACTTCTTGGTAGAGGAATTTCCCCAAAAATTGTTGTCATTGTAAGGGAATCTTACAACAGTGCAAAGTGTTTCGTGTTGTATAATGGGCAGCTATCCGATTCTTTTGAAGTGCGTCAGAGTGTGAGACAAGGGGATGTTCTATCGCTAATTATTTTTCTGCTGGCGATAGATGGTTTTGACAGCCGGCATTCGTACAACGGAGAGGCAGGGCATTCAATGGAGAACGTTTGAAAGGCTTAGCCATTTAGAATAAATTGCAAAAATATCGCTCCCAGGGCCCCCTCACAACGAAAGTACTGTATCAGCAAATTGTGGTACGGATCTGGACGGAAAAAGCAGAATAAATAAAGCTCGCGTTGCCTTTGTTTCTCTGTCTCAAATTTGAAAATCCAGTCAAATATCCATACGCAATAAGTTGAGATTCTTCGAATCCAACGTTAAATTCGTGCTATTATATGCTTGCGAAACCTGGAAAGTCTCGGCTATCATCTCGGCAAAGTCGCAGGCTTTTGTGAATCGCCGTCTACGACACATCCTAAAAATTCGCTGGCCACATACTATTTCTAACCAGGAATTGTGGCACAGAACAAGTCAGGAGCGGTTGGACGTCGACATAAGAAAGCGTAAATGACAATGGATTGGCCACACACTTAGGAAACCAAACAATGATATTGCAAAGCAGTATTTTGAATGGAATCTTCAGGGTTCACGGCGGGTTGGAAGACCAAGAACAACATGGAAGTCAATAGTTATAGCACAAGCTAATTCCCAGAGAAAGACGTGGCCACAGTTAAAATATCTAGCTGCAGACCGTGAAGGATGGAGACGTTTTGTTGGTTTTACAGGACCTGATGATGATGAACCTGGTTTTATCATGACCTCTTACAAGAACAAAGAAGAACAAATAATGTATCGCAAACATTTTATGTTTTGAGGGAAATCTAAATCTAAAACTGTAAATAATATTTAAAAGTCTATCGATCTTAAGTAAAAAAGCAATTAGATGCGGTGAGATAGGTCAACAGAAGTAATTTCATAACATACCTGTCCATCGTACATGTCCTCGTCAAGTTTCTGGACAATAATTCGTTGCTCAGCCAGTTCATCGTTTATCCAATCGATCAAGATTTGTTGTAGTTTAATAAGTTCGGGATTTCTTGCAGATTGTGGGTCAATAACAGCTCTTTGTTCAAGATCACCTAAAATTTTATATAGTGTCTTGTAATTAAAGATTTTTAAATTCAAAAGTATTTTAAAAAATTACGTATAATGTAATCCTCCGGGGGGATGTCGCATTGATTGGGGTTACCGGGAGAGTCGATAGCATATTTTCCTTCTTCCTGGACTTCTTGAACTGGTAAAACAGAAAATTAGTTTTTTTTTTCTATTATTTAGTCATTATAAGGAGTCAAATAGTGAGCGGACTTTATACAATAAAATTTTTAGTTAAGTTCTATTATTCCTTCTGAGGGGATACAATCTAAGATCTAGTCTACTGTCAATCGTAAAAACGGTCTTAAACAAAAGTTCAACAAAATAGGGTGGTTGTTGGCTTAAGGATTGATGCCAAAAAGTAAAAAAAAAATAATGCACACCAACCGGAACCAACAGCAACAGGTTAGGGTGAAACAGGGGACAATAGAGGAGCTGTCATCTGGCATTTGAATAGACTGGACGTTAGCAATAGAATAAATAACGCTCGTAGTGCAGTGTGCAGTGGTATCAAGTAGAGAAAGTGGCGCTGTATACACTTACACTGAGGAAGCCCGATGACAACATAGCAAAGCAGTCACTTGAATGGGATCAAGGTGAAAGGCAGATCGGAAGCCAAAGAAAACATGGAGGTCAACTGTTTTGAAGCAAGCAGAGCCTTAAAACTTGCAGACCTGGACAAAGCTGAGGTATGGATGGTAGGATATGTTTGCCGCCTTATTCTCCAGCCCGAGATGAATTTATAAGAGAAGCTTAAGGAAACCAAGAAGATGCCTTTTTGGATCCCGCACGATGTTTTTTTAGTTACTTGCTCTCTGGCCCAATGGTTCACGTTCTTGTAGCGGCGGGTTTAATTTGCGTTTAATTTTTTTATTTTAGAGCCGTGAAACGCAAATGGGTTTATTTTTAATAAATCAGATTGCCTAGATGTAAAAACGCTTATATTTTCCAATATAATAGCAGATGCAAAACAAGGACTCCGATATAACATTCAGGGCATAACAGACAAGGCTCACAATTGCAAAAGGATTTTAATCTTTATTACAAAATGCTACTTTGTTTAGTTAAGTGACTGGGTGAGCGGGTGCTGCACACAAAGCATCAATCGCTGTGACAAGCAAATATGTTCTGACCTTTGAAGTACATAGTTCCATATGGTCGTGTCTTCGCAGCAGTCTGGACTGAGGTTTGTCCCTTGAAAAAGGAACCAATATGTATCTAAACAAGAAAAATAGAGCTTCCCACCGGATATGACTCACTTCGTACCTTGAAAAGTCAAAGTAGCACACTTAAATGCAAACAATTACAACCCACATCATTTCTAGAGCACAGAAAGTTTGGCTCTAGTTTATATTGAGACTTTTGTATTCGTTCTTGTAGAAAGAATCTTCAATATCTAAAACGCATCTCCACTCCAAGTCAAAATGAAATGTTGACGCCCTAAATGGCAAAAAATTCCTTATATACGAGTATTTAGTTAATTTTCAATTATGTAAATTGTATCATTTTGTTTGGACAAGTTTTACCTTCCTTGATGCGCTTCTTCCTGCCAAGTGTTCCAATTTTATCCCAGAAGCTTTCTTCCTTCTCTCCACTTTTGATCGAATTAGGAGCTCGAGGTGATTTTGGCCGTGTACTTGTTGACATCTTTCTTGTTTTTCAAATTAAAGTTTTGTGGAATTTTGATATTTTCTTTTGTTTATATTTTGCGCTGATGTCATGAACTGAAATTTTCGAGGAAACTGAGCACTCCACTGAGCACATTTCGAACGATTCATGTCGGTTCTTTCTTCTTTTACATATTAAAAGTATGACAGAAAAGGTCAGCTATACCTACCTTAATAAACGACGGTTTGACTTAAGGCAGTGCTACCGCTTTATTAGTTATTTTCGTTCTAATACTACGTTTTCATAGAGACAAAAAAAGTAAATTCGTAGCAAACTTCCAAATTTGACTTCATTTACCATACAAATTCAAATTTCGAAATTTTTTGATTTGGACGAAATTAAGGTTGCAAATTATGTTGCCAGAGTAAACAAGAGGGAGGAATGAAAAGGAAGAAAGAAAGAAAAAGATGGACGTTATAGCCTGGTGTTAAACGAAATTAGAAAACTCAAATGAAAACACTTTTTCTTCTATTGTGGGTACTTGGCACCGCTGCTGTCTTCAGATTGTATTGTATAAAAGGAAGTGTTAAGGCACTTGATGGCGACAAAGTCAAACACCATCTCCAGACGCCTATAGATAGTATAAATGCAATGTACGCACTACAGAATCTTGACACTTTTGTCAACCCAATGTTCTTTCACTGTGTTGGGAAATGGAAATTAAAGGTGGTATTCACCGAACTTTATCATCGTAACTTTATGAGCCTCTTAACTTATGTTCGAAAAGTGTTATTCACTGACCACGAATATTAACTTTTGTTCGAAATTTCGAAAAATGGCCTTTTCCTTCTTCGTGAACGCACCCTATCAAACTTCCTTCGAAATCAATAGCCAATCGTATCGTATTTTGAAGATAGTGTCTATTCGCACGCAGCAGTCTTACCAGTGGCGACTCATCCGTATTCATAATTTTTTGATTCATTGTTGAAACGTAACACGGACTAAGTACGAAACTACGAAATAAAATAAGACAGTTATTGTTTTAAAAATAAACGTACCATTTGATCTATTTAATGGGAAAACCTGTATATGAATTTAATCACTGTGGTTTGTCCACTGTTTCAAGACTAGCCCTTTGAAAAATACAAAGATTACAATAACGACAGTATTATGTATCTTTTTTAAGCTAGGGATCCATAGGTATTTTAGAACAAAGCCTAACTTTTTGAATTTTTATCAATTTTAAGTACCATTATTGTTCTTGCTTCTATAGGAAGTAATTTCTTTGTCGCTCGCTGCCCTCCTTCCTTTGGATTGTGTCATTTAGGTGCTGATGGTCTTCAAAAGTTTAAGATACAACAAAGTCAAAACTTGAAATTCTAAAAACAATTCCTTTTAAAGACAAAAACCGAATTGATGTATATTAAAAAATATATTATATATACATGATCATATTTTACATTTGCTTTATAATAGTAACCTTGATGCTTTGGTGGTAGAAATAGAAAAAGAAATGGAAATGAGTGTGTTCTCATAAAAACTCTCCATGCGGGTTAAAAATATTAATTATGTAATTTTTTGTCAAGAACAGAAACCGTATATTCAAAATTGGGTCTCTATTACTTTGGCAATGGACAAAGGATTACAACTACCACCCTGCGCCTGTTTACGCACAACGCACAGCAATGTTATTGATTAGAAGTTTATGTCGAATGTACGATGGATGAAAATAATACAAAATAAATATTAATTCATTAAATACGAGTTTTGTGTTGATTGGTAAAATAAATACTAAGGTTAGGTTGTTTTGTTGTTGTGTTTGTTGGTTCAATCAATGAATCGCGGTGAGTGAACTAATTTTTAAAAAAAATCACGAAATGCTGCAGCTGTTCCTTGTACTATGACTCTGGGTTGGTGTCTTACATCGATTCTTACTCTTTGAATGGGTAAGCGTATTGAAACACTGATTCGTTGTAAGTGCATATGACTTGAGAGTCGATTTGACGGATGGTGGCAGAGGTAGTGCCTCGATTGCATAAACACTAGTTCTCCGGACAATGGTTCGACAGCAAAGTTCCTGAAGTGAAAGAACTAAAAATAAAACAAAAAAAGTAGTTAAAAAAGATGATAAATTTAATAAAATTTCAATAGAAGAAAAAATACCTTTATTAGTTCGCCATATTCGTTCCATTCCGTTTCTATGTAAGGCCATTCGAGCCAATTCACAAAACGATTCTCTTATGTTAAAATCACAAAGTGGGGATATTTCAAAACATGACATATTATTCCGGGAGGCATACAACTCAGCATGCTTGGCAGCAACTTGCCGTTTAAATGCTAAATGCAACCGATTCCCGACTAGTACTTTTGGTATCCCAGGAGCGTGCTAAAATGATTCTTGTTTAATATAAAAGCAAACTATTTTGTTTAAGATTTGTTTAATTTACTTCTTCGACTTCTTTTAACCATCTGTCGATTCCATCGAAGCTCCATTTATTTGTTATATCATAAACTAATATAATTCCCTGTGCCCCACGCGAGTAAGACCTGATTATTGTGCAAAAGCGTCCTTGACCAGATGTATCCCAGAGCTGCAGTTTGACTCGTTTACCCTCAAGTAAAATTGTTGTGGTTTTGTATGCTAGAAAAATATTGGAAATAATTTGTTTTAAGAAAATAATATAACGAATAATAGGGCTTACCGCTTCCGCTGCAAAATGGACTCTCCGAAGATGCATCCTCTAGTCCGGATAAGATCTCATGTTTGCCCACATCGCTATCTCCAACAAGTAGAACTTTTAACAAATAATCATAGTCCTTGGCCATTTCAATGTGATTGTTTTATCTGAAATAAAATTATTTGTTTCTTTTAATTGTTGTTGATTGGCTTTTAAATAGAAAACTTAAAAATTAAAGAAATAAAATGATCATATCTCCCATAAAATACGGAATTCAAAAGAACAAGCATCACTGATTGCGAAGAACTGGTTGAGAATGTTAGCCCTATCTGGTCAACATTCTGCAACTTTGTTCTCCACGAAGCCGAACACTATGTCAAGGTGTTAACAACAAGACAACTAACATTTGAAAAAATTGAGCAAGTCGACGCTACAGAAAACCATATCAAGCCAGTAACTGTGAATCCAAATATGATAGAAATGCAGCTCCTGCATCGAACACAAGCTATTGGAGATTGGAGAAGCAAGTCAGATTGGAAGATAAGAAACAATATGGATTTTAATAGTTACAGACGGAAGGAAATTCACGTTAGCTGAAATCAAAAACTACGTCTTGAGGCAGCGGTGGAGGCCCTATGATTCCGTTTTTAATTTGTATAATTCTGCCTTTCTAAAGGGTTCTCCAATAAGAGGTATTATTTCGAATAGCCGGATATTTGGGTAGTTGTCACTTTTGAAGCTGTAATTTGTTGATATTTGACAAGTAGAAACTACGCCATTAATAAAAATAAAATGATACACGCTGCAACAACGCATTGGAATTATTAAAATTCACTATAAAAATGGTGAAAATTTGGCAGTCGGTTCGTAAAACTAAAACATTTGTTGGTCGTCGTGAAGCACCTTGTCGGACCGCAATTCAGAAATTGGTGGGAAAATTTGAGCTGTTGGGACAAGTTAGCGAAGAATAAAATCCTGCACGTCGCTCAAGAATAACTGAGAATATCGTGGCTGTAGCCCAAAGTGTTGAAGAAAACCCAGGATTGTCCATTCCTCGTTGTTCTTTGGAATTGGCCATTCCACAAACGTCATTACACCGTATTTTGCATAAAGACTTGGGTCTTAACAAGCAAAATGGGACTCGGAAGACCCAATATTTATTCTGGAAAAGCCTCTTCATCCTCAACGAGTAACTGTTTGGTGCGGTTTATGGTCCAGCTACGGTGAATGAATTGCTCTATCGAGAGATGATTAATAATTTTTTATGGCCGGAATTGCGTCGATTCAAGACCTCAAAGATGGAATTCGTGACGCTATTGAGGGCATACAGCAGCTACTTTGCGATTTGGTGATGGAAAATTTCATGAAAAGGATATTCTAGTGCAAGCGTAGACGTGGCTGCCATTCGGCTGATATTGTTTTCCATTATTAATGGCATACTTTAGTCTTAACATTGAAATAAACATCCGTTCATTTATCTCAAAAAATTTAATTTTTCTTTGAATATCAAAATAACACCTTTTATTGGAAAACACCGTATGATGTTTCAAGGCCAAGTGCTTTTATTTTTAATTAGTCAATCTTGCGATTCTGTATTTTAGTGTAGTGCCCCGTGGCAGAGTGGTAAGTGTTTCGGAATGCTAAGCCAAAGGTTTGGGGTTTAATGTCTGATTAAGACTGTTTTTTTTTCTGGGGTACTGCATCTTGCGAGGAAGTGACAAATCCACCAAGAGTAAAACTTGTCGATAAAAGTGAATCCATCTACTCAAAGGGCCCTTTTCTTCTTGCATTCTTGTTGAGAGTGTAAGTCACTGGGCCTTAGCTCCCCGGAGTGACATTACATTCAAGGAGACTTAAAGACATTGTATAGCGTCTGCTCAGACAAAAATATTTGTGTCAAATATTTTTTGGCCATAAGTCCTGAATGGAATGAATTAACTTGGGGATAAGACAAGTGCGACCTTGAAGATCTATTGTGCCCCTTATAGCTCTGGATGAGGATACTCATCCTACAGCACTTCCTCTAACTTGGTTTCTTTTTAGAAAGGTAAGTATTAAGAAAGGTATTTTTGAAGAAGGTAACCTGCCCTACTCTATCTGGTAACCACCCATGTGTTTTAGTCTTGTGTGCATTAGAACACCACATCTGCCTAATATGTGGTCCGGTGATTCCTCTTCTTCATCGCAGAATCTGCATACTGCGCTGCTTGATAGCCCTAGGATGTTAAGGTGTCTTTTTAGTTTGCAGTGCCCTGTGAGGGAGCCCGTTATGATTCTTAGACTGTTTCTATTTAAGTTAATGCAGGCTGTAAATCGTTCTTGGTTTTAGTTTCCCAGTAACATTTTTGCCTGTCTCAGCTTGGGGAGTTCTTTCCAATGCCAATGGTTGAATCTCTTAGTCTCCTAGTTTGTTTTGATTCTGTTTTTGATCACTTTCTCTGCAAAACCTCAGTAGGGTTCTGTTCCAATAAAGGGTGTTGTTGTCCCTATTTTCGCCAGACGATCAGTCTTTTAAATGGAAACAAAAAAATTGACTTATTCGTTCTGACCCAGGGTTTGCATTCAGATTTTCAAGACTTCAGCTTTTTATCGGTGTTCTTTACTTAAGTTTACCTAATTTACTTAATTAGTCATTTGGATTGGGTGACAAAGAACTCTCTCTCTCTACACTCAGCCTGTTCACTAGAATAAAGCACACTGCGTTACAAATCATTTATTCAAGTTTCAAAAAAGGTATCATTTGCATGGAAGAGAAATAAAATAAAAGGATAGACATGTTAACGCACTTAATTGCTCCTAATAACTGCCATAATCCTTTTAGCGAGGTGCGTAGCGTTGACATACATTCCTGGTTATTCTATTCACTAACAGCAACAATAAGAAAAATGACATCACTTATTTCATCTACCAACATTCTACAGGCATTTGCAGCACGCAGTATGTACACAGGTGCACTGAACATTGCAAAAGATTAACACGCTAAAAAGTGGGGCTACATACAAAGCTGTCCATTCATTGTTCTCGTTCTCGTTCTCGATCTCGACCCGACCGACCGACGACGGACGCGACTGAGAATAAACACTACCTATTGTTGCTGTTGAATCTTGTTACCTATATATTTAATATAATATATTATGAAATGCATGGAAATTTTACTAACAACCAACACTAGCAAATAATGCTAAAAAGGTAAAACCAAAATTTTAAAAACAATTAAAATGCAAATTTTATCTTACCTTCCTTCCAGCTAATAATTTAACACTAGGTTTTCTTATTTCTTAACTTAATTTGATGTATTTTTTTTTCTGGGGGGGAAAGTTTGCACTTAATATGAGCCCCTATTTTTGAATATTATTTGATTCACCACTGTAAAAAGTTTTGAAATTAACAAAATTCCCATATTTTTTTAATGTTGTTTTAGGGCGTAATATTTTTACTACGACGACGGTGATTGAGAAACCATTGAAATTGGTTCAGTAGATCTTTATTTGTAGTGTTGGGATTTGTAATCAAATATTTTAGAGATTTGTATGTTTATTTATGTTCAGTATATAAAAATATATTAAATTAAACAATTAAATTCGTGTATTTTTTGCAATCCAAAATAAAATTCTCACTTTTAGCTTTTCTTTTATGTCAAGTGAATGTTGAGTGAAGTAAGGTGCATTTTGAATTTGTTGAGTAGTATAATTTTGAATGCGTTCAGAAATACATTTTATTTATTTTAACACTTTTACTTTTGCCGAAACAGTTTTATGTATCAAAATTGCTGAAGAAAAAAGTATATGCAGATAGACAAATACACATATTTTGGTGTGCAGACTATAATCAAATGTTCTTGTTTTGTACTGTTTCATACTGCAGTTGAGTGCAGTTCAAATGTTTGTGATTTGAAGTGCACGTCAACGGAACTGCACTGCGATGAACTGCACGTATCCTTTATATGAAATTGTATGAGTTATATCGAACTACATCGGAACTGCACTTCAAAGGCTGTGCAGTTTTGCTGGAGTGCAGTTTTAACTAGTATTAACTTACCTTTAACCTTACATGGTGTAGCAACTGGACAGAAAACATTCTCAGTTTCAATTTCTCAGACTGTTAAGAACTGTGTATGTTTTACTCTTGCAATGCACTCACACAGACAAACTCCCAGCCAACTGGAACACAAATAGGTATCTGACAATTGCTTGCCAGTAGCTGGCATGTGTGGCGTCAGGGTTAAAGGTGGCTTTACATGGAGCTGCAAGCCATGATCTGCAAAAAAAAGAGGATGAAAAATATATAAATCATACTTGTGTGATAGAGAGAAGGCCAAAATGCAGACGTCTACATGGATATAGGAAAATTATGGATGCAGCTTGAAAATTATAGTGAACACAAACTTGTTCATCTTCATCGTTTGCACTATATTGTTGTTATTTCGTTTTCGTATATATTGCTAGCGCAGCAAACGAGAAGTCTCCTTTGCTTTATGAGTTATGGTACTGAATATGAGGTAATCACTGTTGCAATCAGTGAGTATTAAGACAACTGCTATCTTCAGATTATACTGTAAAAAGCTATCAGAATACAAGTTTCGAGGCCCTAGATATCAACACAGCCAAACGCCATCTTCAGAGTGACGATTTGTGAGAATACCTGAGAATACTATAGAAATATATAAAACAATGTAAGTAATTATATATATATATATTATATACATTTATTTCAAATTGCTAACCGAGCTGACGGCAATGCCATAGCTTTAAATTCATTCAATTGTTAACAAATGTATCAAAACAACGAATCAATAAATGAATACTTACTTAAGCCTAGTACTCAGATCGCGCTAAAATTTATCTTCCATACAAATTTCCACCCAAGATAAATTTTAGCTTGGGTTTTTAGCTGAGTAGTACTCACTTCAAGATAAATTCCAGTTGTCAGGCTAACGGCTAAGAAAAAAGTCTCCACAAAATTTAGCTTGCGAAAGAATGTAAAACACATTATTTCACAAGATAAATTCTGACAGTTTTCAGAAGGTCTTGCGAAGGTCGCACGAACTTGCTCTTGAACTTGTTCGATAATTGCTAAGTGGCTGCATAATGTAGGTATATTAAATAAAATGCACTACTGGGTCGCATAAACTTGCTCCAATGTGTGACAGTGGTCTTGGGGCTTGAGATTTTGATAAAAACTAATTTTTCTTAAATAAATACTTGAACTAATTTGAGCTGAAAAATAAGTACGCCATTTTATTTCTTGGAAAAATTTGAATTTATGAGAATAAATTTATAAAAATCTGTGGAGTGATTTTTGAGAAAAAAAGTTTTTTTTGAAAAACTTTTTGAAAACAATTTTCAAAAAAAATTCAAAAACTCTATTTCATCGGTATTCAGCGGTATTCAGCAAATACATTTATTTATAATTTTTAGAAAAAAAATTAATAAGCAGTTTCCAAAATATTAATTTTAAAATGTTTTTATTTAAATGCTTTTAAAAATGCAAAAAGCAATATTTTTCAAAAATATTGGTATGTATTACAAATTGAGCTACCTACAGCTATATATGTGTGCAATTTCGAAAGAATCGGTTGAGTCGTTTTTGAGATAGTCGAAAGCAAAAAAACGGTCCTATAGAAAGTACCGTTTTTGGACTGTTTTTAATTTTTTTCAGCCATGTGTTCTAGAAAAAGAAGCTTTAGCGTAGCGGTTATTAAGCAGGTACCGCTAGTTTTTAGCTAAAAAAAATTCAATTTCCCCTCTGTACAATACCTTAAAAACTCTATATAAGTAAATAAGTTTAAAGCAATTCGGCCCAACCGTTTGGGCTGTAGGTGTCTATAAATACATAAAGACAGACAGACAGACGGACAGAATTTTTTGACCATCTTTTTTCGTCTTCGCTATCATCGTAATGTTACCATGTTTGATTGTTATCTCAAAAAAAAATTTTTTTTTATGAATCCATAACTTGCCTTATAGTATCTTTAATCTCTCCAACTTCAAAATTTAGCGCGCCTTTTTAGCAAAGGTGTGTAGAGATAAATATTGTAGAGATAAAATTTAGTTTAGCGCGATCTGAGTACTAGGCTTTACTTATAAAACAATGCCTTCTCATACCTCCCTTGCTGTTTTCAATTTAAAAGTTCTACTGGACACAGTCATTTGCCACCCAAAAACACATTCAGTGAATTGTCCCAATATTGTCCCAGCTGGAACAAAACGGAAACACGAACACGAAGCACGATATAATAATTTTTTGCTGCTGCAAAAACGGGACGGCAATCAAAAAATGGCTGCTGCTTGTCAATTTTGCAGCTCTTTTGTCTGACGATTTTTCATTCGCGATTCATTTTTCTGTTATTGAAAAAAAGAGTTCTTTTTTGAAGTACTTATTTTAATTATTTTATTTTAATTCAACAAAAAAACAATAACTTTCCCTAATTACAGTGCGGCTCGGCACAAAGCGCAGTATTCCGGATTTTAATTTCGGATACTGAAAATCCTCCATTATAATTGCGTATCGTCTCTCTGTTGTGTGCCCATCATCAAAAACACATTTTTTTTTCATATTTTTTGCTTTCACAAAAATAACTCAATAAATAAAAATAGTAAGTGCTTTTAAGTTAATTAATTAGAAAGAATTGCCTAACAAAATATATTTCAAATAATTTAAAAGATTTTTAATTTTTCTTTTAATTTAAAAGAATTGAAAAAGAAAAAAAAAATTGTTCGCACGGTAAAAAAAAAAACACTCAAGAAAAAATTAAGTCTAAGTCGAACAACAAAAATATACTTGTCTCTTTCTATTCAATCAAATTCATTTAGACGCATTCGTTCTCTCTATTGTAATTTTTTTATTGTAGAAAAAAAAATATCTTCGAAAAAAGTGGCACACGGAAAACAAAAAGAAAACGGGAGTACTTC
Organism: Platycheirus albimanus; assembly: GCA_916050605.2. NCBI lineage: Eukaryota > Metazoa > Arthropoda > Insecta > Diptera > Syrphidae > Platycheirus > Platycheirus albimanus. The sequence goes on along the minus strand of OU696697.1, from coordinate 28,699,578 downwards.
AACACATTTTTTTTTTGTTAATTTTCCAATTTAAAAATTTATTCTTCAAAATTCTTTGCTGTAAAGAAAACTTTAATTAAATAAAAAAAAATAAAAGAAAACAAAAAACATCAAAATGGAAAAGTTACGCACGATGAAAGACAGCAGAAGCTCCGAAATTATCATCGGAGGAAAATACAGAGTTATTCGGAAAATCGGTGAGTAATTTTTGACTTTTGATTTTGATTTTTATTTTCATATGTGTCGTGTGTCTTTTGGTTTGTCTCTTGCTAAAGACGGAGCGGAGGATGATGGGACAATTGGAGAGACCAGACAACGACGTAAATTTTCGAAAGAAACGCCATATGACTTTTTTTTTAAACTTTCCTATTACCTGTGTGAAGATGGTTTTGATTAATTTCCGTTTGATAAAGTTTAATTAATTAAAAATGCACAGATTTATTTATTCGGTTTTCGGTGCATTGTGTAGGGCGAAACTTGTTTCGGCAGGGAAACGGCAATCTTCAGCAAGTGCCTGCAGCCATTTTTTTCTAGCTAGCTATGAGTACTTGCATCTAACGGGCTTTCTGTAAAATTCTGGTTGCAAGTGCCAGTTTGGCTTTGCCAGTTAAATATTGCATTGCAAGTTGCTGTTGCATATTCGACATCGACATCGCCTCGCCATCGCCACTACGAAAGCTGCTGCTTAAATCACATTTTATTTATGCTGTTTGTGCTTTAATTAAATTAAAACCGAGCCAAGGTTAGGTGCTATTTTCTAATTGGGAAACAACCAGCCAACAGCTGCTACAAAACACTCAAAAGCTGGACATGTTTGGGCAAGATTGCGGAGCAGAAACTGCCCAGACTGTATTGTATTTAACAAGTGATTTAGAAAATTTCCCCGAAAAAAAGCGTTGAAGATGATGATAATGAAAGGGAAAAGTTACTCATCATCAGGGTTTTGGTTTTGGTTGTGCTGTGCGTACGTTTGTATCTACAGGTTTATGTGGTTTGATTTTGTGGGTACCTAGCTACCTATCTATAATAGGAAAGTTTTCTTTTTTGTGTGTTTTTGTATAACCAAAACCTAGCCCTTTGTGTTATTTTGTTTTTCATTTCAACATTCTTTATGATTAATGAACTCACTAGTCACTACTTGAAATCATAAAAGGTTCCCCCCTACTTGACATTGTTTGACACACATTTAAGTTCGTGTTCGGACCAAGCGGGTAACTACCTACCTATACGTACCATCCTATAATAAAAGTTAATAAATCGATTGGAATCGGGAGGAGAGAAATATTCAAATTTGGCCAGCTCCCAGGCGAAAAAAAAAATAATAACCTATTGCATTTGACTGTGGTGTGTGCAAATAAATAGGTGGCTCTTCCTGCTAACCTACCTACCTATCTACCATCATGTTTGATTTAATCGATTTTTTGTGTGTCTTTTTTAAATTTTACCCTATCTTTTAGTAGAGAGGTGGGTTGGGTAGGTATACTATGAATGGCTAACTAATGCATTTTATTTTTAATCCATTGAATCTTAAGACCTTGAAAAATAATTAAAAAAAAAAAAACACTTAAATGGCAAAACATGAGATCAATGAAGGTCGGTTTTTTTATAATTCTTTATTTTCTTTTAAAATAATGCGATTTGCTTGGTTAAGCACGTTTTGTCTTCAATTTTAAATAAAAAAAAATTGTGTGACTACCTAATTGGGGAAAAGTAGACATGTATGTTCATATTTATATTTGTTTATAGTAGGTATTATAATTTTATGTTTAATGAAATGACTATGAATCTATCCAAGTCCACGGGTGAGATTAAATTTCAAGGTAGGCAGGTAGGTAGGTAGTCATACCAACATATCAATGAAATTACATATTTCTTCCCAATTTGTGCAGAAATATGCATGTTTTTTTTTAAGAAATAGGTACATTGAGTTAGCTGTAAATGCCTTTTTTAGCAGAAGTTATGGCAATTATTCCCGAGCTCGTGTCGTCGGCTGTGACACGCTCCAGCTTTCCATATGGTATGATTGTTTATCCCATGGACCTAATAAGTATGGACTGCTAGGAGCCAACTTCGCGTTGGTTCCAAATTAGCGCCAAATTTTCAAGGTGGTGAAATATGGAAACAAAATTATCTTGACAGATGATAAACAGCTGACTGCGGAATTGCGCTTTTTTGTTTTCATTAAAAAAAAATCAAATTTTGAAAAGAAATGAAAAAGTTTTAATAATTAAAGACAATAATTAAAAAAAAAAAAAAAAATAAGTGCTCAATAATGATGAGCTTCATTTTACCGACTAATTGTTGGCTTATATTTTTTCTTGTTTTCCAAGACTAAATGAAACCTTACTAAAACGAAATAAATCAGTATTAAATTTCAAAGCCAGTGATCATTATTACCCACTGTGTATATTTAAAAAAGCGTTTTTATGCAATACTTTATATTATTCAATGCGTTTAGGCAAAATAGCTTTAACTGTTCTCCAAGATTTCATCTCCTGCTTGTTTACTTTGCGTTTTGTTGCTCAAAAATCGGGAACTTCTGAAGTAAATCACTCCATGTTTGTTCCCAAATCGATAAAGATCTCACAACTTCGGCCACTTCATCCTTCGCCCTCAGAACGGCAGAAGCGATCTGTAAAATACTATAATTAAATGTGTTTGTGATATGCCTTTAGGGAAGTCTCACAATACGAAAACCTATTTTCTTTTTACTGCCATTCAATGTGCTTTTTAGAAGATTCTTGCTTTTGAATTTTTGGTCTTTACGAATCTGATGAGATTGAGTGGCTTCCTGGAGCTCCTGCAGGAGTTTCTTTCCTGTACGCTTCATGCCAGCGTTCACTTCAAGAACGGCAAAATTCATCTCATTGGCTAAGGCAAACACTGCTTTGGTTTTTCCACTAGAAGTTGGTCCTAACAGAACAACCAAATTGCAAGAGGCACTATTATTGCTTGAATCATTCAAGTCGGAGAAGAAAGAAATTCTTTTAATTGATTAACTGGGGCGACATTGGCCAACACTTGATCGGAGGACATCGCTTTGCATTTTTCGGTGAACAGGAGTTCTTCATTCGGTGCTAACGGAGGTGGCTTTTCCTACTCGGCATCTGGATCGAATTTCGCTTTCGAAAGCAAACTGTCGACTCCTGCTGCAGGTCACGGCAAAAGAATCAGTCACTTTAATATTTATTATATAATATTTTATTTAAAATAACTTTGAAGAACAACTAATTAATTAACAAACTTAATTTGCGCGTTTTTAAATAAAAAAAACCATTAAAACCATGGGCAATAAATTGTGTTGTTAGTTCCACGCATATTATTATCAAACTAAAAAAAAAAAGTTGCAAATACGTTTCTTGTAGGGAAATATTTCACAACTTGAAAAGAAAGGCGCTATTTTGGCGACACAGATTTCACAGATATTGTATGGAAACGAAAACCAACTAGCAGTCCATACTTATTAGGTCCATGGTTTATCCTATCAAGCTAAGGATAATAGTTTTTGTGCAACATTTTAAATGATTTATTCCAAAATAGGTACTAGTACGATAACTGAGGGGGCAAGAAATAATAATGGTTTTATGTAGAGGGGTCAAATACAAGTATTTTTTACTATGAAAGGTGGGGGGTGCTACCTCGCCCTGTTCTTTAATCCTACATTGTTTGTTTAAATTGTTTGTTTCAATAGTTTTCAAAATATTCGCATTCAAACTCAAAATTATGATAACAAACGTAAAATAATACGAGCAACTGCGAGTCGGACTCGCGCACAAAGGGTTCCGTACCATTATCTATATAAAAACGAGCAAAAACTCACGTTTGTTGTATGGGAGCGAGCCCCCCTTAAATTTATATTTTTTTAATTTTTAGTATTAGTATTTTAGTATTTTTACATCATCTGTCAAAATTTCATTTGCCTTACTATCACGGTTCATGAGATACAGCCTGGTGACGGACGGACAGACGGACAACGAAGTCTCAGTAATAGGGTTCCGTTTTGACCCTTTTGGGTACGGAACCCTAAAAATACTTTTGAACCATATTTGTTCAAAATTGTGAAATGAAAAATAAAATTGTCTTTCTGTTCTGTGATCAATGCTCATATCAATTTTTAATCGAACGCAAAAAAACTAAAAGCTTTTATGTCTTCTAATTTTCGAGAAAATTGAAAATTACGAAAACTACTTTTTTATGAGATTTTTGTTTTTGGTATATTAACGGTGATCTCACTTTGAAGATTAATCAATAGTAGGTATACCTGGGTGGCCCGCTTTGCAAGATCTAATTGAACATAAAAGCGATTAAGCACCACTAAAGGAGCCTGATGATCGGGTTGGTCCCCGTGAAATAGCTATCACTCCAGCCTATGAACTTGGTGGTAGCACACACAAGTTGTTGTTGTTTCATTCATTCTTCGATCTAGTTATTTTAACTTCCTTTTCGGGGGCACACCCGCTCACGCAACTTCGTTGCTTTGCTTAGGGTAGGACCTGCTGTCTGGCAGGCGTCTGTGTCCATAGTTCTTTTAATCAACATTACCTTGGTGGCCCGCTTCGTGGGATCTAAAAATTTGTTTTATGAAGACGTCACTCGCTGCGTTGGAGATTTCCATCTTGTTACACAACAGCTTCCTTAAAAAATTAGGTCTGCCTCAAATTTTGATTTCCTATGATGGTATGGCTTTAAAGGCTTTCTTATCGAGCTGAAGCGTTGATGTGCATTTGCTCTACATGGCCTCTCGACTGTTGAATCTTAGTTTTTTTTTTGTCTAGGCTCATGTCTGACGTTTCCTTCTTTGTAAACACAAGAACCATAAATGCACCATATACCTATAGGTAGTAAGACTGGGATGATAAGTGTTCTGTACAACGTGTCCTTAGTTCTTCTCGGAAGGGCTTTATTCCTCAAGTGCTAACTTAGCCCAGAGAAACAGCCATTAGCAAGAGTTATTCTACGTTTGATTTCCGCGCTGATGTTTCTTTTTAATCAGTGCTCTGTTTGACAAATATAAAGACTTGTAGTTATACCTTTTAATGTTGATGTTCTACCAAGCCAGTTGTGGAATTCGACGTTTATTGATGAAAGCATTACATACCAACCTGTATACCTACATATACTTCGTCTTGTCTTCGTTAATAATCAGTCACAATCAGCTTGCTACTGATTTGACTGCTCGTTTTGTTCTTTCTATTACGTCAATGTCGTCAACAAAACCAATTAATTACGTTGATTTATTAAAGATAGTACTGAGTTTACTGGTCTGCTTACCTTTTTTTAAAGAAAAATATCGAAACAGCTGCATGAAATCGCCTCACCCTGTCTTTAAAACTTTGGGGTGTTTCAGTCGAATCACTACCAATTTTGGCGGAACAACGAGCACTCTCCCACGTCATCGTGAGAAAACAATCAGTTTAGCAGGAATTTTATATGCTGGTCATGGCACGTTATTTTTCTTCCCTGCAAACACTGAAATTGACGAACAGATGGTGGGTCCGGGTGTTATTTTCCCGCATACGAACTAATGTATACATTTGGTCGGTCAGACAATTTGTATAAAGGGAATGACAAACGGGTACGGGTACACGAGTTAAGAAAGCGGACAAACCTGATGTCTTGAACTAAATCATTGTTTTCTGTTTGCTCAGTTTTGAGCTGCTACTGCTTAGCCTAAGCTTGATGGAGCAGTTTCTTGAATCTTGACAATCCCTTCAATCCCTTTGCCATATAAAGATTTCCAATGTGAAAGCATTATTTGCGTAAAAGAGTTAAAATGTATGTATGTTTATTTAAACTATCTTTTTTGGCCGAAATATTTGAACAATTAAACAACCTAAGAACCGTCATATGCAGGGAAGTACCTGTACAAGGGTAGGCTTAGCAGATAATATTGGCCCGTTTAAAAACAAACTGACTGTGGCTGCTCAAGTCATTAAATACAATTTCAAATAAATTCCTTGAAATTTCCAACACAGGTATGTATGTGTCTTTCTCCTTGTGACTTGGTTTCTACTTGAAAATAATATTTGTGACGACTTAAGAGAAAATGAAACAAATGATACCTATAGACCTAAAAACGCTGAAGTCAGTCAACAGTTTGAGATCCTTTTGACGTGAATGTGGATCAAGTTTGCTAAAAACCTTCTCAATTTTAAAGAAAGATCGATTTTGGGCTTAGTAACTGAACCTAGTTAACAATGTGCAAAAAATGGCTTGTGCAGTTTTGCGGAGTAGGTACTCTATCAACCAATATCCAGTCCAACTTAAAGAAGCTAGATAGACAACTCCAAATTCAAGGAAGGAATTAACTTAGTCTCATCTTTATTTTGTTTATTTGTTTATTTCGACGCATTAGTCGTGACTGCTTCCAAAACCTTCGCCTGATAATCAAGAGTTTTTTTTTGACAATTTTTGTGCTCAAACGTTGTTTTCTTCTTGCCAAATAAAGATAAAAAGTAAATGATATGAAATTATGACTACGATATGAGTAATGAGCAGTTTATCCTTTCTGCTTTGGATCTGAATTCAAGACCAGTCGATTCAACCTAAAAGTGTAGCACCCGGTATTGTGGAGTTTATTGCGTCGAAAACTCAATGCTGTCTTTTGTCGTTAAAGCTTAACATACCCATGTCATTATCGATGAATGATACTTGCATCGAAGAGGCGTAAAGCTATCACAGTACACGGTTTTACTGTGAGAATCTTCGTTGGAATGACAACATACTTGAGATTGTCCACCATTCTGTAAGATGCTTAGGCTTCCTTTATAGATGCAAGAAGTTTTTTCACCCGATCTGATCTGGCTACAATTTACAAAGCGTTTATACGCCCTAAACTCAAGTATAACTCCCTTCTCTGGGCAGACACTTGCTCGACAGAGTTCAGAAAGAGAACATTATGGAAACATTTCCATCACTCGAACATTGTCGAAATGTTTCATGTCTTTCCTTATTTTACAGGTTCTTTTACAAAAAATGCTCACTCGAGGTAGCCAGCTGCGTTCCACCCCTTAAACATTTACCCCGTAACACTCGTCTTGCTAGAAATTCTCATCATTTTACACTTGAGTCCAATTGGACGTACCGTGAAATATAGGGATTCTTTCTTTAGTCGTACAACACGAATGTGGAATGAATTGCCTGGTATATATTTTCCCTTGCCATTTTGATCTTCAAATATTCAAGACCAATGTTCATCGACACCTCCTCTCTCTTCCTCCTTAATTTCCTATCGCTCGCGCTGTGACTAATCATTAAAAAGGCTATACAAACCCCTTGAGCGCGTGTGTTTTATAGAAAAAAACGAACGCATGACTCATACCTAAGAACTTTATAATGCTTCTTGGACGCAGTATCTAAACCTAACCCCATATTAATTAAGAATCCATTAAAAATAGGTACCTATCAATTTTTGAACGAAAATTAATCAAACCAACTTCTAAACTAAAGCTATTAAGAGTGTAAAGGCACAACCAAAACGTGTAGGGACTTTACTGGGAAAAGCAGATTTTCTCTCTTTGTCGTCTTCTAATCTTAGATACACGCTACTAGCTTAGGAACTATTAAAGTTTGTAAATTGTTTTAATTTAGCAATGCAAAAAAAAAATGTACTTATAACTGTGCAGGTGCGTGTACAAGTATAATAATGACACAGATCAACAAAACCTAACTAACAACTAATAAAACTTAACCCAGAAGATTATTTTTTTATTTTGTTTAAGCAGCTCGTTGTTTCTTTGTTATAACCCATTTTTAATTTTTTTTTTTGTATCTTTTGTATATTTCAGGCAGCGGTTCGTTCGGTGACATCTACCTTGGCATGAGCATACAATGCGGTGAAGAGGTAGCAATTAAAATAGAAAGTGCCTCTGCCCGGCATCCACAGTTGCTCTACGAATATAAACTATATCGGGTATTGAGCGGCGGTGTTGGTATACCACGAATTCGGTACTATGGCCACGAAAAAAGCTTTAACACCTTGGTTATGGATCTATTGGGACCATCCCTGGAAGATCTCTTCAATTTTTGCACACGTCACTTTACAATTAAAACCGTACTCATGCTGGTTGACCAGATGATCGGTCGCCTGGAATTCATACATTTAAAATGTTTCATTCATCGTGATATTAAGCCCGACAATTTCCTAATGGGCATTGGTCGACACTGTAACAAATTGTTCTTAATCGATTTTGGTTTAGCTAAAAAATACCGCGATCCTCGCACTCGTGTACATATTCCCTATCGTGAGGATAAGAATTTAACTGGAACTGCTCGATACGCATCGATAAATGCTCATCTTGGTATTGAACAATCTAGACGCGATGACATGGAATCCTTAGGATATGTCATGATGTATTTTAATCGCGGTGTCCTACCATGGCAGGGTATGAAGGCAACCAACAAAAAGCAAAAGTACGAAAAAATCTCCGAAAAAAAGATGTCAACTCCGATAGAGGTCTTATGCAAGGGTTTCCCCGCTGAATTTTCAATGTATTTGAATTATTGTCGTAGTTTGAGATTTGAAGAACAGCCAGATTACATGTATTTGCGTCAGTTGTTTAGGTAAGTACTTTTTTTTTTTTTAAATCTCATTGTGTTTGTAATTACTTAAAAATACTTGATTTGATTGAACAAATGTATTTTTGGCCAAAGCTGGAACAATCTGAAGAAAGTTTGGCATGCATTCATACAAAAATGTGCTTGAAGAAGTAGATAAGTCAGTTTTGACTCGCCGAGCCATATCGATTTAAAGGTTAGCTTCATTTCGGAATTGAGAAAGAAAAGCTGTTTACAAAGGTCTATTAAGGTCCATTCTTTCCGATTTAACCGTTTTCCAATTCAATACGTTGTTTGCAGAATGCTTTGAGGTTTTGAAGGTTCATATTATTTTCCAAAGGTAAGGCTCACCTGACCCGAAATCAAAATAACCAAAAACACATAGTTCCACAACAGAAATCCTAAGTAAATTTCATTGTACCTATTTTGGCTTTCTTTCGTTGAAGACAGCAGGCGTCTATGTTGACAATTTTGCAATTTGTTAACCTTCAGTTCCTAGGTTACCCGCTTTAGAGTTTGGTCTTGGAAGGGTGGACTTTGGGGATTAAAACGTTCGAGTTTTTTATTTTAAAAATTTTGTTTTTAGAGATTTTGAAAGACGTGTTTTTTTTTAATTGAAATTATAAAAAATTGAGATAAGAACTCAAAAAATGAGGTTCGATCCGTCCGTGTGTCTGTTCGCACTTCTGTAGCCTAAACTGATGGGCCGATTGGCTTTAAACTTGGAACTTGGTATGGTACCAAACAGGTATTCTCCCAGAGACATTTTTTTAAAACTATATATAGATATTTGGATAGACAACTAGAAACTAACTAATTTAATGTTAATCCCTCAAAACACATATCCCCCAAGAAACAACCCATCATACGCGCGAGTTGGTTTGATCAAGTCGTGCAGCAGTTTCGCATAACTCCTCTACCAACGGGGACCTTGTAGTATTTGTGGCATGCTGAAGACGTAGAACAAATGTTTTCGCTGCAACTTAGACTTTATTTCGACAGCAACTCTGAGAGTTACGAGGTCTGCTCATGAGGGCGACGATATGTTAAAAATAAGCTCAGTGAGACATTTTCGTCGCTCCTGTAAAAATTGATATTTGTGAGTTACGAGGTCTGCTTATGAGGTCTACGATATATGGTACCAAGAGCTTGGCGGTATCTAGAGCTTCAAAAATGTGCAACGGTTTTGCTTGCCGGGTTGAACTCAATTATTTTTTTTGAAAGAACCATCTCAGTTTTGACCAAATCTTTACTTTTTATTTATTTCAAACTTAGTAAGGTGTTTTTAAAGGGTTTTCCAATAAGAGGTGTAATTTTGATATTCAAAGAAAAATGGCATTTTTTGAGATAAATGAACGGATGTTTATTTCAATGTACAGTAAAAAGTATGCCATTTAATAATGGAAAACAATATCAGCCAAATGGCCACCACGGCTACGGTTACACAACAATATCCTTTTCCATCGAAGTCGCATGGTGTTAAATCACAAGATCTCGGTGGCCAATTGGATCTCTTCTTCGAGAGATAACACGGTCCGGAAACTTTTCCCGTAACAGATCGATGGTTTCGTTGCTTGTGTGGCACGTAGCGCCATCTTGTTGAAATTAAACGTTGTCCAGATCAATACCATTTAATTCCGGCCATAAAAAAATATTAAACATCTCTCGAAGGCGCAATCCATTCACCGTAGAGGTTGCTCCAACCTCATTTTCGAAAAAGTAATGTCCAATGACCCCGCCGGACCATAAACCGCACCAAACAGTTACTCGTTGAGGATGAAGAGGCTTTTCAACAATAAATATTGGGTCTTCCGAGCTCCATTTTGCTTGTTAAGACCCTTGTGGAATGTCCAATTCCAAAGAACGACGAGGAAATGTGAGGGAATGAGGAAACAGGAGGTTTTTGATGATGAAGATAATATTCTTGAGACTTTTTGGGACTGTTTTAAAGAGGTTGCGGAAGGCAATAGTCAGCTTGAATGGGTTCCTTGCTTGCCGTCGGGTTCGTTGCTGGCATGCTTGATCGGATTCACGCTCGTCGGAGGGAGTAGGAACTTGACCCCGTCAGAACGGCGAAGGCAAACTTATTGCAGGCTTTGCGTCGAAGTGTTATGACGCATATCAAAGCAAATAAGAAATATAAATTTAAATTAAAATCATGTGGTAGCTAAAAAACGTGGAGCCACGTGTTCTGCTGATCCTCATTTCGTTTAAACTTTTTTGGTTGAAAAACTTAATCAAAAATATTGAAGAGAGCTCTTTGACCACAAGCAAGCACATTTCTTCTAAGTAAGTCAACTGTTCCACTACTTTAAAGAAAGTCAGGAAAAAAAAAAGTCGCTGAGGGGTTAAAGGAAACTTAATCAACTTCCTAATCGTCGTTACCATTACGCATTTGCGATTAACCCGTTTAAAAGTCTTCTGAATTCCTGATCTGAAGTAAAGAGGCTTTTGAAGCTCAGTTGATTGCTGGAGAGTCGATGATTCTTATTTTTATAAGCTTTATCATTATAAAATGGAAATTCTTATAAGAAAGGAGTACGAAACCTCTATAATTAAATTAATTAATGAATTTCGTAAGATCGTCCTTCTTGGACAGTTTTAAAATAACTTCTCTTTCTTATAAACACTTCCGGCATTCGATCAGGTTCAGCTGCTTTAGTGTTTGAGGCCATAGATCGCAATTAAGAATTTTGTCAAGATTACATCTTATTTTTGTGTGTTTTGAAACTGTAAGTACATCATTTACTAAAAATATACTAATTTTGTTTAATTTTCAGAATTCTGTTCCGCACCCTTAATCACCAATATGATTATATCTATGATTGGACAATGCTTAAGCAAAAGACCCACCAGGGTCCAGCGAATGCAGCTATACCCCAAGGAACGGCAGAACCTCGCAACGAAAGGGACAAGGAGAAAGAGAAACAGAGCGGAAAAACAATGCTTTCCGATTAAAATTAGATTTAAAACAAAAAACAAAAAAAATGCAATTTATTTCTTTAAAACGTTATCTAATTGAAAAACAACAAACAAAACATAAACCGAAATAGAAATTTAAAAACAAAAAACTATTTGAAAAAGGAAATCTAATATTTAAAAAAAAAAAAAAGAAGAAAAGAAACAAACAAAAATTATAATAATAATAATTTCGCGCCGAGTAAACAAAATCCACAAACCTACCTACCACACGATGACATTTCTGCAAAATTAATTTGCACCACACAGGTTTTTTTTTACGTCGTCATCGCATCGTCGTCACTTCTTTTCTCTCAATCTCTCTCCCCTTGAATCATGTAACCAACCAACAAAATCAAGCTATAAACAATATATTATAATTAAATTGATTTATTTTTTATGTTAAACAAAATGTAAATTAAATTTCACAAAATTCTTTTATTTAAAGATTTTGGCTGAAATAATAAAAAAAAAATTATAAAAATAAAAAATAGTAACAAAACAAAATTGGAAATGGAGTTAATAAGAGAAATAATAATAATAATAACATCTGTCTGAACAACACACAGCCAATTAAACACGGTGTATTTTTGTCTTTTTTTTTTTTTTTTTTTTTTGAATGTGAACGAGTTAACAGCATTCACTTAGAAATAAATTATAGGTTTTATAAATTTTTTGTTTTTATTTTACAAGAAAAAAAAAACGTATAAAGAAAAAAACTGCTCATACATAAAAACATAATTTTAATTTTAGGTTTATAAATGATTTCTTATTTTTTTTTTTTTGTGTTTCATTGTTTCTTGTTCTTTTTTTTTTCTTCTTTTTCGATATATTATTTACCTTAACAGCCTTTGTTTATTAATATTTAGTTTAATCATTAAACATAAATATTTTTTTTTTGTCATTATAGGGTCCTTAAAAAAAAATTATTATATGTGTAATTTGATGCAGAAACAATAAATAATTTTTGTATGTAAGAAACCATAATCATTTCGTAGAGTAATATATATATATATATTAATTAAACGAAAAAAAGTCTACAATATAAAAGAGAAACAAAACAAAAAGAAAAAAAAAAAATGAAACAAATTTCTAAATGCATACATTACTTATGAACCTGTATCCGATTATTGGTTTATTGATAATAAGTGAATAAAGCATTATATTAAAAACAAAATAAAATGGGGCAGACCCCTAAAAAACTAAACTACATCCCGAAAGTGTTTTATCTTCATCATCATCATCATGCCTAAAGACTCATCGGTTGTTCGGCCAAGGCCAACAAATGGTCATCAAATCATTCACTGATCAATCCTCAGCTTAAGAAGAATTTTTATGATGGCAATTATCTTCGTTTTTAAAATGAAACACAACTTGTGCCCAAAATAGTAGAATACAACTTACGGAACAACTAAGAGTTCAACATAATTCGGACCAGAACATCAAGAGCCCAAGCTAGTATACTTTACATGTGACTTCAAGCATACAACAATCTATCTTCCAACATAAGAAATATTAATGTCTTGAAAGAAGAAAAATTATTTGAATGTACAAATACCTTGCAATTTAAATTTTGCTTTGTAAAATGGCCGTTGAGCCAAATAGATTTCAAAATTCAAATTAAAAAAATTCAAATTCAGAAATAACTTGAAGATCAAACACTTCTCATTGATTGTCAATGAGACTTTCGATGCAACAGGCCCGCCCATTGGTTTCTGGTCTAACCGACAAATTAAATTCCCTTTAGTGAAAAATAAGTTGTTGTGCTCCACATTTCGGAAACTTTCGATAGAGTTTGACATCTCAAGCTCTTATCCAAGTTGGTAAGGATAGAATATTTCCTTTCTAATCCTTCAATTCATGTTGTGTTGCAGGGTTTCAAGTCTGTGGTTTAAACTATAAATGATGGCGTGCCCCAAGGTTCCGTACCGTCGGTCGCCGATTTTGTTTCTTTTTTCCATTGCATGATATCATGTCTGAAACATTAATCCAAATATTTTTTTTCCTGACAACAGTGTACTTGGGTATTTCTCCTCTAACTGGCCGACTCAGTGTCTCGAGTGATTTTTTAAACGAATTTTTTTAAAAACGTAATTTTGATCTTAAATATTAATAAAAAATAATGAATTATCTACGTGCATGTTATAAAATTTAAGAAAATATTTCTCTCGTCATTATTTATAGATTTTCTAAGTACCAAAAAAAACAGTCCCCTGGTTGGTCACCAATTCAAAACACATGGTTAAATAAATTATTTTAAGGGCCTGTAATTGTAAGCAAATTGTTAAGTAATATTTTTTAAAGCATTTGTGCAGTTCATGTACATAATATGTACATACATATGTATCTATTTAGAAACTTCATTTCTCAGTCATAATATTGATTATGAATTGTATAAAACTGAGTTAAAGTTTGTCCACAAATATTGAGCACCGTCCGCTGGTTTAACTATAAAATGCTACCAATAAAATCTTTTTACATTTCCAAGCGATGATTTGAATGAAACGGAAAGTTACTATAGTCTATTCAAGTAATTTGTTCAGCACATGCCTTATGAGGGAGCTTTTTATCTGCCAATGATGCCTGCAGGTAATCCCAATGGCAAACTAAAACAGAAACTGTCTCTGAAATTAAACCCAAACCACTGAACACACAAGAATTGTTGTTGTGATTTTCGATAAATTTGGCCGCACCCATAACCTTTCAGTTTGACTGCAAAAAGCAGAAAGCAGACTAATTTTTGTTTCTTTTTGTTCAGTATAACAAAAACAACCCTCATCGTCATCGCACAAAGCACATCTAAAAGGTGTTGACATGATTTTAAAAAAGGGATCTCGCTACTGCATTTCTATGTTGAGATTTGGATTTTGTAGCTTTTTCAGCTTTTGATTGAAGGGAGGTGTTGTCATTTGATTTAATTTTTGTATCCTTTCTCAATAACCGCTTGGTGGTGTGGAAGAAGATAAATAATTTTTGATTTTTTGTTTTAAATCATAAGATGGTAACCCTAATGTATAATTTACTCGATTTGCGGCAATTTACTATGCAAAGTATGGAAACCCTGTGAGAGCTTTAACTTGAGACCGATGTATGCAAGCCAATATAGCCAGACTGAGAGGCAAACGTCCTATCTTCCTTGTAATGAACAAATTACTCGAATAGAGTATAGTGTTAAGCAGAGAGGATATATGAAATATATATATATATAGGTCCTCTGTGGTGTTAAGTTTGCTCCCTTGATGTTTGAGGGCACCATCTCAGTTTTGTGTAGTGAAGCGCGAACTATTCAAGCGGACAACTACGCAAAAACTTGTTCGAATCACAGTCAAGTTCCTATTTTTATTTTATTTTTGATATTGAATGTTTACTATTTGATTTAATTTCTTTAATGAACACTAAACGGTGGGAATGCCAATGAATTCCAATAATTCAGTAATTTTTACGATATTGTGAGATTTCATTAGTTTTAACAGTCCCCTGCCTTAAGCAAGCGACTTTCTTAGTTTGATTTCATTAAAAATACCAAGTCCCTTGAATTAAGAGGGTGATTTTGTTAAGCATTTTCAAGTTTACTCATTGTTGGCTATAAAATTTATTTATCTCAGTTCAAGAAATAATACGAATAACTTTATTGGATTAAGTCGAGCAATAAAATCTTTGAGACATTTTTTCAGCCAAAATTACCCTGTTAGTGGAGAAATGCTCACCCGTACTCTCAGCTTTTAATACTCTTTTCCAAATTCAGTTCATACTCCTAAGAATTGAAAAAAAAAATGAGATGCGGTATCAAAAAGTCTGGCATTCAGCTTTTTGGAACCAAAGCTGTTCTGACGTTAAAGCGAAAAATGAAAATATGTGAATGGTACTTTCATCGAAGAGACCGAAGAACTTTCAATTCTTGTCCCAGTTGTCCTAGTCCTAGACGAAAGGAACTTTTTTTCTGTTTCACTTTTGATCTGATTAAAAAAGATTACCTTTCCTAGATAGAGTCAAGAATAGAACCTTAGATCTAGTAATAGGTGACCAATTCTGGAAACATTTGTTTCGTTAGAAAATCGTAGAAATGTTTTGTTTTTCATTGAATTGCAGCTATTTTGTAATCAGTGCTCTTGTGAAATCGGCTGTTTCTATCCCGTAACACTCTTAAAAACCTGCAGTTTTACAGATATGTTTACCGAGACTTGCCAGGACGAGTTTGCGAGCACATAGAAGAACATCTTCAAAATAGATTCAAAAAATCTCAACTAAGCGCGTGAGGGAATTTAACTGCAATTCTAAATTGGAGCTGAGTACCAAAGAAAGCTCTACCATTTTGCTTTCCAATCCTAGATCTGCATCACATTCGGAATGCTTCATATGTAATTAAAATGTCATTGTCGTCCTCTGCTAATTATGAGCTGATTTATTGAGCAACCGACAGGCATTAGTTCGCCACTTATCCTAATCGATTGTTCAATTATGTACCTGCCGTGATCGAAAATCCTGTTTAATCTCCTGGTGTTACTTACCAAGATTACTCATCGACTAAGACTAAGCTTTTGAAACGCCGCCCATCATTCATAAAAATAGTATCAATCGAGCATACACCCCCTTTCCCCTCGCCGGATGCACTTCAAAAAAAAAGAGAGTTGTAGATTTCGAAGACGAATCTATGGAAAAATAATTCAAGGTGGCTTAAATACAGGGTGGCGCATGAATCGTGCTACAAACAACAGTAACTGTCAATGGGGACCGTTATTTTAAGATGTTGAAGGAGTTTTTTTTACCCAGAACTGCGCCGAAGACGTATCCCTTTCAACAGTAACAGGTCACCTGACCTGACTTCACCAGACTATTTTTTATGGGGTCATGTCAAGCAGGAGGTGTAAAAAACGAAACCCCAGGAATTCGAATGAATTGAAGCAGTCCATTAAGACAATAATTAAAGCGATCCCAATGAACAATTTTATCTACGATCTATCATTTTTAAAAACAATTGGATTAGGCTAGCTTCAAACTTTATTTGTCGAACAAGAGTTGGCATTTTGCGGAAACTAAAAAATAAAAAAAAAACAATCAAATACAAGGATGGAACACCACTATGGACTGCGCGGCGGTTCAGACATAACCATGGGTAGATATAACTTGGAAGTAGTCGAACACTTTATCAAATACCAAATATGGATGAAAATATATCCAAACAGGAGGGCCTAGCTTGTCTGTATGTCTGTAATGGAAGAGTATTTCTCCACAAAAATAGGACAATTTGCGGTCATCCGCGTAGTTCAATAGAACCATGCTTTTGGAAGGGTTGTAATATCAATTAAATGGGTATTGGCTCTTTGTTCAAAATCGTTATCCTCGTATTGGAGCGAAAGAAAAATTTATAACACTACAGTGTTTGTTCTTTCCACTTTATGTTTGTAATTTTAAGAGCGTTTGCAGTTCTATGCCCTGAGAAGAGTTAAAGTGTTGCTGACAACAGCAGCTCACAAAAATCAAGAAGGCCAGAGATACACATCGGATGAAAATATAATCTTTTCCATATTTGTTTTAAGCCACTAGGTCACCATGAATCACATGGATTCTTTTTCTTATCCAGCGATTAGTGCTTCTGGACTTTTTTGCTGATTTTTGTTTTGTTTTTAATTGTTATCTTCCATAACTGCATAGCTGCTTACAACAAATGCACGTCTTTGAAACGCTCCCTGCCGTGGCACCTTAACATCTATGGGCTTTACATCATTATCAAAAAACATCTCTTTCTGAAAAGCCAAAGTATTCTCCAAAAAAAACAGCATTTTATTAAAAAAATAAAGTTTTTATTATTTATAGTTCGGTTATCCTAGGCGATGCTATGTGCTTAACAAACTTAAGTTCAGGAAGTCGTTTCTCCTTGTTTATTTCTTCGATATTCTTCATATATTTCCGCAATTCATTCGGCACTCGTATTGCTCCATTTTCCATCTGATTATTTTCAAACAAAGTTATCAAAAGCCGGGGTATAGCTCCAGCGGTTCCATTAACAGTGTGGGCATATTTTACTTCATTATTTGCTGTCCGATAGCGTATGTTGAGTCTTTTTGCTTGATAATCAGTGCAGTTACTACAACTTGAGATCTCTCCCCACATTTGTCGTCCGGGCATCCATGATTCTATGTCGTACTTTTGATATGCCGGGGCACCCAATTCAGATGGGGGCATGTCCAAAAGCCTGAAATGTATGCCAAGCTTTTCAAATAAATTTATTTCGATGTTTTTAAATGATTCCAACATTTGTTCGGACTTTTCTTCAGCACACACGGAGAACATTTCGACTTTTGTAAATTGATGGACTCTAAATGAAGAAGTTATGATTTATATAAATAAGCCAAAGATAAACCTAAGATAGTCAACGTTACCTGTACATGCCCTTCTCTTCGTGAAGACCTGAAGTCTCAGCGCGATAACACCTGCTCACTGATGTGACTTTGATTGGCAGTTCTTCCTCGTCAAAGATTTTATTTGAAAAGTATCCAGCTAAGGCCATTTCAGATGTTCCTGATAAGCACTTTCCAGAGTTTAATTTGTAAACCTTCAAAAGATAAATTGATGTTTTAAACTTGAAGCTAAAAAAAAAAAAAATAGTTATAAATTATAGGTACTTGCGTTCGCTCGCCAGATGTTTGCATGCCACACCCTTCAATCACCTCCTTTGGCAAAATATCCGGCACAGAGATCAACTGAAAATTCACCGATTTCAGTTTTGTCAAAAAGTAGCGCGTTAATGCGTGTTCCATTTCAGCAGCAGCACCCATCAGGTAGTAGCTTTTATGACCGGTATAGTTACCAAGGTGATCCATTCGAAGCAGGTTAGCCTTGGTTGCCAATTCGTTGAACTCTTTTGGCTTGAATGTAAATTTCGATTGTTTATTATAGGTTGATAACTCTTTAGGATCATCTCCGTAGTTAACTATTCTTGGATGGGTTTTGTTCGGCAGCTTGTGCAGTTCTTCCTGAAGACTTTTATGCAAGTTCTGGATTTCTGATTGATTCAATTGTGGTGTGGTTAAATTTTCTAATATTGACCGGATAACAGGTACATTGTTTCGGTATTTTCGAAGAATAGCATTTTTCTCAGATTCATTTAATTCGCTTTGAAGTGTTGCATCATTATTTTTTGATGCTGGTTCTACATCTAGTTGGTGTAAATGATCTAGGTTTCTCGAATGGCACTTTAAAATTGAATTTAAAGAAAGATAATGTTTAAAAACTTTAGACTTCTGCACAGTGAACATTTTGAAAAAGAATAAAATAAACTGGAACTTTACTTTGTTTGAGAAAGGCGCATTTCGTAAACAAATGACCTTACAAAATTGACATTTCAAATTTGACAGATGAATGACGGTTGATAGTAAGCGTGTTCAAGGTACGGCTTTTTTGTCGATTTTTATTGGTCAAGCCAGAGCAAAATTTTTTGGCTCTGAGAACATTTTTTTTTTTGCTCTGACAGCGATATTTTTATTTCTATTGGTCACCAGAGCACTTTTTTTTTTGCTTTCAGAACTAAATCTGAAATCTATCGTTAGCCCTCAGGTTGGTGGTGCAATTTTGCTTAGTGGTGTAGCATTTAGTTCAAGGCTATTTTTTAACTATTCTCAAGAGCAAAAAAGTGTAGCAAATAGCTATGCTTTAAGGTATACTCATTTTCAAACGAGATTTAAATCTCCCAATACTTTTTTACATATCTCGAACAGCTGTTTTTGAAGTTTCGTTTTCGCAATTGCAAAAATTCAATCATACAATTTTGTTTGTAAAAGAAAATTGTTTTTAATTTTAAAGTGTTGTAATAATTGTTGAAAAATAACAAATAAATAAAAAAGGTGAACATTTATTGAGAATTCATTACAAATTAATGAAGGTATGAACTAGCAAAGAACTGCATATTTAATTTATTTTTGTGGAAGTGAAAAATGAATGTGGTTTTTTGGTGGCGACTAAAATTTGGCATCAGAGAGTAAAATCTGGGATTACCATCGCCATTAATTTCAAGACATCAGGAATTTGCAAAAGTTAATAGCTTTGTATGTATTTTAAACTTTACCCAGTGTTAATTCAAGTTTTTTTGACAATACCAAGAGTTGATGTCAAAAACACACAATCAAATGAAAACGTAAATACAGTCGAAATAATCAATTAAAATACAAAAAATACAGACAAAATAGCAGAAATGTTTGACAGGAAACGTCACTTCGACAGCTGACTCCGTACTTTTCAGGGCGACCATAGGCATTGTATTTATAATCTATAGTACTTCCAATAAGAGGAACGTTTGTTGCGCCATCTATGGACGAAATTCGCAAACACCTGATTACATTTTTTTTTTCAAATTTTTGGGTTTGAAAGTTAATATTTTGAAAACGGTTCACTAGAATAACTTTATTTAAAATTACAATAACAAAATAAGTGGCTTTACAAAAAGGTATAGCATGGCATTGTAGGAGTTACCGTTAATTTTTAATATTTTTTTATCAAATTTAAGTCATGTTTTTGGAAAATTGCCCCTCCCGGCTAAACGGAGGGGAATAAATCCCCCTCCCATACCATTTTTTTTAACACCTTATACCAATCGCAATTACCCTGTATAATCTGGATTCAGAAGTGGAGCCTATAGTACCCTGCAAACCAAACCGCAGTAGCTTTCTAGAAAACACTAACTAAAAATATATCCTTCGAACGTGTGCGTTTTTTATTGACTACACCACTGCTCTGCATTTTGTTCAAACCGCACCTGAGCTGCAGTGGAACATTAAAATCTCTTTAATACCAATAAGGAGCACAAAAATACCAAACAGAGCAGCGAACGGTATATTTATTATGACGTGTGCACGAATTCAACATGGTATACATCCCTGTGTATGCATTTTATTTTGCTGGTGTATTTAAGTGTTCCCACTTAGTTTTGCATTTCAATAATCAGGAGAAATAAAGTGCTTTTGCGACTTTTCACTAGATCGACGCACCGTTCGATCAGCTTCTTTTACAATAATTTCCTTTATGACTACAAAATCAAATGGATACGATACGAATTTAGTCTTATCTCGTTTTGGTATACTTTTCAATATCACTGATTTTTAAAAGAAACTTCATTTTGGTTAAAACTCGATACTCCTGACTGCTTCCAGCTTCTCAAGCGCATTGGTTAAATACATTCGATGCAAACTTCAAGTTCGTAGCTAAGCTTATATTTGACTGCACTGTTCGGTTAAACGTCAAGGCCTAAAATGAAAATATTTAGGTATAATATAAAAGGCTCGGACTTTGACTATGGTATACCCGGTCATGGTTTGGAGGCTTCCCTAGAAATCGAACCACAAAATACAGACTTCCAGTATATCGAATGCCTTTGGTGGAATATAAAAGTGTTTGGTATTGATATCGGGGCAGTCCCAATTACAAATTAACGAAAGAGGTAAGCAATCAAAAATTGTAAAACCGAAAAATGTGTTTTTTTAAATTTTTTTCTCGAAACAGGGTTGCCACCTGAACAAGGTAGCAGTCCGCTGTTTGAAATCAAACTCAACTACTGTGACCAATGCACGACACAACAGAGGACGGACAGACAAATGCTCATAGCCACTAAAAATAAAATCAATAGCTTGCGTTAATATCTTGTTCTTTATTAATTTTCAAATACCTAGTCGTATGCAGCTATCGCATGAATCTGTTACCTAACTTTTTAAAAATAATTGATTAAACACAAGTTACTTAAAAAAGAAAAACATTTTTTATTGTTTCTTGTCGCCTCCAATTTAATTACAAATTAACAACACAAAACATAATAATTTCAGCAAATAAATCTAGAAACAGCAAACAAATTATATTAACTTCCCCCGTCCATTTCAAACCAATTAATTTTGTTTCCATATTTGAAAACAATGTGAATTAATAAATTAAGACAATACATTACTTTCAATTTAAAATAAATTAAATTTTTCTGTGAAAGCTGTTGATTAGTAGGTTTAATAATAATACATGGCAAAAATGATTAGGTAGACATTTATTGTTTTTAGTGTTTCTAGGCGCCCGGCCCCTATTTGGTATTAAGTAATGGGTGCGTGGGTAAGACATCATTATAGGCAAGGGTGTATGCTATGCTATATACTTTCTGCGCACTCATGACCTTGGTGGTTTTATAAGCTTGCTTGACGGTGGAGGTATCTTACAGAAGCCAGCCGCATCAAAGACCGGAAGTAATTCGCGGACACGCCCTGGAATGCTCCCGTCTAACATTCTAAAAAAAAAAAATACAATTTAATTAAGATTAATAAGCTTTAAATGGATAAAAGTTGACATTTTGCCTTACCTTCGCTTGTATTCAATTTTTGCGCCTTTTAGAGGAATATTTGCTTCGGTTGGGAAGAAAGTGGCGTCATAGAAATTCAAGCCATTTTGTAACAAAATATTGTACTCATCCATTGAAGCCAGAGTGACACGGATGACTGCTGGAGCCAATTCTCGTTTAATATGACGTTCGGCCTTTTCACCGACACCTATTTCGGCCTTGGGCGTGGCATTATTAGCTACTTTAAATTGAATTTTAAAAATTAGTCAAATTTTAGGTCTGAGAAATGTGATTTGACACAACTTGCCTTCGGCATCTTTTTCAGGTGGAGTCGACGATGAATGATGGACATGTATCCGGACGACTTCGACAACAGAATCGAAGCGATACAAAGAATGCCTAATATCCTCGACAGGTAGATCTTCAGGAACATCCAAAACGTATAAGGTAAACGTTTTTCGTGGTCGGCAAGGAATGGCTATCTAAGAAAAAATAGGAATAATACAATCAGCAAAATTTATGTTAAATTCGAAATTCATTTTGGGTTAATATGTGTGTTTGACAAAATTGTTTTTAACATGTGCCAAGCTTTGGAAACCGTTATAGAAAAAGCTTAAAAAACGGGTCTACCCCGCTGTGATGGTTAAGAAGACCTTGTGTGCAAAGTGAGTGTGCTATCACAGTTTGATTACTTATTTCTGTAATGAAGGAGTTTATGCTTCAAATTTGCTCCCGACTGAAGGATAAATTCAAACACATTGTGTGCTTGGATGAAGCCTGGAGCGAAATTCTGTAGAATTTTTTTTTTTTTGAATTTAACGATATACAAGGTGGAGCAAAATCAATCGGAAGTTGTTATACTTTTTGCAAATGGCGTCCTATGTCAATCATATTTGACATTTTGTGTGAAAGGTGAAATTTAAGTTGTCAAAAACTCACTCATTACCGGTGTTCTTATAAACCTTATATGTATATAAATCTTGCTTATTGACAAGGTTTCTTTCACTGAATGTCAAATGATGATTCCAAAGTGAGATTCCTGGATGAAACGCCAAATTGTTGTTGGACTAAAGGCCATACAAAGCTATTTTGAATCTATAAATTTTATAGCCCAAATTACAGGCCTTTTTCTAGATGCAGATGATTAGTTTTGCTTCACCTTGTGTAGCATGATCCTTGCTGAAAAAAGCCAGAACAAATTATTATCCTGCCAAATATACCAAGGACTGTGGGACGGGGACCAGAACTCTATAACACAGCACCATATCGGTTTACCATAACAAATTTTGTGGGAACGTTAACGATATTTCCAAGAGCACACAATTTTAGACTTTCGGTTGACAGTTGTGAAGGAAACTTGGTAAAAGATACGACGTTTACAATGGTTTTACGACTTGGTTGTCCTTAACCTATCATCATATTCTTATACCATAATCTCGAACATAGAATTATCATATTCAAATAAATTGTAGTCTGTCTTTCTAAATTTAAGAAAATTATTTAAAAAGTGTTTTTTTAAAGCTTCATACTCCTATTGAAATGAGGAAACACACTAAACTTTTGTATTTTTTGCTACCATCACCAATCATTTAAAATAGTGTAAGCATATTTGCAAATGAAACATTTTTGATTTTGCATTTTTTATAAAACCAATTATATTTTGCTGTTAAAAGTGGATTTTTTTGTTTGTTTTATTTAGTATTGCACACTCGAGAACGAACTTTTCTTTTGCTCATATACTTACACTTTTGGAATAAGAACTCTAATCGACATGGAAAATAAAAAAAACCGTTATTATTATATATTATTTTAATTTACAACAGTTGTGCCGAGGATAGTAAATATGTAAAAATAAAAATTGTCATATTTTTACCACAAAAAAAAAAAATGTTTAGGTCGACCTATTTAGGTGAATCTTTTTTGTTGGAAATAGGAAATCCTAATGGTGATCCCATAAATAAATCGTATGAAGACCTGGCAAGGATTTGAAGACGGTTTTTTTAAATTCAAATTTTACCTCTAACAACTCCATATCATACTAATATTGATGCTCATATACTACCTACTAGGCTCATGACATTAGCTTTGTTTGTTGAGCCCTGAAGTCACCCTGGGGTCGCCCTGGGGTCGCCACAGCGTGTTTTTTGAATTACCTCAACTCGCCCTCAATACAAAATTCTCTGTTTTTTGAAACCTGGGGTGGAATCGGCTAAGGTGATTTGTGATATGTGATAGTCACAATATACAAATTTCGTCTGGCTAAGGTGATTGTCACATGTGACAATCACATTTTTGTGACTTTTTCTTGTGACAGCTATTTAGGTGTCACTTGCATACAAAAATAATAATAAATAAAAAATAAACCTCTGACGCTGACTTATAAAACAAAATTATTTGCTTTTGCTGTCAAAGATTTGTCAAAGATCTACACTAATGTTGTTTTCGATTGGGAGAAATTAGTTTCTCCTCATGATTAAAGTAAAAATAAAAACAATAAAAAAAAAAAAAAAAAAACAGAAATGAACATTTTTTTAATTGAGATATTTTTTTGAAACGCGTATATGTTGTGAGCAATCACGTGAAGTGACAACTAAATTAACCTTTTCTAAATAAATACATAATTGTCACGTCCCTTAATGTAAATTATATATTAAAATTGTTCGAATTGTTTAATCTGAATTACAAAATATATAGAAACTGTGACGTTCGTATATATGCGTCTTCAGACCGCATATTTCATAAAAAGCAGAAGAAGTAAGACTCGCAAAACACAACTCCGAAGAGAAACGATTTGTCTTCGGAGTTCTCTCCAATTGCCCAACGGAAAATGACATAATGAAAATAAACAAAATTCCGGTGATCACATTATGCAGACGCACAAAATTATTTTATCACATGTGATTGTCAGAAATGTGACAATCACAAATCACATTAGCCGATTCCACCCCTGGGGTCGCCCTGAAGTCACCCTGAAGTCGATCTTGCTATTTAGCTGGGGCGAGTAGAGGTAACGAATCAGCTGTTGAAATGACTTTTGCTGTCAAGCATTTCTTGTGTATTTTTCTTCTGTATTTGATTTTTCATGTCTTTTTTTCGATAAAACTAAATGAAATGCAAGTGAATGCATTTATTTTGATGTAAGTAAGTACAAATCGAACAAATAAAGCAAAATGGAAACTTTTGATTTTGTGCGTTGTGAAAAATATACAATCGGCAGCCGTCATGCGTTTTTTGAGAACCGAAAAACCCAGGTTTTTTTGACAACTCTTGGAGTTGTCAAGAAAACCCAGGGCGACCCTGGGTAAAGTTCAACAAACAAAGCTATTATTGTTCAGATAGAGCTTTGGTGCGTTCTTTTTCTAACCATAGTCGACATTCGTTACGAATGTCAACAAAAACGTGTTCCTTTAATCTAATTCGTTACGATTTGTTACGAATATGACGTCATAACAGCGTTCCTAAATTCGACAATTAGTTACGATTCGTTACTATTTCCAATTCACCTCCATGATATGAGTTGCGTTTGTTGATCTGTCAAATTGGATGCTTTGTTTAAAAATGAATCTTAAGTGAGTGATCAACAAGGAACAATAAAATGGATTTCACGCCAATTTCGAATGAAGAAGGACAATTTATTTTGCAAGACAACAGAATATTATCTTTAAATAAAGAAAATGGTAGGTATCATGTTATTTTTTTTATTTTCTTATATTAATGAATTGTTTGACAGTCTAACAAATTCTAACAAATGTATCGTTCCTAAATGCTTTGTAAAAAACCCAACAAATCTTAACATTGACACTTCAGCGAATTTGATTTGACATAACAACAAATGTCGACTATTGTCAGAAAAAGAACGCACCACTTTCCTTTTTCTGCCAGCTATAATTTAGGGTTTTATTAAAATCGAAGGAACTACATCCCCCACTAGCAATTTTAACCATAAACATAAAAACAATTTGGGGCGTTCTTTTTCTAACCATATAGTCAACAATAAATTGTTGTTATGTCAAAGTTTTTTTTGTTGAAGTGTCATTGTTAGGATTTGTTGGGCTTTTAACAAACCATTTAGGAACGATACGTTGTTAGAATTTGTTAAACTGTCAAACGACCACTTTAAATTTTTTTTTTTGTATATTGATGAACTAATTAAATAATTATTCTCCTTCATGGCTCAAAATTGGCGAAAACAACAATCAACAATCTCAACTCATATCATGGATGTGAGTTGGAAATCGTAACTACATATTTGACACTTCAACGTGAGTTTAGGATCGTTGTTATTACTTCATATAAGTTACAAATCGTAACTAGTTTGAATTAAAGGAACGCATTTTTGTTCACTATTGTTAACAATAAATTGTTGACTATGTGGTTAGAAAAACAACACACCAATTGTCTATCATAAAAAAAGATACATTTGGTCCAACTCTTACTGGTCCATTCCCCTCTCTTCTAAATTACAATAGCATTTTCTTTATAGCGAAACATCGAAGGTATTCAAAATGTTTATTATGTCAAACTGTCTCTCTTATCCAAGGGGTGCAATCTCAGAAATACATACATATATGTACATGTACAATATGCTTTGGTGCTGATTTTATTTTTAGAGAAAACAATTCTGAAAATAAATTTTGAGACAGTTTCGTTCGTTAAACCATACTCCTTTGTTCATCCATCTTTTTGACAATCATCCGAGTTTTTCAAAAATCCCTAAGCTTACGCTGTATGTCAGTTGTGTGAAAATGGTGAACAAGTGTTAACTTGTGAGAGTTTATTTTTGTCATGGTTTTCTTAAGCTTTATTTTTTAAGTTTGCTTTATAAGCTTAAAACTAAACTAATACTGTTGACTAAGATACAGTTTATTCTTTCTTAAGAAAATATTTGCTATTCAGATAAGTTGGAAATATAGACAAATAATGGTTTAAAAATATCCCTTTTAATCCAATTGACATAACTATAAAACAAAAATTGTGTCCATTTTGACTCAAATGTCAAAAGTGTTTGACACGAGATCAAATTTAGTCAGCATTTTAAGGCAATTGACATTTGACACGCAGCCTTAAAGAGGAAAAATCATGTCGATATTATATAACTAGTTCTGTTTATTATCTGCCGAAAACAACAAATTTGTACGCATTTCCTTTTTAATAACACAAAAATTTGGTAGTTTTCGGCAGAAGAGAGAGCTCATGAGAGAAGAAAACATTTCCCCTTCCTGCCGATTTTAGCCCAACAAGTTTCTTTGGCAGAAATTGTGAGTTCTGTCAATATTCAAATTTGACAGTTAAGAAAAATTTACTTGTTAATTTCACTAATTCATGCGCGTTTTTTTTATCAATAAATGAAAATTGTGATTTCAAACTTAAGGAACGTTAAGATTTCTATAGTAGATTTCCAATTACATTCTCAATTTTTGCTCTTAAACATTTTTGCGACATTTAAATCAATAATTGTATGTATGATATGTATCTGAAATAACTTCAAATAAGGATTTATTTCATTTGAGTAACTTAAGAAGTAACTTCATCATGTTCTTAGTAAATCTCCTACATCGGGGGAAAAGGACCTAACAATCTGGATTTTGTTCATTTACAATATCTTTGTATACAAATTGTTTTGGAGATATTTGATTTTCTTTTTTTTCTGAGCTATACTACAAAAGAATTTTCTGCATGATGGAACCGGATAATATGTTTAAAACCCAGTAAATGTTTAACCCAACTTTATGGACCATGAATACAACTTTGATAAACATTTTGCTAAATAAAGAGTTTTTTAAGTAAAATGAAGTTAAATGGAAATGGGATTAAACATTATTTTAAAATCTTATAAAAATTAGTACAAATTATATAAAAACGTAACTGCGTTTATAAAAGAATCCTTAAGCTATTCATTATAATAATTTAAAATAAGGAAAAATTAGTAGAGCACAGTTCCTAATGACTAAAAAATTTCTTCAAAAAATCACGTATGTGTTTGGCAAATTTTAGTATTTTTAAATATGACAGAAACATTTTCTATCATTTGGACAAGCTTTCATGGCTATGAAATTCTTAAGAAGTGTTTTTTTTTAACTTTCCATATTCTTAAAGAAGAACCCACTAACCCTCCATTTCGAAAAAATATCTTTCAAGCTGAAGAAAATTAAAAACAAATTTGTTTTCGTGCCACAAAACTAAAATTATATCTTGGAATTTAAGTGCAGTCATTTACTACTATTTAAATATTTCTTTCAGTGTAGTATTTATACATAATATTATAATAATTTTGTAATAAAAAATCACATAATAATTTTGAAGATTACTTTTCGATAAAATCTGGCTCCGGTGACTTTATGAAATCCTTTCTTGAATATCGACTGATAGTCTTCCGGGTGTGAGAACTTAAAAAGGATACCCGTCGCCGTTTTAGTCAAACTAAAACATCCTTTAAATGTCATTTTTTCACATATCATAGCAGCACGTTCCATAGACAGTTCGTATGATGGTGTCAACAAAAAAGCTCCTATACATGACCAGGATATAGCACACAATGTTTTAATTTTTTTTTGAAATTTAAACAATTGGTCATAAAACAATTTTGCTATATCCTCTTTGATAATTACCTTTAGCCAAGAAATTATCATTCATTGATACTTCTGAGTCAGTATCCTCGTCACGTTTATCTGTCCATTTTGGCTCGGAGGACAATTTGTGCGCGGCCATTTTACTGATTAGGCTCGATTGTGGTCGACTACGTGGAAATTCGTTTTTTTCCAATTCGATATCCGAGGTATTTCCGCCCAAATACGACATTTTTTATTGTGTTATATCACTCGCGGTTTTTTTTTTTTAAATTTTGAGTTAATACGGATATTAACGCCCGAAAAAAAAAGTGTGGACCGGACACAACAAACTCCACTATAGTTGATCAACCTTTAAAGCGATCTAAGAATTTTTTTAATATCCACTCAGCTTTTATAGCACAGACAGAAAAAAAAATATCCGTTACAACTAGATATATACAATATAGTATACGAAAAGAAGAAGAACAATCTTAAAGATACATTTATACTTGGTTGCGATTTTAACAACTCTCAAGATGAGACACAATACAATACAAGTACAATGTCAACGTAACGAGCGATGTGTATAAAATACTGTTCTTTATTTTTACTTTTAGCAAAAATTCTTACAAATAAATGTAGGCAAAGATATAAGATACAGAAACAGATAAATGTGGATTGTTTTCGCTTGATTTGTTTTATGACTTCTCACGACATAAATAAAATTAGCTATAAGATGATGCTACCTAATAAAAAAATATACGCAATTTAATTCCAAAAGTAGAATTAAATTAAAAAAAATACTGGAGTAAATTGGCTTCACCACTTAATGTATTGCCATTTTCATCGAAACTGAAAAAAAAAAATTATAAAAATCTTATATGTAAGGTCAAATAAATAGACTACATCCGTTCTACACCCACAACTTTGCATGAGTTTTGAAGTGCTTGTTCTTTTCGCAGATATAAATTAGATACAAACTTATATAGGTACTTACATAACCGCGAGTTCATTGGGAGCAGATACTTTGGTTGTTTCTTGCACTGCACAGAATATAGGCCATGTCATCCATGTGTATACCAGGTAGAGGTACCAGCACCAGGTCCAGTCCCACCCTAAAACTATATTTTCATTTATAACTTTATCTTTGTGACTGATTTTTATATTTAGGACATATTAAAGTGCATTGGCTTGCAAGAAGATCGGATCCTTATCTTGAAAGATTTGGAAGTCATGCTCATGGCTAAAGTGCAATGACACTGTTCTTGCCACACCTCTGGAAGCAGAAGCACGAGACTTTTTATTTGCCTCTACTTTTTTAATAAATGCCTTTCTTGAGTGTTAATGGATTTCGGTTGACTGAGCTCAGTATGAGGGAATTTTGAACAAGAGTTTTGGAATTTATTATGAATTTTAATTTTATTTTTTGGATTTGACATTTGAAACTTGTGCCATATGTTTTTTACCAACGCTCGTCAGATGGGTAAAAGGTGGAAATCTGTTTTTAAACAAGACTTGCCAGAGAGTCATCTCGCTGGTGTTCGAAGGCAAAATCATATACCTACCACTTTTTAATTAAACAACGATGTTTGCAATCACTTTCCGATGAAAGGAATGAGAGAAGTGCTCATGGGGGTAAATTTGTTTCTGATGCAGCGAAAATAAGAGTGATTTCCGTCCCCGAAAATGGAGAGAGCGATTGAGACCGATTAGCTTTGTTTGCCCTGAAGTCACCCTGGGGTCCGGTCGCCACAGCGCGTTTTTTGAATTACCTCAACTCGCCCTTAATACAAAATTCTATGTTTTTTGAAACCTGGGGTCGCCCTGAAGTCACCCTGAAGTCGATCTTGCTATTTAGCTGGGGCGAGTTGAGGTAACGAATCAGCTGTTGAAGTGACTTTTGCTGTCTAGCATTTCTTGTGTGTTTTTCTTCTGTATTTGATTTTTCATATCTTTTTTCGAAAAAAAGTATAAGAAATGCAAGTGAATGCATTAAATTTGATGAAAATAAATAAAAATCGAACAAATAAAGCAAAATGGTAACTTTTGATTTTGTGCGTTGTGAAAAATATACAACCAGCAGCCCTAATGCGTTTTTTGAGAACGAGAAAACTCAGGTTTTTTTGACAACTCTTGGATTTGTCAAGAAAACCTGGGGCGACCCTGGGTAAAGTTCAACAAACAAAGCTATTGACAGAGAGTGAGAAAGGGCCAACGTAGCATGAGGCACATAGCCAAAGAGGATATATACCTATATAGAGTCCAATCTTTCCTATACGTTACATCCTCCTCAGCTTCAATTTTCGTTGTCTCTTTTCTATTGCATTCATTGTAATTCATTTCCTTTTTCAAATGGTTCCGAGTCGGATTACTCCATCCACATCTTCTGAAAATGAAGGGGAAACAAAAATAAAAATTCAGAAATCGTGTTTGAAGAGGCTTTTTAATGGAGACGACACACTTAATATTTTTTAAAGAAGAGCGGCTGCACTAGGGGGCAATTAATCTCAATGGAAAAGTGATCGATGTTTGTTTTTTAGATTACTATTTCAAAAGAAATGTATAAAAGAAGAAGTCAATTTCAAAATAAATGACAATCGTCTTGAATCACGATCAGTACGGTAGAGCTCATCCGCCTCTCAATATTTAAGAAAAGAATAGTGTTGTTACTTCAACGGACATTTTGTTTCAGCGCGTTTATTTATCCAGTGTGACTCTGAGAACCAGGACCCTTTCTCTCTGCTATATATTCTTTCCTGTGTACATCTGCTAGCTATTATCGAACACAGTACGGTAGAGCTACCTCCGCCTCTGTTCATCGATATACACATATATACACTGCCAGAAAGAAAAAACAGCAACTATCTGCGAATAAATTGGAGTACACACCAGTTGTAAACACATACTACAAAACCCCCTTGTTACAGGGCGCCCAACGTGGGGCGCCACGGGCACTCAGGAAGGATATCGAGTCAGATTGGCCGAGCGGTCTAAGGCGCCAGATTTAAGCTCTGGTTCCCGAGAGGGAGCGTGGGTTCGAACCCCACATCTGACAAATTCTTTTTTTTTTTTGTTTTCATGACTGCATTTGATTTATTCGGCCCTATCGAGGTAACCGTCGGAACGAAAAATGATAACATTTAGTACGATTCCGAAAGTTTTTGCTTCGAGGTATTCTTCCGACCGAATCTTTCTACGCACTTTTTTAACGCACACCGGTGAATTGCGTTGCAGTGCGATGAAGCTCCGACAGAAATTCTTGGCGAAATTTGTTCACGCATCATAGAGAATTGTTGGAAAATGTAAGAAATTAATCAAAATATACTTTAAAATAGCTTTAGTACATAAAGCATTTCTTGAATTTTGTTTCCAGGTCAAACCTAAAAGAAAAAACAAGACGCCAACAATAGGAGCTCCTGATGGTGAACTAAACGCAGGAAAAACCTGCATTTTGGGACGAGTTAGAGGACCAACTTAACCAAATTGGATCACGAAAGAGAGATGCTAGTGGTTGGAAAAAGGTGTACATTCCAACAGAACAAAGTCATTCGAAAAAACTCGCTTGGAACCTGAGCAAGGACAAAGGGAACTACAAGCAGATTATGTCAGTTGAGCAGGAACCTAAAATTGGGTGTCCATGAAGATTCATTTCATTCATTCGATTCCATACATCTGTATTAATAATTGGCAGCTTATGTTAACGGCATTAATACGCCGCGCCTAGCACCTCAAGGATTATACAGGACGAGGGAGAGAAAAAGAAGCGCGAAGAACAAATATTCAAAGTTTTAAAATCATTTTATATCAAGAAATAAATAAATATAACTTTATTTTTACAATCTTTTGATTATCAGCTTCCTTTTTTTCATCCTCGTCAACATTAGGCTTGTCGGTCCCTGTTTCTTTCTTTGTCACTTGACTACCTATTCATAGTCGGGCTTTTATCGAAGAGCATTTTTATAGAACTTTTCAAGAACTGAGAGTGCTTGTTAAGCATTTCGTTGTTCTTGCTCTCCTTGAAATATTAGGCCTGGTCCTCCTCCTCCTTCATGTACAAAACTATCTTTGAAGGCTCAGAACTGTCCTGGTGAAGGAGTCTCCGGCAGCAGATTACCACACTTATTACTATTGATAAAACAGAAACCCACACCAAACTGTCCGATCTTAAACTTCTTCCTTTCCAGCATGCTATTTATTATTAAGGTTTTAAGTTAAAAAGTAATTAAATTTAATTTAATTTCAAGTTAAAACTTGAGTTTTTGACTTTTGTAATTTTTTTCCAACCTTTGACAAAGCGGTAAAACAGCTGTTTGAATTTAGAGATGGCGTTCTTGAAAATATATCAATATTCACCGATTCGATATATTTCGAATGGAAAGAAATATGTTTAAATGTTTGTTCTATTTTACGCCAGATTATTCAAATCTTATCATTCTAGCTAATTAGGTATTAACAATTATTTTCAACTTTTTTTGATATAATATAATTTTAATCCGGTTTGGAATATATATTTATACAAATATCAAAAGATGTATCGAATTATCGATATATAAATATATTTTGCACATCTCTTTTTGAATTAAAAATCTGTTGCATGTCAAATCAATGCATCGACGCATTTGTGATATTTCTGTTCCGAAGAGATATATGTACCTCGAACGATTAATCGGCCCTATCAAGGTAACCGTGTCGGAGCGAACGGTTGTCTGCAACGCATACGTTTGCGGAGGTTCAAATTGCGTTCGAGGTATATATCTCTTCGGAACAGAAATATCACAAATGCGTCGATGCATTGATTTGACATGCGACTAGGCATGGGCAATAAATATCGATATAAAAAATATCGATATTTCTCTCAAAATATATCGATATATATCGTCGATATTTTTAATAGCGATATATCAATATTAGATATTTATTTTGGAGTATCGAATTCGTATCAATTTCGATTTTTTTTAAACAACTTCGTTTTCGTGTTTACTGTTTATCCTTGCGCATCGTTCATCGGTCGTCGTTAACTTTAAAAAATCCCACCACAGTTAGTCTTCTCTTTATGAAATAGGAATTACATTATAACAATAACAAATAACAGTATTTGGCTGCGTGCACGAAAATACTATACTATACTATATACTAGTGAATCATCAAGGAGAGGAAGAACAACGAAATGCTTAACAAGCACTCTCAGTTCTTGAAAAGTTCTATAAAAATGCTCTTCGATAAAAGCCCGACTATGAATAGGTAGTCAAGTGACAAAGAAAGAAACAGGGACCGACAAGCCTAATGTTGACGAGGATGAAAAAAAGGAAGCTGATAATCAAAAGATTGTAAAAATAAAGTTATATTTATTTATTTCTTGATATAAAATGATTTTAAAACTTTGAATATTTGTTCTTCGCGCTTCTTTTTCTCTCCCTCGTCCTGTATAATCCTTGAGGTGCTAGGCGCGGCGTATTAATGCCGTTAACATAAGCTGCCAATTATTAATACAGATGTATGGAATCGAATGAATGAAATGAATCTTCATGGACACCCAATTTTAGGTTCCTGCTCAACTGACATAATCTGCTTGTAGTTCCCTTTGTCCTTGCTCAGGTTCCAAGCGAGTTTTTTCGAATGACTTTGTTCTGTTGGAATGTACACCTTTTTCCAACCACTAGCATCTCTCTTTCGTGATCCAATTTGGTTAAGTTGGTCCTCTAACTCGTCCCAAAATGCAGGTTTTTCCTGCGTTTAGTTCACCATCAGGAGCTCCTATTGTTGGCGTCTTGTTTTTTCTTTTAGGTTTGACCTGGAAACAAAATTCAAGAAATGCTTTATGTACTAAAGCTATTTTAAAGTATATTTTGATTAATTTCTTACATTTTCCAACAATTCTCTATGATGCGTGAACAAATTTCGCCAAGAATTTCTGTCGGAGCTTCATCGCACTGCAACGCAATTCACCGGTGTGCGTTAAAAAAGTGCGTAGAAAGATTCGGTCGGAAGAATACCTCGAAGCAAAAACTTTCGGAATCGTACTAAATGTTATCATTTTTCGTTCCGACGGTTACCTCGATAGGGCCGAATAAATCAAATGCAGTCATGAAAACAAAAAAAAAAAAGAATTTGTCAGATGTGGGGTTCGAACCCACGCTCCCTCTCGGGAACCAGAGCTTAAATCTGGCGCCTTAGACCGCTCGGCCAATCTGACTCGATATCCTTCTAGAGCTAAAAGATACACTTGTATTTTTTGAAAAGAATGTGAATGAAGATAAAGAAAAGCTTTAAGTACGCGACGCGTAATAAATAAAACAAAAAGTTAACTGTTGAGAATAATTGAACAAAAATGGTATGTGTGCCTAGATGGGATGAAAAAGTCACTTCATAAAGAATTTTCTGTTTGGAAATTGATATGACCATATCGATTGTCTTTGCACTTGATTATTTTCGTTGCTATTTCTCATGATAATTAAAATTCAAGCATTACTGTTACTGCGAGCACAATGAGAAAATCGCTAAGGCTAAAAAAGTAGCTGTAGAACAAAATGACAAAGAAGTAGGTAGCTCACTGAAGCAGCATGCACCTTTGCTATAGGTATAGGTAAACTATATTTCTCTGAAGTCTGAATAGGAAGCAATTAATAATGTTCTTAATTCACTTTAAAAAATATCTATATTTAAGCTGTAATAAAATTATAATAACGTATATAATGTATCAAAACAAACAATATCAGCAACAAAATTGTACTGTTAAATTAAAAGAGGTTTTTTTTATTTTTCCTGAATATCTTTGAAGTCTTTTTTTTAATCTGCAAATATCTTCAATGAAGCCTTTCTGGACATATTCCACTATTATTCTGAATGTCTCAACTATTGCAATCAGTGTAATTTCATAATGTGTAGAGCTATTCGTAACGATTTTGAGGCAATAGGGGGCTACATAGTAAGACTCCACCCCCAGTGTCCAGTCCACAGTAGGGTAGAGAAGGTGCATTTGCCAATGGGGTACATCTGCCAATTCAGTTCTTCGGTCAAATCAACAAAGTTTAAAATATCGAAAAATCGATTTTTGTTTCACATCTCTAATTGCAAACTTTGATTTACCACATCACTGTTTCTTTTTTTTTATTATATCATTAAAAATAGAAATAATTAAGATATTAAGATGAAATATACTTTAAAGTGAAGATAACAACGTCAAGGTATATATTAGATATCAAGAAAATATAAACTACGGAAAAGCTGTATGTAAGGTCAATTTTCCTAAGTCCTTGCAAATGCACCCTACTATAGATTTCGCATAAAATACACGCACTAATACAATGATTAGCACTGAACTCAAACAAAAATTATGTTTGACATTTCGTTTGTGATTTTTCTGAAAAGTCAAAACGCAGTGCAGCACGTTCGTGAAGTTTGAGTTGACTTGACTTGTACTTCAGCTACGAATAACGTACCTACATTTAATTTTGAGAGTGCAAAAAACACGCCGCGTCAGTCGGTTAGGGAAAACATGTATTGAAGAATAGTGCAGATCCTCTAAAGTGCAATTCCATTTAGTAGGGACTTATCTTTTATATATATGGATATTTGCTTTACTGCTGCTTTATAGATAATGTCTACTGTAGATGGATCACCAGAAATATGGTATTTTTAAGTTTTACAGAATATTCAAGAAAAGTATAAAAGTTAAACACAATGCTGTTTAGAAAAATACATTTTATTTGATCAAAATCAGTGCAGTCATCATAATAATTAGTGTAGCCTTAAGGTGCCTTTACATGGAGTTGCAAGCCCTGAGTTGCAAAAAAAGAGGATGCAAAATCAATAAATCATACTTGTGTGATAGAGAGGGAAGGCAAAAATGCAGACGGTCTTCATGGATGCAGATTATAGGAAAATTATAGATGCAGCTTGAAAATTATAGTGAAGATGAACATGTTCGTTTTCATCGTCTGCACTATGATTGTTGTTGTTGCGTTTTCGTCTGCATTTGCAACTTCATGTAAAGCCACCTTTACATGAAGCTGCAACAAATTATAGTGCAGACGACAAAGCAACAAAAACAATCAGCTCAGACGATAAAGATGAACATGTTCGTCTTCACTATAATTTTCAAGCTGCATCCATAATTTTCCTATAATTTGCATCCATGAAGACGTCTGCATTTTGGCCTTCCCTCTCTATCACACAAGTATGATTTAAGGTGGCTTTACATGGAGCTGCAAGTGCAGACGAAAACGCAACAACAACAATCATAGTGCAGACGATGAAGATGAACATGTTCGTCTTCACTATAATTTTCAAGCTGCGTCTATAATTTTCCTATAATCTGCATCCATGAAGAAGTCTGCATTTTTGCCTTCCCTCTCTATCACACAAGTATGATTTATTAATTTTGCATCCTCTTTTTTTGCAGATCAGGGCCTGCAACTCCATGTAAAGGCACCTTAATAAAAATTCGCTCTGAACGCAGTTCCCGTTCAGGTAGTTAGCCTACCCATTTGACAACTGTCATCTGTGACTTGCCGCAAACTTCTTTTGTGTACATTTTTGTTTTGGTTTAAAAGCAAAATAAATTTTGCAAAAATATGAGTTGATCAAATAAAAAATATCAACTCTCCTTAAATAACATAATTAATTAATTTATAACTTGTGTGATGATAGAATTAGTATTTATTTTATTTAAAACAAAATACCTACCACAAAACCGACTCGAATGAGTAAACACAGTTGAACAACATTTATTTTGATTCCGGTTTTGTTTATCTGTTGCAATAAAAAAGTCCCCTTTTGAACTGACGAAAGAATTTCTGACTAATTTTCATATATTTTTATTTATTTTGGTGATAAACATAATAAGCTCAATCAATTTAATCATAAGTTTACAATTAACATATTATTAAATTACAATGGATAAAGAAAGGTAAGCTTAGTATTTTGGATTTTACTAATTTTGTTTTTTTCTGATTAAAGTCGTTGGTCGTTAGGTTTTCACTTCTCTTATTAGATCCAAATGAAATCTATTTCGAAGATTTCTCTGTTGATCTTCTACCGCAAACAAAATCCATTCAAATCAATGATGCAATTGACAGGGATGAATTAATCCCGATTCAAGGTCGCTTAAAAATGTGTTCCAAATCGCTGCTGTTTGAGCCAAAGAAAAAACAAATGCCACTGATAAAGGTATACTATAGCAAGTGCTCAGAAATATCTACGAATCTTGGAGATCCTCAAAGCAATCTATTGAGTATAAGGTATACAAATATATTGCAACTCATTTGTAAGTCTTAATTTTTATGTTGTTGTCTTAACAGGTGCAGCCAGTACGTTGAACTTTTAGAAAACAATGTGATAGCTCCGTACAAATTCTTTACCTGCGATAGGTCTTTCCGTTTTTGCTTTCATTACGTTCAAGTTGCTGATAATGTGGTTCCCCTGTGCCAACAGCTTCAAAGGGCATCTAGTCTACCAAATCTCGAACAGAGCAGTATGGTAAGATTTATTGTAAACAAAATATTAAATATATTTATGCTAACTTTTATTTGTTTTCAGTTAAAAATAATAGGCTAAACGGTTTTAAATCGAATTTTGGTAAACTGTTTCCCTTTTGTTAAATTTTGAGTTTCACGACTCAAGTTGCTTCTATAAGTACCTAGTTTTTGTTGCTTCTTTTCGATAGTCTTTTGTTATTATGTTGCCCAGATGCTTCCACTTAAAGCGATGCTTAGTACAAGAGACCGTATATCGTCTACTAAAACAATTAATTTATCTGGCTTTTGATAAGCTTAAGAGTCCAGCAAGCAAATATCTTTTCCTTGAAAGGAACGGTTTAAAGGAAGGAATGTTTCAGTAGCATTCCTAACAATTTTAAAGGCGAACTCCTTAATCTTTGCGAATAAGGCAGATTGTACTATGATTATAATATTAATCTAGTTAAAACAATAAAACTTCACACAGAACTTCTTTATAATCACCCCCCTCAGGAAAGACTAAAATGGAAGCAGGTATTGGTTTTGGTATTTTAAACATCAAAAATAAAACAATATTCATCTTCTCTTCAGCCAAGCTGCCTTAAAAGCTCTGGCTTCACTTGTCATAAAATCCAACCTAGTCCAAGATACTGTCTTGGTACTCAGTGAATTTGCA
The DNA here is from genome assembly GCA_916050605.2 of Platycheirus albimanus. Lineage (NCBI taxonomy): Eukaryota > Metazoa > Arthropoda > Insecta > Diptera > Syrphidae > Platycheirus > Platycheirus albimanus. Next base: position 28,661,082 of record OU696697.1, on the reverse strand, counting down.
AGGAATAAGGAAGGGCTGACACCCTGGTCAAAGACGGTGCCTTATTGCCATTTGTCGGCCATTAACCCTTCTGCGGAGTACATAAATAAAAACTACTTCAAAAACACTGCCAAGAACATCCTACTCAGGGAATCCAATGCAGCTTGGGAAACAACCCCAAACAGTTTGTACCAGAATATTCAAAAATACTACCAAATTCCTCCTCAACCTAGATAAAAAAAACTCTCAAAACAGTGACTGGGATCATAACCCGACACTGTTCTCTGAAAAAACACCTTCACTACATGAGACTAGAAACAGACCCCGTTTGCCGACTCTGCCTCGAAAGTGAAGAAACATCTTTGCATATCCTCACGGAATGCCCAGCACACTTCGTGATAAGATTGTGCCCTTGTAAAAACTCAAAACTCTCCACCCACAGAACATCTTAAAGTTCTGGTCTCAGTCTGGAGCAACAGAACTGCTCTAGAATCTCACAAGGGTTGTCACAATAGGCATAATCGAGATACCGCAGTGCCTGAGCTGTATGAGCTTTCCCTACCAATAAATCTAATCTAATCTAAATCGAATCTAATCTAGTTAAAATATAAAATGTAGAGTCGCCTGACTATCAAACACACTTTGTAAAAATGCCTTACACTTCTGACTTTCCGAGTCTTTGCGATGCCTCTTAATAACTAGCCGATTTCTAGATTGCACGCTGTTACAGCTATTTGAAAACACTTTGAACACCGCATCTGTATTATGTTGCCCAACGAAGCAAAAGCATTAGGATAGATTTTTTTTTTATATAAAAACTCGAAAGCATTGCTTTTTCTTTGTGCTGTTAAATATTAAAATATTATCTTATTTTACATTTGCACTTTGTACAATACTTTTAGATATCTTTGATCGCATACTCTTGGCAAAAAAGGATCAAGTTTGATTCACTGTGGTTGAGTAGTTTCTATGAACAAATCTTGGTTGAGTACAATGTCAATGAAGTGAATCCTCTTGTTTTGAATCCTGGACGAATTTTGCTAACCAATGCATATATCTACCTGCAGCACTACAACAACATACAATCTGTAAGAGATCTCTTTCCAACAACAATAAATGTTATCCTTCTAACCTTTTTCTTTTTTAGGAACCTGTGATAAAAATTAAATTAGACAGTGTTAAGAGTTTTACGAAGCGACGGTTTTTGTTGAGGCACATAGTAAGCTCCTTAAAACGAGGTTTAATTTCTTCCCCTTCAATTACCAACACAAAATTATCAATTTCAGGGATTAGAAATTTATTGGAATACCAATCAGCATCTTTATATTTCATTTCAAAATGTAACAGACCGCAATAACTTTATATCGTTAGTTGAGGAACAATCAGATTTTAAACCGCCTAACGTTGAACAACATAGCATGACACTAAAGTGGCAAAACCGTCTCATATCCAACTATGAGTATTTAATTTATTTAAATGCGTGAGTTAACATTGTGTATTTGATAAGTACATAAGTAATTTTGTTTTCATTTTTAGATTGGCTGATAGATCGTTTAAGGACTTGACTCAATATCCTGTGTTTCCTTGGGTAATAACTGATTATACATCAGAGACGCTTAATTTGAATGATGTGAATGTCTATCGGGATTTAAAGAAGCCCATAGGAGCACTTAATCCGGAACGTTTAGAACGTCTTAGGGAAAGATATGAAGACATGGACGATCCAAAGTAAGTAAATTTCTTATTTTATGGTTCTAAGAACAACAGTTCAACAAAATTTTATTTAAATGATTACTTTTTTTGTCTAATTCTTAATAATTTTGCTTATCGTTTTAAGTTGACCTTACTGACACAATTTGTTAATTTTAAACGTTAATATAATTTTTTTTCTTATCTACAACCCATTTTTGAAAATTGAAAAACGACACAAAGATTTCTCTTGATAAAAGCAATAATTTTAAGGGCTTTAATAATTTAAAAAAAAAAGCAAAGGTAAAAAATGTAGGCACACAGTTTGGTATTTCTTCAAAATCATGCCATGTGGACATGAGAAATACCTTCAAAGCTTACAGCTGATTCTACATTATGTTTATTTGTTCAGCACTCACTGTACGTAATTTTAAACAATGTAGAATATCAATGCAAGTCATTCAGGGGCAGCTGAGGCAAAGGTAGTAGTATATTTCAAAACATTTTTGCAAGAAGAGTTGCAGGAATGTTGGTGTCAGATATTGAATAGCTTAAAACTAGAAGCTTAAGAGACGATTAGTTTTATGTGGTCGAATAACCAAAATGCAAAAACGTGTCGTTTTGGTAGCAACCAGTTCCTTCCCTCTATTTTTACGGCCGTTAAGACAACTGAATTTATGATCTAAACCGCCTTAGTATCATTCGTTTGCTATTTTTATAATGAGCGATTAGAAAAACCAAACCGATAAAATTTTTAAATGGAAAATTTTGAATGTTATGATTCTATTTAAAACACAAATGCTACACTGATCGATGGTTTAGTTTTTTTGTTCGCTATAAGTTGCACCTTAATGGGCTGGTGGATGATGTTGTGTGTATCAAACTCAGATCAATTTAAATCCATTGTGATACCCTGGGGGGTTTTGGGCCATGGGCAAAAAACCTATAGGTACATTCTCAAAACAAAATTTTCCTTTCGCTAACACAGCTAAATCATCTGCATATGCTACTACTCTGACTCCACTATATTTTAGTCCTTTAAGAATCTCGTTAACCAAGAGTACCCAGAGAAAGGCAGAGAGAACACCAGCTTGTAGGGTGCCTCTGGATGTTGATACTTTAATCAACGCTCCTCCCGACTCTGAGTTAATCCGTTGGTTTCTTAATCGTATCGTTCACAAAGGCTCTTTTCACTGCATCATTTTTCACATTATTGAAGACTCCTTCAATGTCTAGTAAAGAAGCAAGGGAATACTCTTTGTGTTTCAATGGGTTTCCCACAAAGCTTAAAGCACTGTGAATTGCTGTTTCCACACTTGTACCCTTGTTATAAGCATGCTGAGCTGGGGGTATAACTTCCCGGCCGTTGGAAAGTTTTCTTGTTCCTTTTCTCTTTTTTCCCATCTTTAAAGAGAATGCTGTTAAAATATTAGTGACCCTATCCATAAACTCAGGTTCTTGCATATTCGGGTTACTTTTGAGTATCTTAATTCTAGTTCCAATCTAGAAAAATATTTAAAAACAAAATGTTTCCAATTTTTTTTTGGTCAGGGAAAGTCAGGGAAATTTATTTTGAAAAATAGTGAACACCATGTAATTATGCGCAGATTGATCGCCTTAAACCTGACCAACTACAAACATCTTTTGCACCCGTTATTACCTTACAAGTCAAAGTCACTTAAGTTATGGTAGAAAACGGCGCACTCCATTTATCTAGAAAACTACTATTTTTACGCACCTATATATCTATGATTGGATAAATCCACTCAAGGGCAAAAGTAGCCAAGATGTTTGGTAATACATACTACGGTAACAGCAAAGTTAATGCAGTTTTAAAGACCATCGCTCATGTCATTTAAAATAGAGTCCCCATATTTGCTTTTATTTTTCGCACAGTACATTCTTTTTATATTTTTATTTTGCAGATATTTATACGGTTCTCATTACTCGACGCCGGGATTTATCTTATTTTATTTGGTAAGTTATTTCAAACAAATCCTCGCTACATCCAGTCGTAGAAAGTTACACATAGTTATTCTACTTTTTTACTATAGGTTCGAGAATACCCGCATTTAATGTTGTGTTTGCAAAATGGAAGATTTGATCATCCCGATAGAATGTTCAATAGCGTCCAAGATACCTTCAACAATTGCTTAAATAACATGGCTGACTTTAAGGCAAGTTTTTTGAATATACTTAAAAACTCAAGTTAATTTAGAACCTTCGTCCGTGTTTAGGAGCTCATACCAGAATTTTATGATACATCACAAGGTGGAGACTTTCTTTTAAATTCATACAAAATTAATTTTGGCAAACAAGTTACGGGTGCTGCGGTTAATCATGTTAAGCTGCCACCGTGGGCTAAGAATTCTCCTTCAAATTTTATAGCAACTCTAAGGTAGTATCAGAAAAATATGATTGAAAACGACAAAAAAATGTACACTTCTTAAATTGAATGTAGAGAGGCTTTGGAATCAGAATATGTTTCAGACAACTTACATCATTGGATTGATCTCATTTTTGGCTATAAACAGAAAGGTCCTGAAGCTATTTTAGCTGATAACGGTAAGTTCTATTCCATTACCTAATTTTTTTTTTTTATAATGCACACGCGCTCAAGGGGTTTGTTATAGCCCTTTTAATGATAAGTCACAGCGCGAGCGATAGGAAGTTAGGAAGGAAGGGAAAGGAGGTGTCGATGAACATTGATCTTGAATGTTTGAAGATCAAAATGGCAAGGAAAAATTGTGCCAGGCAATCCATTCCACATTCGTGTTGTACGACTAAAGAAAGAATCTCTATATTTCACGGTACGTCCGAAATTGGGCTCAAGTGTAATCTGATGAGCGTTCCTAGCAAGACGAGTATTGCGTTGGAAATGTTTAAGGGGTGGAACGCAGCTGGCTACCTCGAGTGAACATTTTTTGTAAAAGAACCTATAAAATAAGGAAAGACATGAGACATTTCGACGATGTTCGAGTGACGGAAATGTTTCCATAATGTTTCTCTCTCCTATAAATTTTAAGGCTTTTTTCTGAACTCTGTCGAGCAGGTGGAGAAAAATTTGTTTTAATGATTTGAAGAACCACTTCAATAGGCATTCCAGTGGGAACACGTGAACCTTGAAGTTGAGTGAAGTGATCCAACTCCTCCCTATCGAGCTGCTAACCTTACCTATTCTGTATTCTACTGTATTATATTTCAATCTGTTTTGAACTCAAGATTTTTCTTCATAAGTGAACTCTGACCTAAGAACCTTCTTTATTTTAGTTTTCTATCACTTATGCTATGAGGGTTCCATTGACCTAGATTCAGTCAATGATCCTGGAGATCGCAACGCTCTCGAAATACAAATATCCGAGTTTGGCCAGGTACCAACTCAGTTGTTTGACAAACCTCATGTTTCTCGAAACTCGAAGATTCAAGATAAAATCGAAAAAAGCCTCGGTAAGAAATAATTTTGTTTGGTTTCGCGTTAAATGATTAGAGCTTGATTTCGCTTCACAGAAAGCCAACCTCATTTGGAACTTAAAAACTCCTATTCTGGTCACAAGGATTCGGTAACATCAATTCTAGTTGATTGCGATACAGTCATCTCAACCGGAAAGGATGGTCTTTTGAAGTGCTATTCGCTTCAAGACAAACGACAAACCAGGTTTTATCATATCCGAATATCCGAGTATCGTGTGTTTCATAAACAAATTTTGACTTTTTAGGAGTATTTCGTTTGGAAAGTTACCAGTCAGTTCTTGTGTTAAGATAGCCAAGTCCAATATGTTTGTTGTGGGCTCATGGGATAATAACATGTGAGTTGTTGATATGATTTCGTTTAAAAATAAAAAAAAAGTTATTTTCAATAAACATTCGCAGAAATTTATACAAATGTGATTATGGAAAAGTGTCTGACGTGATACCAGCTCATGAAGACTCTGTATCGTGTCTTAGTCTTGATGAAGATTTGGGCATTCTAGTCTCTGGCAGCTGGGATTGCAGTGTCAAGTAAATCTAGAATAACCGTTTATTGTTCAATTTTTTTTTTTAAACAAATTTGTCTATTCGTATTCAGAGTTTGGAAAGGATTCAAGGATCTTGATGATAAAATGTATAGACTCTCCAGCTCAATGATAGCTCAACATGAATTTGACTCCAATGTCACATGTGTTTGCACTCGTAAATCCAATGGTTTCATTCAAGTGATTATAGGAACCACCAGTGGAGACATATGGCTTTGGAAATTTGGTTCGGAAATCGCTGTGTTAGCTTCATATAGCCAAAAGTCATCAGAACCTATTTTATTTCAAAAACATCACGACAAAGTATTGAGTATTAGCCTGAATAATAATAAAACGAAGCTTGGATCATGCAGTGCAGATGGATCGATCCAAGTCACAGACATGGAGACTGGCATGAAACTATTTAAGAAAAAACTAGACTCAATTCCAATGTCACTGACTTGGAATGCAAACGATTATTTGATAAATGTAACCGACGATGGATGTATTTATATTTGGGATTTGGTGCAAGTTAAATTGTATTTACATGTTCAAATTTTTAAAGGTTTGTTTTGAAAATATACATTTTTAAATTAATGCTAAATGGTGTTTTTTGTAGGTCCAATATCTGTTGTGGCGTCATCTACAAAGCACGATGGACTTATTATTACTGCGGGAAAAGATGGAAACGAATTTAAAATTAAATGTTGGGTGATATCTTCAAAATAAAAATATAATAATTTGTTTGTTTTTTAAACAAGTATGATAAAGTTAAATATTGTACACAAAATATACAAGACATACGTCCAAAGCTTTAATTGTTCTGTTTTATTATCGATTTAATTAACACTCCCTCTAAGGAGCGACAACGATTTTCTGGCATAACTTTTGAAAGCGGTTAGTTTCATTGATGGTATATTCAGCAATTTATGGTCGTCAGAAATTTGATTCTCCACTTTGACGAAAAGTTTCATTAAAAATTGGTTGTCTGTAAAGTCGGTTTACGGACGATAATTTAAACGTGATAACCAGTTCACAAAACAGTTCATGTGTAGGTTGTATCTCTCCAACCACCGACTACCCACCCCACTTACAACCACCCACCATTTTTTAATTTTTTTCTCACCCCCAAACATCAACTTCTCACCACCATATACAACCACTAACAAACAGCCCACTATTTTTGAAAATAATGTCCTCCCCCCACACAATAAATACCCCCTCCCTTAGTACCACTAACCACCCAGACACCCACACCACTTACAACCACATACACCACCTACAAAACCACCTACAAAACCACCAACCAACCACCCACTATTTTTGACGATTCCCTTTCAAACACCAAATCCTCCCCCCAAATCCAACCACTCACTCAACTTACAACCACTTGCTACTCACCCACCATTTTTGACAATCCCCCCCACACACCAAATCACCTCCCCCCACAACCACCCAACACCCTCCCCTCCCACTTTATCGACTTTCTAGGCTATCAAAGCAGCTATATAACGTGACTGTGACTGTAACACTTTTTCGTGCGTGCTGCCCATATATTCCGATTTGTTAGGCGTTTTTTATCACGTCAAAAATAGTTTAAATATCAAGATCTGCTCTAAAAATCGGGAATGCGATAAATCCGTGTATCTCCTAAACGGGGTGAGGTAGCCCCCCCCCCCCCCCCCTCCCATAGTAAAAAATACTTGCATTTGACGCCCCTACACAAAACCGTTATTAAATCTTGGCGCCTCAGTTATCGTACTCTCCCCCAGAGATGAAAAGATATTTGCCTTTCACTCTTACTGCTATAGATTTCAAAAAGCTGTCGCTTTTTTAATAGGGTTTTCATACCGAGCTGAAAACACGGTTTTCGTTGAAAACCCCCAAAACCTGAACGAAAACACAAGTTTTAGCATACATTTTTGCTAAACACAAGTTTTTCGGAATACAAAGTAAACACACCTAAGTTTGTTGCGCTTCTTTCAGAACACGCCTAAGTTTGTTGTGATTCTTTCAGAACACACCTAAGTTTCTTGTAATGCTTTCCAAACACACCTAAAAAACGCATAAACGTCAAAAAAAAAAAATCAATCATTTTCATTTCAAAATTTGATAGTATGTTGTTGTAAAAATGAAGTGAAATGTCAAACGAAAACTTGAAAAGTCCGGTGTGAATGATTTTCAGGTTTTCGTAAACTTTTAGCCGAAAACCGGGGTTTCGGCTCGGTGTGAAAACCCTATAAAACTCTAACCGTGTTGCCATAGTAACATGATGAAATCTTTTTTTCTGCGCTTATTAATTTTGAAGAATTTGAATTAATTAACAGTTCAGAAAAACAACATCTTTTCAATAAACTTAAAAAAAAAACCAAAACCAAATGCAGTGTTCAAAAAATATATCCGATGCTGTCTTCTGTCGTTGAATCATAACCAACCCTCAATGTACCTACTTACATTGAGAAAACTGAACAGCTTTACAGAAATATGTTTCCCCCTTTAAACTTGGTCACATAGAATTCAGAAGACTGCATTAAAAATAATGGCGGCTAGCAACATTTGTTTTGCTCAATCAGAGTCGAAATGTTTCCTGTAGGTATCTCCTTATTTATTTTCATAAAACGGTAAAAAAGCCAGATGCATTGCTTCCTTTAACAAATGATCTCGCAAACCAACTCGCAAATCTAGGAATAGCTTTTTTTTGTTGAGCCCTGAAGTCACCCTGGGGTCGCCCTGGGGTCGCCACAGCGCGTTTTTTGAATTACCTCAACTCGCCCTCAATACAAAATTCTCTGTTTTTTGAAACCTGGGGTCGCCCTGACGTCGATGTTGGTATTTAGCTAGGGCGAGTTGAGGTAACGAATCAGCTGTTGAAGTGACTTTTGCTGTCAAGCATTTCTTGTGTGTTTTTCTTCTGTATTTGATTTTTCATATCTTTTTTCGAAAAAAAGTATAAGAAATGCAAGTGAATGCATTAATTTTGATGAAAATAAATACAAATCGAACAAATAAAGCAAAATGGAAACTTTTGATTTTGTGCGTTGTGAAAAATATACAATCAGCCGCCCTTTTTTGAGTACAAGAAAACCTGGGGCGACCCTGGGTAAAGTTCAACAAACAAATCTAATGTTGATCAGTTTACCCTTGAGCTTCACTTCAGAAGCACTATTAAGTATAAATCTTTCATTCTTAGCAGCACCTCATGAATACCTAGAGCATACCGCATTTTTTTACCTTTTAAAGCCACCGTATACTGATTCAGACAGTTCGCTTAGGTGTATAAATACAACATAAGAACAAAAATTACTTAAAATGTATACGATAGCTGACCCCTTGGCGTAGTGATTAATGTTCCAGATTGCTATACTGAAGGTTCTGGGTTCAATTCCTGATTCCACATTTTTGCTCTCTGCGGGGAAGTGACAAAGCCACCAAGAGTAAATCTTGCCATATCCGCTTGGATTGGTATATTGTAGGTTCTTTTAATTCCTGCAGTCTATTTTTTTTAAATGATCTTTAATCAGCTTCGGGGACTGATTATCCATGAAAGGAATAACTATGAGCGCACGGAAATCAGGAGTACAGATGTAACCGGTTAAATCATATACGTATAGGTATACGTTACTCTTAGTACTTTGTTTTCCTTCTTAAGTAAGAATTTCAATACAAGTTGTGGATAGAAAATTTAACGACATTGGGTCTTCAGGTGTATTTCACCAGATGTACTTCTTTAGAAGTATCTGAGGTATGGATTTCAGTGATTCGCCGCCGCCGCCAATACAAAAAATCTTATAAGATCTGTGTTTCTGACAATTCAAGGATTTCATGGTGTTTTTTCGGAACCGATCAACTTCCAAATTCCATCCACCAGCAAGCTCAAAAGACACTTGGCGAAGTACTCTTGGTAAAAATAAAAGACATTTTGTCAAGTATAAAAATGTAATGTATTTTAATAATAAGGCGATGTACAGTATTATTTCTATCACTATATGCTTTATGATGAAAAGTTTAACTAAAAGTATTGACTAATAGTATACTAGGTTCTTAAATTTAAATTATCTAATCTTAAAAAGGTACATTTCATTGAGGAGGCAGATACTGATTTCTAAAAAAAATAAAGAAAAAAAAATTTAAATTAGTTAATACTTTTTTAAATTAAAGATTCAGTAACTTACGATGGGGGTGCATAGTCGTAGCCGCTTTCTGCATGGCTGGAATAGTCGTCACTACTTTGACTACTTCCTCTCAGTGGTAAGTTTGTTCCCAGGGATCCGGAGCCTTGCGAATTGTGAGGAGCTTGCAGTTGATTGGATAAGGAATTTTGTTGTGATCCAAAGCCTGAACCTTGTGCTGATCCTGATCCAGATCCTAATCCTGAACCAAAACCTGATCCTGAGCTTGAGCTTGAGCCTGATCCAGAACCATAGTTTGATCCTGACCCTTGGTTTGATCCTGATCCATAGTTTGATCCTGACCCTTGGTTTGATCCCGATCCATATTTTGATCCTGCGCCAAAGCCTGATCCAGAACCAAAGCCTGGTGCAGATCCAGCATTAGATCCTGAGCCTAAGCTAGATCCTGAACCGTAGCCTGTTCCAGATCCCGAGTTAGAACCAGACCCAAGACTTGAGCCTGATCCTAAACCAGAACCTGAGCTTGATCCTGCACCGAAGCTTGATCCAGATCCAGAGCTGGATCCTAAACCTGAGCTAGAACCGTAACTAGAGGCAGAACCAGAACCAGAACTAACGCCTGAACCAGAACCAAAGCTTGAACCAGAACCTAAGCCTGAGCCAGAACCAAAGCCTGAACCAGAACCTAAGCCTGAGCCAGAACCTAAGCCTGAGCCAGAACCTAAGCCTGAGCCAGAACTTAAGCCTGAACCAGAACCTAAGCCTGCACCAGAACCTAAGCCTGCACCAGAACCTAAGCCTGAGCCAGAACCAAAGCCTGAACCAGAGCCCGAGCTTGAACTAGAACCTAAACCTGAACTATAACCTAGGCCTGAACCAGAGCCTAATCCTGAACCAGAACCGAAGCCTGAACCTGACCCTGAACCAGCGCCGTAGCTTGAGCCTGCTCCTGATCCGGAACCTAAGCCGGAGCCAGAATTCGTTCCAGAACCATATCCTGCACTAGCGCCTGCTCCTGAACCGAGTCCTGAACCATATCCAGAGCTTGATCCTGATCCGTAACTTGAACCCGAACCTGATGCTGTTCCCGAGCCGAATTTAGATCCTGAACTTGAACTTTGTTGAGCAAATGCAGATTGTGGTTTGCCAGCTCCCAAAAGTCCTGAACTTTGTTGTCCAAAGGCTGACTGTGAAGCTCCTCCGAATGCTGAGCCTTTTTGCCCAAATGCAGATTGTGATGTACCATCATCATCTCCACCAAATCTTGAAGCTATTCCTCCAAGAGGGGAAACAACTGGTTTCTTCTCAGCAACGGTAATAGGGTTTGGTTTGATAAAAAAGTCATCAGTGTTGAATTTTTGGTTTAAAAATTGAAACTTTGTCTCTTTAATTGGGATTTGTGTTGCAAATGCCTCGGGCATGTCGATATCAAGTTCAGTCATTGGATGGTAACCAAGTTCATCAGCGGTATATCTGCAGACAAAAAAATAATAATTTACATTGGAATCTTGTAAATTTAAAAATGTAAACGTGTTAACATTACCTTGTCTTGTAGCGTTTTCCATCAACTCCAGTGAATGAATACTGTCCGCTAACAACAAATGTTTTACTGTCTTTCAACTTTCCTGCTTGTTGGATGTCGATTCCATTTTGTGTTTTCAGCCTAAAATAAAAAAGGATACAAGTTAAAATGGGCTTAAAATTTGTTGCAGTTATAGTTAAAAGGAGAACTGAAGCGAAGCTAATTTCATGGCGTTTTTTAAGTTCTTTTATGGGAATAACTACTAGAAAAAGGACTACTTTACTACCTAACCAACGTGAAATGCGATACCTGGTAAGGAGCAACGACCACTAAGCAAGATACAGAAAACAGAAGGACTACCTTTGTGTGATTAGGAAACGGTAAGCCGAACAATCTCTCCCAGATAATGGAATGGAATAGAAGAAAGAGGGCTCAAGAAATGAGGGAAGTGGAGAGTTATGGTGATAAGTTCAAAATGAACTTCAGGGTGTTTGATAATTTCGCCCAATGGCGCCTTGGACGAAAACATGGAGGTCAACTGTTTTGACAGAAGCTAAGTCCCAGAATTTCAAGTCGTGGACACAATTAATTGGATTAATTGCATTGCGGAGTTTCAACTTATTGCAACAACAAAGTTTAGAAGATGGCTTGTATTGCCACCTGGCTGACGTTCCAGACAGCAATATTTTTGTTGTTGGCTAGTTGACACGTTGCAAGATAATAATCAGCCTCACAATGACAGCCAGCTCTTCCAGTTGTAAGATGCAACAGGAATTCGGAGGCTTATACCGATGATCCAGTTTTCCAGTCAGCATTTTCTAGTCGGGATAATTGTGTGGACTACTGACTGCGTTGGAATCTTTGTGCGGAATAGTGAAGTCCGTTAAAATGAGTATGTCAGTGAATCACCCTGTGACCTGAAAGGCCCATATTGAGTGGTTAGTGAAAGAAATGCTTCCATCGCTGCGGTTGTTGAAGTTTACATTTCACTCCATTACACGGAAGTTTCTCAATTTTAGTCATGGTTTTGAGATTGCTGGCCACTTCACCAGAAATGCTTAAATGCCAGGATCAGCCTTATTATTGCTGTGTACATCTCAAGAATGGTATTGAAGCTGATTTCCCATTTCTTACAAAAGATTCTTCTACAAGTTTTGATTGCTATTGATGGTTTTTGTTTCCTCTTTCTTTGATGAAGGACTGACTTAAACAATTAAATGACGGGTGTTTTTCTTAGAGGTATAGAACTTTGAGTTGGCAATACTTTTTTAAATGGCGGCCGTTTTGTCAGCTGTCAAATGATTTATTTTAAGTTTGGCTTGGCATTTCACCATGAATAGACTGACTTCTGAACAACGCTTCCAAATTGTGCAAATTTATTTTGAAAATCATGGTTCTGTTCGAAATACGTGTCGCTCACTACGTCCGTTTTACGGAATCTCACTTTTGGCTGAATGGATACGTCAATAAACAAAACTGCCGTATTTGGAGTGATGATAATCCTCAAAGTATGTAGAGACACCGTTACATCCACAAAAACTGACTGTTTGGTGTGCTTTATGGGTAAGTGGAATAATTGGTGCGTACTTCTTCTTTTAAAACGATGCTGGCCAGAATGTTGCAATCAATGGCGATCGCTATAGAGCCATGATTACTGACTTTTTCGTTCATCAATTGAACAACCATGATGTGCAGGATCTGTGGTTTCAACAAGACGGCGCAACATGTCACACAGCTCGTGCCACAATTGATTTGTTGAATACGGAAACGTTCGATGAGCGCATAATTTCGCGTTTTGGTCCTGTGAATTGGCCTCCAAGATCGTGCGATTTAACGCCGCTTGACTATTTTTTGTGAGGATATGTGAAGTCGCTAGTCTACGCCAATATGCCCGAAACGATTGACCATTTGGAGAACACCATTCGCCGCGTTATGCCATTTTAAAAAATGTCAATTTAAAAAAATCATCTTTGTTTTATTCCATTCCAAAGTTCTATACCTCTAAAAAAAAACAGCCATTATTTGGTTGGGTTGTTACATAAATTAGCTTATCTTCCTTATGCCTTTTTATAGTTAGAACTTTTGTCATTATTTGATTCGATAGGGCTGATTAATATTAACTAACTAATTTTTAATTTTTATTAAATATAAAAAAGCTTCTTGAAACACCAAAACAAATTGGCTAAGGTCATGAGACTATGAACAAAATAAGAATCTTAATGAATCAGAAAAAAGACAAAAGCAACTTATCTGCATAAAACCGTTTATTTATTTTAATTGTTATGGCCATTTACTAATGCTACACTCCTACAATTTTAGTATTTTTTCTATATAAAAATAAATAACAATAAAAAACGAATTGGTAATGTGCTTATAACGAATTCAAAAAAATCTTTAAAACAATATCTTTCTAAATAGACACGCTGAGAGCTGTCTTTTGCCAATAGATTTATAACCGGTGTATCTAACCGCCCGGTCCGTCGCGCCGATGCCGATGGATGACTGCATTATCTTAAGTAGATTGAAAATATAAATATTTATAATTTGCGAAGCGAGTGACTGTGACTGGTTTTCAAAGTCATAAATCACTTCTTTTTTTAATTTCCGAGATATACAGTCAAAACAAAACCAGACAAAACAAAAAAAAAAACCTCACAAAGTTCTCAATGAATTTTGAATGAAAACAAAATCTATTAAATAAACATTTTCGTGACAAATTAAAAAAAAAAAAGATGAGTATGAGGCCAAAACTAAAAGCTGGTCATGGAAAGAAAATATAATTTGGATTTTCGGTATCCACCCGAATGCCACTCCCCTATATACGAGCATTATTATTTTAGAAACTAGATAATCACGTTTCTTATATTTCTTAATTAGTATACATGCTGTAGGATTAAGCTACTACTTCAAATATAACACTATGTTTATTACTTAAACTTTAATAAAACATGTTTTCTAATGTTGTTCGGACTCTTAGAATAATGTCTTGTTTGGTGGGATTTAAAATTAAGTTTAAATTTAGAAGTATTTGCGTTATTTATTTGATGCATTAATGGGTTTCTGATAAACGGTTTTAAAATAAATCAGAATTGACAAATTTGATTCCAGTATTTTTTTTTTCTAAAACTGCTTATTTTGTTTTAAAACTCGTTTATATTATGATTCCTTTCGGAATCTAAAATTTTAATCAAAAATGCAATCACAAGACTAATTTCATCAAGGAAGCATTGGAAAGCTTTCATTTTGATTGCATAATTTTCTTGGGTCGATTTTCAAGCTACACAAGAGACATTTTACAAGTCAGTTTACGTCAGCGGAACGACGCGACACTTCATGATATTCTGGGTTTTTTTCATTCAAACTGATAGTCGTTAGTTTCCATTTATTTAATTAATTTACTAAACTGCTTGGAAAAAAATGGTGTAGCTGTAACTGAAGTTGAGTTAACTTTTAACTGCAACTACTTTTTGTACTACAGCTACAACTTCAACTTTAGTCCTGAATGAAGAACTTTTATCTTTGACAGCGTAACGTTCTACAGCTACAGCTTAACCATTGTATTCAAGGACTTAACAGGGAATTGACGAGTATTTCTGGTGTATAAAAAAGCAAAAAATGGAAGCAAACGCCTCCCGTGGCGTATAAAAGCATCATATGCAATACCGCAATGAGTGTCACTTCCAAAGGATGACACTATGTGACAGAGTTGGTAAGATCACAGAATTTGTGGCTTCCCTCTAAGAGTAAAGTGCGCTTTAGCTCATAATCCTTCATAATAAATTTGTTTTATGGCATAGTAAAGCTGCCGTTTCCACTTAAGTAAGGTATGGCATAATGTGGTTCTAGCTTAATGTCACAGGCTTCCAGATTTTGACTTATGCACGCCAGTGCTGCCGTTTCCACTTTACCAAAGATTACTTGCCATTTCGTTCGAAAAAGTGGGTCTTCGCAGAATTATTTCGAAAATAAATTAAATGTTGTGTGTTGACTTAAACTGTCAATTGAATTCTGACAGATGGATTGCGTTCTTTTCAAATGACAGTTTGATGATAAAATTCTTTTCTGTAGGCACTCTTGTCAACCTCTAAACACATTGCTTATTTATATTTTACGCTATATTGCATATCTTTAAGGAAATTATAAAAAGTGGGCACAAGCTTTGTATAAAGTCGTTGCAATATTCTTATAAAAGGATAGTACATTGTTGTGGAATCCAAAAAAGAAGGTATCTCTAACGGAGTATCCAAATCTCTTTGGAGCTGTCGTAGTAAATTCGGAAAAAGGACTCAAACCGAAAATGATTAATAACCTCAATTTTCCCAAAGTGAGACCTGCAATGATCCATATATTATATGGAGGCCGAAAACAAAGGAAACAAGAGCAATTCATAAGCTGTAGAATTTACAAAGACTGTCAATAACATTGATAACGATCACAACAATCCATTTTTTTAACGTCATTTCTAAATCACTTCTTAACAATAAATTCGTGAGAATGAAAGATAGGCTCTTTTATCAAAACTACTCTTCTCCAAAACTTGAAATTAAAAGGTCACTTGTCGCTTCCCGTTAGCTTGAAAAATCTTAAGACACTTAAAATGTGTTTGCATGTCAAAATCTTAACTACAGCAAACCCCATTTGGACCGACCGTTTCAAATGTGGAGAAACATCTTTATAAAATATCCTCACAGAATGTCCATCGCTTTGGAAGAGGTGATAAGATCCCTCCATCCACGTAAAGAATATATTGGAGCAAAAAATATGCTCTAGAAACTCGAATAAGATGGCAAAGTTGGAATTATCTAATAACCGCATTGCCTGAGCTCTTCCTACCCATCCGATCTGATCTTATGTAATGTATCCAAAGTATTCACATGGATACGATATCCTTCAACCAGTTGCAACTTTCTACATGTTTTTTTCCAAAAGTCTAATTAAATCTTCATTTTCACAAAATACATAACACCAAAAATCTCACGTGTTATTTAAATAATAACTAAACCAATTTAATACCACAAAGCCAACAGGTTCTATAAAAGCATTGAATTAAACAATTTAAAAAGTTGATGTAGGTAAGTTTTAATACAATATTTATTAAACTTATTAATGCAACCCCATTGAATGGCTTTACAAATTTAATCAAACCCGCTCAAAAAGATAACATCTGTGGGATGATAATTAACCTTAAGAATCCGAGACTAATTTGCATCTAATGGTACTTTAGATGTCTTCAAAAAGTTGAAGGGTCGTAAGTTACTATCCATAATATGTCAAAACAGAATATGAATTGGAACATTGAATTTAATAGTTTAGATTAGAATCTATTAATAAATTCAAATAACATATACTAAAACCAATAAAAATGTATGTTTACCTGAGAACGAAGGTGTTTCCAAAAAGGGCATCTTTCCATTTAAAATTCAAAACAAAATTTTAAATTAACCATGGCCTATAAATAGTTGAAGTTCTTAAGAGCTTTCAGATTCTTGATTTTATCAGAGTAAAAATATTATAATCAAGCCGGCGATCGCGATAGTTGGATGCATATTCATGACTTTGTTGGAAAAAAAATATGGCACTTGCAAGCCGAGACATCAAGACGACATTTTTATTTTGGGCTTATTTTCAATAAGTTGGACTATATCCGAATAATTTATTAGTTTGTTCTTTTAAATGTCACAACAATATTAAAATCTACAACATCCATTATTTATGATTAATAATGGTAATTGATTAACATTTTTCTATTTTGGCCATGAGTTGCAGTTTAACATTTTGGTGAAAGTTATCCATCAGCTTCAATCTAATCTAATGTGCTGCGCAGTGGATAGAGCGGTTTTTTTTTTTTTAATGTTGTTGTTGATATTAAAATAAAATCAGTTTTAATTTTTATGTGTGCTTCCTGTTTTATCGGTCATCTATCACATTTTGTCCAATTCAAGTTTATTTTAATCTAAATTGATTCGAGACTTAATAAAAATTTGCATTCATTTTTTATTTTTAACTCATACACGTGGTGGATGATTTAAATTAACTTAATTGATTTTTTTTTCTATTTTTGATCGATTATATGTTTTAAGTATGCAGAGCATGAAATCTAAATTAATATAACATCAATCAGATTCTTCCACTTCCTTGTGCGTGGTACAAAGAATAGATTATTAGTTTGCGAGGAAAACATTTTTGGCGAAAATGTTAATTTTGAAATCGCATTTATTAATCATTTTAGATGGTTTTGCTTTTCTATGTTAAATTTGGGCAATTGGAGTTCTAAATTTAGAAATGATACAATTTAAATCTTCCTTTCGAAAGACCGGAAAACTCCAATAAATTGTTCACAGTGGCATAAGAGTAACTAATCCAATGAAGTTGGAGGATCAAACTATTATGCTCATTGAAGTTTTGATCTGTGTCCTTTTTTTTGCGCACTACCTTCTTCAAAAACTTTTTTAAAGTAAATTATGCCTGCTTCACAATGCCGCTTTGAGATTCGCTTTGACAGATCGCAAAAGTTCAGACATAGGAATTCGTGTATTATGCTCACAATAATCGTAGAGCTATAACGTTACGTTTCGTCATCAAAAAGTAAGTACACAAACCCCATAGCATGAAGCGAAGGTGAAACAAAAGTCGGTATGTTTGAAAATGTATGCGCGTTTGACGTTGTTCTCATTGTTTTTTTTTTTTTTTAAGTGAGTGCCTTAAGCAATAAAAAAGAATGTGGAGACATTTTCGTTATTTTAAAAAATTGTTCCGGATCTTTTTCTTTCATCGCTTGGAAATTTAGGGCGAAGAATCCTTCTTCATCCCTTCTGAGATTTAACTACCTAACCCACCAACGCTGATGTATCTCCTTTGTCAAACTTCTCACATCCTAAAAATGCAGTATGAGCCACTTTCCCAAAACTCCTATAATTGAAATTAGATTTTCTGTATCCATTCTGAATTTCAAGACAAACAAAAATAGTCCAGTCAAATGGTAGTTTCATGTTACAAAAAATATACAAATGGATTTTTTTTTTATTTTAATTTCGCGGTTTTTCGCGGATATCTCAAAACGCACCAGGAAATTTGGATTTCTTTAGATTCGGATTCAGCGACCCAAAAAACATAAGAATCAAAAAAAAAAATCCATTTGTATATTTTTCGAACATGAGACCGATTTTAACTATGCTTTGACTGGACTATAATAAGATACATACTTCAAAAAAATATGTTTCCTTAGAATTATTATTTTCGATTAGTTGATTTATTCAAATGTCAACTTTCATCTTGACGCATCCGTAAAGCTTGTTCGACGCGACGTAACGTACGCAAAGCTGAGGGGAATGCGTCGTTGTGATTCAGCCATTATCGATTTTACAGTTTTTTTTTTTAGTGCGCATACGCCACAGTGACCTATTGTTTTCTTTCAGTTTCGGTTTTGATTTTTGTAAAACAAAATGTATTTTTTAAATTTATGATTAAAATCACATTGCAAGTTAAAATAAAAGAGGGGATGGGGGGGGGGGGCGTCAATACAATAGGCAATCTTGAATGTACTTCATGGTTAAGATTCCAACCATAAGCGAAAGTTGATTTTTACTTAGCATTTTTTTATTTCTTTGAAACATCTGGTCAAAGATTATTCGGAACCCGAACAAGTGTCAATTATGACCATGTGTGGAAAGCGGTTTTTAGGAAACTCTTTGGGTGATTGTGTTTTTAGTCATTTCCATTACCATTTTGGTCGATTCGAAAGATGAAGCCTTACAAACTGAAACCACTTCCGCTTTAAGACACACTTCAGCAGTCCGGAAGCTTTACTTGCTTTATAGATTGGTAATCGTTTGTTTTGGAACCGTATGGGATGATCCAATCAAGGTTTTGCTTGATGATCTAGTTTTAAATCTAACATTTTCTTGTAGGGGTATCGTTTGGGCTTCTGGTTTGAAATTATTTAAATTTTGACTTTGCCAGTTTTGTGAAAGTAAAGTAGTCCGGAAATTACACAAAAATGTTGTGATTTAATTTATTAAAGGTCTTTTGGCTGGAACGACATCATAAATTTGATGTAAACTTAAATCTACTACATGGTATTTTTTCAAAACAGCATCCAGCTGAAGGGAAGCCCAAGTTAATTAAAGTCTTCGGAGCAAACAAATATTTTTTTTAATAAAATCTGCTTTAGGGGAAAAATTTGCTCCAAGAATACTTTTTTCTAAATCAATTCTGTAAATCTCCAAAGAAAGGTGAAGGGACGTGTTTGAAATAAAAGTTGTTATTGTCTTATTGATTTTTGTATTTGTTGTTAAAAACAAATATTGTTTGTCAATCTGTGACTAAATTGACATTTCCTGACTAATAAACTGGTATTCTATAAAAAAAACTGATTCTAAACCCAATTCATCGTATGGAAAGTATCCTGTTTTATTGATTTTACTATCTAAAAGTTATAGATAAAGGTTGGTCATCATTTGTTTATAGGTGACAAACCGGACTAACTATAAGAGATAAGGTCTCTACAACCTACACACGCCGACCACTATATTTAAATTTTCTAAAGCAAACAAAAAACTAAAATAAATAAATGTATCGCGTTTCACCTTTGCATTTTAATTGATTCTACTGATCATTTGATATGTATACGAAGGAGGTATGTAATTTCTTTTTATAAAACATTTTCACAAAATATATGTTTATGTTTTTTTTTCGATATCAGTGTGACTATCACAAACTATGCTAATTAGTTTTTGTTAAGAAGGGAACTTGCTAATTTTAAGAATAAAATTATGAAGACTTTTTTTTAAAGACAAGTTTTAAACGATAACGACTCTATGATAATTAGGTTAGGTTAAAAAAAAACGTTTTTAGACATGGGAATCGCTTAGATTATGATAAACCATTGAATTAAATTTATGTTACGAATTAAATTGCATGGTTTTTGTTTAATGGATCTTAGATTTCTAAGAAAAAAAATCTAAACCATGTAAAAGCTCTAGTTTTCTAGTATAAAGTTAAGTATGAATAATTTTATTAACTTACTGGTATTTGAATTTCTTTCCACCACTGTAATTTTCCAGGAGCTCCGTTTTGGCATTTGTATTATCCCCACTGTAAATTGTTGGGGGTTTATCATCGTCGATATCCTCAGTCAATGTGTAAACATCATTTGGGGAGTATTTGAACAAATCTACATTGCTCTTTGTGATTTCGTTAAAGGCTGCACTAGCCAAAGCTATTAGACTTATAAAAACAATCTGAAATAACAAAAAAAAATTAAAATTAAAAATTATAAAGACAAGAATAAGGCACTTGAATTCATTTGAATTTTCGAATAATATCAAAGTTAAGTTTTGTTTGCAAAAAAAAAAAAAAAAAAAACAAATCTAACGTACGACGACCGACAAAGCGCGTGGCAACGATGCCGGAGCAAAAAAAAAAAAAACACTTACTTTTTGAATTTTAAATTTATGTCCATCCGATTAATTTTAATGTTCGTTTTTCCTATTTTATTGAATTTATTGACATGCTAGCCAAACAGGCACCAATTAGGTAAAATAAATTTATTCAAATTTATACGAAAAACATTCAAGTCTTTCCAAATAAATCACATCACAAAAAAATAATACACCATGAATGAATGTTGAAGTGGTAAAAATCTTTGTATTTCCTTGTTCAACAAGATGAACGTGATTTCCAGAATAGCATGCTGTCTGATGACGTTCGTTAAGTCAATTTTTTGTATACCCAGTTACATAGCTTTTACTATTCTTATTTCAGATTTAATCTGCTTGTAGAAAAAAAAAATTAATTTGTTCAAATTTCGTTGCTCTTTATGCATTAAATGGAATTTATGAAATGATTAATGCAAATAGGTCTCTTTGTGATGAATTTCAAAGTTGTGAAGATGACAGGAGAATTTTGTCGGAAATAAAACCGTTTTCTTCCTGTTTTCTGTAGGTACTATCGTAAATTCATAAAATGACTCACAACCACTGAGATACAAGATACTAATTGACTTCATTAATTTATAGTATCAAAGTTAAAATTAGCAAGAATTCACTTTCATTTGCTACAAACTAAAGTTCCATTTGGATAAATGCTAAGTCAATTTAAAATGTTATGTATTCGAGATAGGTTTTAACTTTTTTCGAATAAAAATTACAGCTGCGCGTGATAAGTTTCTTTTTCAATCGTAAATATTGGACCGGAAGTTGGGCTCATTCGTAAATTTGCGGAGCAGCGTAAAGTGTAAATTTACCCAAAACCACAATTGTTTCATTTATTTGATTCCAAAATTATCTTTATTTTATTTAAAACTATTAAATATTAAATGAATATTTATTCATGTTTTGCATTACATTAAGGGACACTTTTTAGTTCTTTGTCCAAGAAATTTTTCAATAATTTGCTTGCCATAGATTGTCTATCTGTTTAAAATTGACTTCTTTTCTAGAGCAATATTTTACATTAAAGTGAATAGTTTTAGACTTCTAACAAATTTAGAATCATCTTCAAATATTACGAAGACAAGTATTTTTTGCCAAGTGGTATCATTAGATACTATCGTTGCTCTGCTTTTTTGAAATAAAAGCATATTCCCATAAAAAGTCCCTTAATTCATTTGAACCAATATGAACATTAGAAAGTCTACTAAAGTAGCTGGTTCAGAGAATCCAAAAATCTTCCGAGTTTTCAATACAATTCTGTTCCGTATTCTTGTACGATTCTTTTTAAAAAATAAAAAAATATTATTTTATGTATCACTCCACTTTGTGTAAAACTAAAAATGTTATTTAGATACTTTGTTATCACAAAAAAATCACTTTTTAATAAAATTGTATTTCAAATAGTCTTATTAGTTATAAGTCACAGGTTTTTTTTTTTAAATATCAAACACTTTTAAAATAAAAACAAAAAACTTACAATTTTTTGCATTTTGTCTATATTATAGGCACTTTATATATTTTCTTAAATTTACAATCAAAAAAGTCTAAGGAGCTTCAATTCAAAGTGAACAGTCCAAGTTCTTAGAAACAAATAGTATATTCAACACCTTGTGTCTTTTCTTTTATATACTTTATATTTTTTACGGTATATATTAATTGATGATCAATGCCCCCACCTTAATTAACATAAACTAAAATTTCAATGATATACAAGAAGAAAAAAAAATGTGAAAATTTGTATCTTAAAACCAAAAACCTGATACTAACTAAATTTAGTATACAATATATTATACTAGACATTTATATAAATGTATAGCTGTATCTTCGACAGCAGAAGACCATTATGATGACTACGACTACGACAACGACGAGTGTGGTAAAGAAGAAGAAGTTGTTTCTAGAACCAATAGAACGACTATACTTAAATCATTGTTGACACTTTCGTTAGTGTCCCTTTTGCTGGTGGTCATGGTTTTTGATTTGTTTTGTCATAAAGCCGATTAGGTACAGCTGACTCTTGAGTTTAAGCAAATACAAAGATGTTTTTGATTAAAAACACAACAAGATTAGATTAAAAGCTAAGCTTTTGGAGGATTAAAAAAGATATGACATTGAAACTTAGGACTGTTCTAAGGTATTAATGTTATTTATTCAAAACACCAGATTTTACATTAGGCGTTTTACTTTTCTCATTCAGAGAAAAGAGCTCTGAACAGAGTTCGAGTATACATGGAGCTCGCTCTGAACGTCCTCTGAACGAATTGTGTTCAGAGCGCTCTGAACTATTTATGAAACAAATTTAAGCTCGCTGTTATTTCTTTTTCTCATGCCATTTGAAAAATCTGAAAAGTTTTTTTTTACATTTAAAATACCTTCGTCGGCCATTTTAAATTTTTTTATTATTTCCTTTTTTTTTAATAAATTTAATTGATTTGGAAGCGTCTCACCTTTGACGTTTTTATTTTTGTTCAGCTTTTAGCTCAGTGTGTCCCATCTTTTTATTCGGAGATCGTAGAACGCACACTGAACACACTCTGAAGAAGAAAAGAAATACGAATTCTATGCTCTGATCGGTGCAGGGAACTAACTTCACGAACACTACCTTCACATGGGGATTAACTTCACCACTGGTGGGAACTAATTTCACTTTTTTTTGACACTTTAGGCTCTGATGTGAACTAAAAAAGAAAAAAAAACGCCTATTGTGAATGAGAAAAAAAAACTGAAACTGAAAACTGAAAGCGTTTAGAAAATTTTAATACTACATAAAAGAGATACAGAAATCAGAATGGGAGGGAAAAATCGGGGCTTTTAAACCATTCCACATTCTTGTAGTGCGGTTAAAAAAGAGTGTCTATACTTGACACTACGTCCGAAGTTTGACTCGAGAGTAAATTGATGGACATTCCTATAGGGATGCGAGTGATACGCTGATATTGTTTTAGGGAAGAAATACATCTGGCTATTTCACTAGAGCAATAAATCAAGGTGAGACAAGAAGCATTACGGCGATGTTCAAGTGAAGCGAATTTTTTGGGAATTGTTTTTTTGCCCAGTATGCAGTTATACTCAAGCTTTGGGTGAATGTAGCCAGATCAGATAGAGGAAAATATTTATTGATTCAGGAATCTCACTTTGGTTGATATACAGTGAAAGAAACTTTGTCAATATGCAATTTTTAAATACTTCTAGTACAACTTACTTAGAATTTTTGACAAAACCCTAATGTGAACTATATCCAACAAGATTAAGATTTTAATCATTAAGAAGGAAGTAGGTGTAGCTGCAGCAGTAGCACGTAGCAATGTCAAACGTTAATTGTATTGCACAGCTACAATGTAAATCAGCAGCTGCAGCATAGAGAGCAGCCAAAGTACAAGTCGACTAGACACAAACTTCACGAACGTGCTGGGCAGCAAAACAACAACAAACCAAAATGGCAGATATGATTTTTGTTTGAGTTCAGTGCTACACATTGTATTCGTGTACGCTGCTAAGTGCGCTACTTTTTTGACATTAACTTTGACATTGCTACGTGTTATTGCTGCAGCTACACCATTGTGTGCAGCCAGTAATTATCATTATCCTACTTACTCCAAACCGATATAAAGATTTGTTTCACTGTTCGGTGAGATATATGTACTATCGGTGCTATGACATAAGGCCATATTTCGAATTACATTACATTTCAATCATACCGGTCAGTGAAAAGTTTGCATTTCTCAAGATATTTCTTAATATAATGTTTTATCAGAGTCTCCATAACCTTTGAAATTTGTCCTGTAATTCAAGTAGAATGATGGTTCGCCTTTTTTAGGTATTGGATGGACAAATGCTGTTTTCCACAAACTCAAAAAGAGATCTCTAGAATAGGACAGTTGAAAAAGCTTACTTTGTGGTTTTGCAAGAGTCAAATCACATCTTTTCATAGCTATGGAGAGCGTACTATTACTATCCCCGCCAAAGGATTTTTGTGTATCGAGATCTTTAAGTAGTACTCTCGCAACTGAACAAGTGCGAAAGGAGATTTGTCCCATAAAACAATTAAGAGCGTAAAACAGTAAAAGTTTTGTCTGCAAATAAATCAGCTTTCGCTTGGTAACTGAACGGGTGTCGTTGTCAACGAACCGAAGACGTAGTGGGAGATTCGTATACGTTTCTACAAGCCACCAAAAATGTACATTACATTTCAATTTAATCTCCTCCATAGAGACATATGTATGTCAACAGCACTCGGTTGGTGTCGATCGTTCCTCCATCCGGTTACTAACCATGCACAATGATGATTGATCTAGCTGATCTATCGGGAAAATGAAGTGATCCTTAATCAGGGTCAAGACTGTAGGGAAATATAGGTTTTGCTAGCTTGTATATATCATTTCCGGTTTTCTACAGTAGGGTTTGCTTAGCAACCTAGGAAACTTACTTCCCTCACCTTGCCAGTGTCTTTACACCTCAAGTCTGGTTTGTATACTTTTTGTTATGTTACGAACAAAATTTATCATTTAAATCCTTCTTTTCTTTTCTCAGTCGGATAAACACAATTTCTTTTACAAATTCGCATTTTCAAATTTTAATGTTTAGTAATCTCTGTAAGTTGTTTTCATTCGTTCTTGTTGATTCTCACAATTTTAAGTGAGTGTTTGTACTCTACCCGAGTTAAATAAAAACAAATACAATTTTAATGGCTTCCCTCTCGAATATGGGACACAACCAATTAAAACATAATTTCAAAATTTCGTTTCATCACACTTGCTTCTGTTGAAATACGTTAAGAAATCAAAGTAAAAGTTCTTGTTTCTAATTATTTTTTTTTTTCTTAACCAAACGAGTTTTTTTTTATTAATATTTGCATATTCAAATATTATCACTTCGATTTGCATTTGATGAAAAATATCATATTTATGACACAGAACAAAAAAAAAAGGAACCAAGCATTTTGTTTTGAAACACACCAATGCTTAAATGTTTACATTGTGTCTTGTGTTTGTCCTATTCTATGCTAATTATTGTCATTACTTTCTGATAGGGGTTTTTGGTGCAAAACTTCTTCTTTTTTTTTTTTTTATAAAAATGTATTATGTATCTATACCATATGATGGCATGATAGGTGAAACGGATGATATTGGTTAATATACAAAATATAAATTAATTTCAGTCAATTAATAACGTGCTGCTAAGTTAAGCGTGTGGGTATAGTTACTTGAACTCAGCATGATCAGAAGTTCCGTAGATTTCTAGTTCGACCAAGTCGATTAGGCCAACAAAAATTATGTGTTCTTTGAATAAATTAATGATCAATCGTATGGTCTGTTTCATGATCACTATTAATGTAAATTTAATTAGATACTAGTATTAATGGAGGATAACTTGCACGGAGACAACTTTTGATGGGTTCTTGTATTCTGAGCTCTATTGTTGGAAATAAATGCTCTTAGAAAGAATTTTAGATCGTCACGTATAAGGCGTTTCAACAAAAATGTATTTATAAGGTTTTAAAGAGTTAACCTTAGTATTCTTGAGAATATTTAAATTAATCTAACCGCAAAATCTTTACAGAGTCAAGCAGACATTATGGGTTTTCTTTTGTGGTCAGCGGTTTAGATTATTTTAAATGGCTTGTTTATTTTTCGTTTGAATTTGTATTTTTTTGTTTAAAAACTTGTAAAAAAAATTGGAGGAATTGACAGCGACATATTAACTGTCATTTCAAGATTCCTTTTTGAATTACAGTTGTGACACTTCATAATAATTGTATCAACTATTGCATGAGTCTGGTTTGATTTGACATTCACGATCGTATAGTTTTTAGCTGTGTTCATAATAGAGCATTGTATAGAGTGCTCTGAGTTTTATCTCTGTGGGCCATTTTGAAACCGACTAAACGACTACACGGTTTCGATCAGAATGTGTGAAAAATATGATTTGTTGATAGATTTTTCCAATGGAAGTGTTAGAAAATGGCCCAAAAAAGCTTGTCGTAAGCTAGAAGAAACTTGACGATCACTTAGGACTTATACTTTAAAAGGAGAGGAGGAAGTTTTAAAGCTATGTTCAGAAAAAGAAAAAGGAAAGCACGAAATCAAGAACAGCACAAAAAAGTGAAAACTGTCAGAATAAGTTAGAACACAGATACTAAGCTTGTTGATGACAGCTGTCTTTTGACAGATAAAATTTATATTTGATATATAAAATTGTGATTCAGGTTATTTTTATGTGATTTTAAATGACCACAAATTTTGTTTTTCATTCAAATAATTTTAAATAACAAATCGACTCACATTTTAGATAAGCAGAAGACGAAAGGTGCCAAGATATTGTACTAAATTGAATTTGACAACCTCATTTTTGATGACTTATAACAGTTATGAGGAAATTATTTTCCTTGACGACTTTATTTACTTTTTATAAGAAAACATGACTCCACATAAAATTGGTAGAATTCCTGTATGCTAACGAGTAGCAAAAAAGGCATCTTTCTTCAAATTGGTAGACATAATCAAATGACAAGTAGTTTTCTAACAATAAGGCCCAACCATAATTGAAGAATGGGTACGTACGTTGCCTTACGAAACAGTAGAAATACTACTGATTTTGATTTGTATACCCAACCCGAAATAACTTTTTGATAAGTATTGGCAAGCTTCATTCACTTTTGTTTCCCTACGTTATGTACATTACGTACGAAAATCGGACATTTCCTTTTTTCTAAAGGCTATTCTTCTTTCTTTCTTCTTATTTCTAAAGGCTATTATATCCAACTGATGCATTTAACAGATCTGAAAGAAACTTTTCGTTCAGTTTTGACACTTGCTTCCTTTTTCTTTAGCGTATTAAGGCTCGCCACTAATTTTTTTTTTTTTGGTTAATATCTTAACGAAGCCATTAACATTCATTTCGTAGGAAAGTGTTTTAGAATTTGATACAAAAGTAAATTGTAGTAGATGTAGAACTCTCGTTAGAGTTGAGTCTTGTGTTGAACTAGGTGGCTATTTGCTGTGTGCCCGACGTAAGTTCCCCTGTAATTAAGCAATGTAGACAGAATTATAAACTTTCTTTGTTTCAAAAGCAACAGCAAAAAAAATTGACAATGGATGACTTATATTTCAAATTTTTTTGCTTCCCTAATTTTTCAACACTTAAGTGTATTTAAGAAGCTTCACAATGTTGATACTTTGGTCACAGCTGGAGCGTCGATCGCTTGATTATCTAACGTCGCACACAGTTAATACACCAAATATCAAAAATAGCAAAGCTCTTATGCCCTTCAGAAAAATCAAATAAAATAAACGCAATGTCATGAGAATGACTTTTCATTACGCTTTATTTCTCTTTTCATACGATAAGTCGCTTGTTTGACAGCTCATATAAGTTATCTTTAATAAAATATAATGAAAAATCGTACGGTTCTTTACATCCGTCAATATAAATACATTATGAAAAATCTCTTAAAAATAAATTTTCAATAAATAATAACAAATGTTTTAAGATAAGGCAACTTAAAAGTCGAAAATTCTCGCATTCGTTCTGTTGACAGGTCAAGTCAAAATATTAAAACGCCTTGTTGTCAAACCACTGCCAATCCCGTCCAATACTTTGGTCCACAATATAAGTCATGCATCTTTTACGAATCCTTAAAAGATTCAGTATTAATTTTCGATCTTAAGACTCAAACATAATAGACCCAAGGTTGCATATGCGTAAAGCAGCGTTCACACGCAGACAAGACTATGGGACAATACTCAATTGTCTTGTCCGAGCTTCTTGAACGGGGTTGGACAAGACAATGCCAGCCAGTCGATATATCGATATTGTCCTCAGAGATAGCTCGGTAGGCTAGCTCGGAAGACAATATAATGACAATTGTCTTGTCCTGGAAATAGTTGTTCACATGGAACAATGATTGTCTTGTCTCATTGTCTTGGCCTCTGCATTGTCCCATGTGAACTCCGCTTAAATGAATAAATTGGTTTTGACACTCATCATTCCATAATAACCAACATAATGGGTACCAGTTCATGTTTTTGACGTTTCGTTATATGCAAGTGCGAGTGACATTTATTCCCACGTATGGAAGCTTGTGTCTATTATATCTGTGAGCCTATTTAGTATACTTAATGAGAAATATCCTCACCATCTTAAGCATGCTACAATTGGAAAATCCTTTCGAAAGCATTGTGGTCTCAATAAATTAAAATATGTGTATCCAACTTTGTTGGCAACAACAGAATTTGCTCTCTTCAGACAAAAGTAAAACATTTCGTCACAAGAACAATGCGATCTCGTAAAATATCCTGTATTTGTAAGACCAAACTTTGTCGCCCCAGGGGGTATAGTCAAGCGACATTTATCGTGCGTCCGGCAACAACTGTCGGTTTGGGCAAAGTATCCCAAAGCTTCACTATTCCCAGCCAAGTTGCCGACACCACACCAAACAGTACCTAAAATTGAAAGAAATCAAATTAAAATCAATGTTTGTAAAACATTATTAAAAACAATAAAAACTGTCAAATCTGAATTAGAATAGTTGTTCAAATGTGAACAGATCCTGTTTTCTGTAAGAGAGAATTATTAATAATTTGTGTATAAATAAAAATAACTCCACTTAATTAGGTTTGACTGTAAAAATACGTACTCACAAACCTGGAAATACTGTGTACAATTGAGCGATAGTTTTTGACTGGAACATCTGCGGTGAAGTTATGTCAAGTCCTTGACGAGTTGTTTTATCAGAAAAATTGTTCCTACTTTGTGATTCAAGAAACGAAGAAAAATCTAAATTTAATGACTTTATTATTTCTAATTTTTTGTGTTGTTAAAAGGATTTGTGTACTTGTTTCAGCTGGAGCAGATGGTATGGAAAATTCAGGATATTTAGTGTCATAGATTGATTCTCCAAATACCTGGAAACAGTGAATTTTTAGCTTGAAATTAAATATCTTCTAATAATGAAAAAAATTGACACTATTTCTTTTAAAAAAATCATGTTAAATAAAGTTATTGAAATATTAGTGTCATATTAAAAAAAAAAAAGTGAGCTGTGGGGTTTAACAATTCAATTTCTAAAATGTAGGTTAAGCGATTTGAATTTATAATTAAAAATAATATTTTTTCGAGGATCTTGAAGTATATTGTCAAACTGATTTTTTTCAAATCGTAAATACTCCAAAAAGTATGCTGCATTATTTAATATTTCATTTCAAATATTTTGAGTTTACCCAAGTTTGGTTTGTGACTTGGAAAAATGATTTTACCCCATCTTTTATTCAGAAATAGTAAGTTGAATTTTGGGTGCGCTCTCATAGGTGTTTTTGATTTTTCTTCTTACATACTTTTGGTAATGAATGGATTCAAAATCAAACTACGAAATTTAAAAAAAACTGAATCAAATAAATAAACCGTTATGAAAATTTTACAAGTCAACCATTTTTGTTTGACATCTTAAAATTTTAAGCTTTATGGATACGCAATTTTTTTTAAGCTTAATTTTCTATCGGCCGGCGCCGGCGTATTAAATAGTAGCGACATTTTGTTGGTGTAAGCCGAATACAAGGGGTAAGTCAATGACAGTAATGTTGTGAAATGAATTAAAGTAAGCCGCGCGAAAGCTGCAGGGGTTGTTAAGTGAGGCAAGATTACCTTGTTTTACAGGGAAATAAATAGATAAGTGAAATTATCCACTTAAAAAGTCCCTCAGGTTCTGAATGAGAAGGGAAGGGAGTCAGTAGCGGATTTAGATTTGACGGCGGGCGCCCTGGGCCCATTATTATTTGGCGCCTTTTTTCTTTTGTACACAGGTTGTCCCCTTATTCGTAGGCAAATTTTAGGGCATGAATCTTGGGTATATTTAAGAAAAAAAAAAAAAAAACGTTGCACAACAAAGGCCTTTCTCCAGTTTTGGTATAATTTCTTGGGGATTTAAGAAAAGGCTAATTTTTGCGTACCCGGACTCACGGTAACAGTAATTGCGCTGTTAGTAATAACGATAGAAACTTTTGTTGTCTTGATTTTAAGGAGAAATAATAGCCTTTGTAAATGCGTTTAAGTAAATTTGATATCGTGTTTCAGTTTCATGCTAATTTTTTGACTTTCGGGTCGATTTTCTCCAGAAAATGCGTAATAAACATAGCATTTTAATATTTTTTATGATAGGTACGAAGTGTTCGAAAGAAGATCCCATCCTACTTCTCATAGACAATCATGCCTCACACTGTTCACTTGATGGTATTTAGTTTTGAAGAGATAATGATATTATTTTGCTGCCTTTTCCACCACATATATACGTCTCATCAATTGTAGCTGTTGATGGATATGGCCGTATTTTCAAACGGCACTGCAAAATATCTTATAACAATACAATTATTATTTGGTAAACAAACCAGACGCACTGCATACCACGGTGTGCTATTTTGTTTAAAATGACATATCATCGTTTTTGTGTCAAATCCTCCTCGCCTTACACTATACATGTAAATGGCAACTGAAATTTGTCTCAAAAATTTGGTACTTCTTTTAGTATCCCGGTATGCCCCTCCCTCCCCTATAACGAAAGAAATATATTTGACTCGGAATAATTTTTTACCATTATCTCAGCTCTCCCATTGTTTAGAGCTGGATGCCCATACTAAAGATTGATGTACTCGACAAGACCTTTCCAACGACGTATATCTTGTTTCTGTTGGTGGGTTGGACCAATTTGCCCATCCTCCTTTGTTTCGTGTTTTGTATATCTATTCTGCGACCTTTTAAAACTGATAAGTCGGCTCCCGGAAATTACGCCAGAAGAAATTACGCCAGAATTTTTTTTGGAAAAAACGCCAGAATTTTTTTCTGGCTCAAAAATGAAAAAAAGACCAGAATTTTAGTTGGCAAATAAGCCAGAAATGTTGGAAATCACGCCAGATAGATGTGGAAAAAGAGCCAGAAAGGGAAATGGAAATTACGCCAGAAAATTAATATTTTCTGGCCTAATTTCCAAATAACGATTTTGAAAAAGGCAGGAATTATTTTTTTTTTAATTTTTAAACAAGACGAAGTGGGTGTTTTGCGCACCCATCCCGCCCCGTAACTGTTTCAGAGACATATCAAATCACCGCGCGGAGGGGGGGCGACGCAATCGCGCCCGCCGCACCGCCCGCATCCGCCGCCCGCACCCGTCGCACGTCGGCGGATGCGGGCGGCGCGGCGGGCGGCGCGGCGGGCGCGATTGCGTCGCCCCCCCCTCCGCTCGGTGATTTGATATGTCTCTGAAACAGTTTAAACTTTAAATTGAAAAAATGTCAACATTAGATGCATTTATTTGTAACTAATAAAAAAATTAAAACATACGAGTAGGTAACACAACAAGAAGAATGTCTACCATAACTGTTAATACAGTACAGCGATTCATATAAAATACAGTTTTCTGGCTCTTTTTCCAAAATAAAATAAGGAAAAACCGCCATATTTTTTTCTGGCTTTTTTTCCAAAATATTTTTTCTGGCGTTTTTTCCATTTCTGGAAATGGGAAAAACGCCAGAAATTTTTTGGAAAAAAGGCCTGAAATCTGGGAAAGAATTTCAGAAAACTTTGGCTTTTTACTTGCGATTATAGGTACTATAAGGCAAGTTATGCATTCGTAAAAAAAAAAAAATTTTTTTTGACAATCAAACATAACATTACGATGATAGAGAAGCCTAAAAAAGTGGGTCCGACAATTCTGTCTGTCTGTCTGTCTGTCTGTCTGTCTGTCTGTCTGTCTGTCTGTCCGTCTGTCTGTATCGGCACCTACAGCCTAAACAGCTGGACCGATTTGCTTCAAAATTGGTACATAGTATTATTATGACGTCCTACAGAGGGATTTTTGGAATTAGCATTCTAGCTCCAAAACTAACGGTACCTGCCATATGATTTTTAATGAAAAACTCATTTATCTCAAAAACGGCTCCTACGATTTTGATAAAACTTTCTGAATGGTATTTTTTAAGTAAACTTTATGTTTTGGCCGGAACAGATTTTTCAGGAAAAGTCTTATAACGGTACCTCCCATACGACCGGTTTTTTTTAATCAGATTTTCTCGTAAACCACTACACGGATTTCGATGAAAATTTTAATATAAAAGCTCTGTTATACACGAAATAACACAAAATCTTTAATTTTCAAAAAAATATTTTTTTTGAGTTTTTTAAAAAAAAGTTAAATTTTTTTTTTGACTTTTGGTTTTTTCAAAAACGGTTTGTTCAAAATTTTTAAAATGTTTGTTTTCTGATAAAAACTTTAAACCGCTAGATTTTGACATACTCAAAATAAATTTGGAATATGTTTCCGAAAAGTTTCAAAATAAAAACCGTTTTTTGAAAAAACGGCTCCAACGATTTTGAAAAAAAAATTCCTAAAAATTCAAAAAAGTAAAAGAAATCTAATGGCTTACTTCATTTTCTCCAAAAAAAACGATTTTACGTTGATTTTTAAATGATTAATAAAATTTCATATGATTTTATTGCTTTTTTTTTCAAAATCTAAAGCCCCAAGACTACTGTAACATATTAGAGCAAGTTCGTACGACCCAGTCGTGCACTTTATTTTCCTAGGAAAAAAGGCCAGGATTTTGTATGAAGAATTTTCTGGCGTTTTTTCCAACAAAAATTCAGGCGTAATTTCTTCTGGCGTAATTTCCGGGAGCCGATAAGTCATGCTGATCTTTGGGAGCCTCACACACAACGTAAAACTATAAAAATGTTACAAAAAATGAAAAATAAAAAAACCTATTCAATTCTTCAACTGACATTTATATAATTCATCATAGTGAATTTATATTTTGTTTTATAATAAAGAGCAAATATTACAATTCAATTTTGAATGAAAAATAATAATAATTATTTTAACAAAGAAATTCTACCCTTGAAATGGTACTATGCTCAAATTGTAAGAGAGCAAAAAATAATCGATTTTGAATTATTTTAGTCTTTTTAAAAATTTCAAAACCTCCCGCCCTATGCCCGGGCCTTAAGACCAAAGTGAGCACCAAAATAATTGAAGGGCGCAGTGCATGCACATTTACACATGTCATCTTTAAAATATATTTCAATTTATTTCGAATTGAATTTTCTGTATGATTTTAAGAAACCGCAACGATGAATGATATTATTAGTTTTGAAGTTGTCTTCTAACTGTAAAAATTTCAGTAATTACTAATTCTGGATTAAATAAGCTTTGTTCAACTTAAACCATAACTTTTTTTTATAAACTATAAATAAAAAAAAATAAAACTTACCTCATTCGAAGTAGTATTCGGATCAAATATGAATTGACTCCTAACCATCCATTGTACTAGACCGCTTGTTGTTAGAAAAATAAATACTCCACAAAAAAAGCTATCAGTTTTGCCCATATTGATCGAAATATCCGTTTAAATGTTTGCTTAATTCTTGGACTATCCTAAGTCAAAACTTTTCCTTCAATTATCTCATTTAACAGTCTGCAAGTCAAAACACCATCTCAGAGAGCACCTTCAAATTTATTGTTCTTCAAACTTTCTATCACCAAAATATTTGTTTCAATTGTAATGATTATGACAAATACATAAGCTCACTGGAAAGCTTGAACCGAACGAAATTCGTATGATACGATGTGCCAAGAACACATTCAATTTCAGACTGAGGCCAAGGAGAAAGAAATGGTAAGTCCGCAGATACACCTGCTGTGACTGGTGACCATCGGGGGAATCTTAATGATTTTTTGCTCAATTAATTTTGAAAATTGATTTAGGGCTTTTGTGTCTGTGAAGATTCCAAGAGGGTCTTACAAATCTTAACAATCAACTGAAGAATTTCATTCATAAGTTAATAAGACTACGAGTTTGCTTCTATTTTTTTTTTGGTTGACATTAATAATGGCCTTTTGTCAAAATTTCTATCAAAAGATTCTTTTGTGATGCGAGTTTAACTTTTTATTGTGAATAATGAAAAATAGGGGAATATCGCCCACATTCGGGCATTTCGAATAATTAAGAAAAAAAATTGTTGTTTATGGATTCAGTCTTTTTGTAGTTTATACCTTGCAAGCCGTAGATATTTTATTGCGGAAGGCGTTCATTTTTCCTTTTCACAACACGTGATGGCTATAGGTTAGAAAAAGGTTTTAATTTTTGCAGAGCATAGTATACCCACCTCCTGTAGAAAAAAAGTACATCCCAGAATGATTCCCCACGAAAAAGTATCTTGCAGTGAAGTCGAACACAAGTTAAACAATTAAAGCGTATAAAAATGTACCGTTATTTGTCAATTTTATTTGTTTCAAAATTTAAGCTGTAGATTGTTAAGTTGTAAACTTAATTTAAAGGTCGACAACTCCGTCAAAATTTAAGATTTTATGATTTTTTTTCAAATATTCATACATATGTTAAGTATATTTATGTATGTATGATGTATGTATTTCAAAAAGTAGTTTTACTCCAGTATCCCCTAAAAATATATCCATAAATCTAAATAATGGTAACAGACGAAAGTTAAGCTGCTGTAATTTTTTAAATAAATTCACACCTTTTCTCTAATTGATTAACTTTGATTTATTAACTGATTCTATTATCTATGGCTTCTAGAAATTTGAAACATAAATCTCGCTGAAGTAGCGAAAGCAGTGCGAAATTAATCTGACACGACATGAATATTAATAAAGTCAAAGACTTCTAAAAGGAAGTGGTTAGCGGTGCAGGGGGAAGGGGGGAGGGGGAGAATTTGCCCGGGCGGCAAATTTCAAGGTCGATAAAATTTTAAAATTGAGAACCAAAAATATTATAGCCAAAATAGTTTTACTTGTTTCCTTCTTCTCAACAACATCAAGGGGAAAAATACATGTATGTAACTCAGAAAGAATTTCAATTTTTCGTTGAAGAAATCTACCAATTTCTGAATTTGTGTCAGGGTCATAATTATACAGTTTCCAAATTCCATTTACGAAATCTCCTCTTTGTAAAATGTGTTCTGAAATTTTCAATTTTCTAATTTCAGGCGTTTCCTGTTGTACAGCACAACGCACAAGCCATATAAAGCTACCAACGTAATGAATTTTCTGAAGCCTATGCCGGAGTAGAAACGATTAACATTTTGCGATACGAGCAGAACGGGACCAAAGATTAAATGGTGTAACATTATTCCTGAAGACAAGCAAAAAAAAAAAATAATAATAAAAAAACCACCAACAAAATATTTTTATTTGAAATGCTATTATGCATGTCAAAGACTACATTTTAGAAAAAAGATAATGTTTAAAAATTTAAATCATAAAAAGGAAATCAGTTGAAATGAACTGCGTTTTTATTTAATTTAAATCACATTAAAAGCGAAGAAATAATTCCACAACAAAATACAAAATGGTCGAAGTATACATAAACAAACTAATAAAGTAATAATTAAATAAAAATTTAGTATTAAGTATGTACTTTAATTCTGA
Organism: Platycheirus albimanus; assembly: GCA_916050605.2. Classification (NCBI taxonomy): domain Eukaryota; kingdom Metazoa; phylum Arthropoda; class Insecta; order Diptera; family Syrphidae; genus Platycheirus; species Platycheirus albimanus. The sequence continues at coordinate 28,624,909 of OU696697.1, read as the reverse complement.
AAAAAAAAAGAAATTATTATGATAGAAAAAAGAACAGCACGAGCACTTTTTATTTTTTCTCTTTAAAAAAAAAATTCAAAACAAAAAGCAGAGCCACCCTGTTACATTATTATAAAAATATACAACCTGACTCAAGCCCAGCGCAAAAATGGTCGCCACTGACCTAGCCAATAAAAAGCCATTTTGCGAAAGGTGAACTTCGAAACCGTAAAATTTTGTTCCTCCTTTGCATCGTTATCACACACTTCACATATAAAACTTTTGGCGGCATAATATGCGTTTACAATGTACACGTATTGTTCCTAACCTAAAATTGCGAGCACAAAGCATATGAAAACTGTTTGGATCACCAGGCGCTCAGAAAAAGCAGGAAGCCTTTTATTTTTGCCGATAATATGAAAATAGGTGGAGCCAAAGTAGGACATGAATATCAAAAGAAAGAAAGAAAGGAAACCGTTACTTCCAAATTGATCTTTACCGTTTTCTACCAGCTTTTGGCTCCACCCATTTGTTACAATTAATGCAAAAAATGGCCTCCTTTTATTTATGAGCGCCTGGTATATCAATCAATGTTGGAGAAAATGTTTGAAATGTGAGGCACCAAACATGTGGCGCTGCGGTGGCGAAAATGTAACTAAATATGCACACATTGTAGCAACACGTCATCTGTCTGATTATACAGGGTTTTCCAATAAGAGGTGTTATTTTGATATTCAAAGAAAGATGGCATTTTTTGAGCTAAATGACCGGATGTTTATTTCAGTGTAAAGAGGAAGATATGCCATTTATAATGAAAAACAATATAAGCCAAATGGCCACCACGGCTACGCTTACACAACAATGTCCTTTTCATGAAATTTTCATTCACCAAATCGCAAAAGTGGCTGTTGTATGCCCTCAATAGCTTCACGAATTCTATCTTTGAGGTCTTGAATTGACGCTGGGCTGTTGGCATAGACCTTATATTTCAAGTGGCCTCAAAGGAAGAAGTCGCAAGGTGTTAAATCACAAGATCCCGGTGGTTCGTAAAAGATCGATATTTTCGTTGCTTGTGTGGCACGTAGCGCCATATTGTTGAAAGTAAAAGTTGTCCAGATCAATACCATCCAATTCCGGCCATAAAAAATTATTAATCATCTCTCGATAGCGCAGCAAATTCACCGTAGGTGTTGCTCCAGCCTCATTTTCCAAAAAGTAAGGTTCAAGTCAAGATGATTTTTCGATGAAATTCCGGATCATTTTCATGCATTTCAAGGACCCAATCAGCAAAGACACGACGTTGTTGATGATCGGCCGGCTTGAGTTCTTGTGTTAACTGAACTTTATAAGCCTTCCGTCTCTGCCAAATTTTCACCATTTTTATAGTGAATTTTAATTATTTCAATGCGTTGTTGAAGAGTGTGTCGTTATTAATGGCGTAGTTTTTACTTGTCAAATGTCAAAAAATGACAGCTTCAAAAGTTACAATACTACCGAAATAGCGGGCTATTCAAAATAACACCTCTTTTTGGAGAAATCTTTAATTTTAATAGTTTTTAAGGCATGGAGAAATACTTGCAAACAATTTCTGTTTTTGAATTCACCTCAAGAAACAGAAGTTATTCTCGTACCAAAGAAAGGGTTTCTGAAGATTACTGGATTCTCCTTGCTACTTTTTTCTCAAAAATTTGTAAATGCATATGTGTGCCATTGTATTTTATTTTTTAATTTCATTTTGACGTTTCAAATTGATAACAATTTAAGGTTTTATTTATTTCCTAATTATCAAAAATTGCAATTTTTCAAGGAATTTGTTTATAATAGTTACATTCAAAATAAAAAAATATTTCGAAACATAAAATTTCAAATGATTAAAAGTTGACGTTTGCTGTCAATGGTCTAGAGACACGGAAAATCATTCCTCCAATCGAACTTGATGTGATTGTGAGATCGAAAAACAGTGATATTATTTTGAATCGGACCGGACATCATCTTAATAAAGCGTATGCCGTATGCCTTTAAAAGTAATTTCATGTTTTGAAATCACTTGTAATAAAGATGCAAATAGATTTTATAAATAAACTGTAAACATCAAAGTGTTAAAAAAGACGATGTGTCATCTGTCATGTACCTATGTGCAAGAGCCTAAGATGCTTTTGGTATTTACAGAATTTTTTCAATTTCCATCCGACAAAATGACGCCAAAGAAATAGTTAACTGCGGAGCCACAATGGAGCTGGATACGTAGATGCACAATCTGTCAAAATATTGAGTACCTACACTAAGAATTTAATGTTTCGAATAACATTTTTGACATTTCACTTAATAGACGAACAAATCATTAAAATAATAATTAAACGAAATCTCTGAATCAAAGAGTAAATGGCAAAATTTTGAGATATCTTGGGGTACAGCTCCGATTTTTTAACGTATTAATGCATCAGCTTTCCCGCATATATTTTTGAAACCACTGGCTTGTTTTCTGAAACTTTGAATTCCATATATGGTGGTTTTCGAATTAAAACTTTATTTTCACTATTCTTGTTAGAAAACTCAACAACCATCTTTTTTTCGAAAACAAGACTAGTAAACTTTCAAATCATCAATTTTAAAATATAAATTTTGTATTTCACGTATGTAATAGATTGAAAGATTTAGAAGGTGTCTAAAAGAAGTTAAATAAAACACGACAAGATAAGCCAATTTTATGTTATGTACATGCAATACTAGAAATTTTGTATTTTTTCGCACTTTTATTTGAATTATTTTTTTTTCTATAGCAATTCTTAAAAAAAAAATTAACAAAAAATAAACAATAATTATTGTAAAAAAAAAATTAATAGATAGATAATAAATTTTGTGATAATTTGTTTTTTTTTTTGTTTGTTTTTATTGTTATTACAGGATTTAAATATATATATAGAAACTACAACTTTTACAAACGTTTTAAATAGTTATAAATAAATATATATTTATATTTACATATTCATATATATTTATATATACCTAATATAAAAAGTAAATATATAGTCATCTGAATCTAACGTTTTTATTTTTGTTTTTTATCATTTTCTTCTAAACACAAAATATAGATGAGGAAAATTGGTTCTTAATATTTATACAAATAAAATTAATAGTAAATATATATTTATATATAGTGTTGTGTTTATCCAGTTAAATAACTTTAACGCCTCATTTTAAATTCCTCCTAAAATAATTAATTTTTTTTTGTTTGTTGTTTGCTTTGTCGTGGGTGTGTTTTATAAGTGTTGTTGTTTTTGTTAAATAAATTTTATATATTTTTTTTAATAGTTTTTGTGGTTTTAAATAGTTTTTGTTATAGTGTTTTTTTTTTGTTTTCGTTTCTATTGATAATTTTCTTCTGTTTTTTTTTCCTAACTAGATGCAGTTTTTAAGATATTTTTGTTTTATATTCCAAAAGTAAAAATAAATTATATTATTATATATATATATAAAGATATATATGTATAAACAATTAATATATATTTAAGGGATAAATATATATAATATACAAAATAAAGAAGCAAATTAAGCGAAAATAAATGTCATCTTTATATATTACAATGTCTACGTGTTACACAATTTAACTTTGTTTTTTTTTCTTCTGTTTTTTGTGTTTATTTGTTTTGTTTAAATAATTTAATTGAATAAATTATTTTCCTCGTCTATTGGATAACACAGCAGCCCTTCTTTTTGTTCTTTTTATCGTCAATGACTACGTGACTAGCTGAAGTCGGACCTGGAACTACCTTGTTCGACACTTGGGTCTGAGTGGTGGTTCCATTTTTGTCGGACACACCGTTTGCTGGTGATGCTGTTGTAGTTGTTGTTGTTGTTGTCGTCGTCGCTGGTCGTAATTGTGGTGAATGTGTACCATTTTGTGCTGACTGCGATTGCGCAACCTTATAAAGACAATAAAACATAACATAAATTACAGTTAATATAAGTAGTCGTTAAATAATTATGCAAATTTTATTGTATTTTTTAATATTGATTGTCACCTGTATTTTTGTCGCTCCATCTACTACAGCCGTTCCATTTTCAATTGAATGGCTTTCCTTTTGTGCACTTCCATTTGAAATTGCATGGCTATTATCACCGGTTGGTGTGATTGGTTTACCACCTGGGAAATAAAAATATTATAAATAATTAGTATATCAGAGTTTTTTTTTGTTAAATGAAAAAGTCGATTGAATAGAGAAATTGTAGAAGAAGATGTGATGACGTGATTATGTGAAGAGGAAGACTACATCAAATAATTGGTTATCTAATAGATACTTCGGTAGCTTTGACTAACCTAAGACACAAAATATTTAACCAAACATTTACATGATTTAATGGTTAACTCTTTTCATGTTTCAAAGTGTTCTTTAACAGAATTTACAATTCTATTTCTCAGTGTATAGTAAGATCTTAAATACATTTCAAAAATATTAGATTTACAAAATTCATTTGAGTTAAAAAAAAAAACATTTCCCCTTTTTGTTTTATTTTAATACCTCACCACCTTATCCATTAACACACTTTAATTTGTTCTTTTTGGTTCTCATACTTTTGAGTGATTCACCAAAAAAAGATCTGAAGTCTCACTTTCAATATACTAACATTTTTTTCAGTGCGTATTGCTACCCTTTTATCTAGGGAACACACGTCGTTGTCTATGGTCGATAACTCTGAGCTCCTGAGTCAGTTAAAAGTTCAAATGAAGGATCAAGTTTTGACTCTTGGCGCAAAATTAGCCAAAGTTGTTCACCACGATGAGTGTAGTTTTTTTTTCTTGAATGACGATTATGGCGACCGTAAAATATGGTCGAACAGAAGACCCACTTGCATAAAATAATTTGATCATTTGCTCAATATGATGTTAAATGCTACAATTTTGGCTTTGATGACGTAATAAATGACAGCCAATTTGAAAGATTTAACTTAAACATCACCTGTCAAAATGCGGAAATCCCTTTTGGAAAACCTTTTATATAAAAATTGTTGCTATGTCCAAAGTGCAGCTATGCGGCGTACTTAATATTATTTCGTAAGTGTGATAACGGCTTTTACGCGTTAAGGATAATTGATAATTGTATTTTAGCAACACTTACGCTTTGTTCATTTAGCCCTAAAATCGCCATGGACTCGCCACAAATCATTTGTTGGTGCAAGTCGAGGTAACGAATTAGCTGTTGAATTGACGTTTGTTGTCAAGTATTTCTTATGTGCGCTGCATAATACAACTAAAGGTAGTTCCACACTATCCCACAGTGTAATAAGACATGTCAAAAATGTGTGATGAAACGGCAAACGGGTATATAATAGTGTGGAAACAGAATATGACAGCGCAGATCTCATACGATTTGACATGTGCTTAGATCTGAAATATTTTTCTAGGATTGAATGTAAAACCATCACACATTCCTTCACACTTTTTTTTTACATGTCGTACTACACTGTGGGATAGTGTGGAACTACCTTAAACAGATAGCGTCTTCGCGTTTTCATTTTTGTTTTGTTCGGCTCCCTACCTGACTCTACGTCACGGACACACATGGAGTTTGACGTTTTTTATTGTATAATGCGCAATGCCATATGAATTTGATTAATTTTTTTTTGAAAGAAAATTAAAGAAATGTGCAAATGAATGAATTTATTTTAAAGCAAAATGCAAATCATACAAACAAAGCAAAATAATGTTACTTTTAATGCTGTAGCCCATATTTGGTTTTTTTTTTTGGAGAACCGAAATACCCAATTCTGTTGAAAACTCTTAGGGTTGTCAAAAAATTTGGGTCGACCACGGGTAAAGTTGTAAGAACAATGCTACTTACAGTAGTCAGTTCAACTGAATCCATGTTTCACTTAATGAAAGACAATGGGACAATACTCAATGGTGTTGTCCGAGTTTCTTGAACGGGGTTGGACAAGACAATGCCAGCCAGTCGACATCTCGATATTGTCCTCAGAGATATCTCGGTAGGCTAGCTCGGAGGACAATATAATTAAAATTGTCTTGTCCTGGAAACAGTTGTTCACATGGAACAATGATTGTCTTGTATCATTGTCTTGGCCTCTGCATTGTCTCATGTGAACACCACTTTAGACTCGATACACTGTATTCTAATTATGCCCGTGTGACATTTCGTACGTCACGTAACGTATCAGTTCTGTTTGATTTCAAATTTCAACGATTGAATGGTCTTTCGCTTTGTTGATACGCGAAGGAATGTAAAACAAATGAAGTTTGTTTTATTTCTATAAAAATGTGCCATGAAATGGAAAATGTTCAAACTAAATTTTGTTAATAGTTTGCGTTATCTTCGTTTTAGTGTTTGAAGTTTAGATTGAACACTTCTGAGAGACACCTTTTCCCTATATCAACAATGCTATTTGTGTACAATTTATTGTTTAATTGGTTAAAAATCATTAAAAACTCATTTGAAAAACTTTCATTTTTCAAAAAAATTATGAAATAATAAAACTAGGATGAATAGGTATATTAATAATTTATCTTTATTTTATTTGTTAAAATGCCCGATGATGGACAAAGTCCGAAACGCGCGTCGCTCTTTTTAATAAATTAATGCTGTGATATTTTTTAAGTAATTTAAACAAATAAAATAAAGATAAATTATTAATATATTCATCCTAGTTTTATTATTTCATAATCCAAACACAACATGGAGACTAAAACACTTCAATAAAAAAAAATTATGTTTAAGAGTTAGATTATCTACAGGCACAAAAAGTACACCTCATACTTCACAGTTGTGTATTTATTTTGTTCAGCGATTTCAGAGAATGTAGGTATACGTGATATCCAGTCGTGCGTTCCTATTATGAATACATAACAGCAAATTAACGTCACCATTAACTGAACTGACCTACAAAATCATATTCTATGTCTAAAATAATTGAATTTTTGGCCTGGAATTATGTGAAATTGTTTAAAGCATTGAACATAGCATTAGCATTAGGTAACAAATAACTGCGCGTTATAATAAAAGACACGTGTTTATAATAATTATTATACGACGTATGGCTACGCACGCATGAAAATCATTTAATTTGAATCAAAGAAATTAGCTTTCGAAAAACTTGACGGTTTTGAATGAATTGTTCGCAACAATAGTTTTGTGTCCGATTTTAAATGAGCTTAATTATTGGTTTCCGTTATTTTTCTAGTGTGAGACTTAATAAAATATTCGAAATATAAAGTTGAAAAGCTGCCAATATCATACACAAATCCCCAAACCATCGATAAGATTCTTTCGTACTTTTTTGATTGATGCTTGTTTTTTACTTTTACTAAAAAATATAGAAGCTATAATGATAATAATTCTTATTTTATTTATAAAGGTTTCACTATGTACTTATTTACACATTTAAAAGGAAAGGTGAATTTTAAGGAACAAACTATAACCATTTTCAAGCTTACCTATTTTCAATCAAAATTATCAAATCTTCTGATGTACGAGGTAGTTAATAAGAAATATGAGCACATTTTTTTTTCTAAATCCAACTAAAAAGTGATTTACAAAGCGGAAAGTTACAAACAAAAAACATGAAAAACTTATTTAGGTGAAAGTGTAAACATTTTTTTTATTGAGTATACATTGTCGTATATAAATATTTTATGACTAATATTATGTTTAAAGTGTGACTGATTATTTATATTTTTTTTTTGTAGGAAACATTTATGTTTTGTTTTATAGTGAAAACAATTTTTTAAGGAATAAACATTAATAGTTGACACACATGATTATCTTATATATTTAATGTTTATGTTTATGGTTATGGCAAGTGCAAGGAAATAATAAATTTTGTGATATTTGAAAATCATTTTCTTTTAAACATACCTTTTATCATATTTACAATTTCATCGGCTTCTCTCGATAAATCACCACCAGGTCTGAATGGATTATCCCAACCAGAGTCGGTACTAAAAAGAAATAAACAAAAAAAAAAAGTTAATAAGTTATAATGTACAAAATAACTATAAAAACTTAGTTTTAATAAACACAACAACATTTTTAGTTTCCATATTGACAGTAGTTTATAGTTAATACTCTAGCTCCCAAAAAAAGGGAACTGGAATTGGATTCTTAAATCGCTTAAATTTTAAACTGAAAAGACTTTTACTTTTTAATAAAATAAAAATATGATTCAGTGAAAACAGAATACATTATAATAATCCAGAACCTAACTGTTATATACTAGAACCATAAACTGCTGTCACAAGAGGGTCAGTTTTTGTTGCCAAAGTATGATTCACCCTTATCTTTATTTATTAAGTCCGGCTAAAAAATATTCATCGAGATCCGAGTGAGGTGGTGTGGCTTCCCTTATCACTACCCCACCTTACCCAAGTTCAGATTAATTCAAGCAACAACACAAACAACCAACAACCATCTAGTACATTATTTGTTGCTTATTTGCATCAACAATATGGAGTCGGATTCGAAGTAACAGGATCTGTAAAAATATTAATAAATATACTACCTACGTTTACGGGTGGCAATGGTACAATGGATGAAGTGCTTGGTTGCTAACCTAAGAGTTGTGGCTTCGAGCCCCAGCCCGGGCAGCAGCTTTTCAATATTCCCCCAGCTTCAACTGGACGCCACCCGTGGGATTTTCATGAGATAAATATCACCTATATTTCTCAATCCATTGGGCCAACAAAAAATCTCTACTCCTTCTAACTAATGCCGTGTAGTTTGCATTCAAAAGACCTTGGGTCTTACAGGCATATAATTAAAATTATTATTATAATAAACAGCCGAGTACGAATTTTTGACATTCCATTGCAAACGAAAGAAGAACACCAGAGCAATAAATATTTGAAACTGCATTGCGATTTTTTTTTGCTTGTAAGTATTACTGGTTTTGAAAAATTAATGTATAAAAGTGAATATATTTTCACATCCAACAAAAAGTACGTTTTGAAATTGGCTTTTCAATACAATGACATGATCCACATCAGCTGATAAAAGGTTGGAAGTATAAAGAGTTTTTCGATTGACGCGGGTAGATTTTAGCGGCCATGTTGTTTTGGTGACATATTTCAAATCTGCTGTGTAAATTATACAGTGGCTGATGAAAAACTAACATACATCAAGTTACACGATTGAGCAGCACATTCAAATGATAAAACTTTACAATTACATTATTCTTGAAAGACGACCCGAAAAATCATCTTTAGTTTTGGATGAATGGCTTTGATAACAAGCCAAATTGCAGTATAAGGGATGACACCAATCCACACTATGTTTTCCAGGTGACAATGTATTATCAAAAACTTACCATTTGGTGTGGAATATGGGCTAACGGCTTCATTGGTCCGTACTTTTCGAAAACTACAGAACGATTATAACCAATTTTGAGGGTTAAGGATATCTCTCGCAGAAGTCACGTAAATTGGCCATCAAGGTCATGTGACCCGGCCTCTTTTTCTTGTCGGGTTTCCTGAAGTCGCAAGCTTTTGCGAATACAAAAAATAAATCAATTCCAAACATAATGGCGTACACAACAATTTTTCAAATAATTTCCACAAAGCTTGTTTTATTTCATTTCAACATCTACCCGCCATTATTGACAAAATCTGTACTATTTATTATTACAGAATAAAATCTGATCTTTTTGTTTCAGTTACAGTAACTCAAAGTGCGAAAATTTTAAAGAGTTATATTATAGTATGTAATACATAACAAATAAAATTGAGTTTTTAATAAATACATGGCACCTACAGCTTTTTGAAGTTATTGTTATACTTGCGAAATCAACAATCAAAGTCATCTTTAAGGAAGTTAAATACTTTCACAATATATGAAGTAACATCCTATTTGTTTCCTCTAATCCTCAAATAAACTTTGTCTCACAGCACAAATCATTCGAGAATTCTTTTGACTTGGTGTGACCTATAAATTAAAATGGTGGTTAGAAAGCACGCTGTGTAACAAAACTGTCAAACCGCACTGACAATCGCACGAGGCATAAAACAGGAGATTAGAAAAAGAACAGTCTTATGGCGTGGCTATATGGGCCAGAAATGTGCAGTGCACTATTCTTTACTTTCTTCGATGCGGTTTCGGTATCAAAAAAAGATATTTGATTTTTTATTGATTGATTCTGATCCAAAGGTATTTTCAGTGCGGTTAGAATTCCATGAAACAAAATTAATTAAATTCGGTTTGCTTATCCGATGCGTGTCGTAAAAACGCAAAGAATTCCTTTCATTCATTCAATTCAGTTACTTAGAAACTTACATAATTGTATATGAAATCTATAGTAGTCTGGGGAACGGGTTAGAGATAACGGGGTTTGGAGACACATAGATGTCGCTGATAATTATCACATATTCAAACCTTTCCACCTACATTTTTTCTCCAAAACGAGAAATTTTGAAAAAAGGTTTGGAGACTCACTGTGTCGCCACAGTCGATCCTGTTATCCATTCAAAGGACTGTTTTTCGATAGATTTAGTCGGGTTTCTTTCAAAAGTGAATTCAGTTGAATATTTCAATAATGCTTGTAGTTTAATTCGTTTCTTTTTGGATCTACATGATATTGAGGAGTAATTCAATTTCAAGGCAGTCCTAAAAATTCCTTAAGCTATTACCTATAGAAAGCAGTAGGATAAACAATTTACTAAACACTTTTCTTACTTTTATAGCCTATTTATAGCTCAAGTCAAACCTTCTCTTTCAGTAATAATATTATTTTTTCCTATTCGGAACAAAATTTCTCATACCGCACGGGAAGCTTTGAGTAGTAAAAGTTATGTTTCTCCCCCGACAGTTCCTTTTAAGGATGGTCCGACGTGCCTTGAGGCTAAAATACATTAATGGTGTATTTATCAGAATGAGAGGCAAGAATCAAGTCTTAGTTGTTTGGGGATTGACCTGCAATACCAAGGATTCATGTTGGCTAGTCATAAAGCTGAGTCAAGTTATGAACCTTAGCGAAAATCTCAGCTGACAATCCTTCGGGTTTGGTCTGACCAGAAATAACTAGAATCGCGAAGCCACGTAGAAATGTGTACATTGAAATCGCCCGTAAAAACGATTTCAGTGTGAAGGTATAAGGAACAAAATTATTTTGACGTTATCAGACAGCGCATCAAATGGTAAAAGTTGAAGCTTGTGATCGGAAAGCAACTTGTTGTGTAATTTGGATGTAACTAGTGCACCACCCATTTTTAAGACCTGGAACCTTCAGTTTGTCACCTTAAGTAACATAGAGACATCGTTTTTTTGTGTAGATTTTCGACCCAAATACTTTCTTTAAAAAAAAAAAAAAAAACTATTCCCAAACATTATTGGGATAACACTCAGATCTCAGTTATTTAAATTAAACAAAATTATTCCATTAACATTAATTAATTAAAAACTATAACTCAATTCCGTAATAAAACACTATTTGCATACAAAAATGTAGGCGATCAATGTTTTATCAGCTTAAAAAAAAAATTCCAATACGTGGAAATGCAATTTTAACAAGTATGTGCCGCGTCTTTTGTGTTTCGTCATAGCAAACCATTCATCAAGAATCAAGCTAAGCTACAACTTGTTCAATGGTGTCTGTAGTATATTTAATTGCGTACTAAAATTAAGGAATTATTTAGGCTGTATGGCAATGTCTTTTTTATTGGATAAGTTGGTACACTTTACTTATTATACCAACTGAATAGGATTTCTGACTTACAGATTTTCTGGAGGCAGAAACTCCCTCTTATCTTTTTACCTCAGCTTAGAGTAAGACGTATTTTTATATTCATCTATATTAATAAAGAATAAATGGAATTAAATTAAAAGCAAAACCAAGACTTTTAATTACTAAATAAAAAATACAAAAGTGTCATGCATCGACTTTTCACTTTTTGAAATTGACGGTAATCATTTAGAACCAAAATGTCTTTTTTCTTGACCATGACCTTTTTTTTCTTTGATCGTTTCAATGGAAAAGGGTGTTTTTTTTCCAATTTGTATTCTCAGAAACAATTCCAACAAACAACCCCTTTTCCACCAGCAATTCGTTTTTCTGGATAAACATTCATTGAACAAAAAATTGCCTTCTTAGAATTCGTTTAATTGTTCGATATTCCAAGTATCCAACACCTGACTCTTTGCTTCCTGTTAAACTTCAAGTTCATGAGTATTCAATCGAGTTCTCAGTTATTAATTTGAATATCAATAAATACCATAAAAAGGTTATTCAAAATAAATTCCATTCAACCATGCAAATTGCAAAACAAAAACAACCCATAGTCCACACTCCATCGAATATTTCGTCACTTCATGTTCAACTAAATTGCATCACCACAGAAATCCTTTGAAAGGAAAACAATCTTAAAAAAAAAAAAAAACTAAACTATAGAAAATCAAAAGAGCTCTTAACGCTTTTAAACATTTTTCCACCCTTTCACAATAACATAAACCCATCAATAAAGCAGGTCAACCATTCTTACAGTACCTAGGAGTAGTTGGCTATAAAACAATAGAGTCAGACCAGACCGTTTTCCAGGCGCAAAACAATCATGAAATTCATTTGGAAAACACTTAAATATTAATGTCAATTTCCATTCTCACTCAACCATGCACTTTTAAAAGCCATCTATATACTTCAACTTAATTAATTCAACCTTTTTTTTGTGTATTAAAATCTGCATCTACAATGTTCCACATCCTTTTTCTTTAACTTTTTTTTGCATATTGCAGTTTGCACACTCAGAAATAATATAAAAAGAGGTTCAAGTTGAATTCCCATTGCAATGGTCTGATGATTCGATGTGCCAAAAGAGGTTAACTTAAAAACCCATTCCATACGACGACGTAGGTATTCTTTGAAAATCACCTTGAACAACACCTTGACACTCGCTGATGTCACGCATGGTGAGTAATTTTATAATAAACTCGTAAAAATGGAAAGAATGATGGAGGAGGAGAATTTTAACCCCATTAAAAGGAAGCAACCACTAAACAAAGAAGCAAGGAAGAATAAGGGTGACAGAATAATTTTTTTTTTTAAATACACAAATTGAAGTGTATCTTTAAGTAGAAGTACCTGTCGATTGTTCACTATATTTACCTTTCATATTGATCCCGAGGAACTTGTACAACATAATACAGAGTGCCTCCATGGCTTTGTGATGTTTTGACAGCTTCGGTTACCATTTTTATCAAAGTTTTTATTGTTTTTTTTTTTTCTAATATTCAAAACTTGTGTTGTTGAAACAACAACAAAAAATCACAGAATTCTCAGTCCACCTCAATTAACAAAAAAAAAGAAGAAAGATATTAAATTGACATTGAACTTTTCAACCTCGTTGGCAAAAAAATTAATTTTTTTTCTAAAAGAAACACTTGTTTTTTAATGACATCTTTTTTTTTTTTTAATTGATCAATTAATTGAATTAGGCAAACAACAAAAATTAAATTGCTTTTGAAGCACGAAACACGCGAAATTCGTGACTCATTCAAAATAACAAAAAAATTAATAATTTCAAATTCCAAATATTTAATCACTTTTAAATAGATGATATCCGCCCGAATTAAAATCCACTTGAAGGGAGATTCCACGTTTAATAAATAAAAAATTAATTAAACTTCAAAATTAAACAAAATTTTTGCAAAATTTACGAGTTCTCGTATTGTTTTGATGGGCATGGGCTGGCTTAATGGAGCTCCCTTAAAGTGAACGAATCTCACAGATGAATATCAATCTTTTTTTTTTACATTCATTATTATTTATGGGTTGGGTTGGTATGTGTGTATTTTTAATTTGTGCTTCCGTATATATATTGGTCGTAGTTCAAGGTTAGAAAAATATATGTTGTTGTATATCCGTAAGATACGTAAACACATCACATCCAGAGAATCAGAATTCGATCAATAAAAATACAATTCCCAAGTGTTGGTCAATAATATGAACTTTTTTTTTTGTTTGCATTCGTTCGTTCTCTCGCACTTGAATATCTCACAAATGTATTTATTCCATTTAACAAATCCTAAAAATATAAATGATGCACTTTGGAAGAGATAGCTAGGTATAGATATAGACATGTTGTGATGATGATGAACATTGTGTAGATATATCCAAAGGCGTAGTTAGGCAGACCATTTGTTTTTTGTTCATAAACAAAAACATTCCCTTAGATAAAATTCGATATGGTTTTTTTTTTGTGGCGTGGGATATAGATGAGAGAGCCTAGGAAGATCCGAGAGGCCTATAAGCTCTCAACCCAACAACCCCTATTTAATTGCAAACAAATTTATATGACCTTAATCATAATTTATTCCAAAAGAAAAGTGGTGGTATATGACAAACCAAAATGTATATTTTGATGAGTCATGAATGAAAAAAAAAAATAGGTAAATATATCTTTTTATCTAGAGATACACACACTCAATCTCTAATTAGAAGAGAGAAAGAAAAGGATTGCTCAAGTATGTAACTGTAATAGGGATACGACGATGTTAGCGATGGCGGAACCCCGCGTGAAGTGGGTCATTAGGTCAGAACACTTGCACTCCCGATTTTACGAAGCTTGCACTACCATACACTTGGGTAAACTATATGACGACGCCGAAGCCGAAGCCGACCGACCCGACTCACGACCGCACAAGTTACTTCTTTCTTTTTTTTTTTAACTTTGCCGATATGAAAATGAATTCGGGAAATGCACAAAAAAAGCTCTCTAAAGTGTATCTAAAACTAAACGAAAACGAACAGAAACACGAAACGAACGAGGGAGGAAATATTAAAGTCCTCCGTCACACAAAGTGTTTGTTTATATTTTATTTTTAATTTTGATTTATATAGTTTTTCTATTCTATATTTAAAAAAAATATTTTTTTGTTAAAAATATACTTTATTTTGAAGAAAAATAGCAAAAAACGAAATAATATTTTGAAAAAAAATTCTTTTTCTATCTCAATGTTTTCATTTTCGTTCGAACTATTTTAAGGCGCGTACTCGACTGAAAGCTTTTTTCATCGAATATCTCAAACGAAGTACAACACTCTCTGCGGCAAATTTTTGCCGTCCATCTCCATCGTCGTTGTAGTCAAAGTCGAACGTGAGTTGTACGCCTGTGCGGCTAAAGCATTGGAATTTCTATGAAGTCATCCCTCAGTTACACTAAAGCAGCTATACCAGCTACTTCCATATGAAGCTGAAGCTGAAGCAGAAGCAGCATCATCTCTAAACTATATAAACTAGAAGATACTAGAGACACTCGATATATTATAGATTACAACAGTCTATGTTAAAAAAGATACTCTTTTTTTTCTAGTTTCGTTTCGTATTGTGCGAGTATACTTCTTAACTTAGGTTTCGCGTATCGCGTGTATCTATGAGCTATTTGGGATGGGAGTTTGGGGTGCTCTTTTTTCATTTTGTTGTTGTATATTTTATTTGTTATTTTATACAAACCTAAGAGATACACCATATTCGTATGGACACAGGCATGCCATCATTGTATCTTCTTAATGAAGTATTTTAAAGAATCTTTTTTTTTTTGAAATTTCAAAATAGCAAAGATTTTTTTTCCAATCATTTAGTGGATTCGACAGATGCATTCTATTTCTAAATAAATAAATTCCACCAGACAAAGTGCAGCAGGCATCTTTCTAGACAGCTTGGGATGTGGAAATGGTTTTTTTTTTGTAGTTTTTGTTGTCGATTAGAGTCGAATTAAATTTTAGTTTATCACGATATATGGTGGATGGTGCATGTGAGTGTATTTATATGAAATGTCATTTTAAATGGAATCTTAATAAGAGAGGGAATCAGATTTAATGCGTCACGTTAACTAGGTCTCTCTCGTTAAGTTTATGTTTTGACTCCGTCACCGCACACCGGTCGGTATGTCTCAAGGATTAATTAGAAGATGACATTGTAGATGCATTAAATATTTATATTTTTTTTGTATGGTTTGAAGTATGATTGGGTTAGAAGTAGAAACTTTAACTATGCAAATTACCTTGTACAGGGTGTGTCAATTATTCAGCGGAATTTAGTTCGGGGGAACTTTTTGACGTACGATGGGGTTCTACGAAATTTTAGATAGGGTTTTAATGAAGGGATTTCATTCCTCTTTAAAATATATACAGCTTCTTTAAAGAATTTTGAGTGTGTTCGTATTAAATTTAAAAGTATACACTTTAAAAATGTCTAGATTTAAAGTTGAACTGGTAACAAGTACCCGCAGAACTTTTGTATACCTCTTAACTGTCTTGAAGTTGAGAGAAATTGGACGCAGTTAAAAATTCGTCCTGAGGGAATGTAGTTTTGGCTGCTGCCTCAGAGATGATTAAGTAGTTTTTGACCAAAACTAGTCCTGGCTCAGCTTTGAGTTTAGACTTTTCTTCGATATGTACCTATAGCTTTAGTGAAATGTTGGTGCTTTTGTAACAATTTCGGGTAACCCTTTTGCGTTTTGAATAGTAAAAACTCCCTGAACCCAATGTCTACCATATTTTATCAGAACTTATATTAGCTAAAGAATGTTTGGGTTCATTGATTGTTCAATACCTCTTTGGAGTACCTTTAATGTCAGCTATTGCAAAGTACGGCTGAGGATGCTGGTCACCCATAACTTTCCTGTAAGCAAGCTTGAAAAGAAATTTGGCATTTTTGAACAGCTTTTCTTTTTGACGTGATAACGTCTTATAAGTCTGTTCATCGACTGCACGCATGAAAAATTGTCACGTTCAGCAATTGTCACGTTCCGTTATTATCACGCTCCGCGTATTAAGGTTATCACGTTAAATTATCATCCGTAAACCGCCTTTACAGACAACCATTTTTTATCCGAGATTAATTGAAGTAAGCTTATTTCGTTCTTGCCATGAGGCATTTCCAGAATAAACAAAAAACATTGTGTGGTTCCATGAAACGAGGATGCAAGTGAAACTATTTTTCAGGTCGTAGGCATTTCGCGGTATTCTTGATTTTTCCCTTGTTGACCGGTTTGTTTGATTCACAAGCTGTATCGTTGTCCATCACGATCAAGTTATGGACAACAAAATAAAACACACAAATACCGGTCACGATGCGAGTCTTTAGCGCTGCCATTTTGGCGGCTGTAATGCAATATGAGATAGACGGTCGAAAAAAGTTTAATAGATGGAAAAGAAGCTTCACTTTAAAACTGATCCTTTCATACTGCGTCTAGTGAAGTTATCCTGGTTCAAATAAGATGTGAAGCAGTTTAGGACGACTCAATAGGCAGCTTATTCGTTTTTGGAAAGAGAAAGGCTCAGTCTATAATACTTTGACACCATTTTAGTCCAGTCGACAGGTCGGGAAAAGTGGGTTTAGGTGGAAAAAGGTTAGTAGTTAATGTAACTTGGTGATTTTGATAAGAGATAGTTAATATACATTTTGCTAAGCTTTTAACCTCAAAGGCCCTGTGGAAAAAAAGGAGGAGGAGGGGGGGGGGGGCTGCAAATTTGTCGACCTTGTCCTATAGCAAAAACCTTTTTGTAATTTTTTTTACTGAAATATGGGGAACTTTTTCAAATCGATAACAAAATTCCTAAAACCTTTTTTCGAAGCTTTGCAGATTTCTTCCCCCGCCTCTTTTTGCACAGAGCCCTCTAGGTCAAAAACTGAACGAAATCCTCAAGTTTCATTAACTTCCGACCTTTTTCCACCTAAAAGTACCTGTCGACTGGACTATTTTTTAAAGGAATTGACCCACCTAGCATATGTTCCAGACCTTCCACCTTCAGATAATCACTTACTCATCTTTCCAATGACGGAAGAGGTTAAATAAATTTTTCACACCAGCATCAAGATGTTGATCGCACTTCTGACCTCTTGTATGGAAAGGAATGTAAATAAAATAATGAAGATCCCAGAATTGTTTGCCAAAATCTAGTGATGTTCCTTAAAAGACTTGTCTCTGTTCGAATCACAATTCTACATCAGAAGCCATGGGGTGCAGGCACTGTGAACCCTATGCAGTCATAAATAAAAATCATCGCCTCTTTTTCGCTTCACTCTTGGAACGCTTGTGTTCCACTACGGGCGGTCTTTTTCATGTCTATATTTATGTGAGGTGAACGTTAGCTAAACTTCAAAATTTGCATTTTGTTTTTGCTTATCACTGATTTTGCTTCATCTCTTAAGTTTATTATTATACGAATTTATTAATGGAGAAATAAGACCTCAAACTTTTATTAATTTGCATTGCACACATCATGATACCTTCAAGTCTGACGGCACCTACGTGACAGTCACGTTATCTCAAGCTCAAGATTACTGCACAAATCATCTCAAAAGACTATGTTCTACGTCAAAAATTAATTGTTGGAGCTTTTGAGTCGTAACTGTTACAGCTTAACTCCAACAATAATGTATAATTAAATCACATTGAATATTCTTTAAACAATTGTTTTTATTAGTTTACGGGGAAAGTATTGGGTTCGTGAGTAAATGATTAAATTTTTGCATTCCGAACAAAAATGTTGTATCCATATCAACCCCTAATGGCGCTGCCTGTACCTACGGATGATTGGACAGGCGTCTTTTTGTGTTAGTATTGAGCCACAATTCAAATTGAAGGAATTTAAACAATTTTAAAAAAGGAAAGTAAATTAGACTCAATTCCAATTTAAAATGGCTTGATTTCTTTAAAATGCTTGCAATAATTATTTCTAAAACAAAATGGTGGTTTTCGTTTCAAATTTAATATTGGCAAACATTATTCTGCATCCAAAGAGCAAATAACTACGATCCAGTTGTGGATATAATTAAATTTTATTTCACACACCTGCACAATTTCTGAGAAAAGCAGTTCACGAACGTTGAGTTATTTAAATTAGTTCGACGATAAGAGTTGAATTATTTTGCAAAAGATACAATTAGTAATTCAAAACCTGATGAAACGAACCTGCACCGCAAAGTAATTTATTATTCAACATGATATCTTGTATCTCACATATACATATAATCGGTAATCACTTATAAGGCAACGTCAATCTTATCTTACTTCAATTTATTGTAACTAGCTAACAGAAGTCTTAAAAACGTGACAATATACATCATTACGTCACAATTTCGTAAAAAAAATAAGTTCGTTGATCATTTTCTTTTTAAATTTTTAACACAAAAGTAGTTACATACGCGAACAGTGAACACTCAATGTAATGTTAAATAATAATTATAATCTTGTAAATTAGATACACCTGTAATTTTGCAGTATACTTTTGGGTTTCGTGTACTTTACTTTGTAGAAAAGAGATACTTCACGTAAGTTCGAAAAAAGGCAGACATATTTACATTGTTGGGGGGAAATTGTGGGAGAACGTATTTGCCTTATCTATATATATAAAAATGGATGTATGTTTGTTTTCTTGTTTGTTTGTTTGTTTGTTTGTAAATATGTTATGGACTCCGAAACCGCCTATCCAATTGAGCTCAAACTTTCAGAAAATTTTTGGTATTATTTCGAGAATGTTCCTGTAAAGTTTGGTCCAAATCGATCATCCAGTTTGGCCATAAGGCGAAGAAAGACACGCCGGGTCCTTGAAAAGCTTCTATATTAGAAATTTTTAATTGAAAACATTATTTTTGTTTTTAATGATTGTAGTTTGCGGGTGGCTTGAAGACTAAATATTTCTTGCAAGACCAAGCTGTTTATATGGTGAAATGGGGTAAATAAATAGTATCCTATTGATTTTTTTTAAATTTCCCATAGAAAAAGCTATATTAAAATGCTTTTTTAACGCTATCTACTGAAGTCTCTAATTTTGAAAAAAATGCATGGTAAAGAAAATTGCAGTTAATTAGTTCATAATAACAACAATGTCTTACATAATATTGACTTAACAAAATTGAATGGAAGCTACAATATTGTGGTTCCTAATGCAGTTGAAGATAAACTTGCAGTAAAAGAAAAGAAACAGTTCGAAGGAAAAGTTTTATAGTAGTAGTAGTAGTAGTAATAATGGACTTTATTTCATTATAAAAGTTACAAAGATTTCATTATTCTAAGTCTATATTGGTTTGGCCCAAGGCCGTCTACCAGAAAAAAAAAAGTTTTATACATCATACATATTTTCATATGTAACTGCAAATTCAATTTTATTTACCTTTTTTTGATGCAAGTTGTTTTGATGTAAAGATGCAAAATAATAAATATTAGAAAAGGCACAGCAGCAACATTAAGTCTTTGGGGAGGAGGAGGGGGGATGACAGCAGTAAAAGATGAACGGCTAAACTGATTGAGTTCCTACAATTATATATTAAACGTGCTTAGTTTGTTTGTGTGATTAGTCAGTCAGTATAACAACCAATGTTTCAATGATTGGACAAAAATAAACCAAAACCAAAAAGTTTAAACGATAATCATAAATTTAAATTGGTAGTTAGCGATGAAAACGCTAACCTTTTGCCTGTTGGAACATTCAACTAACGATATTGTGCAAAAGGTTTTCGTTGATGTCCTGACCAACTACAAAAATAACGATTGGCTTTGTGAACATGCACCAAAAAAACGATGACGTCAACAAAATAAACTATCAGCTTCCAATTGAAATTTATAGCAAACAAATGAAATACAAATCTGTTGATACAGTTATGGAGAAGGAACAAACTATCAACTACCCAATCGAATTCTTGAACTCATTGGAGCCATATGGAATGCCACCACATGAATAAGTTGATGTTAATCCGCAATTCGCAACCTTCGGAGCTGTGCAACGGAACCAGACTTGCCGTAAAAAAAAACTCTTATCAAATTAAATCGAGGCCAAAACTATTACCGGCAAGAGCAAAGGCGAAGTTGTCCTGATTCCGCAAATACCAATGCTTTCGACAGATTTGCCGTTTAGCTTTAAACGACTGCAATTTCCGTTACGCCTAGCCTTCGCAATCACCATCAATAAAGCGCAGGGACAGTCTCTAACTATTGCTGGCCCTAATTTAGAAAATGCATGCTTTTCCCACGGCCAGTTGTACCACCTTAAAATGTATACATTTATACACCTAACAAAAAAACTAAAAACATTGCATATCCGCTTTCACTACGATAGTAAAATAAAATACTTTTAGCATTAAAAATCAAATAAAACAATACAAAATATAATACGATTTCTGTTTTTTAAGCTATTAAATTATAACCATTCAATAAAAATGACTCACATTTTCATTAAAAAAAGTAAACTTATGAACGGATGAACTTAAAGGAAAATTTACAATTGGCAATTGCCAATTTTTCAACTTAAAAACAACGAAAAACAGTAAAGTACACTCGGCCGTATGAGTACTTTTCTGAGTTTATTTAAATAAAAAAAAAAAAACTACTATCCATGTTCTCATAGTTTAGACAAACTGATTGGACGGTATAAATGTAATAAATTAAGAAGTCAAACTTATCACGCTATCTGCTCGGAAGAGCAGGACAACGTCTGCCGGGACATCTAGTTTTTAATAAAGTTTGAAAAAATCTAATATGGTATATTACAAAGTACCTTCACATGATATAACGGGTGATTCATCGTGAGGTTTGATTTATAATGGAAAATAAAACACATAAATTTAAAAGTGAACTTAATATTTATATAAAGCAGTGTTTTCCAATAAGAGGTGTTATTTGAGAGTTTTAATAATTTCAATGCGTTGTTGAAGCGTGTACCTTTCCATTTTTATTAATGGCGTAGTTCTACTTGTCAAATGTCAAAAAATTACATCTTCCAAAGTGACAACTACTAAAATAACGGGCTAATCAAAATAACACCTCTTATTGGACAACCCTTAATTCTACTTTTTGAAAATGATATCATGTAAATGTTGGCCACGACTACGTCTGAGGTAGTCCATTCGGAAGTTCGAAGTCGAAGCTTGGATCTTTCCTCTATAGCCTGATTACATCTGACGACCAAACAGTGCCAACTGAGTGCAAGAACTTGCTCTTTGCTGATGACTCGCTATTTTACGCCCTATTCATGGCATTCTAGAGATACGAAGCCTAAATTACTAGACTTTTTGAATCCTAGAAGAAATGGAGAATCCGGATAAAACACAGCTAAGTCAGAACTATGGTGTGCTTTAGATGGCCCTTATTTGAGCTCAGCTACAGTCGTACAGCAGCAAATTCTAGAAACGATGTTAACATGACGGATGAACTATTACAGCTACAAGCAACGTTAAGAAGAACCTCGGAGTTAACTTCAATTTCAAAAATTCGATACGCTCTAAAGACCAACTTTGTTTGAAGCCCTTATTGAAGAAATGGTCCGGACTAAGTCATCAAACGAAACTTCTTATGTATAAGGAGTCATCAATAAATTATAGTTTTCCTATGTGTGATTCACCATCTCAAAGCTCCAAATCTTCGAAATGAAAACCCTGAGAATATGCGACGGACTTATTATGAAGAAGCAAAAATCAAGCCACTATTGGACCAGTTTCTCGTGGAATCCGCAAGAAGCTCATTGCAAACATATATATTTTTTCTCGAGTTTTCGGGTTCGGGCTAAAATTTTACCAAGGCTGCAAATCAAAATGGGAAAGAAAATTCGAGCCGCATTCCACATTCTTATAGAGCGGCAAACAAATAAGTCTGAAGTTCGGGTCGAACATTAATTAATGGACATTCCTAACGAGGTACAAGGGGATGAATGCATCTTCATAAGCTTATGTATGGTGGTCCTCACTAATTAACTGTTGGAATGGAAATTCGAAACCTTGGAAAGATACCAGACATGGGCTAGGCCAACTTTCCATAACGTAAGCCTTATATTAATTTTCTTTTATTTTTCTTCATTTAATGAATTTTCTTCCATATCTCTCCCAACATTTACGCCCTAATAAAAAGGATGTAAAAAGTAGAAGAATTAAGGTTTCCCTATTGTTGGATTATAACTTTGCCCAAACTGCAAATGAAATTTCATGTACGTAATGACTGTTTCAAACTAAATAAGGACCTACCTTCCTATGTAGCTCTGTGTGTCTGTACATAATAGCCAGCCTTATGAGAACAGTAAAAACAAGGAATAGTTATTTTGATAACAATCTATCGATTTCCGGTCTATTAAAATTGATGGAATCGAATCAAGGAACATGAATAACCAGAATAGCAGTGAAGTAAACAGGCTGTTTTTGGGTTGGAGAATCAATTTTAAGGACTTTGTTTGAGGATGAGAATTTGAAATTTCTTATTATTTGATTTATGATTTCTAGTTTCCAATGAAATCCAGAATTGAAAACAAATTTGATTTGAGATACAAAATGTGCATTTTGAATAAAAATTGCACATTCTTTGTTTAAGTTTTTATTGGAATCTAAAAAAAATTGTTTAGCCTTTTTTTGAATATGGGAAAGAATCGATTTTATTAGAAAGACAAAGGACCTCAAAGAAAACTCAGTATCCTCTTCTACTAAGGGTAAACGACGACAAAATAATCAATATACTATGGCAACAACAGTGTCATGATGGGAGGCACATGAAACATTTGTTTAAATTTTAATTATAAAATGTTAAAAAAAGATAATGCATGACATATACAAAAACAAACTATAGCACGACTAATAGCTCCCTGAGAAGCCAAGATGTATGACTTCCATCCTGAGTAAGAAAACGACAAAGCAGCTTAACATGATGTCATATTTCTACTGGATTTCGAAAAGCAGACCCCGACTTGCTAGCAGGTATTTTGATGCAAATTGTTTAGTTAAACCTTTTCCAGGGAATGGAAGTACGGAGTTGTCGTCAAGCTGCAGAAGAAATGTGTTCTCAAGAACTGTTACAACTGCCGTAGTATCACCATTTTGTCCATCTTTCCGAAGTTAATGGCTACTATTACCCTCTAAAGGATTAAATCCAGAATTGAGTCTACGCTCAAGAGGCACCAAGCAGGGTTTCGGAGTGGTCGATCATGTGTCGATCACATTAACACCTTACACGAAAAATCCTTGAGCAGTGATCGGAGTATCAAACGCCGCTCCACTTCATGTTCTTCGATTTCGAGATTTAGACAAGTTAGTATGCTGATGATATCTGTTTAGTTAAATTAGCTTAATCAAAACGGAGAAGCGGCTGGTTTACTGGTTGATCACAGTGGTGTAGCTGCAGCAGTAGTACGTAGCACTGTCAAAGTTAAATGTACGTAAATTATTGCACCGCTACAATGTAAAGTATCAGCTGCAGCACAGAGAGTAGCTGAAGTACAAGTCAACTCGACTCCAACTTCACGAACGTTCTGCACTGCGAAACAACAACAAACCAAAATGGCAGACATGATTTTTGTTTGAGTAAGTATTCGTGCATGCTGATCAGTGCGCTACTTTTTTTGACGTTAACTTTGATAATGCTACGTACTACTACTGCAGCTAGACCATTGTGCTCAGTTAAGGATTAGCGGCAAAAGGATGCGCTGGATTAGACATGCACTGATAAATACCAATGACACAATAGCGAAGCCGTTTTTTCAATGGAATCCTTAAGGTGAAAAGCGCGCTGGAATACCGAAGAAAACCTGGAGGTCAACTGTTTTGAACGTAGCTGAGTTCCAGAATTTGGAGTCGTCCGTCGGCACAGTTGAGGTAACTCCCCATTTCTTAATGAGGAGTAAAAGTTTTGTCGCCGATAGCAGTATCCGGTAACCAAGGGAGAAGTACAGATACTGTGTGTGCGTTGATCTTCTACATTAAAGGAAGGAATCCTCTATTTCAATAAAATTGCAAATATGCATCACTGTTGAAAAAGAGTTTTAGTATCGTTAAGAGGCCGAACAAACAAAGTTATTGACGACTCTAAAAGTCAAAATACGACTCCTATACTCTATTCGAGTGATTTGTTCAGCACAAGGAAGATAGGACGTTTGCCTCTCAGTCTGGCTATATTGGCTTGCATACATCGGTCTCAAGTTAAAGCTCTCACAGGGTTTCCATACTTTGCATAGTAAATTGCCGCAAATCGAGTAAATTATACATTAGGGTTACCATCTTATGATTTAAAACAAAAAATCAAAAATTATTTATCTTCTTCCACACCACCAAGCGTTTATTCAGAAAGGATACAAAAACAAAAACAAATGACAACACCTCCCTATCAATCAAAAGCTGAAAAAGCTACAAAATCCAAATCTCAACATAGAAATGCAGTAGCGAGATCCCTTTTTTAAAATCATGGCAACACCTTTGAGATGTGCTTTGTGCGATGACGATGAGGGTTGTTTTTGTTATACTGAACAAAAAGAAACAAAAATTAGTCTGCTTTTTGCAGTCAAACTGAAAGGTTATGGGTGCTGCCAAATTTATCGAAAATCACAACAACAATTCTTGTGTGTTCAGTGGTTTGGGTTTAATTTCAGAGGCAGTTTCTGTTTTAGTTTGCCATTAGGATTATCTGCAGGCATCATTGGTAGATAAAAAGCTCCCTCATAAGGCATATGCTGAACAAATCACTCGAATAGAGTATAGTGGTAAAAAAATAAAATAACCTGGAAACCGACAAAGCTCGACTTTTTAAAAAATATAGGTTAAAGATAGAAAAACGACAACTGTCAGCTATCTATATCTTTAAAAATCTTTGAAACTCAGGGAAAAACGTCATTTTGGTGTCTAAAGCGTTAAACAGAAATATAGAAGGACGTAGGACTATGCAGGACGTCATGTGGGTCCAGGCTCAGGCTTCATGAGAAATCCCGGCATGTGGAGATCTCTCTCTCACTATTGAACTCCCTGAAAAGGAGTTATTGGGCTGCTAGTCGCGGTGGTTGTTCTCTCTTTCGTTGGTCTTCTGTTACTATACTCTAACTTTCACTTTATCCATTTTACGTTACAGATGGCGCTCACCGAAGGGCATAGACGCCATATTTTGTGTTTATGGCTTGCAAGCCTGTCAGTACAAGTGTGGTGGTAATGGCATCTTTCATAATTTTTTTTTTAAGTTACAGATGGCGCCCAACGTGGAGCTGTGTTTTGGCAGCTTCCATAGTTGTGTGGCCTGATGTCTTGTGAATTTAATATATCAAAATTTTACGTTACAATATAGATAAGGGTACAAAATATAATTAGCATTTGAAGACAAGAAAGATATGACAAAGGAGCTCAGATGCATTCACAATTCCAACCATAACCCGCTCAGAAATAAGTCTTAAGCAACGTAGTACTGTATTTTCCAGTGGTGCGTCACCTTATTGAGCAGGCTAAGGTACCGGAGTAATCGACTTCACACCATTACTGTCCAATAAAGTGGAGACTGTTAACAAAATCCATGCTCCCAGAAACCAAGTAAACTGAGGACACACTGCAAAGTCGAGGAGGATTCAGCGAAAAGTTCAAATGAGCTGATTCTAGTAAGCAAGCACCTGAAGCGGCCAGAAGAAATAGTAAAGAAATTAAAAAACAGAACTTCATTCAAGAAATTATGTCAAGATTTTGCCGATGGCTGTAGTACAGGTAAAACACTAAAAAGGAAGGCTCTTTAACGATTACCTCGGTCAAATTTCCCAACAGCTTTTGATGGTATACTAATGCACTCAAAGCACAAAATGCCAAAACATACATTTTGCTATTTACACCTTGCTATTTAAAATCCTTCTCTCACACCTGGATTTTATCAAAAACAAAAATCATTCCCAAAGGTTGGGGGCAATATACTCTGTGAGTCAATAAAACATTTTATGGACTCGACTTCGCAAAGAGCAAACTTAAAGCCTATTCATTCAAATACCCATCATTTTCAGATTGCAACAGAGTGCCCGTTGCCCGTATGGAATAGAATATATTAGGATTTCAAAAAAAAAAAAAAAACTTTCTTTTGATTTTTATCTTTTTGTGAAATCCTAGGGAGTGTAAACAAAACTGATTGCTTCCTCGTTTTCGTTCCTTAGATTTACTACGAAATTCACAAACTTTGAACCCTCGATAATCATTTGCATGTGGGCATAAGCTAGCTATAGGTATGCTCAAACTATCTCATATATATACTTTTTTGTATCTAGCTACTTTCATTTATATGCAGTCTATGACCTCATTTCAACACCACATATGTTTGTGTTTATTTTCATATCCGTTTGTTTCAGTTTTCAGTATTTTTTTTTTGTCTTCATCTATTTTAGAACTTAGGTTACATCACAGCAGTCTTTGCGAATGCAGAAGAGCACCCCGCCACCACCGGCCGCCTGCACCGCAAGTTGAATGAACTGTGCCGCAAAACAAAGGCACAGATACATTACACCATAAAAAAAAGAGTTAGTAGGACACATGCACTGAAAGTAAAAAAAAAAAATTACGAGCATGTATAGAAGCAAATCCACCAGCCCTCGGTCGCACCCGTCACACTCTTGGCACTCTTGAGTCGAGTCGTCTTGAATCCAATGAAACGCAACGTTAAACGTCGATGAGGAGGACGAGTCTATAGTTTCTAGTATGGAATGGAGGAGATCCGTCAATGGCGAATGGCGATAGTGTAACTCAAAATGGGCTCATAATTTGAGTATCTGTTAATTCGAGAGTGCACAGTGTATACCGGCCCGGCTGCCTTGTGCATAGCGAGCGATTATGTTCAGCTTTCGGCTTTCAGCAACATGAAAATGACGATGCATTTTCCAACATAATGAACATTTACGCTCGATGACGATGAGATTGGGACAGGGACAGGAGGATGTGGTCGCATATTCCAATCCAACAGCAGACAAAAGATACTTTAGTTGTAGGTACATCACACAGTACATCACAAGAGCCATATTATACTTGTTGTGATGATGTTTAGTACAAAGCTTTCTCCCCCTACGGAGCTGCTCTTTCAATTATAAGCAACCTCGATAATTTTTGTTTTGTCGAGTCTACGAAAAAAAAAATGCAGAACGGATACGGATCCACTTTTGTGTGACACGGAGATACATATGCATCATGACATGACATCAGGCAGGATGTATTGTGTAGCTACGTTTGCAACAATAGATACAATACCTACATATTATCCTTTAAGAAAATAAAAAAAAAGAGAACTATCCGATGCAATATACGGGATGGTCTTATTTTTTTGTTTTTTTTTGTGCTAGCGAGTAACTCAAAAGTGGGACAGTTCTGTTTCACATCGTCTTTTTTGTATTCTTCATCCATCAGAGCGTACTTTCAAGAGTGAAGTCGACGAACGAAAATTGAATGAAGGACAGTGTATTGTAAAATTGTAAAAGTACTCATAAGATTGCAACAATCTTGAGTTGTCCTTGTCAAAGACGAGGTTTCCTTTCAAATTTTTAATAACATACACTATTACACTTACACATAGAGTGTACAGGGTGATTCGTATGAAATGCAACAAAAAGAAAATATAGGTTGGGTCGTGGTTTGTCGGGAGGTCAATTTCATAAATGGATCAAGTGTTTCGCATTTAAGTGAAATAGTTGTGATTCCTCATAACAAAAGTCAAAAGAAGTCACTTTAAGTGTTAACTTACAGATGAGTACACTTGTAAATTCGATTCAAATGTAATCTTGGTGAATTCGCCAACAGAATGTCTGGAGAATGTTATATCCACAAAAACTGTTCCGAGCGATGATCCTATTGGCAGAAATAGCACAGATTCAACATCGGATTCGTAGGGTTTCAACTTATTGCGTAGCGTTATTTTGTTGAAGTTCACGCGAGAAAGGATCCCAAATGCACTACGGGCTATGTTTTTGATGTTGTTCATTCCAGATCCGTTCCACCATGCAGCGAGTGATACACAATTGGCCAGAGTAATAAGCCAAGCCTTAGATAATTGTTTTAGGTACAAATTGTGTGCTTTGGAATAATCAGTGTTGTTCATTCTGTAGGGAAAGCGAACTCCATTGGATACCATTGGTGGGTTCTTTTTCTAACCATATTCAACAATTGTTGTTATGTCAACAAAATATTTTGTTCAAGTGTCATTGTTAGGATTTTTTGGGTTTTTTACGAACCATTTAGGAACGATACTTTGTTAGACTTTGTTAAACTGTTAAAATGTCAAACGACCACTTTTAACATATTTTTGTAGTTTGAGAAACTAGGTAATAATATTATTCGCCTTCGTTGCTCAAAATTGGCGAAAAATTAATTTTATTCTTTGTTGTTAATCACTCAAAGAAAATAAACTCAAATCGAGAATTAGTAATTTTTTGGTTTGATTTTTTATAAACCCTTTGAATTGTTTGAAACAAAATTATCACCTAAAATCTCAAACCACTGTACCACCTTTCTTTCCTATCTTTCTATTCCTTCTCTTTCTTCGCTCGCACATGTTAATTCATTATAAAGGTATTAATATCCCTTTGAGTGCGAAAGCATTATAAAAAAAAAAAAAAAGATCAACAGTCTCAACTCACATCATGGAGGTGAGTTAAAAATAGTAACAAATCGTAACTATTTGACACTTCAACGTGAGTTAAGGATCGCAGTTGTGACGTCATATAGTTACAAATCGTAACTAGTTTAGATTAAATGAACGCTTTTTTGTTGACTACTGTTAACAATATTGTTGACTTTGGTTAGAAAAAGAAAAAATAAAATTGGTGACAGGACATCTCCATGTGTCACTCCTTGACGCCCATATTATTTCTTATGTCAAATGGAAAAATTCTAAAAAAGTAACCACACCTTAAGACAACAACAACACAGTTTCCGGATTCACGGCCCATTTCACTTGTTTGCAGTTCAAGCATGAGATCCTGAAGTTCTAAGATTTTGAAGACTAAAAAAACTCTGCAGCGACAATTGAGTAGTTGGCGACATGCAGTTCGGACTCCGTAAAAAAATCCACTTCTCAACCGCTTTTAAGATTTCAAACGCGGAGTGACGTTTACCCTTAGCAGCCACCAAGTCTTTTTTCGCCATCGACAGTTTTTGACAGTAGGTACATTTTTCAAGGAATAAAAAAGCTCTACCTATACTTGGTTTTCCAGAACAAATTAATTATTTCTAGGCAATTTTCAAAAGGGGCCATCCGCAGAAGTTGCACAAAGATCCAAGGCAAGGCTAGCCTGGACCTGAAAATGCAGAAAATCTCTTGCACATTC
The DNA here is from genome assembly GCA_916050605.2 of Platycheirus albimanus. Lineage (NCBI taxonomy): Eukaryota > Metazoa > Arthropoda > Insecta > Diptera > Syrphidae > Platycheirus > Platycheirus albimanus. Next base: position 28,594,919 of record OU696697.1, on the reverse strand, counting down.
CGAAGACTTATTAGCTTATTCTTAGACCACGTTAATAGTGATTTTAGTCAATAGAGATGAAGCCCAACTAAGAGCCTCAAAGTTTTTTAACAGAAATAGAATATCATAGAAATGCCCTAGTGCAGAAGCATTTAGCTCACTGTACCAGGTAGAGCTCTGCTGTCAGCCAGTAAAAACATCAATAATCCACTGGTATGATGGTATATTTTACCGATGAGTCGAACCAATCTTGTAATCGTTTTGGAAAAAAAAAATATTATTGCGCTTGATATTTCAAAAGCATTCGATAGAGTCTGGCAATAAGCTATCTTATCGCGCTTGCATTTAGTATGAACGAATTCTATGATCAATCAAAAGTTACCTTTTGGACCGTTATCTTCGCGGACTTCAACGGTTTCAGTCATCCACAAAATAAATGATGGTGTGCCGCAAGGCCCCGGTCTGTCTCCGATTTTCTTCCTTATGTCTATAAATAATATCTCGCCTATAAGACCTCTAATCTACTTAACTGATCCTAAACGATAGCGTATGATGAGCTGATTTAATTCCGATCCTGGAAAAGTTGTTCAATGGGGAATTTCCAACCGCGTGGAATTTAATGCTTCAAAAACTCAATGATCTATGCCATCATCCATGAACCATGAATAGCACTTGCATTGAGGAAACCGAACAGTTTTACGTTCAAATTGTGTGTTTTTAATCCACCTTCTGTGGAAATATCACATATTTAACGTCGCTAAAAAGGAACGAGTTTGTGTAAGAAATATCGCTCCCCATCTAATCTGTATAATAAACAATCTCCCCGTTACAGTTACACTCGCACCGCTATAAATGCCCTTAAATTTACTCTCGAGCCTAAATTCGGACGTGCTGTTAAGTTAGAGACTCATTTTTTAGCTGCACTCCAAGCATGTGGAATGCTTTACCTGGCTTAATATTTTTTTTCTCCTATTGTGGTTAACAGACATTCAAAACCAGGAACCGCATCTCTACTTGCCGTTCGCATGCGGCGGTAAATCGTAGGTCCCTTCTTTTACTTCAGAGCATCAACGCACTCATAAGAATATGGCTCTCCGGAGCTGTTCGTACCACAATATTTACTCCCAAAAATTTCAGAATTTGAACAACCAGAGAAGAGAGAAGAAAGTCAATCGTGTCATTTAATAAACCTTTTCAAAAATATTACATCCTAGATAATAATAGAAAACAGTGTCTCTCAAAAAAGTGAGAATCACCAAGAACGGACATTTAACTGAATCGAATGATAGTTTGCTTATTCCAGAAAAATAATTCTACTCCAATATGAATTTTTTGTCATTCTAACTTCTCTTATTCACAAAATATTTTCGATATTTTGTCGAAACAATGTAAACTAATTTTAAAAATTTGTTGACTGTTATGGCATTTTCAGATTTGTGAGAAGAAGTAAAAAATAAAAAACCCTCTTCCTTTATTTTCTGAGAACAATATGCCATGCTATAAGCCCTTCTCCTACCATTAAGCTTTACAATAAAAAAAAAAAAAAAAAAACCAAGGTCCTTAAGTTTAAAGTAGAGCAGTTATTTCTTGTGCTGAAATCATCCACGATACCACGAACCACGACACAACAAAAAAATGTTACTACGAGCAAAAAAATTATAATAAAAACAAATTTTCTCTGCTCTTTAGAAAAATATAAATTCCAGATACAAAAACCTACGTTAATCTGCCATATAATTATGCAAACTATGCACGAGCAAGCTTAATCGCTCCTTTTTTGTTATAAAAATAATAGAAAAAATCGTTTAATGCAAGTAAAACAAGGTCACGATGATGTCAAGTGATGATACCATTGTGAGAAAAAAAAGAAGCTTCAAACCAAGAGAACAACAACTTAATTATTGTTATAATATTTTTTACCCCACGTCAAATACGCCCATCTTTCGGATGAAGCAAGTAAAAATGAGAACATAAACATCGACAGACACACGACATGTTTGTTTTCTTTTTCCATTTTGTCTTTAAATTGTCAGATTCAAGATAGATGGAGCCAAAAGCAATATTAACAGTAAAATTGTTGATTGATTTTATAAAATTTATTTTCTTACCTTTGTTGTCTGTCATATGATGTAGGTGTTGCCGTTACAGCTGTCATGATGTCGGTTTCAAAATCACTTGGCTCGGTGCTAAATGTGTCTGATATTAGGAGGTAACTATTATCCTTGTAGTGGGAATAGCTTTCGGGCGGACTAACCTGCTGGGGCTGATTACTTTGGTAAATTGAAACTCGGACTTTGGAACGTTCTAATCTGAAATGATAAAAATTAAAAAAAAAAAAGTTAGTAATTTTTTTGGTAGCTATTAAATGTTTTGATAAGCTTAATATTGTCCAAATATAATTCTCAAGGACTCTGTTAGTATTAGGGATGTTTTGGAAAAATTTTTGTTCGCACCTTTGCATTTTTGGATTGATTAGTGAACAATTGAGCAAAGTTTGTGGGAAAGTTGTGAAACGTTTCCTTTACTTGTGACACACTCCGTTGGTATATTGATAGAATGGCGTACGGGTATTATCACCTTTGATACCATCAGCAGTGTGCCAAGGTTATTAGACCTGTTGCTTTTTAGCTATATTTTCATTTATAATCAGCTCAAACTCAAGGGGTTATTAATACCCTTATCATGAATTAACATAGTAGTATGAGCATTTGTGAAAGTTGGATAAGAAATTAGGAGATAAGTGATATCGATGCACTTTTAAATTGAATGTCTCTAAATCTTAATGAACGGGAAAAGATTCGAATATTTTGGGTTAAAAATATTTTCGTATACTAAACAGTACGTCCAAAATTAGGTTTTTGGGGTTATTCATAGGCGTTCCGATTATTTTGTACACAACTTTTCGTTCGAAAAAAGTTTTTTTAAACGGTTTCTCGAAAAACTATTCCAAAACATTATTCAAATTATAATTTTTGTGTATGTAAATTCATAGCTACTCGTAGTTTTTGCCAGGAACAAATGTTTGAAATAAATCAATCAAAAAGTTTAAAAACAAGAAACTTATCATGAAAACTTGTGTTTGAACCTTTTGAAATGCAATATTATTTCATTTAAGACTACATTTCATTAAAATCAGCTTCAAGTGGGTTACAAAAAAGCCGGATTAAAAAAAACGGGTTCTATCGGAGGTACTGATTCAAGATTTTTCCAATTTATCGTTTATCTCTGCAAAATGCCTTATGGTCAACACAGGCTCATATGCAAAATATGCAGGGGTTGAAGTGGGGTTGGGTGCTTTAGCCCCAAAACCAAAATCCCCAAGACAAAATCCCCAAAATCAAAATCCCCAAAACCAAATTCCCCAAAACCAAAACTCTAAAGCCAAAATCCCCAAGCATATAATCCCCAAAACCCAAATCCTTTAAGCACAGATTCACCATATTTCGAGTATATCTAAGAAATTATGTTTTTTTTTGTCTTATTTGTTTGGCTTTAATTTTATCACACATGTTAAGAAATTTGTGGATTTTTTAAAGTGTGGGGACTTTTGGGGATTTTTAACTTGGAGAATATGTCGGTATTCCGTTGAAGTGACTGCACGATGTCTCTTATTCTAAATTAGATGCTTAGTTTCATTGTAGCCACAACAACCAACGCAAAATATGCAAATAATTGCAATCTGGCATTTGATATTTTGACAGTATGTAAATGTCTTTCCTCAAACAAATGCAGTGTGTATACGCACGCACTTGTGTCAAAAATTACACCAGTTTTGATAGAGTCAACACGGTTGAATTTTTTTGAATTGAAAAACTGTTGAGTTATAGGTAGCCAGACAACTTTAGTGGAGTAACAATGTTGCATAAGGGGGACTGACTACGAAATAGAAGTTTATCCTGCAAAAGTTGGCCATTCACATTAGTGTATCTACCTTTTTTGAAATTGGTGACACTAGTGCATACGAATAGACAAAGACTTTAATATTTTTGACAGAAGTAAGCATCAAATTTTTCGAAGAGTACGTACATCTGTTTTATGTGCGGAGCTGCATACAGTTACGCATGCAGTCTGACTCGACATCTGATTTCGGCTTTAAAATTACTGTATACCAAGTTTGAAGCAAATCAGCAAACATGCAGAAAGACGAACTGACATACTGACAGACATAATTGTCTCACCCGCTTTTTCCAATATCCCTATAGTATTGTCATGTTTTATTGTTACCTTGCCTTATAGTTCCCATAATCCTGGTTAAAAAAGAGGAAGAAAAAGAGTAGGTGACAGATCGGAGCCTTGTGGAATACCAGCATTTATTTTATGAATATGAGACTGAAAGCCTTCAAGAACAAAGTGTTTTGTCTCCAAAGATTACAAATAGATGTATACTTCGAGAGCATGCGGAACGCATATCTTGATATTTTTGTAATTTTGTAAATTGTAATTTTTTGGGAACTAGAGCCTTTTAAATTAGGAACTAAATGTAAAAAAAGACTATTTAATAAAACGTTTTTTATTTCTACGTTACGTTACGTTTTGTATTTTAATTACAAATCCATTACAAAATCCTTTTTTTTTCAGGGAAACTGACAAAGAGAATGCCGAACAATTATAATTAATAAAAGATTTGTTTTTATTTTGAAAGTGTCTCCAACAACATATTGAAGAAAAAATTCAGAAATATGTATCAAACCCTTGGCATAGAACATGTTTTCATCTGCCAAAGATCTCAAGTTTTCTACTATATTAACCTTCCAAAGTATGACATTTTCCATTGGCAAAAAAAGATCTGAAATTAGAAGAAGGTAAGGGTGTGTGCAATTTACACTCGGTAGAAGTGAATCTTTAGAAAAACAGCAGCAATTACTGTTTTCGATCTGGTTGTTTTTTTAATGCCAAATTTTGTGTCGAGGACGAGAGTTGGTTAGGCTGCGAAGCACAAAAAGGAGAATTAGAAAATAAAATACTGTGAAATGTATATTCTATCTCACTTTTTTCTCGATGGCTTTATCTTACACATACATCACATACATTATATTCATGTGCTTTGTGTCTTTATCGTGACGCATTTTCGTTTCATCGAGTTTCAAATCACAACGTTTCTACAGAGGTTCACTTCAAAATCATATTTTTTAAGGTACATTATGAGTTCATACAGAAAAAATGTCTGTCTTCGACATTTTATTTCACATAGCCTCTCATAAGCTAATTTTGTTTTGCGAAAATGTAAACGCTTCGGAATAATTTCAAAAATTCAACCTTGACTTCCTGCCATGAATGAATGTAGGTAATGAATATACCTAAAAGGAATTTTTTATTCATAGCTCAGCAATTCTCAAATCTAACCTTCTTATGCCGAAATTCTATATACGAACAGGAATGCAAATTATAATTAAAAATTGATGTTATCGAAAAAAGAACATTAATTTGACCCGAAAAAAAAATTATTATTTCTATTTTTGATATTTGTTTATTCAAAAATAATGCTCGCATTTCCGTTAGCCATATGGAATTTAGCATTCCTATTGTTTATTTATCAATTGGATATTGGCCAATGTTTATTGAAATATTTACGTAAATCAAAAATCAAAGATAAATGAATGAAAACGAATTGATTTTGATGTTTGACTGACTGCCATGCCATGCCGCTAGCCATTCCTGACAACCAATATAAGCTTTTTAAAAATAATGTTCAAAAATGTTTATTCCCTTGAGAGAAAAAAAAAATAGAAGAAACATTAATCGCCTCAGTTCCGGCACTCTCATTCTTCACTTAACACATTCCACTTAATTTGACCACTATGTAATGTGTAGGCTCAATAGACAGGTAGACCTGCAGTGCCACCATACGGAAGAAGAAAAAAGTACAAACAATAGAAAAATCTTTGTTAAGAACTTACAACTTAGAAGCAGTAATTTAAGAAGGCTTATTTCATATCAAATGGCATGCGAATAGAGAGCAAGATCAAGAAAGTAGCGAAGAATATTATTCTGAGCTGGTTGTGGCATTAATAGGTCAACGACATGAATTCACCTGGTCTACTAGCTAAGTGTGCGTTCTTACTATATTATATAGATGGAATGGAAGATGGGATAGGATAGAACAATAGAAAGGAAACTTAAATTACTCTTCCAGCTCTAGCAGTTCTATACTCTATGTAGCAACCAGAACACACGCATAATTTACTTAGTACAACATCAGATGACGTGTGGTGTGTGCTTGATGCTTGATTGCTTTCGTTGGAAGTCGGTTTGGTCTGGTCTCCACCGCATCCGTCCGTCGTCGTCGTGGAAGCAATTCAGCGGAATTCAGAATTCTGAAGAGGATTTTTAAGATCTAAATGGCCGATCACACAGCAGCTTCTGCTTCTGCTGATACTATATATTTAATTAGCAACAGGCAACACGATAAATGACGGAAATAGTTTTTAAAAAAGTAGATGAAGGTACCGGGTGGGAAGAAGCTTTAACAAACTACCGCGCGAGAACTTCTTTAACCTTTTTATTGACGAACCTTTTTCTTGGTTTCTTTTTTGTGAGAAGGAAAACCTTTGTGCGAGAATATTAAGTGTAAAAGCGCTAAGAGCAATTGTTGTTCAAGAGTTGTTGTTCATGCTTCATTGCTTTTGCTTTGGATTGTTACGGTTAGGAAGTATATTTTGGAAATAATTCTAAGAATAAGAATAATTTCGTGAGAAAGATGTTGATGCGAGAATGGTAGCTGCTCTATCAAAAAAGATTGATCCGATTGTATGTAGTGCAGTGGGCATGAATAGTTTAAGGGGTTTCAGTAAATAAAGGTCAGGTTTGTTTAATAAAATAGTAACAATAACTTTTTTTTTAAATACAATTTCTTTGGATTTCTTTGTATTAAAGGTGTTTAAGGTTCTTACACAATAATAAGGATGTGAAGCACCTGCCTCTTAAAATTAATCTTATCACGTTTAGGTTTGCCTTATATAGGGTTTTCCAATAAGAGGTGTTATTTTGATATTCAAAGAAAAATGCAATTTTTTGAGATAAATGACCGGATCTTTATTTCACTGTTAAGAAGAAAGTATGCCATTAACAATAGAAAACAATATCAGCCGAATGGCCACCACGGCTACGCTTATACAACAATATCCTTTTCATGAAATTTTCCATCACCAAATCGCAAAGTGGCTGCTGTATGCCCTCAATAGCTCCACGACTTCCATCTTTGAGGTCTTGAATCGACGCTGGGCTATTGCCGTAGACCTTATCTTTCACCTGGCCTCAAAGTCCGGATCATTTTGTGGAATGCCCAATTCCAAAGAACGACGAGGAATGGACAAACCTGTGTTCTCTTCAAAACTTTGGGCTACAGCATCAATATTATCAGTTGTTCTTGAGCAACGTGCACGGTTTTATTCTTCACATCGCTAACTTGTCCCAACAGCTCAAATTGTCCAATTAACCAATTTCTGAATTGCAGTCCGACAAGGTGCTTCACGAAGACAACAAAAATTAGAAATGAGGCGTCTCTGCCAAATTTTCACCATATTTACAATGAATTTTAATAACTTCAATGCGTCGTTGAAGCGTTTTTCGTTTGATTTTTATTAATGGCGTAGCTTCTACTTGTCAAATGTCAAAAAATTACAGCTTCAAAAGTTACAACTACCAAAATAGCGGACTATTCAAAATAATACCTCTTATTGGAAAATCCTTAACTTTGACGTTTGATACTTTATGCATTTATATTTTTGAGACCGATACTACATAGTACAGCATTCTTAAGTCTGATGGTTTGTGCTGGTAACATAACATTGTGTTGGTAACGTTTTAATGCTTACTTTGTGGCTAGGTTGGAACCTAAACTGCGTAATGAAACCATGCTGAACACTTGGAAAATACACTTTAGAAATGATACCCCAAAAAAGTAATAATTACATCATGTACGTTGTACGACTACGTACAGGAAATCCCTACTTTTTCCCAACTCAAACATTCTTTTCACTGCCAACCATTTTAAACTGAGCTTTCAAAAGTGTCAAACAGAGAGCAATGCAAGCACTACCATCTGTCCAAAATATGCAGTTTTCATTCAAACAATAGCCACCGTGGCGCTACGGTATTGTTAATAGTCTACAACTAATACTTATGGGTTTTATATTCAGCCATTTTTGTTTTTCTTGTTTAATGGACTATGTTGAAAACTTTCTTTAGTTAGATAGGCACCATCTTTATTTAATTTTTCATCGCTCTCACACGAGTGAATTTGACAGATGTTGCATTTGACAGCTCAAACTTAATTTAAATAGCATACTGACTACAAAAGACCTTAAAATGTTGATGGAGTCAATTTTTAACTCGAAGGAATGAAAACTAAAAAAAAAATACTTTTGACAGATAGCCATGTTTTTTGTCGTTATCATTTCGTCTTTAGAAACATGAAATGCTGGCTTTGTGTGTCCTGGTACAAACAAAGGCAACGACAGCAGCATTTAGTGGGCCTCAGAAATGGAATAATCTATAGGACCGGGAGGTTTGGTAACGCTTTTTTGAGGTAAACCCAACGAACCCAACAGGTGGATCACAAGTGTGAAGCAGAGAAGTGGGAGAGTTCCTGAGTTCCACCTAAGATCATAACGACGTCGAAAAGAAAAAGAATAGCGTGTGGAGAAAAAACTTTAGGATCACAGCAACCATGTTTTCTGTCAACTCGACGAGAATCATAACACCAATTTCAATTGTCATTGTGACACTTATTTCTCAGCTGCTCCATTAGTTTTGTTCGATTTGAGGTTAATGGTTCAAACTCCGAAAAACTGAAAGAAAACGTTCAACAAAAACAGCCCATAGTTGATATGTCAAAAATCGGTGTTGACGTTGAAACAACCAGCACAATAATTTCTCATTCCTTTATACAGGGTGATTCACCAGCGTTGTGCCAAAAAGCTAGAGCGTGTAGGTTAAGTTGAGACAAGAAAAAAATCGTATGGGAGGGGGGGTCTATTCCCCTCCGTTTAGCCAGGAGGGGCAATTTTCTGAAAAATTGACTTATTTTGTAAAAAAAAATATTTAAAATCAACGGGTTCGTTTACAACACCGTGTTATACCTTTTTGAAAAGCCAAAAACTTCTCCTTTTTACTTGTTTTCAAATTAAATTGTTTTAACGAATAGTTTAAGAAATATAAATTTTCAAACTCAAAATTTTGAAAAAAAAATTTGAAAAAATAATTTTAAAACTAATTTTTTTTCAAAATTTTACGTAATTAAGTATAATTTTTGTTCTCAGAATTCAACGCTTCCATTAATCTTTAATCCAACACTGAAAACCGTATGGCTCTACGACTTTTTGTTGCCAAGGTATTCAAAAATAACCGAACCTACTTCTTCACAAAAACACGAAAAAATTGGCTAAATGGTCACTTGTGCCATCCCGTAAGGCTAGGTTTTCTTGTTTTTGTGAAGAAGTAGGTTCGGTTATTTTTGAATACCTTGGCAAGAAAAAGTCGTAGAGCCATACGGTTTTCAGTGTTGGATTAAAGATTAATGGAAGCGTTGAATTCTGAGAACAAAAATTATACTTAATTACGTAAAATTTTGAAAAAAATCAGTTTTTAAATTATTTTTTCAAATTTTTTTTCAAAATTTTGAGTTTGAAAATTTATATTTTTTAAACTATTCGTTAAAACAATTTAATTTAAAAACAAAATAAAAGGAGAAGTTTTTGGCTTTTCAAAAAGGTATAACACGGTGTTGTAAACGAACCCGTTGATTTTAAATATTTTTTTTTACAAAATAAGTAAATTTTTCGAAAAATTGCCACTCCCGGCTAAACGGAAGGGAATAGACCCCCCCTCCCATACGATTTTTTTCTTGTCTCAACTTAACCTACGCGCTCTAGCTTTTTGGCACAACGCTGGTGAATCACCCTGTATACTAAGCAGATTTTTGGAAGAGTTGGTATTAATAAAAATCCTCATTTCTTATGTCACAGAAAAGTACGTCTGTCTTTCGATACGTTAACTTTGGAATAAATTCATATATTATTTTTTTTTTTTGAACAATAGATTCGCCGGATGCGATGCAGCATATTATAACAAAAGAAGGATGCATCGCATGTCTCTTCTGAACCCTTCTATGTAACTTGAAACCATGTCATTCTGGAGGCATTGTTTTTAATATTTAAAAAAAAAATCAGAATGTCTGTACAAAAGACAACAATTCTCGTCTCAAGCAATGTTTGCATTGCATTGCTTAACATACAAAAAATTCGCGTGAGCAATAAATTTTCAAAAAAAAAAAAAAACTTTGCTCTGCGTCATTATAAAATTTAAAAAGATTTAATAATCCTTTTCTTGGCAAATTGATTTACTGCAATCCGATTGAAAAGTATATAAACACACCAACCAGACAACAACAAGAGTTGCATTCCAAAGATACACACAACACAATAACAATGGGATTGCCAACACAATCCATCTCATCACTTATTAACGCATTCAACCGCTTCAATTAGATACAAATGAGTTCGCATTTTGTAGGTACATTGCTTTCACAGACTTTCTATCAAAGCATTGGATGGCGTTGGTGTTGAAAGTTTATAAATGTTGGAATTACTTACCGTTTCGTAAGGTTATAGGTACACACTCTTGTGTTTGGGGCTTAATTGACTTGGACAAGAATTATTTCAAATGGAACTTTATTTTTATTTTTTTTTTTGTGGGTGGGAATTGGAATTGAAAAATTAAACGATTTTCTGTGAACAGAAGTTGTAATTTAAGTCTTGGAGTTTAATTGGTTTAATATGATTGGGTGGTAAGACTTTTCTTGGAATTGTGGATTTGAAGGGATTTTCTAAAGTTGTGAGAACTTGTTTTCTGGCTATGGGTGAGAAAAGAAATTATCTTCAATTCAATTTGTTAACAGGGACCTATAATTAAACGTTCGAAGAAGGGTTTACGTGGGTTTTTCTTTTGCATAAAAAAAAAAAAGGTTTTTTTCATTAGAAAAAGTAGAAATAGAAGATACTTCAAGAGTTGCTCGAAGGCATTTTTAGGGTTAACTGCTCGAACATCATCAATGGCAAATATCTGTCTGTATACTGAGCATAAGTTCACTGGACTTCAGATACCAGTAGAGAAATATTCGTTCTTCTTGATTTTCACCTCTTCAAGGAGATGTCTGTCAAGACACGAGACTTCAAAACAAGACAGTCCAAAAATGCTGTGTGTTAGTGACTTAAAAGTGGACTATACAAGCCTTATTAAACAGAGATTGTAACCCTTAAAATGAGGCTCCAAAGAAACGTTCTTTTCTAAATAAAGTAGAACAAAGTTTAACCTTAACTTAAAAATGGAATTGTAATCAGTCATTTTTTTTTTTTTTAATATTTGCAGTTTCATAGCAGTCATTAAACCTATAGCTAGTATCTAACCTGCTATTAATTGTTAATTCGTTATCTCTTAATTTGTTCTTGAAACAAATCAAAACTAATGACCCCCATTTTTATATCACTTCTGTTTCATTCAAATGACTTATAAATAGGAATAAGGTACCTTATGGACAGTGGGGGACTCAGGTGTTTCGCAGTTTAAGGCGCCGAGTAAAGGAGATTTTGTTTACACGTTCAGCCTTATGTTCGTTGTCGAGAAGGCCTTTAATCGTGTTAATCGCGTTCTTATCTAGAGACCTTCTGATGCAAGAGGCATCCCCAGTAAAATAAATGCACACCAGTCAGAACCAACAACAGCAGGGTATTGTGAGACATGAGATTCAAGAGTTGGTCACCATATTCAACTATCTTGGAAGTAATTTTTCAAAAACAGAATAAGCAAAGCTCGCAGTGCATTCCGAATCCTTCCTACAGTGTACAGTGTGGAACTCCAACAGAAAAAGGTCGCTTCATACTAAGTTGAAACTGTTTGAATCCAACGTGAAGGTTGCGGAAATGCCCTGAAAACATCTGGAGTCAACTACCGATTTTTGTGAACCGTTGCCTGAGTTATTCTTAAAGATCCGGTAGCCACAAACCATACCCATCAACAACGAACTGTGGCTTAGGACAGGACAAACAAAAGTGGATGTAGAATTCATGCACAGAAAAAGTGAAGCTGGACTGGCCATACACTAAGAAGAACACCAACGACACAATATCCAAGCAGTGTTTTCAATGGAATCCTCACTTTAAAAGGCGCGTTGGAAAATCAAAGAAAACCTAGAGGTGAACTGTAGCTGAGCCCCGGAATTTTGAGTCGTGGACACAGTTGAGGTATTGTGGTGCTAACAGAGAGAGATGGAAGGATCTGGTTGTCCCCCTATGCTGCATGAGATGAGCTTAGTCGTGATTTTTCATTCACAGGTATAACTGTGACTGTGATTTCCAATTCGCTGTGAACTGTGATAGTAAATTTTGATTTTTCGAAGAATTGGTGCAAAAAACAATTACACGGATACACACCCCACATCAACAAAAATTTTATGTCGTGATTCGTGACTCCTGAGCGGTCTCGGTTTGTTGTGATTTAAACTGCGAAATCAAAGAAAGAGCCAGGGAACAAATCTTAATCACGCTTAACGCATTCGCAGCTTATTTGGAACTCGTTCACAGGTCGTGATTGTGTTTTTTAATTCACAGTTCATATTTCACAGGGAATGTTTGCTCTTCTCTACTGGAAACCTAGATGAATTTTACGTAGCCTTCAATTCTACAAAGTGCTTCGATGTCTCCTGAATAAAAATATAATGAGAAAGCCAATATCGAAAACATTTGTGTGAATATAGCAAAAATAGATTTGAATTTTCCTCCTAAGAATTTCATTTTTAACCTAAATTTTGTCTTAAAGTTCAAAACAGAGATTCCTTCTCAAGCTGCACGAGATGAATGTTAAACTCCTTGCTTCATTTTTAATTTCCATTTGACGTATCTGACATAAGGAATGTCAAGCAAACCAAATTAATTTCCAAAAAGAATGCGTGGAATCAAGAATATACGGGTAATTTTGTGAGAATAAATTACTGAGTCTGTATAGATACTAACAACGTCCCATTAAAAAATAAAACCCCAATCTTGAAACAAAATAGATAATTTTAGGAAAATAGTGGACGCCCCAAGCTTCCTACATGCTTGTTAGTCCGCTCCTGTTGACAGCCACTAATATTAAACAAAATATAACAAACAAACAAAATCTATTTGCTATCAGCAAATTTACAGCTGATTATAAATTTATTGATAAGAATTAAATCATTTTGTTTGCCCATTTTTACCATTATGCAAGTGTGAAGCAAGTACAAAACTATTAAAGTGTCAATTTTTTTATTATAAGAAAAAAAAAAGCATTTAAATTGTAGTATGATAATCAATAAAGTTGACAGTGACAGAGAATAATATGAATTGTCGTTTAGCATCATCATCATAAAAAACAAGGCGTGAATGAATATCGCAAACGCGTGTTATGCAATTAACTTGGCACACAATCATTTGACCCAGAACAAGATCGAGAAGAAACCGCATACAGATCGAATCATTTAAAAATCAATTAGTCTTTATCAAAATTGAGTTAAATTTTACGACCAGAAAAAACTGCCAAGAAAATGACAAAAAATACAATCGGCATGACATCATTTGCTTTTCATCGCGAGTGCCGGCCGAATGCACGCATTGCCAACAAATCAATAAATCGAATCTATCGAATTGAAGACAATTAAATTAGCCCACATCTTTGACACCAACTCTTGTGTGATGGTACACCACCATACCGTGTTGTCATCCATCAGATAAATTAATTCACTTTTGTTCATGCTTACGATTTTTTTATTTGTCAATACCACACGACAAATTAAAGTTCTGATTTGTATTTCGGTGTTAGCTTAACTAACCCAGCGGCGCGGCCGGCGCGGCGTCCCAAAGTGTACCCTATGGTCTTCTAAAGAGCACGAAATCAAGGCTAACCTCGACTATTTAACATTTAACTTAACCTCGAGTTGACAGTGTGTTTTTGAAAATTTACAAAAGGCTGGTTTTTTTTTTGTGTTGTAAGCTTTAAAGTGCTTCGTACTTTCGTAGAATTGTAAATCATTTTCAAATGCAAACTAGTGGGGCATGACATTATATATTATTTTTTTTTTTTGATGATGTAGTTATGCCGCCATTGCTTATCAAAGGAGATTTAATTTATTTGTTCTGTGCCATTTTTTCTGGTGGACTTAACTAGCACAACACAAAAAAACCAAACACTACTTTGCCTCATTAGCCACCACACTTGGCAGAGAGATGATGACGCCATCGCGTCACAAGTCACTAAGTCAATTAAATTAAACTGGTTGTTCGAGTTAAGTTTCTGTTTGTGTTGTTGTTGTTTTTGTTTTTGGTGTTATGTGATGATGAGAGATGTTTCTAAATATGCAAGGTCAAAATTACTTGTTTCGTTCTTATCATTGAGTTTACAAAATTTAAATTTAATTTTTTTTTTTTTATTTTAATTCGGCCTTTTGGTCCGAAAAACGATCGTTAAAAATTTAACGAGTCTCTGTCCTAATCTTTTATTCCGTGCGATTTTAATTGTATTATGTGCCATTTTAATTTCTGCACAACAATTGGTGGAAAACACAAACGCAATCCCTGGCCTGAGTTAGTTAATTACTTTTTCACAAAAATATGACGTTGATTTGTTTTATCCGTGAGATAGTTTTTTTTTTTTGTCTTTTTTTTAATGAACTCATTACGTAATGATTCTACGTGTTACTTTGCTATTTATATTATTTTTTTAACGAGGGAAGCTTCAGTCATAGAATTGCGGATGTTATTCGTTGAATGTGTGACTTTGGACAGCCACACAACGACATCACTGGCAGTATTTAAATTTATGTGAGAGGAATCATATTATTATGACATGATCCATATAGTATAGCTATATGTGGCCAAGTGAAAGTATAAACTATTAAGTGTAACATGGTTGAGGGGTTTCTGGATAAACACAGGTTGAAGAGTAGGTAACTCATTTGTCTAATTGGAATAGGAACTTATGTCAACAGTTGGTACTTCTATACAACCTATATTTATGACAACATTATTGGATGAAGACCTTAATCTGTTTGCGTAATTGTATAAACTTACGTAAAATTGATTTCTTTGGAAATTGGGAGTACCAACTTCTAGTAAATTTGGTCATCCAAACATATTTCAGTTTAATTCGAGGAGAAACTGCATGTTTCTTATAAAATTCCTGCTTTGGAAAAGTACCTTTCCTCGAAATATTACATCGCTTTCACTGTTACTCAAAAACTGTTGAGACATAATAACTTGTGAACTAACCGGAATTCTTGTTCAAAGTAATTTGCTTATGTCAAGGAAACTGATTTAAACATAAAACGAGAACTACAGTACGTTGGCAACGAACTGTTGGGTACCCTATTTCTTAATTTTTTGTATGTATATGCGTTCGCCCCCGCAGCCAACTGCTTTACAGTTCCAGAAAAAAAATTCTTCTTTAGCAACTAGGAACAAATACAATAACATTAATTTTGTGGGGCCGATGTTCAATAACTGGAAGCGCAATAAAAAAAGGCGTGTGCCACACCCAAAGTTGAGACTTTTTATTGCCAAGGCAATTACTATGAGGTAAGAGACATTAAATTTAAAGCTTGCAGATCGACTTGAACAAAACAAGACTAAACTTGAATTTTTAAAAATTAGATTTTGAATGGAAATAGCGATTATGGGTGTATTTTACAATCCTTGAACCACAACCTGCTTCGTAACCAAGGAATACAAAGCGAAACATTCATCTTTTTACTTCAAAATTACGACCGATAGTTAGAAATCTTAAAAAAAATAAAGCATATAAAGATTTTTAACGGAAACGTCCCTTTAAAGTGGGCGTGCTTGCCAATTTTTAGGCATATGTGTAAAGCTACAGCTGAACCAAGTAGTTTCTTAAAAATCTTACCCGAATAAAGGTGTTTTATAAAAATCACGCCCTTAAAAGTGGGCGTATTGGATAAATGTACACAAAAAAAAATTAGAGATATAGGTATTCTTCATATAACGAACGAAAGAAATGGTTAAAAGTGATTATTGGTACCTACAAATTTGGGCTTGTGGATTTATTATTAAGTATACCGTTTATAGGCAAAAATAAGCTTTTTAAAGTTTCTTATGAAAAGTGGGCGTCAGTCACACCCAAAATCATTTTTGTTTTGTTTTCGTACACAAGATGTTTACGTTCAACGAATACCCAAAAAATTTAAGGTTTTCGCTCGAATATAAGCATAGTTATTTTGAAAAAATAACATTGATGGTTTTGTATGAAAAGTGGGCGTCAGCCACGCCCAAACTGAAATATTTGTATTTAATTTAGAGAAGATTTACCCAAAAGCTTGCGTGTGCAAAATTTTTGAGTAGTCCTTTTATCGAAACTTTACAAAAAATCACAATTTAATTTTGCCAAATAGGGGTTGTTGACGATTTTGGTCGTGTTTGTGGGCGGATTTTACTGGTTCAAGAACTTAGCCTTACTCTTAAATTAAAGATTATGAATACCAAACTTCAGTTTTCTAGCTCAAAAATAGTGACCTGTAGAGAGTACGTATACAAATTTAATATGATCAAAATAATTTGACAGCTTTATCTTTGCTAGACTTCTCTTAGGCTTTTGACAAGGTCAGCCATGATGTTTTATGCCAAAATCTTAATAGTGTTTTGTTTCGGGTTTTCGAATTTGGCGATTTCCCTAATTAAAAGCAATTTATATATCAGGACTCAGCATGTGATAATCCAAGATGATTGGTCGCTGCAGAGTTTCTTGAGAACGAGCATTCCACAGGGTTCTATCCTGGGCCTGATACTCTTTTTTTTACATATAAATGGCCTCCCTTCTGTGGCGACGGAAACTTAGTAAATTTCGTAGAATAAAGGAGTGGACAAGTTAAACAACATCAGAGTGGAAATCAAATGTGGAATTACTTTTGCTAATGGCTGTTTCCAAGGCGATCCATGGACCCTCTCCTAGTCGGATGAAAAGTCCCTTGAAGCAATTGACAGAACAGTTTTGCGTAAGATTGGCCTGTCTTTGTCATCGAAGAAGAAAGCATCTGGCGAAGAAGATACAACCATGAACTGCATACCATGATTACCATCATATGTAAGTTTAGGTTAAGGTGGCTGTCAGTTAGAAAGGTATAAGTTGACACAATTGGTCAAATTGGTAACGTTGTGATACCACAAAGTTTGGGGAGTTGAGTCATACCCTAAAAACTTACAATCTCAGAACCAATTTCAGCTTCCTACGAAGCGCACAAGAGGATTGCTGACCAAGTAAATCAGTTTATCAATATCATTAAAGAAAAATTCTATAAAAATGTCTTTCTGTTTATTAGCCAGTGCAGGGCAGAGGTGGACAATTATGTCCTCCTCTTCTTCGTCCATACAGCTTGTACAAAAGTCGTTAGCGGGTACGCCAAGTCTAATGGCGTGTTCTCTTCTATGAGACAGTGACCTGTAATGACACCTTTAATGTGTGGCGAACACAATTCCTCTTCGGAATTTACAAGTATCGAGTAACATTTTTTTTTTTTTTTTTTTTTAATACAATGTGTCTTTATTTTAAAATAGATAATTTTAAGTTACACAAATTATAACATGATCGAAAGGCAAGTTTTATTAAATTTAATAATCGAAAAGCAAGTTTAATTAAATTTTCTTCTTGTTGCTTGATGCTCACAATCCGCAGACCAAAAAACGAATGCCGGACAGCCAGACAAAAGAAAACGATTTCAGTTCCACAATCCACTTCATTAATAATGTGGAACACATTTTAGTTCCACATGGGTTGCTGCTGAACTGCGCTCCAGGGTGTTAAAAAATGTTACTCGATACTTGTAAATTCCGAAGAGGAATTGTGTTCGCCACAAATGGAGCTAATGTGTCCGAAACATGATAGACCATCGAGAGTTATTTTGGAGTTAGTCGAGATGGAGTCGAGGGACTAAAGTGCAGACTGACTATCCGAGAAAATGATAATGGCGTTTTTATCAGGATAAAATTTCCTCTGCCACTAATTCCACCTGAAACACGCTACAATGGTTTGGAAGACGGAAGGGGAGACTTAGATTTAGTTTGTTTGGGTCTTGCCTTGTCAGAAAAATTGGTATTCAACGGTTAAGATGGCTGGGACCTGTAGAGCAAATCACGCTTCAGCACATAAAGTCTTCAACGCCATCCCAGAGTCAGTCAAAAGCCCTGGTAGATTTCAATAAACCTGTCAGGAAGAGGAAAATATCCGACAATCTTGCTGTGCAAAATTGGAGACGGCAGACTAGAGATCGAGCCAGCTGGAGGGCATATTAAGTGAGGCTTAGGAGCAAGAATTTAAGATTTTATGATCAATGAATTCAGGATACCTATAACTTTATTGTTTGCAAATAAAACTAACTTAAATCTGTAAGAATTAAATTTTTCAGTCAGAGATAGAGGTATGCGTTCAGCCCCAGCCGGGATCTTTCCATTTTAATATTTGTTTATATAGTGTTGTTCCTTTCACGAGCCAACAAAGAGCAGGTCTTCCAGGAAAAGTCTGACAAGATAAAATTGTTTTTCCTCCTGATTATAATTGTGTACTTACAAATTCTAAAACATCGGATGTCTTTTAGTATCCACAGTTCCTACAGGCTTTTTTTACCTTATCATCTTATGTCAGATATTTACTTAAGTCAACAACAAAACGCTGGCTGCTTGAGTGCCTATCTTCTTACATGACTTTACTATCCTCCCTATCTACCTGTCCTATGCCAACAGAAGCCAGTTGCTGGTTGACTCGGTTCTGGCATAAATTAAATATTATTGAAATTTTATCTTCCATCAAACAAAAAAAAAATTATGTAAAAAAAACCAAGAGGAAAAGACGGATTAAAAAAAAAATACGTTGGAAGCAAAGTATAGATTTCACATCTTTTTTTTTTAATTCCTCTTTAATCAACCAATCTTTATGATAAATCACCTATTCAAACCCATTAATCAATTTCCTATTTGAATAAATATTTTTTTTATTGAAACAATAGGCAGATAGATTGTTTTTTGTTATGAATGCAAAATTATGTTTTGTTTCTTTTTAAGGTCAAAGGCCCACTCAACTTTTCTTAATTCATGCTTATGTCTACATATATCAACTTATGGATTAAAAGACCTGAGACCATTTATAAGAAAGCTCGATTTATAGATACCCAAATTAATTTAAACATCTTGAGGTTGTTGCACTGTGTTTTTCCCATGTTAAGTGAAAGACAAACAAAAGACACGTTTTCGACAAACTCATTTCCCACTTTTTTTTTTAGGAAGCTTAAGCTTAAAATTGTGTCTTTTCACAGCATTTGAGACAATTTCATTGCAAAAATAAAAGGGTCATCGACTTTTTGCTTCTTCTTTGATCGAGACATTTTTTTAAATAGTCATTTGCCAAAAGACTTGTATACATCGTTTTTTTTTCAAAGAAGCCCTTAAACATTTTGTGTCAGATAAACGAGAGCTTCCATGGTCGTTTTCAAATTGTATACACGATTTATCCTACCTCGTGCTATAATTTATCCTTATGTCCCATGATGGTGGTTCTGGTTGGTGTCACTACCGGTATGGTTTCTTTAGGTACACAAAGAAGAATCTTTAGCCAGAAAATTTCATTCGGAAAAATTTGGCACCAAGCCAAATAGACTAGACATAACATAAATTCAACTGGTCAACTGATTTGGGCTTTAAGTTAAATTTTTTGAAGGTCGTTTCAATCATTTTTCTTAAATTTTGTGTAAGTAGAGCATTTTATATTTTTGTTCTACAAACAAAGAAATATACTCAATTCATATAGAAACTATCGCACAAGCTTGCTTAACATTATACAATATTGACATGGAGTGGAATTTTGAGACTTATATACATTATAAGCAGCTTAATCGAAACTACAATCTGTATTTTAAAAGCTTAACAATATTGTTCTCACCAAAAAAGATTTGGAATCATAATTTTCTCGAGGTTTTCATTCAAAATGGGTGAAATATTTTTGTAAGACTGTAGTACAAAGCTCGAGTGAAAATGAAAATTCCACATCAAGCCTTGTTCACAGTTTACAGTTCACAGTTACCTTCCATAGCACGTATTTCTCCATCAAAACAAATTATTTGACAAACGTCACACTTTTCATGTCCATTTATTAAAGTGAAACTTTTTTTCCATCGGCTTAAATTTGTTCGTTCATCTATCGTAATGTTGCAGTATAGCTGCCAATATGGCGGCGCCGATGGCTGGCATCAGATGACCGTGTAGGATTTATATTCACACTCATTCATGCACGTGTTCGGCTAAGAGCCGAAAAAAGTTTCACTTGCATCGTAATTTTATAAAACCACACAATGTTCTTGACGTGATAACGTCTTATAAATCGATGTACACCAGCTGCACGCACGAAAAAGCATGACTTATTATCGCGTTCCGCCTGAGCCGAGCATGCAAGCGAGAGGAGAGAGACAACGGCAACGGCAGCAAACAACTTACACGTGAACTGTTTTGTCAACCGTTTATACAGTGAAGTGAAATGTTTATGTGGTTTCCATTGTTTATTACAATAATTTCGGCAAAAAAGGTTATTAAGTGCAATCGCAATTTGAGCATTTTAAAATCAGCCGTAGAAAGTATTGTGGAACGTATTCATTTTCAATTTATTGAAGGTGAATATGCCTTAATTTCCGAAGCATTTATTTTTATAGAACAAAATGTCAAATTTAACGCTTTTCCATGTCATCAGTAGGACTTCAAGTGTGATCATTTAAGCCTGAAATACAGACATTTTAGATTTCAAACATTTCGGAGTGGATTTTAAGCCCATACCCTAGACAGGCTAACATTTTTTAACAAAGCAAATTTAATAAACGTCACGCTTTTCTTGATAGTTTCAATTATTGTATGCGCACATTTTAAGATATGTGGTGCGTTCGTTTTCTAACCATAGTCAACAGTTTTCAAGATATTCAACGAAAAGGCGTGCCTTTAATCCAAATTAGTAACGACTTGTAACAGCGCAGCTTTCCTAAATTCATGGTGAAGTGTCAAATAGTTACGATTTGTTACTATATTTCCAACTCACCTCCTTATATGAGTTGAGATTGTTGGTATGTTTAATTGGACGATTTGTATTAAGCAATTCAGTCTTTATTAAAAATCAAACCAACAAATTACAAATTCTCGATTTGCGCAGTAAGAACGTCTTTATTTCAACAACGAATTTGTTTGTTAATTTTGAGCGATGAAAGACAATAATTTAATTAGTTCCTCAATATTACCAACAAATATTAAATGGCGTTCGACAGTTTAACAAATTCAAACAACGTATTGTTCCTAATTTATTGGTTTGTATAAAATCCAACAAATCCTAACAATGACACATCAACCAATTTTTTTTTTTTTGACATAACAACAATTATTGACTATGGTTAGAAAAAGAACGCACCAATTATGGCGTTAAAACATCGTGGAACGTAGGTACTAATGTCTTATTTCACTTGCAGTGAGTACCTACTAGGCCTTATCCTGGAATTCAGAATATGAAGTGAAAACAATTGTGGATCGTATTAATTTATTGATTTGTTTTTAAATTTGTAATGCTTAGTTAAAATTCTATATTATGTTCATAAACATATCACTGAATATCGGCTTAAAAATATTGTGGAATGTATTCATTTTTCATTTCACGGAAGTTTTTAGATATTTCTTCTCAGTTATGGTTATGAATGAAATTTTGCATTGTGTGATCTAGACCCTAATACTCACTACAAAAATCGAATTAATTCCCTAATGATTTCCAAGCCATAGATTAAGTATAAGACTACAAGTTAAATATGTACATATGTATGTAAATTCACTTGTCTTGTTTTAAAAATCTCAGAAAATGAAATCGTACCATTAAATTTTCCCCGCCATGTTTGTAATTTTAAAGTTTGCGACCACCAGGAAAACAAATCTTATTTGAAGAGTTGTAGAATGTTTTTGTTTTTAAATTCCACGTCCTTTTTATCGGGGAATTTCATTTTCTAACCTCAACACACCAACAATTTGTCCTTTTTTGTAATGACTGTCTATGGTTCCGCACACCTAATCATTCGAAATGCTTCACTTCCTGGTCACGCCAACTTTTGTGTGGTACGACTTCCTTCATGCTTCCTCCTAATTGCGGTGACTTTGAAGATCAACGTAATTAATGAACAGGGATTTTATCGTTCTATTTTTGTTAACTTAGTTCACACCAATGAAGGCTCAAATTTTGACAACGAGATTCCATTCATCAATAATGATGAGTTGATGCATTATCCTCACCAATCTATCTCCTCCAATCCTAGATGACATCTTGCACAGCTAAGCTAGAAGGGGAGCTTCCAACTCTTATAATTTGGTTGTTGTTCCTGTTTTGCTTTTGCTGTTCTATTTTAATACCATGTTGATCATTATCATCGTTTAATAGCCTGCAAGAAATGATCTTTTTTCTTCGCCATTCCAACATATTTGTATACTTTGCAGGTATCCATCCGAAACAAGAAAAACAGTATAAAAACTTGTCTTTACAATTCGAATGGCTTTTGACATTGCACGTTGTCAAATGCAGTCCTAAGGTTTCAAACCAATTACCAAAAGGAAATGAATACCCTTGCCCGGAAAAGGTCCTAACATTTAATTGATATATGTATTGCATACTGTATACTATACCCATAGTCGAAGTCAGTTATTATGCAGCGTGACTGACCGGTTGATTGCGCGTTTAAAAAATGACGCCTTTAGTAAATTACTACTTTTGTTAAATGCTCGCTTAATTGAGAGAAATCAGAGATATTTGATTGTAATAAAATTACAATTAAAACATAATTATAATCGTCATCATCTTAGAAAGCTCAACCACGATCAAAATGATAAAAATAGACATTAATTGCGAAATATAATAAAAAGAGCGATGCGGTAGCATGTGATGTTAGGTAATGAAAATGATTGATACAAATAATGTTAAGCCGGTCCGGTAATTCTTCAGAACAAATTTTTCTCATCAGGTGTTGTATTTCTCAGCAGATGCAGTATCGGCACTGCTGGCCTACTGAAATATTGCATGACTGGATGATCTTTAATTGGACTTTTATGGTGAATTTGATTTGTTTGTTTTATTTACCGAGCTCTGGAAAATACTCTATCAATGAAGTTTATAAAAAAAGACTTATTTTATTGAAATTTGATAGAAGATTTCAGGGGCTGGTAACGTTTGCCCCAAAACAAAAGCCCCAAACGGAAATCCCCAAACGCAAAATCCCCATCCCCAAAATCCCCAAAGAGAAAATCTACAAGCCGAAAATCCCCAAACCAATATCCCCAAAACAAATATGTTCAAGTAGTGAATCATGCGATCAAATCGCGCGCGCGATGTTTTGGTGATATTTGTTTTAATTCATATTGCAGGAAATGTAATTCAAAGAGTAAATATAAAATTCTTTTTAATGCTTTTTATTAAAATAAAAATACATTTTCAAAATTAGTAAGTTAATAAATATTCATAAAGTCTTAAATGAAACGAAAAGAAAAACTTAAACTTGATAAAAATATTGTTTGGGTGTGGATTTCATCCATGTGCTATGTCTTTGGGGATATTAGCAAGTTGGATTATAATTTTTGGGGATTTTAATCGATGGGGATTATGTACGACACCCAGATTTCAGATATTAGAGGTTTGATCAGAATAGCAAGAGTCGTTATAGAGAATATTTTCTTTTAATTGAAGATCTGTCAAAAATGTCTGTTTAAAAAATGTAAAAACACTGAAGGAACTTATATACATAATATCAGGCATATTGTCAATTTTAAAGCAAACTCGATATAGGGGTTAAAAATAGAAATTCTAAAGTGGACTGACTTGGTGGTACCTTTCACATATCACTACGACCCTTCTGCCGAAGCAAAAAATACCTCTTTACAATAAACCCTAAAAATAGAAATTCAAAATGAAACTCTATTTATAGAAGATACAAACACAGTTTTAAGGATGTGGTTCGGGTACATTGGTCAAAGACACATTAATTTCATTGAACCTGATTTTAACAAAAAGGGAATTGTAGATAACTAAGGTACCTTACCCACCTATGTACATTCAATCCAACCCCAATAAAAAGTGTTTGAGAAAAGTTATCAAACTTCTAAATTATCCCTACGAATTCCAGCAAAATTTACGCAAACAAAAATAGATTTATGAGGGCTGAGGGGATAATATTGTATTGTTGGAAAGACTCCTAAACTACAGAATAGCAAACTTTTTTTTGTTGGATTTGTGTTGCATCAAACGAGATTTAGTGAAAAGTTTCTCTGGGAATGGATACATACATAGTTTTCTTTATTAATTCCAAATTCGTCCTTGATAGTTTTTTTTTCAGGCACAATTAAACGTTACTTTCTTCTAGATTTTCTCAAAAATGTGTCATCGTTTTTGCCCTTTCTGTTAATCTTGAAAATCACATCTCCTCGCGGGCTGACTTGAACATTGGTGAATATGTAGATGACACATTTTTGTAAATGACTTTGCTGTTAGGTAAGGTTAAGGTTGAAGTATAGGTGGTGATGTCACCTCACCAAAACAGCTTACTCTGTTTTCAGGAGATTCATTTGCACGCAACCATCTATTTCAGTGGTCCGGGCCAGTTAAGGCTTTTAATGAATTGCATCACTAACTATTTTGATTTTTCATTCCAAGAAAATGATGAAAATTCCAGTGATGGTTTTAACTAATAGTTAAGAATTTTTCGTGGCACATTGGTTTCAGATTTATAGGTGATATTTAACCTCACGAAAATCCCAATCGGCATTTAGTTGTAACTGGTTTGATATGGAAAATCTGCTGCTCAGCCTGGGTTCGAACCCAGGTTGTTGGGTTAGAAACCAAGCACTACAGCCACTCTGTACCATTAATTGGAGCACAAATAAGTGGTACGTTTGGGTATCTTTTATTACTTACTTCTCTTCTAAACGCTTGCACTGTATTACTTCATTATAAGGGTATTAATGACCCCTTGAGTGGTGCGTTTTTTTTTCTAACCATAGTCAACATTTGTTGTTTTGTCAAAAACATTTTGTTGAAGTGTCATTGTTAGGATTTGTTGGTTTTTTTTGTACAAACCATTTTGTTAAACTGTCAAACGACCACTTTTAGCATTCTACGCTCATAATTGGCGAAAAATCCATTTTATTCTTTCTTGTTGGTCCCTCAAAGAAAATAAAGACTTTCTTTCTACTGAAAGCAAGAATTTCTAATTTTTTGGTTTGATTTTTAATAAAGACTTTCAATTGTTTAAAACAAAATGTCCAATTCGACAGATCAACAATCTCAACTGTTATCATGGAGGTGAGTTGGAAATAGTAACAAATCTTAGCTATTTGACACCTCAACGGAAGTTTATGAACTTTGTTATGACGTCATAAAATTAGAAATCGTAACTAATTTGGATATAAGGAACGACTTTTTGTTGACAATTGTTATCAATAGTTGATTAGGTATAGAAAACTTAACTAATTTACATGCATTTCAAGACACTTGACAATATTCAATCAATGAACAAATGTCATTCTCGTCTTTGAGGAAACACTGTTTATTTTTTCTTCCTCCAGTGACATAAGGTTTGAAGTACAGTTTGGCTCGTTCGACAAGTTTATTTCCTATTTCGTAACTCCTTATCAAGTTGTTCTGGGACCTAACAAGGGCCGACTAAATAGAGTACCAGAAAATCTTATTCATAAAACTTACTAGTATTGACTGTGTAACTATTGACATGGATTTGAGTTTGTTTGAATTAACATTTTGTTTGTTGAAGTTATTATAAATATTTTGTATTTGTCTCTATGGGTAGATAAACACCGACCAAGAAGTTGTCCATACTAGACTATCACAAAGAATAAGGAGAACATTTGAGAAAACTTTTGTTTCCACATTTGACCGCCGTGAAAGTAAGGCGCTAATTTGGAACCAACGTGAAGTTGGCTCTTAGCAGTCCATTCTTATTAGGTACTGCTGGACATTATGAAACTAATACCTACTTAAGGTAGTTCCACACTATCCCACAGTGTAATACGACATGTCAAAAATGTGTGATGAAACAGATGTATAATAGTGTGGAAACAGAATATGACAGCGCAGATCTCATACGATTTGACATGTGTTTAGATCTGAAATATTTTTTTAGGATTGAATGTAAAACCATCACACATTCCATCACGCTTTTTTTTTGACATGTCGTAATACACTGTGGGATAGTGTGGAACTACCTTTAAGTATGGACATTTTAGCAGCCAACTTCGCGTTGGATCGAAGCTAGCTCTCCAAGTGTGTCAAATATGGGAATAAAACGAAACATCATGTTCATGCAGAGCATCAATAGAGTTACGAGTAGTAGGTTAACTTACCCCTCTCAAACTTTAAAAAAAAAGTCATAAAGATATCCGATAATACATTTAAACAATATACATAGTTTACTTTTACCAAACTGTTTTTAAATTACGTTTCTTTATTCCGTTTAAAAGTTTTAAGCAAATTTCAATTTGTAGTAACATTACCCCCTTGCTTATATCCTAGGTACGCCTTTGAAAATGAAGTATATGTGGGGAATTATTTCACAACTGTGAACTTCGAGGGATAGTTTCGTTGCTAACACATTTTCCACATAAATATTGAATGGAAACGAAAAGCAACTAGCAGTAAACTCATTTGAAAGAGATTCGTGAATCTGAAGTTTTTAAATGTCAAATAAACAAAATACTGCTCTTTCCATTTTCCAAAACATAACCTTTTCTTTGACATTGCCACCAAACTAATATAGTACCTAATCTGCTGCTTGAAAAATTGGTAAAACCAAATCAATTATTGATCACAGCAAAGCGGACAAACAAAACAAAATTCGAACTAACCATATATAAAATTAAAAACAGTGTCAAACGGAAACAAAAAATATTAAGAACTGTCAGTTAATGAGAACAAATGTCAACTGAAGAAAAATCTATCGCCAAGCCAAACACTAGTTGATTTACCCTATATTGCCAAAATCGTAAGTACAGCTACAACAACGTAGCACACTCACACCATCCAGCGACAATATGGCAACTCTATCCACCGAACCCTCTTGTGGATTCAACATGCACACACAAAATGCCCCAAATGCAAATTATATTGACGTACGTAAATAGATGGAATTTACTTCGTTTTTTTTTTTTTTGTTCTCAAAGATACATTCGACAATATTCTTATTTTTTTTTTATTTTGAAATACATGATACAAAATCGAAAGTAAAAAGGATTGCCAGCTAGTAAATTGACCTTGTCCAGCAAAAAAACAATAATTATTTGATTTGAAAGCTTTGTGTTCTGCCATCTATAGGCACATATCTAGGTTGATAGAAATTGCACATTCTAAAAAATAAAAAAATATACTTACTATAGGTACCTAGATTCAATCCAATTTGTACAAATTAACACCTTTTTCGCACTTCCTAGACTTCACACACACAATTTTTTGCTTTGCGGGCGCACTTTGTCGTATCTTTTAATCCACTTTATGTAATTTATTTTCTTTTGATTCACAACTTAAACAAAAAAAAACCTTTTTCTCCAATTTATTTGATTAAAGGGTCTTTTTTTATTTTTATTGAAGAAAGACAATCGCAACAAGGTGTTCGTTGGTTTTCGTTCAATTAGAATCCGGAACAAAATATAATAAATATGGTCAATTGATTCCGAAATGTCAAAGGACACGCGCGAACAATCACGGCACGAAAGAAAAAAAAAACAGGACGAATATCAGAGAACAACGTAGAAAAACAATAGAGTTTTACTTTTCAAAAACAATTCAATTTCACGTTCCAACTGAGTATGTTTTTATTTTCGGTTTCGTTGTGATGTATCTTTTTTTTGTACTTGTCTTTTATTTGCTACTATGACATCACCCTGGAATGGAGGAAACAGGAATCGAAAGATCTGTGTTAGTTTGGTGTTTTTGTGGAATCGGAATCGCACACACCACTAGTATAGTAGTCAAGTCAGTACTCGTACTCGTACAACAACTCTATGAAACAAATATATTGCCAAAAGTATAAAAAAAAAATTGACGACAATTTAAATGGCGAATACAGCGGAGACGGAGATTATATTGAACGAAACGACGAAGAAGAAGACGATATCCACGACGAATTGGAATCATGCGCGTTGGAATAGACGACGATGTACGAAACGATGACAATGATGACAGCATACACGTTACGGTGAACGGTACAGATAGCACTCTGCGGCGAGAATAAAAATGCAAACACAACAACTGTCAGATACTTTGCCTGGCAGTCGTCGTATACAATACAGATACCGACCGCCTAACCATAACCATCGCTATCGCCACCAGAGCCTTCCCATTCCCAATTCCCAGATATATGTATCTATTACTGGAAGTCTTTCCGTTGACGGCGAGAGATGAGACGGCAGACGTTTTTTTCTAACTGGAGTGAAGAACAAGTTTATTGCACACACATTTACTTTATCTGCCAATGTATTTGTTAATCTGATAAAAAAAATATTGTTTATTTCATTCTCTTTCGCAAAAGTGGATTAAAAAGATAAAAGATTAGAAACGAAGAGTACCCAAAACCCAACGAAGAGAACTTGTAAAAAAAAGAGTAATTTTGATTGTGTATGTATTTGTGTTTAAATGTATAGCCATCTCTCTTAGTTTACCGTTACCCCAATCCAAGTAATACCACATTTAAATTTAAGAGAGTCATTTACTTTAAAATGTGCAAAAATGTAATCGGTAAGACACCCCTAATCCCAATTGAAACATCTGACCAATTGTTTGGGATGATCATAGGGTAAGTTCGCGGTAGTTTGTTCGAACATATTCCAAAGTTCAGTGATGTGTATTTTTTTTGGTGCTTCGCGTCGTATTCACCCCATCTACATATTTTTAACTTTGAAGTTTATCCGATGTTTTTTTAGTTAAATTAGTTTAGAAAATGCGATGACTGGCCGTAGAAAGATAGGTTACGAAAACTGTTGGATAAGTCAGTGACTTCAGATATAGGTGGCGTTCAGATAGAATGGAAACATTTGCTTTGTTTGTTGGTACAAGAAGTTGCACAGGAGTCGTCGAAAATTGTTTTATTTTTTAAACATGGTCTCTTGATGATGATGATCTATGTAGGTATTTTCTTAAGGTGGGTTGAGGTAACGAATCAACTGTTATTGTTATAGTGACTTTCGTTGACGAGCGATTCTTGTGGACTCTGTGACACATACAAAATCGGCCGCCCTAGCGTGTTTTGGTTTGCCCTGACAGATCTTGGGATTGTCAAGGAAACTTGGATTGACCCTGGGGAAAGTTCAAGGAACCTAGGTTGAATAAATTAAATCGATCTGTAAAATGCATTTTATAAATGCAGAAGTAGGTACTTTAGTTGCAGTTTAAGTGATTTTCAAACAACCGATAAAAGCTAGAGGAAGCTATTGGTAAGGTAATGTTTAAAGGTATGGCTTATAGCTGGGTGGGGTACAAGCTGACTCATTTAATCCAAAGAAGCACATAGAAACACACACAATTTGGAGATGTTTTCTTCTGAACTTATAAATTAAGTCTTATAACTGGCATTTATCTAAATGACAGACTTCGCTTTCCGGTGATTTTTCCTTACATCCAATGGCTCAGTTGAAAAAGGTTTTTATAAAAAATATTAAAACTATCAACGCAAAAAAACCTTTCGTGTGCTGTTATGTAATTGTTTGGACTCGCATGTCATGATGCTGGTGCTGGTTGATAACTGGATTCTGAATCTGATTTCCTCAAAAAATAATATAAGTTTGATTGATTTTATATACAAAGTTGGAAAACTCTGTCCAAAACTCAGTTCCAAAAAAAAACCTAAATACAATTAAAAATCTATCTTTAAGATCCTTTGATGTTCAAGCTATTTGTCAGAAATTGATATCAAAATTCAAATTCAAATCATTTTATACTTACTCTTCTTGCAGTTCAATTCCACTGTCATCCAATGATGAATTTATTCTACTACAAGCTGAATTTATGTTGTTATTACATATTGATTGCATACCGCTGTTGTGTGAATTTTCAAGTGAAAATGCAAATTCACGTTCGGCATGTTCTGGTAGGGGAGTTGGAGTCTCAAAAACTAATGTTTCCACCATGGAACCTTTTGATGAGCCAAATGAAACTCTGAAAAGAAAAGAAAATTTATTAAAAACTTGCAAATTTCCAACATTTTGTATCAGACGACTTATTAAAATTAGTATGCAACAAAATTTTATCGAGATATTTCTTTGGAAATTAGGAAATGGTTGTTGGTACCTCTGAAGCCATTTACACCAACTGATGAATAACATTTATAAGAAGAATTGGAAAAATAGGAAATGAAATCAGAAATCAGTACATTATCAAAGCACTCCTCACTAATTGTCCTCTGAAAACGTTTACCGTTCGAAAAAGTGGTATACTCAAGCAACAAGGACTCCTTCGTAATATCAGTCAAGATAATCATTATAGCACTAGCTTTAAAAATTGCGGGTGTCCTTAAACAGCGTACATTGTACATGTACATGCTAAATGAATACATTTACTAGCGCCATCTGTAACTATCTTGCAAACAAACAAATCAGTTTCATAAATACAAGTTGTTAACGTTAATTACAACATTAACTGATTATAACTTTGTAAAACAAAGTACCTAACTTCTTCAAAAGTAAAGAATCAGGACACCATCAACTTTCGAAAAGTGCTCAGCACTAAGCCCTAGTCCGTGTTTATACTAAAACAATAATAAATACGTTATGAGTTTTCAAAAATGTTACTAGTTCATAAAGGGAGAATCCACCTGAAAATAATCCAAGGTTGACAAACCTCTTCATTTTTGCCTTCTAAGGCCCTTTAAAAACTAGAAAACTTTACGGAAAGCATGTAAAATAACCTTGAATACTATATAGGTCACACAAATTTTGTGTTAAGTACAAAAAGTCCTTTCAAAACCCAGCGTCAATTAGAAGCCCACCAATAATATATTTAATGATGACTATTTTCTTTGATTTCTTTATTTAATACTATTATTTATTGCTCTCTTCTTTTCGGCACAATACTGGCCTGTTTAAAATATCTTTATTGAATAGGATGACTATAAAGACTTCATTGTGTAACCTGTCTCATAAATCTTCATACAAATTCTTATTCTAAAGATAAAATAACCTTCCCGCCCGGAAAAGCGTTATCCGCTTTTTTTTTTTGATAATTTAAATAATTCGTTATTTTATACTAAGCAACAATTTGAAGTGACGAGTAAAAGTATCTTTTGATGATGCCGAAATTATTTTAGGGCTAAATTAATTGTAAAATAAGCTTCCCAGTTGTGCATACATAAACCTAATGTCGGTCGTCTCATTAACTGTAACTCAGCCGTAACGAGTCTAAGGTCATACAGTAATCGTGCGTAATTGCTTTGACCCAAATTTCAATTTTAAGGTATGAGTACGTGTCGGGTGGTGTCTAATGTGTTTAATTAACAACAACAACAAAACAGAACCGCCAAGTGCTTGTTTTTTTTGGAAGAATGTCACAGCTTTTTTGCTTCCAATTCAATGGCTTGACAAATTTAAATAAATCTTTGCTTAATTGTTCTTATTTGGTATACAAATATATTAAAGTAAAAATTTAGATTTAAAGTACCAGATTTTGAGCTATTTCTAAATTCAAACTATCAACAAGAATGGGTGTCAGGAATAATTCAAATCGATTACTTTGATTCCAGGATATGGAGTTCCCACTACTTCGCTTACGTAAACACTATGGGTTTTTATGTGGCGGCCATATTGTTTTGGTGACATCTGTCAAATACTTTTTTTTTGTTATTCAGGTACTGATGCCAAATCACCATGGCAAGTTTGTCGTGCAAACTTTGAGCACATTTTACGTTTAACGTGGAGGTAGCCCTTCACAGTGGTTTCTTCAAAGTTTGTTGGCTAGATTTGAGATGACCGATTCGTTACGAACGTCAAAGGAACTCAAGACAAGATCCGCCGTGAAAGTGTACATCAGAACCCGAGGCAGTGAATTCCTCGCCGTGCACAAGAACTGGGCCTTTCGCCGACTCCAATTTGGCGAATCTTAGACCCAACTGATCCAGGAGCCCAAACTGCATGCGCATAGACATCGCTGTTTGTTCAGGGACTGTACTTGGGAGCGTTTGGAAGACGAGCCAAGTTTTGGCCGAAAAATCATCTTAAGATTTTTTTGATGAATGCTTGTGTTAACAAGAAAAAACACCAACCCACGCGAGGTTAAAAATGTTTGGGGCGTCATTGACGTCATCATGTCCGTACTGCTCGCGAAATCGATGAGTCGGGCT
Source organism: Platycheirus albimanus (assembly GCA_916050605.2). Lineage (NCBI taxonomy): Eukaryota > Metazoa > Arthropoda > Insecta > Diptera > Syrphidae > Platycheirus > Platycheirus albimanus. The sequence continues at coordinate 28,562,536 of OU696697.1, read as the reverse complement.
CCGTCAATAGTGAGCACTATATAGAACGATGATTGATAACCAATTTCTTATGGTCAAAATTGATCCACACAGCGGACGCCACAGTTGACGTTCTGCATGCACTATTCGAGGGTAAGGATGTCTCGTTGAAGTGAGGTGAATTGGCCACCAAGGTTATGCAATTTGGCCCAACTAGAATTTTTTTTTGTGGGGTTTCCTGTAGTCGCAGGTCTATGCGAATAATCCACAATCGACTGATGGCCTTAAGATGGACATAATACAGACTTAAACTCAAACGCGCTAACATACATAAATTGCTTGAAGTCAATCCAGACAAAATTTATGTGCGAATTCTCAACTGGGATAGATTTTCAAACCCTCCTTTATACTTCAGATCGCTTAAAGTATTATCTTGAAGTTTTTCTGCATCACATAACTCAGAAGACAAAATTTCAAAGCATGAATCGAATCATCCCGAATGGCTTAGAACAAAAGATTCAATGCAAACGTTCGTTCTTGTTGATTCTAATACTTTCAAGGGATAGTTTTCTCAGTCAATGTGTGCTCAATTGTTTTTGTTTTTACTTTTTGCATTTATTTTTCTGTCGTAGTTTTTGTTATTGTATTAAAAATATAAGAAAGGATTATAGTTTATTTGAAGCATACGAATCACCTAAACCATTTTAATTAAGGCTTAAAATACCGAAAAACTATTAAGATCCTTATTTGTGGCACACAAATTCATATGCAGTTCACTTTTGCGCTAAAATACCTGTAAATTAGGACCAGTTATATACATAGGTGCGGTGGGCACGTCTCAAGGTGGACTGGACACGTCTTAAGGTGGACCTGGACACGTAAATGCATCTCGATAGTAATTTGTGCCTTTGGTTGTGCTGCACAACAAGATAACGACTGTATAATGATAGATGATTAGCGAACTAAGTGAATCTGTTTGCCAAGTCGTTAAAGTGAATGACCATCTAATTGGTTAAATCAATGCAAAATCCTCTTACCTATACTCCAGCTGAATATGTTTACTTTCGAAATCACTGTGTTTACTTTCTGACTAATTTTCTCAACTGGTGTAATTTTATTTTTAAAATCACAAAGCCTTAAGCCGTATATTGAAAATAGACTATAATCACACAAAATTTAACATGCGAATAGGCACTCTAGACAAGTTTTGGTATAAACATGATCTAACTACGTTTTTATTTCGTAGATACTAGATACTAGATACGAACTGATTCGATAATGTCATCATTTTCGTAAAGTCAACGATCTTTTAAGCGGTTTATGATATCATTCGAAATACAAACATTTTTTTTTTTTTTGAACCTGCGAAATTTATTCAGGTTTTATTAATTTATTTTTATTTTATTTGAGATATGAGCTCATCATGAAGAAAAATTTATAGACCAACGCACAAAAAACACAGACTTAATTATGCAAATAGTTACTTTTAGTAAAAATGCGTGATTTTAAACTCAAAGATACATTTGAGTTTTAATTTTTTTTTTTTTTTTTTTTTTGAAAAAAAGTGATTGCGCCGCAAAATCACGGACACCATATTAACCTCAAAATACTCAGTTTATCGTGATCGTGATGCAGATACATAAAAGCCTTTCTAGTCTTATCTACATTTTGTAATTTTTATCAGGTTTACAATAATATAACCATTTATTGTGGGATGTAGGAAAAGAAATGCAAAAAGTACCTAATAAAAATACAAAATTTCTCAGAATTTTTGCACGGCATGAGCAACAATGACAATGAGTACAAAATAAGACGTGGTTTGCTTACTAAAGGCTTTTTTTTTTAAATAAAACATGGGAAGGTAGGTCGTAGGTGCCATGCAATAAAGTTGCTAACAGCATTTTTTGTAAAGACAAACATTTTTTTAATAAAATGAGTCAAGATGGGTATAATTAGAGGAGTACCTTTACGGAATCGGAATTAATACTAAAGTTTGAAAATGATCTAAAATAATTTCTGTAATAACATTTTTGAACCTTTATATTTACAGTGTTGTAATTGTTGTTGTTTTAATTCTTAAAAATTCTTTTGGACTTTTTTGGTTGTGGTCAAAAAGCGAGGTTTAGTTTTCCAAAATGTTGTATCCGTCTAAAAAATCTTTTAAAATATCGTTTAAATGGGAAAATCACCAGAATCAAAAGCTGCTTAAAATTGTTGGAAGGTTCGTAGGAGTCTTAGAAAACTTTGAGCAATGCAATTAGATACAGAGGTGCTCTATCACATGACATTCTTTCCATATTTTTGGAAGGCATTGTCTAAAAAAAAACTACCAGATGCTTATGAGGCCCAGGGCCCGATCTAGGGGGGGGCGCGCCGGGCATTTGCCCGGGGCGGCAAATTTTAAGGGCGGCAAAATTTGAAAATTGAGGATTATTAAAGCTATGTATTTCCAAAAAATGTTTACTTGTTTCCTTTTTATTAAGATCGTCATTTGAGAAAATATATAAATCAAAAAGAATTTTGATTTTTCTCACACAAGTGTGATGTGTGTGGGGAGCTGAAGTAAATGTATTCTCTGAACTCTCAATTAACCGAAGAAACACACAAAACATTTTATCCGTCATCAGAAATATATTCATCTTTTCCTACTGGGAAAGTACATAAATATGTAGGTACAGTAAAACTACTTTATAACGAAATCTCCTTTCTATAGCAAATTTCATTTTGTTCAACTTCTTAAAAAAATATCCCATATTAATCAAAAACTTTAAATGCAACTTTTAACATTAACAACCAAATCAGAATATGTAACATTTATTTCAGTAGGCCTTTTGGTTTGGAAGAAAGGGGCATATACATTTCGCACTTTCATGACTTTTTCATGAAGAGGTCCGATTTTGAAAGAAAAATTTAATGGATTTGCGCCTTTCTTCCAAACAACAAAGCCTATAGGGATCAAACATTTTTTCATCCAACTCCACACAGCACCAAACTAAACAGAGCACCACAATTGAGTTATTTGGATTGAGCGGACAATCACAAATATACCACGATTAAAAATTAAATATATGTAGCTATTGCTTTTTATTTTTATTAAAAATATTTAATTAAATATTTCGGGAATTACATGAAATGGACAACACAAAATAAAAAAAAGATGCCGACAAGAGCTTGAAAACCATACAAAATTACGACCAAAACTATTTCGAGGTTAAGGTTGATCATTTAAATAAAAATTGACAGATGAGAATAGAAAGAGAATCGAACACATTCATTGAAACGATTGCGTTCCAAATACGAGAAACAAAAATCAGTTGTTCATTGAAATCGATTTCTGTCACTTGAATAATAAAATTGGATTTTAAGAGAAGAATTAGTAAATATAAGATATTTTATGCATTAAAAAAATTCTAAAATTCATTATCTTTATTTTGACACCAATAAAACCCAGTTCTGTTTGTTAAATCGTCTTAAAATCAACAATCAAAATTTTCAAGGATGAATTTCAATGATAGCTATAACTGGCCCCTTAGTTAGGATCCATCGAATGTATAGATGTATTAAAAAATGTATACAGTTATTTAGTTTAAGTTTGTAAAGTCGCGTTTCGAAGGTTAAACAAGTTCAATCCTCAGTAGTTGTTCTAACAAAGCTGTCATTGGTACTTTTGACAATTGGTTCGATGAAGACTAGGTCAGCGATATAATCAATAATAATCGAGAACAAGCAATTTGAAAAGAGTTTACTTCAGACGAGACGAAAAAGCCCTACTACAGTAATAAGGGAACTGTACACCCGAGAATATTGCTGCTGTGGCAGACAAAAACGGTTTCATGAATTATATTTTAAGAATTTTTGAAGTTTTATTGAAACAAGTGATAAAACTAAAGATGCTGCAATTTTTTTATTTTCTAAATTGGAAAATTTGTATAGTAAAATAAAAAACAAAATTTTAAATGCGCATTCAAAAATTGAATTTCTTAACAAAAGATATGAATTTTTTTCATTAATTTCTTTTTTATACCAATTTTCTTTGAAAATAAAAAGCAAGGTTCGCTATAAGGAATTTTGACTTAAATGTCCGTCAAAAATATAAAGTCGAAGTATTTTATTAATCACTTAAAAACCGCTAGTTAACGTTTTTTGGGGGAAAATTAAATTAATCTGATTTCTTGAACAGTTTTGATTTTTTTAGAAACAAAATATTCTAGAAAACATTTTCCCAAATTTTTTTTTTTTGAGAATGCACTTTCCAGCACTTTAGGCGTTTTCTGTTTTCATTCAGTAAAGAGCTCTGAACTAAGTTCGAGTTTATCGAGGTCGATCTGAACGTCCTCTGAACCAATTGTGTTCAGAGCGTTTTGAACTATTAATGAAACGAATTTAATATCCCATTGACTTCCTTTTCTTATGCCATTTTTTTAACACTAAAAATCAATTTGGCGGCCATTTTTTTTTATTTCTAGCCGCCGCGCCGCTAAAATATCGATTAAATTGGTATTGGTTGGTTTCGAAGCGTATCACTTTTGACGTTTACATTTTTGTTTGGCTTTTAGCTCAGTCTGCCCCATCTATTTATTTGGAGTTCGTAGAGTGCACTCTGAACACACTCTGACGGAGAAAAGAAATACAAATTCTATGCTCTGAAGTCTCTGAATCAAAAAAGAACTAAAAAAGAAGAACGCCTTTTATTGCTTTTTATCAAGAAGACAAAATTTAAAAAAATATTAAATTGTATTAAAAAAAACTTTAATTGTTTATGAAATTTTAAGTAACAAAGTTATTTCGTTTATAAAAGGCATTTCACTTAAAAAATATCATCGAAATCCTTTAAGTGGCTTAGGAGAAAATCGGATATTCAAAATTCGGCCCTATTGGAGTTACCGTTATAAAGAATTTTCCAGACAAATTTATTCCAACCAAAACGTATAAGCCGTTTTTGAGATACCTAAATGAGTTTGTCAATAAAAACCACATGGCATGTACCCTTAATTTCGGAGCTAGAATGCTAGGTCCAAAAATCAATCTTGATTGAAGCAAATCGGTCCAGCCGTTAAAGGTTTAGGGTCCGATACAAACAGGCGGACAGACAGACAGAATTGTCCGACCTATTTTTTCGGCTTTTTTATGATCGTAATGTCATGTTTCATTGTCCAAAAGAAAATTTCCAACAATATTACATTCTTATGGGTCTAAATGAATACCTCCATTTTTCAAAATTCGGTCAAAAAATGCACCAACAATTGTATAACTTATATATGTTCTCATTGCAAAAGGGCGGCAAATTAAATATTTGCCCAGGGCGGCGAAAAAGCTGGATCGGGCCCTGATGAGGCCATAACATGTGTGCTTCAATCAAGAACCAGTCCTTTCTTTATAAAGTAGATATAGTTGAAAACTATTGTGCCATCCCATGTGAAGTTAAAATCATATCTGATACTACCGATTAAAAACTCCAGGATGATGTGCAGAGATGTTTCTTCACTTTTGAGACAGAATTCGCAAAAGGAGCCTGCTGCTAGTTTCATGTAGTGGAAATGTTTTTTTCAAAGAAAAGTAGCCTGTAAGCTAGGCTTAGCAGACTTTTTGTGGTTTTAAATGGGTAATTGAAATGCCTCATTGTATTCAATCAGTAGAACGTTTTTGGCAGTGTTCTGAAGTGTTCTTTTTTTCACTCCACAGAAGGGTTCAGGTCCTACCAATGACAGTGAATTCCCTTATTTTATCGAGGGTGCCAGCTTTTCGGTATCAAAACATATGTTTTGTGCCGGAATTCTAATGGAGAATCACTGAATTGTTCCTTTCAAGTTATACTCTAGATCACTCTGGGAAGAAAATGCCTTTCTGGATGTTGAATAAATTTAGGTTTTAACTGATACTATGATGGTTCAAAAGCAAAGGATAAAGTGGAGGTTGTGTTGACTCTGAGGTGTACTGCTTATAGCAAACAATATATATCCTAAACGGTCATCATCATACTTTTGGATAGCTATTCTAGGGACAAATCCTCCAAGAGTTAATTATGTCATAGAAAGTCCTTTTCTGTTAACCGTTTGGATTCGGCGGTAAATTGTGGGTCCCTTTCATTCCTGCAGAGTTTCAACGAACACACAGGAATGGTTGAGCGTGTAAGTCACAGGCCCCGGACCCGGCCCCGGCCCCGGATCAGATTGGAGCTGTTGTGCCAAGTATTTATTTGTTCGCATCATCGCATCATCTAAATTTTTGGCTCAAGCAGGATACTCCTGAGAGAACAATTTTAAGTTGGACAGATGGTAACACATGGCTAGTGACAAAGCAAACTTCTCCAAAATTGGAGATAAACGCGCAGCTAGACTTGGCGTACTCGCAAATGACTTTTGCACAAGCTGTGTATTAACGAAAAAGAGGGGGAGACAATTATTATCCATCCACTCTGCACTGGCTAGCAGGCGGAAACTCATTTCAGAAGAATTTGTCTTTAATGACAATGATGATCACCCCAAACTTGTGGTATCACAACGGTCTTTTTTTGGGCTAAGTCTGCCAGCTTCAACTTGCACGACCTTATCTAAGCTAAACTTACCTAACCTCGCTGCAAATTTAGGAAGTAGGTATACTGTGACAGTATGACAGGTGAAATTTGGTGTTCGGGTGAGCTATCATCCTCATGACTGTGTAACGTATGGCAACACTGACCATACGTTTAGTTCTCTTTTATATACAAAAATCTTATTGTCATTTGTCAAACGATAAATAATAAGTAGTCAGTAACTCTCAATCATTAAGAAAGCGAGGTTTGTTTTGCATCCATTCGGAAAAATATGTAGATGTGGGTATTTTTGTATAATTTTTCCCACAGAAAAAAATCGTTTTAAGTTTTTATTTCGATCGGAACTATTGTGGTGTGGAACAGACTGTTGGATAGCATACACCTCTGCCTAGAATTGGACGAGTTTCCAAGGCTGACTGACATATTTGCACCATGTGATTCCCCGAAATTGCCAGAAACATGCTTCCATTTTAGAACCATAAGTTAACAATACCAGATCTTCCCTGGACTATGATGGTTTGTACAGTTTCACCAGTTTCCTCGTAGTGAGTTAACAAGGAAAGTTCAGTTTGAAGTTCAGTTTGAAATTGTAATTAGGAATACAACCGAATGCTTCATAAGATTTTCCAAGCTAAGTAGTGGATCCTTGAGTTTGAGTAGTGGGTTTGAATACTATTGATTGAACATTAAAGAGTCGCCCGTGGCCGGTGTATCCACAGAGACCATATCGATTTCAAGACTGTCTGATATTGACATTTATGAGAACCCTTTTTTAACAATGGCTATATCATCTGCAAATTCCACTGCATAAATTACATGGCATCTAAGTAATCTTAGATGACTACCTACAACGGTTGGTACATGGTGATGTTGAGAGGACTGTACGTGTGGACATCTGTTGTAATCTGTAATAGTGTACTTACATAGACAAACTTTTGTGTAAAAGTAAATCAAATTTTGATTCCCTGAAACGAATATGGAAAATACAAATTCCTATGTAGCTGATTTTACAACGCATTATGGTTCTACAATTTTGAGACATCTTGTTGAAGTGAATAATTCACTGATTGAATCCCCATAACACAAATGGCCCGCAAGTTTAGGTGTCTTTTTAATAACAATGATTTCGATTGTTCTAAAGAAATAACTTTCTTTTCTCGTTTTAAAAGGATATGTACTATTAAAATAAAATCAGACTCATGTTAATAATGAGAATGAAAACTAGATGAAATATTCTATTTTTATATTTTTTTGCACTTTGATTGAGATCCAATCTTTCGAATTATTCCGATAAGCAAGAATGGCAGCACAATAAACTTTCGCTTTGATATAAAATTTCACTGAATCAGCGATTCCTGGCTGGCTGCCTGATGTTTTCAAACTTTCAGTTTTATCTGCTCTTACAGTCTATCTGCCAGATACGAATTGTAAATGTCAGCCAGCAATGCAAAAAGAAATGTGTTATAAATTAAAATGATTTACGACAAGTACGCTGTCAAGTATTTTGCAGTCCGTCTGCTGTCTGTCAAAGCAAAGTGTTTGCATATTTTATCACTTTGAAATTTTTGTATCTTTTTTTTTATCGATTCCATTTTTGAAGTCATTTTATCTTTCCGATCAAAGTTTGTTTACAATAGGACTAAAATCCATTAATTGCCCAATAAATAGAAAAAAAAACTCCACATTTGCAGTTTATCTCACATCAAAAAAAAAAAGAAGCTCATTAGCTCGATATACCAGAAATAAAGTGCAATCCATTAGGGAGGATTATTGATGTTATATATATTCTATAACTCACACCAGAGATGAATCCCTAGAAAAACTCGGCGCAAATAAAATAGACAAAAGTTGCGGCTCGTTCAAACACAAACATTATTTTTATCTTAAATAGACTGCAGGTCGTGCTCGAATATTTATTTAAAGGAACGTAGAAAACACCCATAAAATGCTGAAAATCTATATTTACCCTCGGCCGGCGCGGTGCGGCGTATCTGTGACCCACCACCATCATAACCCAGACTGTGCCACTGCGTTGCACTGCATAACTATATGCACAGATGAATTTTAGGTTAAAATTTTAAATTAAAAAAAAAAAACATAAATCAAATTAAGAAAATCGCCAGGCAAATAGCTTATGTACACTGTTTTTCAAAAAGTGAAAAAAAATTATTTCAGTCGATGTGCACACAAAAAGCCGCATCATAAATGCACTTTTCCTATTTTCCTAAAAAAAAAATTAAAACCTATCCAAGCCTCATCAATTGAATTTCCCGTATACTTTTTTTTATCGAGGATAGGTGCAGATACACTTCTGAGTTCTGATGCTAAACAGACAGATAGACAAGACACTCCCGCGCAATAGAATTTATATTTTCAAAAGAAAATTGAAGCTCAAGCCCCATCTCGATGACGAAGAATTATCAGAGCAAACAAGAACGGGCCCATCATAGAGCAGAGCAGAGCTGCTTCTATGCGTCCGTAGTCCGTGCCTACGTATCCGCATCGGGGGCCCATCGGCATTTAATTAAATAATTAAACTTTCCGCCATGACATTCGTTGTTGTTTGGATAAATTTATTATTTGAAGAGGATCCGGGCTGCAGATACAAATACACAAAACGAAATATACATTTTGTGTGTCACAGTCAATTGTTTTGTTCCTTTTGATTGGACATAATTTACCAGCAAATTTCCTACGAGCCCATAATGTATATTATATTCAATTTGAGTTTGAGCGCGGTTCAATGACCTAGGTGAATGAATTCAACGTCGCTGAGTGTGTTGTATTTTTGGACAGTCTCAGTCGGTGCCATGCCCGCCGTAATGGTGAAGGAGTCAATGTACACATATTTAGGAATGGAAGCCGAAGCTGAAGAACTGAAGCCGGTAGCCGGTAGCCCACAGCACAGTCCATTGCCCAGTTTTATGACCCGCCGGCGGCCGCCACAAACCGACAACAACGATGACAAAGACGGGCGCCGACAAGAGTGTCATTAAATTGTATATTCTTTTTTTTTGGTTCGAATTAAATTGCTATCCGTGACTTCCCTGTTGCAAAATATTTACGGGCCAGGCCCATATAGGCATATATTTTGACGTCACCCGAAATTAATGTGTGTATATATTGGAACAACACAACACCACAAATCTTGTCTAGGGTAACGAGATGGATTTGGATATGCGATGCGGAGATGGAGATTAGAACAACACCCAGGCCCAGGGAGCAGGGACACACATCAGAAGAAGAACATTTGCGTTTCCTGGGCAAGAGTTTCTTCTATATTTAGCCTTCCAGCCAAGCCAAGCCATCACATTTACATTTTGCAAAATCAAATTCAATGTTTTGTTAAATTTTATTTAATTTGTACCTACCCTCCTCTACACTCTATATGACCATACGCCATAAGCCATAATATACCCATATATCCATGCCCAGCCCAGTGATGGACGAGTATCTTCTGGCTTTTGCAGAGGTGAATCTGAATATTGCAATTGGCCAATGGCCAATGCAATATTGTTCTTTCTTTTTCTTCAATGGGGTAGCGAGACTCTAGGAGGGAGGGTGAAAGTCGAACAATTTTGTTAATTTTATTTTTCCTGGGAAGGTAAAGTTTATATCTATAGGTAGATGGTAGATGAAAAATATTTTGCGTTCTATGGAATTTATATTTTTAAAATAACTTTTCTATTTTCATTAAATTTATTGCATTTTTTATTTCATTTGCGCTTTAAGTTTATTTAAGAATATTTTTAATGGCTTATTGGAAATATTTTGTGTTCATTGTTCGCAGTTCGCAGCTTACACGTTGGTAATGAATGCAATATTGAAGGAATTATTGTGTTTGCATTCCGTTGTACTTGGCTAATACCATTTGTTACAATGTTTACCTAAACAATATATCAATGTTAAATGGTCAATGGTTAAGACATTACTTAGGGGTAGTTTTTTTCTGTAGCTAACTAGGGGAAGCAATTGAAGATGGAAAATGTTGTTTATAGTGTCAAACTGGATAAATTATTGTTTTTAAAGTTGAAGGCGTTTAATTGTTTGAAATTGAAATTGGGAAGTTAATAATCGCAAGTCAAATATTAACATCAAACATGAAAAAAAAAAGAATTATTGACCTTGTGTACACGAGATAGACATATTCACGATAGTCGCAGTATCGCAGCATCAAATGGCACCATTTTGTTTTCGTTTTCCAAAAATAATATCATCTTTGACGTCAAGTGTCTACAGAACCTTGACTTACCGGTTATTCTTTTGAAGTTTTGAATATCAAAATGGATAGGAAAAATATAAAGAGCTTTGGCTTTCTACATTCGTGAGGCACGCCTTAAGAACTTTTCGGGGGAAGTGTTTCGTCCATCCCTCGAAAGAAATCAAGCATTTTCAGAGTTTTTATAGCGACATATCCCAGGCGGTAGCATCAATGCAAATTCCGATTATGGACAGAGCTGAGTGTAAGTAGGTATGCATTCCGCTTAAACGAAAGGAGACTCCATTAAGTTCTTGGACCATTCAAAGTAGTTTTCTAACCTATTGAACAATACTCTTAAGATCTAAATTTGGTTAATTTATCAAATGCTACTCTTGAAAATTCTATTTCTGAAGGAAAGTTTGTTTCTTGAAACTAATTTTGAGACAGGAATATCACACAAATTAGTTGAGTTCCAGACTTAAAACCAGCCGGTACCAATTGAGGTAATTTATAGAACAACAGAGAAGTGATTCATCCTGTTCCTACGACTTGTCGTCCGAGAAAGCATGACCTGATGACCTTGCAAGTTTAAAGTCTTACAATTGTTGATGCAAGATCTATGTTAAAAACCTAAATTTAATTACTTTGCTGGTGCTCCGCAGCAATAATTAGAAGAGTATTGAAGCATAAATAAAAATTGCTGAAACAAATGTTCTATGTTAGCAAAAAGCTGGACTCTCACTGGGTTTTCCAATAAGAGGTGTTATTTTGATATTCAAAGAAAAATGGCATTTTTTGAGATAAATGATCGGATGTTTCAATGTAAAGAAAAAGTATGCCATTAATAATGGAAGACAAAATTCGCGCGAATTTTAAGCTATTATTTTTTTTTTAATCAAAGTCATGTCAATATGATAATTAAAGTTAAAAGAAGTTGCAATTACATTTTTTTCCTAAGTTCTTCACTGTTTGGATGCTTATGTGGAGCACTAGGTTTTAGTATGCGCACAAGAGTTTGGTTTTGAAATTCAACAATAGCACTAGCATTACACGTTTTATTGTAGCAGATGTAATGTCTACTTATTTTAGAACTATATTTGAAACGATAGAGATGTTTGGTTTCAGGAATATAAAAAATATTACTGCCTCTACTTAAACCTTCACAAAATTCAAAATTATATATCACGTCACTTGAATTTTCCATTTTGCACACTAAACAACGCGTTCCACTCGAAATCAAACTTAACAATGAAAAACGCGCAATTTGTTTCTTCGGATCATTGAAAAATGATCATTCCTTTTTAATATTACAACGGTAAGAACAGGTTCTTGTTGTTCTCAATTGTTTTTTTTTTAATATGCCCCTATGTCACAAAAGTATATGGCCTTATGACACTTTGGTAAAGCGTCATAAGGCCATATGTTCGAATATGGTCTTATGACGCTTTACAAAAGCGTCATAAGGCCATAATTCGAAATATGGCCTTATGACACATGGCCTTATGTCACGGCACCGTTTCTACTTGTCAAATTCCAAAAAATTACAGCTTCAAAAGTGACAACTACCGAAATAGCGGGCTATTCAAAATAAAACCTCTTATTGGAAAACCCTTTATATCTATGGACCATGGCTGGAATTTACTGTTCGAAATTGTAAATGGTACGATTTGTTCAATCTGACTCTTTATGGATTGATAAGGAGCATCAGTGTGTCCATCGCCGCGCCGCCGTCCTCAATAAAAGTAGATGTCTGATGTGCACCATGCACCATGCGTTGAAAAAAGTACCGTATAAAAAACATAACATCAGATCTAGTCTTCAATTTTGGGTATCAAAAGCCCTTTCTTAGTGAGCCTTTTTGGTTTTATTAGGATCGGAAAAATGAGTATTTACCAAAATTGCTATGATCCTTTTTTGCTGAAGTGAATGAAATTAATCAGCAAGACGATCCAATTGCAGAAGGAAAGAAGCTTAAGGGTGCCTTAATGAGAGATCGCTATTTTTCATTTTAAAATAAAAACACTTTTTTTTAATAAGTTGTGATATATGATGTATGCAATGTTGTTTCGAAATGATATTGCGATTTTAACTCTCAGATTTTGATCATTTTTCTCGCCCAACAGAAAGCAAAACGATATTGATCTTTTTTTGTAGTTGTGTGTGTGCGTCAAAACGACAATGTTTTATGTTTGATTTCACAATATTTGTTATTTTTCAATAATTGAAAAACTTAATTAAAAAGAATATCCTTTTTTACAAAAGAATTGAATTATCGCAATGCCAAAAACAAAACTTTAAAGCCTGATGATCGAGAAATGTAAAAAAATGTTTTGGAGTGTGTGTAAGTATGTGTTAAATCTCGATTAAAAAAGAGATTTAAGATTTTGCTCTGAAAGCAAAAAAAAGATTGATATGGTTGGCCAAAGGAAATCAAAATTTTGCTGTCAAATCAAAAAAAATTTCTCTCAGAATCACCAATAGAAATCGCCATTAGATGATGTTTTAAAAATAGCTGTATCTCAACGATGACGTACGAGATTATAAGTGGAAGCTGTCAATTTTCAGAGCTGAAACTTGAAGGAAAAAAGGACACGATATTTAAAAAGTAAATTCTTATTGAGACACCCTTTACATACTGTTTTCGAAAAATTATACCTGAATCGGCTAAGAAAAACCTTAATTGGAATTATCGGTTTCAGATCAAAATTACAAAAAATTAATAAAGTCGAAACACTTTTTCCCCACAAATTAAAACAAATAAAATTAAATGAAAGATATCCAGTAACGATAATGTTTATATTTGAAACAAAAATATTAATAATTAAGAATAAGTAGCTACACTATTTTTAGTTATTAGAGAAAGTTCTGGAAATTGAAAGTGATGCGTTTAATTTATTGTTGTTTTAGGTTGCAAAACATTTGGGGGCTTTTTTACGATAAGAAAAGTGCGTAACTCGGTCTAAACGTTACGAGAATGACAGTGGAACGGCCGAAACTGCCCAACTATGACGTGTTAATGTTTCGTTAAAAGAAACCGATTACAAAATTTTCTCAGTCAGCTAAGTTAAAATTATATAAAGACTTCTTTCTAAATATATACATCTCATTATCTGCATTGTTTAGATAACTTCTAAACAATACCTTGGTGATGATTTCCAAAGAGAACGGGGATGGGTTAAAAAATATACCTTTGCTCTTTGTATGCCGCCGTATTTCCTATAAAACAGAAGCAATCAAACAGAATTAACATAGGAAATTAAAAGTTGCTTTATCTTTTCTATTCGTTTACTGTGCTTTTATTTGTTTTTGTTTTTTTATAAATCTGGAGGAAAAAACTTCGTGTATCATAAAAATCAACCTGCCTGTCAGTTTTTCTTAAATTCATTCATGAATTCAAAAGATTAAAAATAACAAAGACATGAAACTATCTAGATGTACATACCTTATCATTAAATTCTTCTCAAAAACAACCTTAAAGCCAATTAGAATATGATACCTTTAAAACACACACACAATATTAAAAAAAAAAGAAAAAACTTGAAAAATAAGTTAATTAAAACTAAGAGAGTCGACACACACTGCTCCAGCCAGACTATTAAGAAAGATATAAATAATTAACTAAATGATTTATTTTACAATCTAACGAGTATGATGCTGTCGTGTCGTTAAATGTGTTTTAAAATCATTTAACTTTTAATTACAAATGTCTCTTTCTCCCTCCCTCCCTACCTTTCTACCTCGAGTGAATCATCAAATGTGACCTTTTATAGTTGGAGAACCTCATTCGGCACACCTCAACTTCAACTCAGACTGATAAGTTATTTCAAAAAATTAAAATGCCACGCAAAATGTCTTTAAAAATTTTTGAATAGTTTAAATGTGTTGTACTTTAAAATAAAAAATATAAAAAAAACTAGACTTTAAGAACGCATAAAGCCTCCAACGCTATTTATGCTAATATTTTATTGTGAGCGTTAGTTATGGCTGTAGTTTCATTTATGTGTTGGCATAGTTGTGAAAGAATAATTCTTATGCAAAATAGCTTAGAAGATAGACTTACAGACTAACTTATGGGTTACGATACTTAATGGTACAATAAATAGAACTTTTACTATTTAAATTGGACAAGTCGGTCATGGCCAATATTTGCAAAGTATCTACGCGTGGCTGGCACCTACAAAGATAAGGTTTGTTGCAAATTTATTCATACATATGCAAGGGGTTATACTGAAACTGACTCGCATTTGAAACTAGGTGTCGTCATCTCTTCAAGTTATGTTTTGACACTTAGTCTAGTAAAGAGTACGTTGTTCTATGTTTGAGTATGCAAATTGGAAACCGTCAATTTTGACTTGGGACGACATTTGGGTTCAAAAAATACATTTCTATAATCTTGTGAAATTGCATTCCTATCTTGACTTGCGAAACCAGATACCAATACCAGAATCGTTGATATTGCGCTTTTATCTTGTTTTGAATTTGATTTAAAGTCAATTTCATAAAAGCCTTTGAATCAGAGTAAAATAATCTTTTTTTGTTATATTGTATGGTTTTGATTTTGATCAGTGTGTGGGGGAAGAGGAGATAAGTCTTTTTAATTTGAAGAGTGATGCATTTAAATGTTTGTTGGATTTTCATCAAGATCGAGGAACTGAAATAAAGTTCCAAGCTTTTATAAAAACTGAATCGGACACTTTGTCTGAGAAGAATTGACCAAAAAAGATCTTCCTGGATATGCTTCGATGTCACTCAAAAATTGACGCATAGTTAAGCGATAACTTCACCACAGCTCTACTACATTTGGCCAAAAATTTCCGAATTAGTATATACCTTTTAGATCTAGATCACTTTAGGTTTTACGAGGAAAATGCCCTCCTGGAAGTCGAACAAATCCAGTTATTCATTAATGATGGTTCAAAAAAAAATCATGGGGGTAGAGGTGGTGTCTACTCTAACTCGAATAAACAAAATTTCATTCTCTACTTCCGTCGTAGACACGCCGAGAAATTTGGGGTGCTCGCAAACAACTTTTACAGAAGCTGTATCGACAAAGAAGATTAGGAGACATTTTTCCATATTTTATAGGAGAATCCTCTTTAATGACATGGATGATCTGACGGACATGGTCGTCGATTCGAAAGGAGCATTAACTGGCTCTGAGTTTATAAATTTAATAATACCTAATACCCACAACTCTGTGTGGTTGAATGTGCCAGCTATAATACACCTTTAAAACTGACAGCCACCTAACCTCAGGCTGATAACTTCATTCAAATCAAAGATATCAACTTTGTTTCCTTTCAATCGAAATTGCCAATTCAAATTGGAATAAATAAGAGATCAAAAGAATTCAATTCATTCAAATTTGTTGACATTTTGGAACAAACTTACGTCGAAAGTTAAGCGGCTTACGCGGGATAAATGTGTCATTTCATAATGAATTTTTATCTCTTGTAATCTGCCATTGTCAATGAACATTAAAGAAAGGAAAATAGTTTTTTATTCTCATCGGTGTTGTCAATGCTCATTGGCACAAAAGGGCCGGGCGCCTTGAATAATCGAGACTCGGTAGCAGAATAAAGTTGGAGAGCATTTCGGAAATTGCAGAACAGATTTAAGAAAGGAGCTGCAATTTAAGACGTTATCAGGCAGTGAAATAGCACCTCTATGCTGGATATAAGCGGTGACTTACAGTTTGAAAATAAGTTTAACTTTAAACCTGGAAGAAATGTTTTGCTGTCTCGTCTCAACTACTAAATAGTCTTGGATTAAATTCGATGTGTAGATAAATGACGCATTTGGTCTACTCTTAAGTTCGAAAAAATGCATGGTTCCAGCAAAAAAGATGTGAAGTATAAGTTTTAACTGCAGTAAATCTAAGGATACTGCAGAACCTATCGAAACAAAAACATAATCATCTAAATCGGTTCAGCTGTTTATTAGAAACCAACCACATACATTCTGCTATAAATAATAAAAACCATTTATGAAATGTCGCTGAAGCACCAATGAGGTACAATAATTTATAGAACAATTAAAATAGAAACTTGAAAATCATGTACATTTATGTATTTATTTTTGTTCGGAGTAATGCCCGCCGAGAACCTGCTAATTGCTTATACAGGCACATGCATTAGTTAGTGACGTTTACGATTCCGGAGACATAAACAACAATGCGCATCATTAAAGTAAAATAAAGCAGCTTCTTTTGATGGCAATACTCTGATTTAAGGAACTGGTGCCCTTATATAATGTGAATATTTTAATGTAAAAAAACGTGTGTGTGAAATTCACACTCTGTCGAAGTAAAACTTCAGAGAAGTAACCTAAGAGATAATGAGATGAAAAACTCCTTCAAAATTACGATAATTTAATAGTTTTTTTCGTACAGGATTTTTCCAATTTTGTTTTATATTAAATATTGCCTGGTCACTCGCTTTAGCTTGACATAATATACAAATACGATGCTTAAAAGAGCGAGAGGCTAGCATGTGAGAAAAGGAGAGCTAGACTATAAAATACTGTTTCATGACTTTTTACTTGCTCTATAGGGCAAGTATTGGTTTCGTGCAGAAAAAAAAAATCGAGGTTTTAATCAAACATGACATTACGATGATAGAGAAGCCCAAAAAAGTGGTTTTCGCCATACCGTCCGTCGGTATGTCTGTGCGTCTGTGCGGATGTGCGGATGTGCGCTTTTTCACGTCATTCTACAGCCTAAACGGCTTGACGGATTTTCTTCAAACTTGGTATATAGCAGTTTGAAGAAAAACCATTGTCGAGGTTTTTTTTATTTTGTTTTAGCCCGGCTCAAACTGGTACCTTTCAAGTAACGGTTTTTTTCAATTTGGATTTTCTCGAAAACGGCTCTAACGATTTTGATTAAATTTAAAATTTAGCTAACTTTAAGCATTTCTAACAAAACTGCGGTTTTTGTTTTTGCCTCAAATGGTCGTAACAAAAATCAGGTTTTAACGGGTTTTTTTTCAAATAGTTATAAGTTCACAACGGCTTGATTGACTGGATGCGCACAATGGTGTAGCAGTAGCAGTAGCACGCAGCAATGTCAAAATAAATGTCAAAAAAAGTAGCTCACAAAGCAGCATACACGAATACAATGTGCAGCACTGAACTCAAACAAAAATCAAGTCTGCCATTTTGGTTTGTTGTTGTTTTACAGCGCAGCAGGTCGTGAAGTTCAAGTCGAGTCGACTTGTACTTCAGCGACTCTCTCTGCTGCATCTGCTACTTCACATTGTAGCCGTGCAATAAGATTAACATACATTTAACTTTGACATTGCTGCGTGCTACTGCTATTGCTACACCATTGTGCGCAGCCAGTGAATCAACTCAAACTTTGTTTGACATAGTTTTTCATAGTGTTTTATAGGATGGTTTAATAAATTTTTCACTGAAGCCTTTCTAAACGGTGGCTTCCATACAACGAGCCGTTGAGTTTTAGCCAACTTTTTTTGGTTTTTTCTAATTTTCTCGAAAATGGCTCTAACGATTTTGATTAAACTTTGTGTGTTATATTCTTTTAGTGTTTTTAAGAGAACTGCGTTTTTAGTTTTTGGCTAAAAATCCAAATAACGGAGATCTGCTCTTAATGGCTTTTTTCAAATGGCCATAAGTTGTCAACGGTTGCATCGAATTCACTCAAACTTTGTTTGGTATAGTTCCTTACAGTTTCCTATCAGATGGCATTGATTTTTTTTTCATTTTCTTTTTTTTAAATGGTGGCTCCTATACAAAGAGCCACTAGATTTTGGCCAATTTTTTCTAATTTACTCAAAAAAGGCTCCCCCGATTTTTATGAAACTTTGTATGTAACATACATAGAATACTTCAAAAAAACTGCATTTTTAGTTTTTGGCTACATGATAATAGCGGAAATTGCTTTTAACATTATTATTAATTTGGCCATAAGTTGACATTTGTATCATTTATAAGTTATAACACCCAAAAGATAACGTCTTAATTTTAAATATTAAAGGTTTCTTAACGTTAGCTCCCGTTTATCGAGTTTTCCAGTTTTAGCCAAATTTTTTTGGTTTTTACCAAATTTTTCAAAAATGAGTTGTTCTTATTGATCGAAAAGTTTGTTTTCATCGGACTATTGCACCAACAGAGCAAGTACGTGCGACCCAGTCGTGCATTTTATTTCATTCGATCTCTCTCAGGCTTGTTGCGATATGTTAATTTGTTTGATTTATTTACTTAAAAATGTCATGGCGCATTTCCGTTTCGTCGAGTTTCAAATCATCCCGATATTAAAGAAGTTTCACTTTGAATTTTGAAAAACTCCGAGAATAGAAGACCAATATGATGTGTTCAAATTAGCACAGAAAGACATTTTAATGGCGGGCAAAACTTTCATGTAGCAATATATGTGTATTGGAATAAAACAATGTATGTAGGAAACACTATTTGCAATAGGTTTCAGGCTTTTGTCAACCAAAAGCTTGTATATTTACATTTTGATGATGGATATGTTGCCAGCTTATTTAAAAGATATATGTATTTACATTTATGTAAGTAATACGAACCAAGGTAGTCCTTTGAATGAGATCCTCAGGGCTCAGAGTTCGTATATAAAAAAAAAGGCTACTTTGTTGATGGAAGCTAATTTCCAGAATATTCAATCATGGTTATACACTTCGAAGGCCCATGGCTCTCAAAATGTAGACACAAATAGAGTTGCCACTCTCTGTGAATGTGAACTTTTCTATTATTCGCAGCTGAGGCAGGTATTTGATATCGCTATTTAATAATTGCATGCATGCGAAAGCTGTCATATCTCAAAAATGATCTACATAGTTTCCCATCAGCTCTACAGAAGACCAATTAAGTAGACAAAAGAGGCATAATGATTAACTTGCATATCTCATCTAGTAACTCAGATCCGAAGTTCTTCCTTGATTACAGAAATAATTACCATTACAAAAACTGTAATTTATTTTCTTGTTTTAATTGGAATTTCAATAAATAAATGTAAAGAAGTACAGTACATTCATCTTTGTACAATAAATTCATCAAGTTGCATAATTGAAATACCTACACCTTAACAAGTTCGCTCGCTAAAACCAAATCCGAATGTTAAAAAAAGGAAGGCTATATGTTGGTACCTAACCTACCTTCATAGCAACGAAAATAATTAAAAACTACACGGCTAAGAAGTGAAATGCCATGGTTTCCTTGAGATTTCTTGTTGTACCTTCTACTGCACCTTCAAATTTAAAAAAAACAGCTCACTCGCAATGAATCACTTAACTGCGCAACATTTTCACATCATATCCCTTACTACTCGTACCGTACTCTTGGCGAAAGCTTCTTTGAAATATTTTCTCAACCTAATTTAATTTCACCCTTATAATAGGTGTATACTCGTATCGTAGCTCGTAGAGAAATGTCAAGATAAGAAGGAAAGTAAAAACAAAGAACGTCACTAGAAAGCCAAAGACTGTACTGTACTTTGTGTATAGTACATAGACCGCTCTCTGAGACGATACTGTCTCACTCACTTTAAACAAGATTAAAATCAATATTTAAAATGACGTAAAAGTTAAAATTGTAAACTATAGTGACGTTTGCTGTAGACGTTACTTAGTCCTTTGTTAAAATTATGAGTATCTAGTTCAATAGACAATAGAAATTGTGCATTTATAATTTGTTAAGAAGAAAAAAGAAATTATGATACAACGATATCTAAGAACTTAATTTCTAATTTTAGAACCTTTCAAAACGTCATTGGGTATTAATTCTTTAATAACTATTAAATATGCCAACTAGATTATGTATGAAACTTCATTATAAAGATGGATAGGCTTAACACAAATCTAATTTGTTATAATGCTTTGATGTTTTAATTAATACTGACATTTTAATTTTGTCGAAGTGGAACTATTCTATACATTTTTTTGTCAGTTTTATCCACCAGGGCCGCATTTCGAAAGATATACATACTTTCTTAATGAGGATAAGATTCAGATTATATTAGATTCTATTTGTGTCATAAGAATTATGGATATACATGTATACCTATCATCGATTTAAAATCTTTAAAGCATGGATTTTTGCCATCTGCATGATTGGCAACTTTGTTGAAATAGATGATTTTTGAAATAAGACTTCTATAAAAGCTTAAGTTATTTTATAAAATTTGATCAGAACTGGTACATCACTTTTATTAAGATATAAATTTAGAGTAAGTTCTTTTGATCACTTCTAAAATATATTTTCTCGCAGTACAGGACATGTACCAATACCAATTGAAAAATATCCTTTGTTACAAATTTCATACAACAAAGGTAAATATTCACGGTGCAGAATGAAATTAATATTCATTAACCTCTCTATCTAAACATTATTCATATTTTACCGATCGTGTAATTATCTTTGAAAAAGTTCCTTTGGTTTAGGTTGCGATTCAACTTATTGTACACCATTCTGTAGATTGATTTTTCTACTTCTGCTGCAAACCATAATTGCATATTTGTTCCATATATGGTAAATTGTGTTTTTTTAAAAGCTTGAGAACTTTAAATAATAATATAAGGCAGAAATATTGTTGGAATGAATTTTGTGTTAGGTATTATAATCTCTGGTAGATAATTTCATGGCATTTAATTTTTGAATATGATTTCCGGCATATGTATGTATATCCGTCGCGGCTACGAGTTACATAGTCTATTTGATCAGTCAGTTAACTAACCACGCCCTGGTTATTTGGCTGATTAATTTTTGGAAACAAAAAATCAGTCAGCAATCGAAGGACAAAGGCCAATAAGCTGATAACGGCGAGGAATCTACATTTCGGCGTCTTATTCAAAACTTCGCGCTACAGCAGCAATATTTCTTCGGTACGCACATTTCTTTGTCTTGTTGATGGTTTTGAACCGAGAAGAGTAAAATTGGTGCACAAATTGCTTGCTCACCAGGTCGATTATGTTGACCGTAAAATGGACAAAGTGCTCTCTGAACTTTGCGAACAGATTTGTTTTTTTCATGATGAATTGCCAAACCATACTGAACTGAAATGTCAACACAGTTTGGCAACTGTCAAACCATAGACAACAACCATCGAAACTTCTCATGTAGCTAAGAAAACATTCTTTGGTTATAAAGAACAAGTTCTATAATAAGGCTCTTGGGCCAATTCCATCCACTGCTCAGCTATTTACTTCGAAATATACGCTTGATGTACAATCTGAAGTTTTTCAACGGTTTAACCAAGCTTGAGCTGCGAACAGTAATGTTAAATCTGTCTGTAAATTTCTATTGTTGAAAGTCTCATTTTTGCTTCCTATACTGTAGTTTTTTATGATACAAATTTATAAATATTTATATTCATTTACGACTTCCATCCTCTATAATTATTATATATTCTTCCTCCAATTTTTTGGAATACCATAACCTTAGACTTCTATAATCTGACAATCTAAGTTTATTTATCATAAGTTGCATTGATTCTGGTGAGTACCCACAAAAAGTGGGTTAAATTCCTTCCGACAAACAATTAGTGATATCGGCGATAAAAATTGTAAAAAAATACAGGCTTAGCATACACCCCTGCTTGAATCTGAATGACTTGATCATGGTGCTTCTTTAATTTTTCAGTTGCATTTCTGTGGTATAATTCCATGTTCCATTTTGTTGTTGAATATAGGACTGTTAATTTGTTGTTGAGCTCATCCATGCCATAATTCTTAAATTCTGACGGTATTCTTCTATCCAAACCAGCCGCTTTATCATCTTCAAACCCATTTATAAATCCTTGAAGATTGTTTGGTCCAACAGGTAATAATTATAAAAGGCAGGTTGCGCAAATTGCACCCTTCCATCACTCAAAGACAACTTATCAAGAAGTTGACTATAATGCACTCTAAAAAAAATTATATGGAGATGTCGGTTGATGACATAAAGTTTGCCATTCTATTTTGTCATCTAGTTCCTAGCGTGATTTTACAATCAGCTTTTAATGAGGTTTTAAATAATTAAATGTGTCCATGTATTCTAAAGCTTTTTTACAAGAGTCGTTCGCCGTTCGAGCGTCTAAAAAATAACACGAATGTTCTCCCTTAAAGTCATTATTGATATGAACTTAGAAGGTTTGGTATATCAAAACATGAGAATCAACAAGAACAAATCTATTTTCCTCTCTATTGGATTGGTAAAGAAAACACAACGATACTGATTCGTTTTGATGTTTTTTTTATTATTAAATGTCCATGATGCACCTGTGGACTTGAATGGACAGCTCATTCGTCATTTAATCAATTTATTTAAAACATGACATCATAAAATGAATTCAAACATATGTTAGTAATCTAATGTTTTATATCTTATCTTGTCTCCAGAGTCCAACACCATTTCAATTGATACCGCGTATTTTATCGCTTTGAATTTGATATTTGAGACTTGAAATACTAACAAAAATCAGACACCAGAGTTGTATTTGATTTATAAAAATTACTCAACCATCATCGTCATCATCTAAAGTGTTCTCATCCCATGTCTCAATATCCCATCATAAAAATGTCAAACGAGATCAATAATCACAATGTCCTACATTATTCTAATACGAAATGATCATCTGCTCTATTTAATTTGGTGATAACACATCAACAGCTTGAAAAGAATGACTTTTTCTATTTTTGTATAAAAATAGCGTATCTAAAATAGAACAAAAATTGTGAGCAGAAGGGTATGTAGGTGAAGAAACTAATAATTGCCTAGGAAAATGCATCTCAGAGAAAAGATACAAAAAACAACATAATGCAATAGATACATTCTATCTTTTTTTTTTTTGTGTGACATGAAAGAATGTTGTGGTAACCAGGTATAGTAATGGAATTGCTGACAGAAAGATGCTCCGGAAAGATATGACGAACAGCTGGTTTATAAATATTTATCTTGGCTTTTTTCTGCCTCTTTTGGTCTGGTGAGTTGCAAACAAGACTAATTAATTTGTTAAAATAACCAACGCAACGGGAAAAAAATAATTATAAAAAAATATACCTTATACAAACATTTATAGATGAATCTATATAGAAGCATCATTCATAAAGAGGTCACGAAGTATCGCACTCTTGAAAAAGGGAGGCAATAAAGGTTATATCATGTTTACATGGCCCTGTGCCTTGAGGGTGTTTTGAAGAGTTCGTGACTTGTGAGGGTCGGTGATGGTGACTTGTTACAGCAAGAAAAATTATGCTCTTATTCATTAAAAATTTTCACTTTGACATGACATGGTGTTTTTGAGAATCCACACACAAATAGGTCTTGATTGCGCGCACAGTATGTTACTGATGCTGCTCTTTTGTGACGTTAGAGATTAGTTACAGAAACCAAACACTACCAACATAGCTAGTGTGGAAAGTATAGTGAAACAGAAAAACTTCTGTTTTCTTTTGTTTATAAACTTTTAGTTTCTATTTTGTGTTTTTTTCCAAAATGCTTCTAAAGGTTGTTTGTAAAGTGAAACTACTCAAAACTGTGACCAGAACTAATGTAATGAAATCAACAGGGCTTGCATAACAAAGGAAACTAAGATTTGCAATTAAAAATTAGGTAGGATCGGGTGCCTGTTCTTGAGCCCTTGGTAGTATGTACCAAAAGAAAGAACTATTTCAACGATTTATAGTATTTGCGTTTTGTAGGTTTGAAATTAAAAAATCGGCTTAGCTAAAGAAAAAAACATTTAAAATTAAAATACTGGGTCATTCGGTGAAAAAGAATGTTTTTGAGTACTTCCTTCTCCCAAATTGGAACCAGTTGATTGCAGAAAAATGAAAGGTTCTTGTTCAATTTGTTATAGGTATTGGTTCGTGGTCGCAAATTGCAATGAATTTGAAGTTGTGGAATTTGAAACATCGTATTTTTGCAGGAAATAGGTAGTCAATAGTCTAAAAGCTTCTAGATTTCCTTTACCATTTTACAATTCCAAATCACCGGTACAGTACCCAATTAGAACAGCTTAAATGAGACAAGCAGCAAGCAAATCGGACAAAATACAATTTTGAAAGGATTGAAAGCTTGCAGAATCTCTATAAAGAAGCGTGGTGATTGTGGTTCTTTACCAAGGCAGTGTCTATTCGCACACAACAACGTTGCCAGTATCAACGCTAGTGACATCTTTTTCAATAGAGAAATTTGAAGTTGCGTAAGCGGAACTGACGGGAAAGCAGGCGTTGAAATCCCTTTCACCCCGTTAAGCCTTCACCCGCTTCATTGTGAAGCTGATTAGTAGCAAAGGCAACATTATCTACTAAACTGAAATGTCATTCAAATAACTGATATCTCGCTATGAGGAAAAGTGAATTTTGATTCATTTGACACTTCTAAACAGCAATCAAAAGAATGTTAACTGCAAACTGTCAAGGAAAGGGCTGCTTTTGGACCTATCTATTCAATTTTTTGGAAGTCAAGTAAAATATTTTCGTTTCCTAAAATCTGACGTTGATATGTTCCAAGGAAACGCATTTGGTTTGATTAAGAAGGGATCACATCTGCCATACATTAAATGCAACTTTTGACTTTTTCTTCCAAAATTTCACTGCGGTCTAATTTTCCGGCTTGGTGAAAACATCTGGGTGCCTCGCTCATCCAAATCTTCATACGATTGTTTTTTTTTATGGCGATACTTATTTGAAGAGAAGGATTAATCTTATAGAACTAGCTGGTACATTCACTCAGGGAACCACTCTTGTTGAAAATCATGGAACATTGCCTCTGCTCAACTGTGACGCAGTGTCAATTAAAACGCCCCATTCTTGTCAATTTTTCACTGGTTTTTGCAGCTCGATTCGCGGGATAAGGGTATTTTAACTGCTTTTTCGTATTTAGTACTACTCACAAAACTTCGCCGACAGGCTTGGACTCTTATATCGCCATTTTTTTTTATTCGATTGACACTAGAATAACTGGTGTATACGGACAGCCACTTTCCGAAGAACATTCTGTTATGAACAGAATTACATATTTTGTATTGAGTGGATTCTGATTTAAGATCCAGAATCATCACATAAGAGTTGCTTTATACAAACGGTACTGATTCAGAAGACTTCCGGAAACCTCTGGAAACTTCTCTTCCTATAAAGGTAAGTGCTATCTACCTCAAAATCTTGAAGAGAGCCTTGATCTGTTCGATGGGATTCAAAAATGAATTCAGAACTACATAAGGTTGAGGGATTTGAAATTAAATTTTCTAACAAATAGAGTCCAGCTCAAAATCACCAGTGTTATGACATTTCACAGTCCATAAAGATTCACTAATGGCCTCATAGTTAAATGTCCCATATTCCTGCATAAGCAATCACCTGCTAAACCCTCTGTTTTCAGTTTTTTTTTACCATCAAATTCCATAAATTGGCCAATAGGACTGTTTGCGGATTCCTCTATCATGACTTGAAAGCTTTTGATAAAATAAAAGCAATCAATTATTATCACTCAAATAGACTATTTCGAGGATATTCTTTTGTATTGACGGACGTCCTATCCTAGTATAGTCCTCTTCGTGCATATTTCTATTTTTAACACAAGCCTCTACAAATATTTGTTCAGCCCTCTTAAAGCAGGTGAAATATATATTTTGGAAATCCTTTCAAGGCAATATTAATAGGATATAGTATACAATACATATATCTGCCACGCATTGCCCTAGATATCAATCTTATACACAAAAGCACTGCGCCTTCTATAGAGGATATCTTTTTGAGTTGAGTTGAGAGGCACAATTTATGTGCACAACACATAAAATCGATTAAATTCGGACTTTTTGATGTCAGCTGTACATGCTCCAGATAGCAATAATTTGTGTATATAAGTATTTTATCCAAGGAAAATATAAGGGGTCTGAATTATTTTTTTTAATTAATATTTCTGATTCCCTGCACGATGACGACGACGACGGCCACGACCGACGACGATGACACGACCCCATTACTTGACCATTTAAAATTGATTTTTTTTTGTGCCTTAACCCACCCGTAAAATTGGACTCGAAGAAGAAGAAAGAACAAAACAAAAAAACCGGCGGAAGCTCTTTTGTCAATTGTCATTTGACAAAATAGGAGGGACCTGCAAAACAGGCATGACTTTTTTTCCTAAAGGCTTGTAAAAAGTTCTTTCTAGAGGCGAGCGCTAAAGTTCTTAGACTTGCCTACTGCTTTCATGAGGACGGATATAGGTTACCTTAAAAGCGCACCAAGGGCAAACTTCCGCTTATTCTGTTTTTGGAGCATTATTAGGCGAGACTCAATACCTATTAAGACCCAAAATTGCTGGCAAGCCCTTTTTTGGGTGAAAAAATTAAAATCTAATCAAAGGGAAAGATACGAAGAGTTGGTAGACTAAAAATTTGATGAAAATTATTTATTGAAAACCATCAGAGCCCAGAGTCAGAGTCAGAGCCGCCTTCCCTTTTATGAAACCAAAAAATATGCAGAGGGAAAGTTGAATTAGTGAGACGTGCCTGGTGAAGTGAATTTAAGTGAATGAACTGTTTTTGATTCTATGTGTGTGCCTCCGACTCTGCTGCCTGCCCCTGGCATTAAGGCGTTCATAAGTATAATCTTCATATCATATAAGAGTTAGACAATTAGATATTAGATACAACAACAACAACGAAAAAAGGGAAATTCTACTTTAAAGGGAAAGCAACTCTCTCAACTACGAACTACCTATCAGTTCATCTGAGGTAATTTGGAATTCATTACTTAGTTTAGCTTTCTAGAAATGTGAAGCTATTTGATAGCCCTTTGAGATTAAGTTCACAGATAAATCAATTTTATTTTTTTAACATTTTTTTTTTTAAATAAAAATCGTCCATCAAAACGAGAAAAGTTTGTTAATGAAAACAAATATAACAATTCTTTCTCAATTAAGTTGGGTTATTTTTTGTTGTTTTGTTAAATTGTTGACCGAGTTTTATATTTAGTTTCATCTGTCTAGCTTTTGCGTTTTAAATTAGCTAGCTGCTGTTGCTGCAATAGCACTGAGCTGCGATGACAGTTGAATGGAAATTGTTTATTTACTGTAACCAGGCAGTATGATTTATTGCGACGCATATGTATCAGCTGCTGCTGCTGCTGGCTGGCTGGCTGGGCTAGGCTGGTCGGATTTCTTATGACTCTGACTCCCCCATCAGCGTTGTTCTGCACCACTTGTTTTTATAACCAACCCCTGTTACATTATCAAAGTATTGTAGCATTATACCTACTTTATCTGGATAATGCTCTCCCCTTGCCAGAGAGATGTATACGGTACGGTTACGGTACGTATTTGCTTTGGAACTCAAATGGATTTAATATGGCAGCTTATTTTCTTGCTGGTGGATAAACTAAAATTTTTATATTGTGTTTCATTATGTTTTTCAAAGGGAACTCCTGCTGTTTTATTGCTTGTTTCATGGACGAAACATATATATTACCTAGACAAGCGATTCGTACGTCGTCGGTCATATAACCCCCTTGTTTCGAACACCCGAAAAAGTTGACACGTTACAGTAGAGTATTCATATGGTGTTGAAGCTTTTACGAGTGAACTGAAAAAATTGATTTTTGAGCTTGAAAAAGAGAAGCATATGAGTTCCAAATCCTAGACAACTTTGAGATCTGATAGAGTTTGACACAACAGCTTTTCTCATATACAATATAAGAATACCTAAGGAAAGACGGATAAGTCCATAGGGAATAGGCGAACAGAATTCAACTGGATTGCCTTGTATGTATCCTGCCTTTTTTGTTAAATCGAGAACCATGTTAATCGAAATAAAAAGCCACTCTTAGATGGCAATGGCAGGCACTTAATAATTTCATTAAACCATTGTATAAATACATAGTCACATAGTACTATAATGATTTTGGGTGGCGCCCTCTGCTGCCTGAGAATTCGGGTCAAATAGCTAATACCATAAACCACAGATAAGCAGCAGTTGCGACAGAAATTACTGCCCCATGATTATTCTACAGTTGTTTCTATAACAAAGATTAAACCCATGACAAAAGTCATTATTTAACAGATGAATACGTTTCGAGTCTCGTTTAAATGACATTGAATCTAGAGTCTCGTGTGGCTGTAAAACAAAAATGTTAGTCCTTATTGGGCGTACAATAAAAAAACTTAAAAAATTAGTTAAGTAAGTTGAACAAGAAAGAATGTCTTATAAATCCTAGACACAGATTTCGTTTAGACTTTAGTGCCAGGTTATGATCCAAAATTTTCAGTGACCATTTTCAGTGCCTAGCATGAACCTAGGTTTTTTTCTGAATTTAATGAACAGGTTTCCTAAGGCCAGTTACATAGTTATCCAAACGGCGGCCCCGGGGCCTGTGAATTACACTCTCAACCATTCGTGTGTGTGCGTTGATATTCTGCAGGAATGGAAGGGACCTTCAATTTACCGCCGAATCCGAACGACTAACAGAGAAGCACTTTCTATGGATGGTTTTCTGTTGGAGGATTTGTCACTTTCTCGCAAGAGTGGAGTCAGTGATTGGCGTGGCAGTCCGACACATAGTATCATAATCATCGAAGACTTTCATTTAAAAATGTGTCGAACGGTGGATTGACAAACATCATTTGTATTGAAAGTAGTAATAGCCGGGACCCACTGCTGATATCGATACCATACCATAGAGGGTGACACACTCTTGTGTAGTATGCGTTGCACTGTTCTGTCAAATCAAATTTGTTTGTCAAAAAAAAAAAAAAAAAAACCACAACAAATAATTTCAGAGTTCGCTGTCAATGCAGCAAATGAATGTAGTTCTAAAAAAACCACTTAGGAAGAATGGCGCTGCGGTCGTTTAAAAGATTCGATGAAAACCCTAGTATCAATTACCAATGCTAATACCATGTTGCCCGCGTGGTATTACCATGGTTTTCCCTGACACAAAGGTATGGTATCCTCGAATACCATATGGTATCGATACCAGCAGTGTGTCACAGGTATAACATGCTTGACGACTTCTGTGGCATTGCTGAATACAAGAGGAATCTTTCATCAAATCGCTTGAATTTTGGGCCCTGGGTCTAAAATTGTATTGGTTTCATCATAACTTTTTGTTGGTTTGTTAGGGGTGTTGATAGCTTCCGTAGTCGGAATACAACGCTTAAGGTTTTAGATTTTTTTGGGGAATTGCCTCTTTTGACGATGTGACTTATTTCTCTGCTAGCCGGTTTAGATGACGTAGTAAACTGTGGTTCTCTTCCATTTCTGCAAAGTATTAGCGTTCAAACAAACAGGAATATGGTTGAATGGTGTCAAACGCCTTCCCCTTGATCTGTTTGTGCCACCATATTTATTTATTTATTTTATTGATAGCAGCCTCTCCAGCTTCAACGAGTACACGCATCATTTGTTGATCCATTTATTTAAGGCTATCAGAAAAACTGGACCTAATAACATACTCTCCAGTTTCCTAAAACGAGGCCCTGAAGAATCGACATGCTAACCGTTTCAAAGACTTAAATTAACAGTGTCTTAGTTAGTTTGGCTTAAGTGGATAATTGTTCATCGCTCAGTCCACGTTCCAGAACTTTGTCACTCCCTCAAAGTGTGAGACATGGAGAAGTTTTGACGTAAATTCTGACAAGCAATAATAATCTGGCTAGGTTTTATTTTAGATTTGCTTGGTATCTAATGTACATAGCTTGTTAAGCTTGATGAAGGTACCTGATTGTATTATAAATCTGCAAGTTATTTGAGAGGTTGCTGGCCTGCAGACCAGTTGCTGATGAGCGAAGAGTTTTGAATCAAAGCCTGAAAGCAATTTCGAGTCCCATGTTGAATTCCTTTACGAAAATCGCAACGAGTCAAGTTTAAAATTTCCTAGAATAATCCAACTTCCTTAATACTTGTATACGCTTATAAAGTGCTGGAATCGCTTTGTCATCACTCCTCTTCCTTCATTATCATTTTTGAGAGGTATCATTAGCAATTAGTTAAAAAAAAATACACTTTAGATTAAAATTTCAAAAGCAAATACTAAGAAAGAGTTGTTGTTTGGCAAACATTGTTTAACTGATATTTATCTAAAGCTTTTCTAGTTTACAGATCTTAATTTGTGAAAAATAAAAAAAGAAGAAGTTTTAATTGCGAGATTAAAATAAATAGGTCTTTTGGGACCACACACATCACGACTATAATGGCAGCTGTCGGCGACAACGACGCTCAAAAGATGTAAATAATGTTCCATGTCCCAAATATGTGCGATGTAAAATAATATTTAAAAATTATATTAACGTCTTTTGTTTGTCTGTACAGTAATAATAATTATACTCAAGTCTTTGCATAATTAATTTTGTCGCTGATTTATTCGACAAATCCGAAAAATTCGCCGATGAAGCATTTTGCGACTCAACGACCCCTCATGGCTTAAATGCCATTGCCATGGCTATGCTCTGGCTATTCGTTGTGTCTTTTATAATCTTTTTAAAAAAAAATTTTTTTAGATTTTTTTTTATTTGTGGCTTTCCAATTGAATGTGAGTAATAGCTGCTCGTGATACAATTTTAAATGAAGCAGCATTCCTTGCGTCAATTTGGTATTAAATTGTCTGCGAAATTAATTATTTTGTTAGAGCAAAAAGTGATAAATTGATATTCTTTTTTTTTTTTTGTATTTGAATGTTGCTAATTTTCAGATTAAGATGTCCAGCTGTGCGAGAGGTAGATAGGATTTTTTTTTTCAATTTATTTTTGGGTCAGTAAATTAATTGCATTTCACACCTCAATAATTGTGCTAAGCATTAGACAATAAGCTGCTGCTATCTCGAGTGGAACTTCATTACTATAGGTTACACCCAAGAAAACCTATTATGCTCGTAGTTGGTTGAAGTTTAGGATCATGGAAGCAATTAACATTAACTTCTGCAGCAGGTGGCCACATCAAGAGAACTTCTCTATTATTGTGGCAATAAAAAGAACTACAAATAATGATTTTGTGTTTTGTAAATTCATTTGGAATTGGGATCAAGACCTTTTTACTTTCACTATTTCTATTAAAAAACCTTACTCGCTGTTTTTAGCTTTAATTTTCATCCATGTTAAAGCATTTGATAGCGATTCAATTTCTAGTTACGATATCCCAAACTTATCGTAAAAGATACTTTTGTATCTATTTAAATTAATATCAATAAAAACCTATCTGGGTATATATCTAAAAGAGAATATATTTGTTTCTATTAAATAAACCAACAAAAACTTCTTCGTGATAATTTGTTTTTAAAACGCTGTCAAGTTTTTTTATTTCTTAACAGCACATTTGTACATTTTCTGGAGGCCTTCCAGAACGAAAACAAGATTGCCGATTTCTTCAGTAAATCCGGAATTAGGTACCTAAAGTATATCTGAACCAAAAAAAAAAAACAATACTATATTTCAGAAAACGAGAAAAGCCAATTATAGATTCCAAATCCAACAACTTGGCAATGTTGTAAGGTGACTGTAAATATTTACACACTCAAGTTACAATGTTTTTCAATTTGGGAATAAATTGGAGCAAAAAGTAAAAACACTCTGATGCCCTGCTCAATTTATGGAAGTGTTGGAAAGATGACACAGTTTTGAAGAAAAAAAAAACTAAGTATTCAACACGTGTTTAAATACTTGTTTTGTGTTTTGTTGCAGCAGAAGTTTCTGAAAAAAGATAAAAAAATGCATTTTAAGTGAGAAAAAGATTTGTTGGTGGTTTTGGATATACAGTAAAATCTCGAAAACATGAACGGTTCTAAAACATGAACAATTCGGAAAGATGAACGCTTTTCCCGTGTGACAATCTACTATAGAGCAGTTTAAAAAAAAAAATCTAAATAAGTTTTTACTTCTCATCAACGACTTTTGTATGAATTTATGTTGTTTTAATTTTTTTTTTAAATAAAATGATTTTTTAACAAATAGATGCAATATTTGTATGTATAGCTTTATGTTTTTCCTAAACTAATGCTCGATGCTTGGAAAGATGAACAATTCGAAAAGATGAACGTACATTGCTGCAACCAAGATTTAGTTGCAGGAACACGGAACGTCAATTTTTCGTTTATGCCATAAGACAATGGAATAGTTTACCCTATGTTATCAGAAGACTTCGCGGCACCAGGCAGTTTGATGCAGTTTTGTTCCGGCACTTGGCATTATGTTAATTAAATAAACATCATTTATTAAAAAAAAAAAAAAAAAAAAAAAAAAAAAAAAAAAAAAAAGTAGTTAGGTATCCTTATATAAAATTAAATCCTTAATTTGTAGTTTGTCATATTTGAAAACAAATTAAATACTGAATGTAAATTGATTACACATACAATTGTTAATACGGAATTTTCAACTTTTACTATTAATTGTAGGCTTCGTAGCCCATTGTAAAAGATTCTATAGAAATAAATAAATGAATGAAAAATGAATGAAACGGGGTCTGTTTTATATCTGTTCATCTTTTCGAGATTCTACTGTATGTGACTTCATAAGGTACCTACTTCAACAAGCTAATCAAGTTCTAGCACATAGAAGCGATTAATGATGTTAACCCTTTTATATCTTCCTGTCTTTTTTTTGGAGTAGTTTCTTTTACAAACATTGTAATGACTTGTCCTAATTGACTTTGAACAGTGTATATTTTGAAAGAATTTGTTGGTGCAGGATGATTCTTTTAAAAAGTTTATTAAGTTTACACGTTAAAGAGATATGTACAGGGGAATGTCGCTCTCCATTCAGTGTCAGTTAAGAAATTTCAAAAATGCTTTCGAATCAATAAAACAATGAGCTGGTTGGGTATCCTACCATTAAAAAAATCGCTTAGCCCGTTATCCTGCAGCGTAAGCTTTTAATGAGTGCATTCCTCAACATTCTAAAGTTTAAGACTTTGTGTGATTAAGACCACGAAAGACCTATTTAAATAAAATATAGCTTATTTCTGTCATTAAGTTCTAAGCTCACCTGCTTCTAGGTTCAACATAAAAAAAAAACAATTCTTTAGGTGACCCCGGCAGCTAGACAAACGCTTGGAAAGCATATTTTAAACAAAATATACTCTAACTTAATGTCCAACCTAGCAGTTGTGTGCAACGTCGTTTAGTAACAACAATTTCTTACGAGTAGATACAAATCATCAATCCTGCGTTGGGCGCCAGTTATCTACTTTCTTTCGGTTAGACTCATATAAGCTGTACAAAAACTAGTTTTTTACTTCAATGTCTCTGATCAATGATCAAACTACTGAACTCAACAGTTTTCATCCGTTGACGGTTTTCTGTAGCTTGTTGACGAATAACAACAATGAACTCAGAAAGAATTTCGAATAACGCTAATACGAGACAAGCTTTCTATAACCAAGTTGTGGTTTCTTTTGGATGAAAAAACCCATATATTTTGGCGTTTTGCTCTAAAGAATCATGAGTTTTATTCTTATAACTAATATTTCGTCGCAGGGAAACTGATGTAGGATTCATGTTTCTTGATCCGTTAAAATTTTCTTCCGTTTCCGAACTTTCTGTAAACGAAACTGGGGAATCAGAAACTTGCCACCTTTCCAACATTACTGCCTAATGCCTCACTCCTTTTATAGTTCGAGTTGAACTCAGAAAACGCCAACAAATGTCCCATCTTATGATTGTTATATTTCTGAAGCTTAGAAGTTGCTGTAGTTCTGTTCGTTGCAACGTACAAGGGTTGTTTAGTTCTGCCTTTTTTGTATTTTGTCATCGGAAGCATTTCCATCTTCGCTGCCCTTATAATTTATACCAGCACACTTTTCGCACATTGTGTAATAACATAGAAAGTGTGTGCAGATGTGTGAAAGCAGATAACTAATTTCTTTCACCCTTCTCAAACAAGAATGTTTCACATTAAGGGTTGGTCTTCCACGGAAATGGTCGCTTAAGTGTGCAAAAAACTCAATAATAAACATTAAAGATCGATGGCAATCACCAAAATGTAGATTTTATATCAAATAAGGAAACATGAGAAATCCTACGTTGGGCGCTATTTTAACTATGACCACAAAGTTCAAACCCTGGATAGACGGAGGACTCTCAATTTACTTGAGTATATTTTTCATGTGTATTTCACTCATGAAGTACGAAGACCTATTCTCAAACCCTGTTTTAATAATAAATTTAGAAATTCTGGGTAAAAAAATTTAAAAAAGCAGTTTTTAGCTGCATAAACTCACCTTTTCAATGTGACACTCTTAGTGGCACCTATCTTGCTTAATTTGACTTTCTTGAGTTGTTTACGTCTATCACCGTCACTTGTACCGCCAGTCTCTGTGTCCTCATCACATGTATCTCCAACTTCTTCCTCCTCAATACAATCATGACAACTACTACTACCGCCCCCCTTCAAACTGCTGCTAATACTATTATTATTACTCCCGTTACTATTACCTCTTATCGCCGCCGCCGCCGCTGTCTTATTACTATTGTGGTGGTAACTACTGCCATGCAGACAAATGGCTGACGTGTCGGCGGCACCAGCGGCACCAATAACGGAGGTTAAAATTTTACCATTTGCACACATCTTTTCGCTTGCATCGAGTAATTTTGTATTCTCATCGCAATTGTCAAAGCTGTGACATCCATCATCGTCATTGTCATCGCTAGCGATGCTGCTGTTCATTGACGTGGTGCTGGTTTCAATTATCGCAGATAGAAGTGCATTATTATCGCTTTGATTTAGTTTGTTGCTAAGATTTAGGTTTAAATTTAAATTTCGACCTCCCAGCATCATTGTTGGTGATGGGTATTGATGCTGTTGTTGTTGTTGTTGTTGTTGTGATTGGTGGTGGTGGTGGTTGTGATGGTGGAGGCTGGTGGGTGCAGTTGATCCTTTGACAATTGAAACAGGTGTCTTGTGAACTTGGAGACTTTTTATTGCACCAACAGCATCGACATGCAAAGAAGGGGGCGACACTGTCATAATAGTGGTTGTCGTCGTTGTTGTTTTCGTCTCTGATTTCTTCTCTTCTACTGGGAGCATATAAGAGAGCATCATAGCGACCGAAACACTTTTGCAGCAACTGCTGCTACTGCTGCTGCTTCTGATATCAAAATCCCAAAGATAAAGTAGGTACCACACAATATTCGAGAGTCAAATTATTTAATAAAAAAATATATTCAAACGAGATTAATTTTGGTGGACTTTAGGATTCAATTTTATCACTTTTCATATCGCATCTTAAAAATGTCCTACGTATATCATGCATACGCAGGAAAAGATGCCCTTCCTTTCGATGATGGTGTACGAAATTTAAAATTTTCAGTTAAAACAAATTAAAAGTAAGAAAACACGATATCCCACACACAGTATAGGTAGAATTAACAACAGACGAAAAAAAGATACTTTTCACAAATTGATTTTGTATACACTTATTGATTTTCCCTTTTTTTTTGTATCTTTTTATCTTTTAATCAAATTAAGCACTATATTTGGAATTAGGAATTGCATTTAACGGTGTTACGGTGTTACAGTTTATGCCTGCAACCGGAACCGTCTCTATTACCAATCAAATTAAACAAAATGACTATAATTTCGAACAGTAAAAAAAAAATTAAAGGGGCAAACACACAGTAGGTATAGGCAGGAAATTTATTTGCACACAAATATATGACGGCGGCGAACGTCTATCTCAGACAAAGTGTCAGATAGTTAACAGTAGGTAGTCTGAAATTTGTATTTAAAAACAAATACCTAAAGAATAAATAATTAAATTGCACTCAAAACTACCACAATTCACGTCACAGCAACCGTCGAAAATGTATGAAGAATTAGGTAAATAAAATATAATTTATAATTTTTTTTTCGTTTTTTTTTTTTTTTTGTATCTCGAACCTTGTGTACGATTTGGTGTACGGTGTACCGAGCTGTGCGCTGTTTTTGCCGTGGTTCGCCCTCGATATAGTTTTGTATATGCGGCGAATAGATTTGACGCGGCGCGCACCACACCGGAATTCACTTCGTTCGTTCGTTCTTCGAGATACTTTTTTTTTTCGTTCGTTTTGTTTCCTCAGTTCAGTATACTCTTTAATACTTTTGCTTTATTGGTGTGGAAGAGAGAGAAATTTTATTAAAATCGTATCGAATCGAGGAACTACTCTCTTGTTGTTTATTGTGGATAAAAAAAAAACTCTTTGGCTTTTCTGCAGTAGGTATTGTTTATTTTTATTGAGGTGTTTTGAAATTTTTTTTATTTTCTAACACACCCGCAATTTTAAACTTATACATATTCAGTAGGTAATTTTTTCTTTAAATTGTTTTTGATCACTCTTAATTTTGCTGCTCCCCCAAATCGCCAAAACCACTCACATAACCCATTGAATCTAGCTAGTTAAGCGAAGCAGAAACTAATAATTTGAGTTAGGTACGTACGTTTGTTATATGAATCTGTATCTGTAAGGTTTGCATAACTATCTCGCGGATATTATACGGCCGATTCTAAATTAGTTTGCTGCTTTTGGATGATGTTGACTCATTAAGAGAAGAATTTTCGGTATACAGTGTTCGTTCGCAATCGCAATATTTATTCAAGTGGGAATAGAACAACATTTGATTTGTTTATTCCACATGCGCACAGCAAGTTAGCAGGCAGGTACACAAGTATCTTTTTGCGTTTTAATAAAAATTCTAGAAGTTGAATGTGAAATAATTTCATGACAGTTTGTATTTTCAAAAGAGATTCTGTACCTAGTATTTGTTTCTCTTTCGGGTTTTAAGGGTATTTAGTTTTGTGTGAACGAACGAACGCTGCTTTTTTCGTTTTTTGACATTGAAGGGATTTATTCTCTTAAGTTGACTTTTTTGTAAGGGAATGTTTACGATGGAGGGAGAATGAGAAACGAAATTTTATGAGATTAGTTGACTTGACATGGGATAGGGATTTGGTAGGAAAAGGAAACCTGTTAATACAGTGGGGAGTGAAATTTAATCTCAAGAACTATAAAATAAATTAAAATTTGTTGAATTTTAACTAGAGATTTATAAAAAAAATGGTTTGTCAATTGTAATAGAAAATAGAAAATTACAAGAGTTTTCCTCAATGTAAATCAACTGATAATTTCAAAGTGAGAGCAACTAAATAAAATACAAAATTTTTCTTTGGGCTATATCAAGCAATGATAGCTTTGTTAGTTGAGTCCTGAAGTCAAACAGGGGGCTATCACAAACCCTGAATTCACCCTGAAATCGATCTAGGTATTTTGTTGGGGTGAATTCAGGTAACGAATCAGCTGTCGATATGACGTTCGTTGTCAAGCATTTCTTGTGGATTCACACGCCGAATTAAGCTTGTACAAAATAATGTATTAAATTTAATAAAAGTAAATAAAATCAGTGAAATAAACAAAATTAAATCTTTGTATGTAGTGGGTTATCACAAATATGCAATCAGCAGACCTTATGAATTTTCTGGGAAATGAAAACTTCAGGGTTTTTGAAACTCTTGGGGTGTCAAGAAAACCTAAGTCGACCATAAATATAGTTCAAACAACAAAGCAGCCACCAGCTTGTGTGATTTTTATCTAAGCGTACAAAACGGTTTTTTGTATATTTTTAGTATACCTATTTGTTTGTGGTCAAATAGATTTTTCAGGAGAATCGAAGTTTTGGAAATTTCTCCTCTTAACAAATGTATTTACTGATTCCTTTAATACAAACGTGAAGGAGCAGTATTTATTTTCAAAACGAAAGAGCGTAGGAGATCTTACATAGCCCCAAAGATCTAAGAATCATAGCTTATCATCATTCCTGCTAAATACCTCGTTTAGGTTGATCGACTAAATGCGGATAAGGAGGGTGATTAACTCAAACCTGAGTGTAACATCTGGAGGACAATCTGCTGGTATAGATGCACGACAAGGTAGTGTACTATCTCCACTCCTCTGGAACTAAGTGGTTAAGCAAACTGGTAATATTTTCTATTGGAAGAGGAGGGATTCAAAGCGATTGCTTATGAGAATGACGTTTCTATTGCATCTCAACATTCTCTGTTAACTCTTTCAACTTGCACTTAGTAAACAAAATATTTCAGTCTCATTTTCGACAGAATATTCTACTGGAAATCCATTATAAATGAAAGGGTAAGTAAGGTCAGAAAGCCAATGGCAATAATTAGAACTAGGGTTTAGAGTCCCACATGTTGCATTTGTTATACGAGTAGACATCAGTTGTTAGCTTATTAGAACAGTTCTTAATTAAGGGATGATAATTGCAGCTAGCTCAGAAATTCACCTGAAAGCGATTAGCGATCTCTAAGTGAATGAATAATAATTATACCCTCGCCCACGGACCAAGAAGATACAGACCGCCAACTCACCATATGGTCTCTCTTTTTGCCACCAAGCTAAAAATCAGCTGATATGCCATTTATTTTGAGAGTGTGACGCTCTCCCTTGCTTTAAAACCCATTTAGCAAACACACCTAAAAAATAAATGGCATACGCAGGTATAGTTGCCATTACAAAATGCACAGAGAGAGATGTACACGTATTCACAGACTGGAAAATATATTTCGAGGGTGTTTCAGGCAAGAGGAGTACAAGTTGGCGGTCTGTATATGGTCTGTGCCCTCGCCTTCGCCAACATACTTTTTGTATTTCCAATAATAAATGCAGTTCTTTTATTATGTCTTACTATAAAGTTTATTAGTAACAATTAAGAGACACACAAGTTGACCGATTGCAAGAAACACGAAGCGGTACAACCAATGAAAATAAAAGGCGGCAGATGACTATTCCTAAAACTACAGCTTTAAGAAACTTCACACCAGCGTTGTCAGTTTGTCAAAAACACAACAATACTGAACACTTTTAATATTCCACAAAGTATCATCATACTTCTCCATACTCCAACAACATTTCGCCATAAATGTTGAAGTTATGTTACCCCTAGGTATTTTTGGAATGAAAATGCATTCTTGGAAAATAAACTAATTCAGTTTTTCAAGTACAGCATTCAAGTACAAGAAAAAAAATGGAGTATTTAATTTAATAGTCTTGATCTCTCAATCTCTCCGAGACTCCAACCTTGCTTACGGGTTAAGGAAAACATGATATCTGCCAAGAACATCATCATATTATTTGATAGCCAGGCTGCGCTGAAATACCTGGATTCAAATTCAACAAACTGCAAAAAAGTTTGCGACATACGATCGGAACAGTTTAAATTCACCTTTACTGAGTGCACAAAAATATTCCAGGAAGCCTTTAAGCCGACCACAAATGACCTTCACTACCGTTTGAATATAAGGTGGAACGTAGTAACACATGCCCCTACCCACAAAACAATTTTGACCGAAACCGGATCCAAAACGGTCTGAGACTTTAAAGAAATAGTTGGTACACCCCTATCTTTTCACAAACTTTAGATAACGAATGTATTCATAAGGTTGAAGCTATTAGAGTTGTGCAAATTGTTCTTAAGCACATGATGATATTTGAATCTATCCTTAAGTTGTTGGTTTGGTCGCAGATTTTCAAGGAATCAATCTTTATTTAAAAAATATAAGATGATGACGCTGAAACTTAAAGTTTTCAGAGTTGGTGTACCATGTCCCATTTGAAAAAGACGATTCACTGTATTTCAAGACTATAATGGCTGAATCACAACGACGCGTTCACCTCAGCCTCGCGTACGTTACGTCGAACGAGCTTTACGGACGCGTCGAGATGAAAGATGACATTTGAGTAAATGAACTAATCGAAAATAATAGTTCTAAGGAAACAAATATTTTTTTAGAGTATCTTGTTGAGAAGGTTTTTGTATAAATGAATTATTGTACACCAAAGAAGCGTCCTGACTCCTAAGTCCCTTACTCGCTGAAAACTCCGCTAAGTTCTGTGATCGAATATAAATGTAGTTCAAAACCTTACTTGGGTCTGGCACATACACAGTTCACAATGTTGCACAATGTACAAAACGTATGAGAGTAAAATCTTTTCGAATCAAAGAAACATATTATTAACAATCCTTATAATATTGCGTGCATTCCACTTCCACAAAATCAAGATGTTTTCACTCATAAAGATCCTTGCTTGAATTTTAATCTTTCACTGATTGCACTCAAAAGAGGCGCGGACAAGCATACACAGCCAATTCTATAAATTCACACCCTTTTCAAACTTTTTTCTTATTTGTTCGAAATCCTTAAAAAGGTTAAAACTTTGCTGTACATAAATACACACACTTAGGGACAAAAATACAACAAGGCAATGATCCATTGGCCGAGGGATATCAAACCATTTTTGAAATTTATTAAAAAAATTTAAATTGAAACACACAGAAACAGTAATAATAATTATTTGAAATGTCAAACGCGCGCAAATGTTCAAATATTTCAACTTTTGCAGCCTGCTTCACAACGACGCTTTGAGCTTCGCTTTGGCAGAACGCAAAAGTTCAGGCATAGGAATTCGTGTATAATGCTCACAATGAGGCGTTAAGCTTTAACGTTACGTTTTGGCATCAAAAAGTAAGTACACAAACCACGTAGCATGAAGCGAAGCTGAAGCAAAAGTTGAAATATTTGAACATTTGCGCGCGTTTGACGTTTTAAATTACTGTTTCGGCTTATTGAACATATTAATTTTAATTGTTTTCTGTGTTTTTTGCAAGGAAAAATCGAGGTAATGATATTAAATTTGTTTATATTAGTTAAATCTTAAATAAAATGTTGCTCTAGATGTCTTTCGAAGAAAATTTAGTAATTCCAACTGTGGAAAGTCCCATGCGGAACATCCATGCTAGTACTTGCTTAGGTACTCCATTTGAAAGGTAACTAATTTTGAAAACAATGTTCCGCTTTTATTGAACAGAGAAAGGAGGTAATATACAAACATTAGCGCAAGGAATAGCCTCGCACTTGGCTCAATGGGTGTTCTCATAGATTTTTTTTCTAGGTGAGGTTCAACGAGTGCCCGGAGCAATTCAAAAGATTGTGGTGACATCCTCGTTATTTTAAAAAATTGTTCCGGATCTTTTTTTTTCATTGCTTCGAAGTTCAGAGCGAAGAATCCTTCTTCATCCCTTCTTAGATTTAAATCCCGGACCCGCCAACGCCGATTTGAATACTCTGTCAAACTCCTCGCATGCTAAAAAAGCAGTATAAGCCACTTTTCCAAAAACTTCTATAATTGAAATTAGATTTTCTGTTTCCATTGCAAGTCAAATAAAATATTTATTTCCTCAGAATTATTATTTTTGATTAGTTGATTACTCAAAAGTCAAACATGTCAGCTTTAATCTCGACGCGTCCGTAAAGCTTGTTCGACGTAACGTACGCGAGGCTGAGGTGAACGCGTCGTTGTGATTCAGCCATGCTTCAGCTTCGCTTCATGCTACGTGGTTTGTGTACTTGCTTTTTGATGCCAAAACGTAACGTTAAAGCTCAACGCCTCATTGTGAGCATTTAACATGAATTCCTATGTCTGAAATTTTGCGTTCTGTCAAAGCGAAGCTCAAAGCGTCGTTGTGAAGCAGGCATAAGGATCATTAAAAATAGTTTTCAGTTAATAAATAATGATATTTTGATATTTTTGATATAAAAATGCATTTTAAAAAAATGTTTTAGAATTGTTATTGGAATAGGTACTCGATATTTTACTTGCTCAATAGGGCAAGTATTGGTTTCGTGCAGAAAAAAAAATCGAGGTTTTAATCAAACATGACATTAAAATGATAGAGAAGCCCAAAAAAGTGGTTTTCGCCATACCGTCCGTCGGTCTGTGCGTCTGTGCGGATGTGCGCTTTTTCACGTCATGCTACAGCCTAAACCGCTTGACGGATTTTCTTCAAACTTGATATATAGTAGTAATAAGAAAAACGGTTGTCGAGGTTTTATTTACTTTGTTTTAGCCCGGCTCAAACTAGTACCTTTCAAGTAACGGTTTTTTTCAATTTGAATTTTCTCGAAAACGGCTCTAACGATTTTGATTAAACTCAAAATTTAGCTTACTTTAAGCATTTCTAACAAAACTGCGTTTTTCGTTTTTGGCTCAAATAGTCCTAACGAAAATCAGGTTTTAACGGCTTTTTTTCAAATAGCCATAAGTTCACAACGGCTTGATTGAATGGACGCAAATTTCGTTTGATATAGTTTTGTATAGTTTTCTATAGGATGGCTTTTAAAATTTTTCAGTGAAGCCTTTCTAAACGGTGGCTTCCATACAACGAGCCGATAAGTTTTAGCCAACATTTTTTGGTTTTTTCTAATTTGCTCGAAAACGGCTCTTACGATTTTGATTAAACTTTGTGTGTTATATTCTTTAAGTGTTTTTAAGAGAACTGCGTTTTCAGTTTTTGGCTAAAAATGCAAATAACGGAGATCTGCTCTTAACGGTTTTTTTTCAAATGGTCATAAGTTGTCAACAGTTGCATCGAATTCACTCAAACTTTGTTTGGTATAGTTTCTTTCAGCTTTCTTTCAGATGGCATTGATTTTTTTTTCATTTTATTTTTTTAAATGGTGGCTCCTATACAAAGAGCCATTAGATTTTGGCCAATTTTTTCGTTTTTTCTAATTTACTCAAAAAAGACTCCCCCGATTTTTATGAAACTTTGTATGTTAC
This sequence comes from Platycheirus albimanus, assembly GCA_916050605.2. NCBI lineage: Eukaryota > Metazoa > Arthropoda > Insecta > Diptera > Syrphidae > Platycheirus > Platycheirus albimanus. The sequence goes on along the minus strand of OU696697.1, from coordinate 28,519,293 downwards.
ATATATAGAATACTTCAAAGAAAACTGCATTTTTAGTTTTTTGCTACACATGACAATAGCGGAAATTGCTAATATCAATTTTATTAATTTGGCCATAAGCGGAAATTTATATCATTTATATCACCCAAAAGACGACATCAAAATTTGATATACTAAAGGTTACTTAACGTTAGCTCCCTTATATCGAGTCTTCCAGTTTAAGCCAAATTTTTTTTCAGTTTTTACCAAATTTTTCAAAAATGAGTTGTTTTTATTGATCGAAAAGTTTGTTTTCGTCGTACTATTGCACCCACAGAGCAAGTACGTGCGACCCAGTCGTGCATTTTATTTAATAATATACTAATATAAAAAATGATTTTGAATAGAAATATTAATGTATTCAGATGAAAAAAAATTTTCTTTGTTGATGGATATGATTTTTTGCATCTACATTCGTACATTGTATCACAAGTAAGTTTTTTTTTTTCCAATTTAAAATATTCGTTAAATGAAAATGATCGGTACCAGATATTATTTTCTGTTATAAGAGATTCCACCGTCAGCTAAAAATAGCTCATAAGTGATGATTATAATAAATAAATCCTTATAAATTAAAATTATAATAATAATGTATGAAAAAATATAAATTGAACAAAATAATTATAACTAAGGAATGGCCAATAACCATATATAAAATCTCTTATATACAAATTAAAATGCCTCCCTTCCTCTTCTCTTCTTCGTCTGCAATTAAATATTCACATAATTATATTGATTACAGCATCTGGCGGATGAAACACCTATTATTATTACTTAAAATAATTATTGCCTGATGAACTCAATTGATATCTCAAGAACATTAAGAACATCACATGACATGACAAACACAATTAAATATGAGTCTTAATCATACCAATCGACTACGACTTGGTCACGCTTGCTTTAGACGTTCTCTCATCATCAAGAACAAAACAACAACAACAACAACAGAAAAACTGCAAATAAACTCCCAATCCCAATCCCAATCCCAACCATCAGGCGAACGAACACACGATACCGGATATTGTCAACAGCACCCTGGAATAAATGTTATGATCAATGTATCAAATTCCACAATCATTGTCCAATAGTATCTATGAGTTAAGAGTAAAAAATGGTCCCTTTCTATTTCAGATAGTTCGATTTCGATGTCAAGCAATAGGTAGAGCGCATCGTAGAGGTACCCTTTCTAGAAACGTTGGGGTATACGGCAACGGCTACGGCTGAGTGCATGATTAATTTTTATTTTCTCTTTTGGATACATCTGTCAATCGAGAAATCACTCGTGGATTTCTGTGCGATCATTGATCTTTACGCCAACGACAACGTCAACGATGAACGACAACGATAGATAGAACTCTGATACTGTTGCAAAGTATTACATTGCATCCTACAGGTTTTTTTTTCGCAGAGGTAAACTGCAATCACACTACCGAACTCTGCCTGCCTCAGATTGATGTGAAAGATATTCTTAGACACCATCAGGCAGTGAACGTATCGAATTGGTGATGGTGCTGGTGCTGCAGCTGGAGCTATAGAGCTGGATGTCTTCTTGTCGAGAAGTTCTTTGCTCTTGGTTTAGTGAATGCTGAACGGATTAATTATCTATCGGATGTCGGAGTTTTATGATGTTTAATATGCTCTAATTAAAAGAGTCAACGTGATTATTTGCGGTACAAGCGTTACATTCCATTTTTAAGCCGGAAGTATTGCAAACATTGTAAGACATCTTAATGTCGATTCGAAAGACTGTGCGAGTAATATCAACTAATTTCTTGTAGGAAGGAAGTTGTAACAGGACATTTAGGAATTGTTAAACGGTGGCATAAATATCTTTTTAAGAACACGCATATAAAGTTCGTATTATATTTAAATATTTTTGTTAATGCTTGGCTTGGACTACAATACGAAGATGAAGTTAAAATAAACGTCTTCTTTTTACTTCCGGCTATAAGGCGATTCCTTTAAACAAAATTAGACAAGAATCAAATACAAAATTGCGATGATAAAGGTAGGGGAAAGTGGCCTAAAATGCCCCCCCCACCCTTGGGGAAATGCCTTATGACTTGTTTTAAATTTCAGCTATAACTTCACATTTTATATCTTTTCAAAGTTGTATCAATTACGCTTGTTTTTTTTTTTTTTTTTTTTTTTTGCTTACCTAGTTAAAATAGTTTCAAGAAGTATTTAAAAATTTTAATTTTCAAAACGTCCTTAAATTCTAGTCAATTGAACATAAACTTTATTTAAAGGAAATTAAATGCGGGTGGCAATGGTACAGTGGATGAAGTGCTTGGTAGCTCACCTAAGAGTTGTGGGTTCGAGTCCCAGCCTTTGCAGCAACTTTTCAATATTCCCCCAGCTTCAACTGGACGCCACCCGTGGGATTTTCATGAGATAAATATCACCTATTTCTCAATCCATTGTACCAACTAAAAGACCTTGGGTCTTACAGGCATATAGTTAAAATTATTATTATTAAACATGAAAAACTCAAATAAAAAATAAAAATCAACAATAATTGATTTTAAATTTACCTACTTCAGTCAATAAAAAACAGGAAAAAAGTTAATAATCATAAACACAAATTGTAACTCCAAATGATTTGGGTTCCTTAGTCGTGCCCATTTCTTTTTTCTAACTACTCCGAGTGCTTTTGACATTAAGTCCCCCATCCAGGATTGTCTGCTAGTGCTGCCAATTCAACAGAATTCTGATCACTTTTGGCTGGATTTTGTGACTTTTGAATGAAGAATAATTTGAAAGCTTATTTCTGAATATTGATTATAATATAACAAAGATATTTTAAGAAGATCTTGATTTATAGAAAAATAAATCAATATTAAGGGGGTAAGAGATTGTGAAGACAAGACATTCATTTATGTTTATGTTTTATATTACATACTCTTTTTGTGCTACTTATAATAGGAGTTCAAAAGGAATAATGGTAAATGGTTGTTTTGAATATGGACTCCATACTGCTACGCCCAGGATTTCGGGTTCGATCCCTTATTCCACCTAAGTTCTTTTCCGAGGTTCTACCTTGTACACTTCGCGTGGGAGTGTTCAAATTCAGTGGTTAGTTGTAAGGCCCATTCATTCCTGCAGAATATCAACGCATACAGAGGAATGGTGTAAAGTGTATCTAAGTCACAAGGCATCGCTCCTGCTTGGAAATGGAAAGAGTTCTCAAGTTCTGCCAAAAAGGTTGAAGTTACTGGCAGAAATGTTGGTTTTTATTTTGTCATAATTTCCGAAGCATTTTGTTCTTCAAGAATAATTAAAAAAGCAACATCGAATAAGGAAAAAACTACAGAAACAATTTTTTAGATTTCTGTTTTCAAACAAGAAAATACTCTGTTCTATTGTTAAGGTCAACAATATTGTTCTAATATTTCATCTTTCCAGAATTAAAATAACGGTTTTAGCTGCTAAATGCTATTTGCTTTGTTAGAGCAATCATTTTGCAAAAATAACCAAAAATATTTTGTGAATAAACCTATAATAGTAATAGTAATATCACTTCGGAGTTTTTAGTATTGTCTTGTTTTGCCACTTAAGAGCGCTGCTGATGCATCATATGTGTAAAAACAAAATTAATTTTATTTGTTCCTCCCTCTAATACTTGTCAATTTTTGAAATCGTATAATGTAGAGCTCTCGTTTCATTATTATGTTCAATGATGACAATTCTCAGTATATTCTTTACTCCCTTCCATCTCTTCCTTCTTCACTTATAATCTAAAATGAGTTAATGCCTTGTTTTGCCGTCCGCGGCTAACCTGCAAAACTGCCAAGTGATAGTACTATAGGTTCTCTATAATACAATGGAGCAATTTAACAACTATCAAAACTATTGCAAACACACATATCAATTAAATTGCAATGTCCGACTTCTTTTCTAAAGAATTATTCACTTCAGAGCGACCAACAACAACAAACAACGAATTATAACGGGTGATTTTTTAGCTGGTTTTGTTTTGGCAACACTGGTTTTGACAGCTGACGTGTGTTTAGTACCTTGTGTCACTGCCAAACAGCTTCAGTTTGGTTTGCAATTTAACCATGGATCGTCTTACAAATGAACAACGCTTGCAAATTATTGAATTTTACTATCAAAATTCGTGCTCGGTTCGAAATGTTCAAATTGTTCAAATTGTGTTCAGCGATGTGGCTCATTTTTGGTTGAATGGGTACGTAAATAAGCAAAATTGCCGCATTTGGAGTGAAGATCAGCCAGAAGCATTGCAACAGCTACCAATGCATCCCGAAAAAGCCACTGTTTGGTGCGGTTTATGGGCCGGCGGCATTATTGGGCCATATTTCTTCAAAGATGATGCGAATCGCAGCGTTACTGTCAATGGTGAACGCTACCGAGCGATGATAACAAACTTTTTTTTGCCCGAAATAGAAGTTCTTGACTTGCATGATATGTGGTTTCAACAAGACGGTGCCACATGCCACACAGCACGCGAAACAATGGCGCAATTGCGAGGCGAGTTTGGTGAACAGTTAATTTCACGTTTCGGGCCGGTCAATTGGCCGCCTAGATCGTGCGATTGGACACCATTAGACTATTTTTTGTGGGGGTATGTCAAGGCTAATGTCTATAGGGACAAGCCCGCTTCGATTGACGCACTGGAAGCCAACATCCATGCATTCATCCGTGAGATACCGGCCGATATGTGTGAAAGAGTATGCCAAAATTGGACTCAGCGGATGGGCTACCTGAGACGCAGCCGCGGTCAACATTTGCATGAAATTATCTTTAAGCATTAAATTGCAAGGTTCAAACTATCGATTCAAATAAATATTTCATTCATTTTTTCGAATTTTTTGTGTTTTTTAAAAAAAAAAAGTTCTAAACCTCTTAAAAAATCACCCGTTATATAATATTTTTTGACTTTCATTTACATCAAATTTCTTGAGAACAATAGTTTTTCCGTAATACCAAAATAATTGAATACTAAGATGTTGCGATGTGGATGGTATGTGGGACGCGAATAGGGTTTGCCAGTTCGTTGTTTGCAACAATCATTTCGCAGTTCATGGCGAACAGCTTAATTATGTACAATTTAGCTTAATTAAAAAATAAAATCTTCCTATTTCACTATACTTACATGTTTTGAAATTCAGTCTCTATCGATTGATTCCAATTTCATTCGTTCGTCCATTCGTTGGTCGCCCTCTAGTGAAAACTCCTTTAACAACAGATTTCACATACCTAATGTTCTTCTAGTTTTCTCTTATTTTATACGATACAAATTGACAGCGCATTTGTATCTGTTAAAATAGCATTGTGTGAACAGTGTGCTGACATTCAGGCTTTACAAATTTGGACAAACGAATAAATTCAATAAGGTTGCTAATTGTTAACCCCGTGCTATATTAACTATAGTTGCGGGTGGCAATGGTACAGTGGATGTAGTGCTTGGTTGCTCAACCTGAGAGCTTGGAGTTCAAACCCAGCCTGGGGCAGCAATTTTTATTTATTTCCCAAGTTTCAACTGGATGCCACCCGTGGAATTTCCATGAGATAATTAACACCTAAAATCTCAAACCACTGTACCACCTTTCTTTCCTGTCTTTCTATTCCTTCGCTTTCCTCGCTCGCACATGTTAATTCATTATAAAGGTATTAATATCCCTTTGAGTGCGAGTGCATTATAAAAAAAAAAAAAAAAAATGAGTAGCAGGTAATCACTGGTGCAATCAGTGGCCTATAGGTGCCACTGCTAGCTTCAGATTGTATTAGTATAAGTAGCTTTGGAAGTAGTCATTTTTTGTGTCCATAAATTCATGCCTGCGTTAGATCATTCAGAAATAAGTCAATTGTGGTAATTATTTATTAAAATAATCTCAGTTACCTATTATTTTGTACTGACTACTACGTGCTTTAATATGAAATTGCTAATCTCCTACTTTTTTCAATTACAATCTACTACACTATATTTAAACGAGAATCGAGTATCGAATGAAAATGTAATCTCATCATCTCTTTCTCGCCCATTTAATTTCCACGTCCTCTCTCATTTTTCACAACTTCTCCAGCCTATCCCACTTTCATCTTTTGTCTGACACAAAAACAAAATGTCATTTTCATTTATATTTTGACGTTCGCCTTTGTACGTTCGTAGCCATAGAAGTTGGGTAAAAAATTGCAGATTGCAACCAAAAAAACAAGGAGAAAATCTAAATTATATCATTCTTCTGAAAATAAACATTTGAAAAAGGTGAGTTCAATATTAAAATTTTATTAAATACATAAATTATACCATTTTTCACATCATAAGCTCATCCTCCTTGTGCAAACATAAAAGAAGTCTGTAAAAAAAAAGGTCTCTTCTTTATTGTTGACTCATGAATCATGTTTTCATTAATCTAACCGAAATATTAATTAAAAATTTCAATATTAAATGCATTTGTTGCAATAAATTGCATAAGAAATAGCAAATTTAAGTTTTTATTCACGTAATTCGGTTATGAAATAAGCACATCTGTCGATTGTGTGCCCAATCAATCGCATGCACTTTGCTAGATAGAAAAATGTTTCCCTACCTTTTATGGTCACAAAAAGATCTCGTAATCCCCGATTCCAACTAGATTATCTTCTCAATATGGTATTTTCATCGCGTAGCCAAAAAAAATAAAGAAAACAAAAATCAATGCACTTTGATAAAAAAAAAAATAAAACGCGAAAAATTATTAACCTCTGAGTCATCGTGGCTGGCGGTTGGCGCTGCTGGACAGATATCTCGAATCGAAAGTTAATTCATAAGCAATTTCTTTGCGGACTTGTATCGTCTTGGTCTTCTCTTGGGTAACAAACTTCTTGGAAGTTTTCTTTGTCAAAATTTGGGTTTTTTTTTCTTGTTGTTGGTGTCGTTTTGGTGAATGACGAATGTTTGTGTGCGATTTTATGTGAGAAACGAGGTGTGCATGTGGACGATGAACCCAGTTTTAAGTGATTTTGAATTTACTTGGAACCTTATTGCGGGCATGACACATGCCTAACGTATTTATCTGTTAAGTATATTTGTTGGTAAGCTTGTATCTATTTTATTTTTGTTATAACTGCCGTTTACTTTCAAATTTTGTCGCGTAATTCTTATCAGCAGCGGTTGGAGTTCTTAATCGTGTAAACAATTTAACTGAAAGGCCGGGTTTTGCTTAATAATTCTTATCATTCGTCACAACATAAACAATTGTTGTTTAACTACAATAAGTACCGTCTAAGTTGCCTCATAACTCCTTTTAGAACGGTAAGATTTGTTCTGTTTGGACTCCGTTGGCAACAGGAAACGCAGCCTTCATTTGATTGCTTTATTATCTCTCGTAAGGATTTTGAGTCTGTCAAACTGGCTCAAAGATCTATAAAAAAGATGATGTCTTGAAGCTCTAAATCAGCATAGAGAAGGGGGAAAGGAATAAGCCTGGAAACAAACTCCTCTAAGAAAGAAATGCTTCTGCCATAAAAATAGGAGAGATTTATTAAATCTTGGAATTGCTGTCATTGTGAAGTTAACGAAACTAGCATACTTGCGATAGTTCAAGGCTATATCACCCTTCTTCCAAACTAAAGTTCCATTCAATGGGTCAACAACCGATGAATGCTCATGCTATTGCAAGCCTAGTGATATCATGCAGTATAATCTTTCGGACAATTGCTCGTCATTCAGCTGAAGCGCAGCACCCGATAGCTTACAAAGTGGCACGTGGAAACTGTGGAGGCCCCAAACTCGAAAAGTAAGCTGAAAACCAATAAAATTCAACTTTGACGCAGTGCCTCTATACTCGCACCAGTTTTGACCAAGTCACACTGGTGCAGCTCTATTTACCCGAGAAGTAGATTTAACTTCTCAACTCATGCAACTTTGATGCTCAAGTTGGACACTCAAATCAACTGTTTTGAGGTCAAAAACATGTCAACTATATTTAAAACAAGAAGCACAGTTCTCAGAATCGTCAGAGGAGTTGTGTGTGTGGTAAAGGAGCGGTTTCAGAAGATTTCCGTATGCTTCTGGCCATCTTCTTTTCCTTATGATGTGCTTCATGAGAATATGTATATGTTGTTGTTTGATGGCAGAACTAGTATGGCTCCTAGGCCTTACATATAATATCTAAATAATCAGCATTTTTAATGATGGAATCTTATTTGTTTAAATCGATCATAAGCCGACTTAAGCATTAGTACTAACGACAATGTTTTGCGACAACAGGTTAATAGAATGGACAAGAAAAATAAACTTGGCTACTTAGGGGCCAGTTATAGCGATACAAAAAACCAAACAGAAAAAATTTTCAAATGGAAAATTTGGTTAAATATAATCATATTTAAAACACAAATGCTACACTGATCGATGGCAACCAACTCAGATAATTTATTTTGGAAATAAAAATTTCAATTGCGCTGTTACTTTTTGTTAAAAATGCATTTATTCATTTTTCTGTTATCACATAAAAGAAAAATAAAAAATTACATTTTTAACAAAAAGTATTTGTTCAATTAAAATTATTATGAACAAAAAACATTATCTACATTGATTGCCATCGATCAGTGTAGCATTTGTACTAAAAATCGAATCAGAACATACAAAATTTTCCATTTGAAAATTTTTTCGGTTTGGTTTTCCGTATCGCTATAACTGGCCCCTTAAAGCAGACAAAGAATGACAAAATTGTTTTAAAACGAAATCAATTCCTCTCCCACTACCATACTTTATGAAGGAAGCCAACAAATGAAAAGAATGCGGCAGAAAGTGCCGAATGGAATCGATGTTATGACAACGCTCGCTTTAACGAGGTTAATAAGTTGGCGTGGAGGACAGATGCCCGGCAGCAATTTATATATTTTTAATGATCCCTTCAGCCATCCTTAATCGGCGTTAATCTTAATGATTGATTTTGAACTTTGGAATGAGATTTCACTTCGAAAATTAAAGACACTTAGTCTCCAATATTATGTTGTCCGGCTGCAAAGCAGCTCTTCAACTCCTGGAGTATAGGGCAGCAACAAGGTCTTTCCATGTGTCCCGATTCGGTGCAACTGGCCTTAGTTGTGTTCACGATTGAAAACCCTGAGAACGAGCTTCCTTCAAAACAGATGACCGCCAAGTTGTTCTGGGTCTTCTAACTCGTCTACTACCCTGAGGATTCCATTCGAAGGATTGTTTCGCTATATTATCATTAGGTTTCCTCAGAATATGGCCTATTCAACGCCACTTCCGTTGCCTGATGTCGACATCAAATTCTTTCTGTCCGGTCCTATTCCATAGTTCTACGTTCTATATGGTTTGCGTCCACCGGATCTTCAAAATTTACCGCCGAGAACGGTTAACGAAGGCTTGCAGCTTGCTCAGTCTCCAAAGGAAATGGAAATCGGTTTGGCAAAAGGCGAGTCTGATATTGCATTCGAGATTTGAGACATGGAATTATTCAATTTGGATTTGAATTGTTAAGTATTTGCGCGCTAACACATATCTTTTTCCTAGAAAAAATTGTTACGCAGGTGAAACAAGCACGAGTTTTATAGCAAGAGCATAACTTTGTACCACATTGAAGACAACATGTAACTGGCTTTCACTTCGGACGCTGTCTGATTTTATAAGACAAGAGATTTGCATTTGATCGTATTACTGCTTCCAAAAAAGAAGGAATGCTTTATGAATTTATATTATTTGAATCGAATTTTTGAATATTTGTCCGATACCCTTAAAAATTGAAACAATTTACATTTACTAGCAGACTAAATGCAAATTCAATCATCGTTTGCGTTTCAATTTGATTGAAAATATTAAAATTGTATTTATCTGGCATCTCTTTTGTATTCTACCAAAGTATGTACTTGAAAAAATTGTATTTTAAATCATTTAAACATTTGTCTTCTGAATGATGCACACTTTCCTAATGAAGGTAGTAGATACGTCCGCCAAAATCTATTCTCTGTATCTATTGTTTAGTCGACAGGTACTTTTAGATGAAAAAAGGTCGGAAGTTCAGGGACTACTACGTAGCTCGTAAACTTTAGCAGTAACCAATCTACACCAAATATCCACATAATGTTCTTTTAAAACCCTTATCCTGTAATTTTTCGACCGTGACATTTAGAGTTACGACTTATTGATTCAAAACAACTAAATATGACCTTTTGTTTAGTTATTAGACTCGCAATGAAACGCTGAGCTGAAGGCCAAACAAAGTCATTCCGAAAATCCAATGCCTCTTAAGTTTGTATATGTATATTGGTAGATACAAAATTCTGGTAGTCTTGAAATATTTGCTAACAAGCATAACCTTGACTAATTAAATACAGTTTAAGGTTTTTCAATTCCGTTTACGGTTGCATTTTCTTGTTTTGTTTATAATAATTTATTTTTTGTATTGTTATTGTAAGTCTTGACTTCTTGAAAGTTCTATTGACCTTTAAAATGTAAGCATTAAATCATAAAAAGTCAATGATACACACTTTCTTTCCATCTTCTCTTTACTAAAAATGAAAGAATTATACTTTCATATTTTAACAAACGTAGCTAAACTAGAAATTGCAAAAATACAAAATTGCTTATGTACAGCAAACTGAGACGAGAGTAGGAAAGGGAAAAGCTAAGCTTGGCTTAAACTTAAGTAAATTTAAATTGACGGCAGCCTGCCTTGAATTTGATTCTTAACATTGCGACAATGATATTGTTCAATTGTGATAATGTTCCGTTTTTGGCAACCTCTTTAGATAGTTGAAGTTGATTGTCAAAACCCAATAGTTTCTGTATCATGGAATTTAAGGTGTGCTGTTCAGAGCTGTCCCATATAAACCCATGGTAGCTATTTGAGCAACTAAACTGTTGCGTGACAAGCCCATCCGAACACGATCAAGGACATATCTTTCCCACTCGTGACAACCATCAGTAGCTTCTTTAAGTCAGTTCACTTGCGAGTAACCAACTTAATACACTTATTTCATGTTCTTTTCCTCGTCATCTGTCTTCAAAAATTCTGTAGTTTATAGTTCGATCATTTAGAAGTTATGTGCAGTCTGTTGGAAGAGCAGTCTGTTCAAATATACATATATTTCTTTTTAGACAGCTAATGAGCATTTTAGTTGTTCAGACAATGTTTCGCTCGATATCATCATGCTTTTGGAGGCTTTTCCATGTAACGTGTGTCTATTTTTTCGGGTGAAATAGAAAGAGTAGTTCTAAAATTGGCGAGCTCATCAGTCTTCCTAGTTACTTGGAATATAGAAATAGATTAAAGATACGAATATAAAAGAACGTGATGACAAATCCGGTGTGTTCTCTGCCTTAATAGTCTAAATTCTATCACATGCTGGCAACTCTAGAAAAGGAAATCAATTTAAAAAAAAGATATGACAACTGATTGCAACTTAAAACTAGCCACTCTCCATAACTAGCCAATCTCGGCCTAGGTACAATTACAATGTTACAATTGGCGGAGGTTCTTTTTGTTCACAGTAAAAGTATTTTATTTTTTTAACTACAAAATCTGAAAAGTATGCATTGTTCTTAAAAATCTTAATAAGTAAATAATTGAAGGAATAATAAGCCAAAGTCATTCTTTGATGATACTTCTCCCAGAGTCCCAGACACCTTAATATAATTTTAATTGTCCAAAAATCCCAACACTGTTAAACATTTTAAACTTGTCAAGTGCCATAGAATATTTGGCTAGGAACTTCTAAAGGAATAACAACTAAAGCTGCGCTGAGATCTCAAATGTCTATCTTGATTGGAATCGCAACGCATTAGCATCATGCGAAGAATGCGACACAGCGTATTTGAGTTGTAGAGAGGGCCAGGAAATTGATGCGACTGGAGGGCTTATTTTACTGTCCTTGTGAGCTTTGACAGCTCTTGTATAAACTGGAGTGGTAAAATAATTTCATTTAAATTAATTGCACCTTGTCCTATCAATAGATATCAGGGATCTCTTCATATTATCAGTTTAATAAGTTAATAAGTTGTGTCCAGTAAGCAGCCTAAGGTAGTTTTAAAATACTGCATCTTACTATACTGCTGGGTGATCTAAGAGATGGACCAAAATTTTCTGAAAGAAATAGTACGTAGGTTGTATCTTATTATTGCTGCAATCTTAAATAGTTCTTAATCTGCGAAGAAACTATTATAATAGGTCAAAGGCTATCATTGGAAATGCAAAGTTAGTTTTATTCACTTTATAAGTCATAATTTCTCACTGCCTGATACTTTTTTCTAAGCCCAATCGAAGATTCTTTTAAATTCAGTAATCCTTTAGATTTAATCATAGTTTTTAATCCATAGTCCATGTTCTGTAACTAATACATTTTATTTTTCGGTTTTTCTTTCCCCCAAAAATTGACGAACATTGACAGTTCCAAACCCCATACACAAACAAACACTCATACCCAATCAATATGAAATTCCGGGCCGTGATACAAGACCAGCACGTCATGAAGGAATTACTAAATATCATCCTAACACTCTCAAAACTCACCAAGAATTGTGTCATGAAAATAAGCTCACAACAAATCACCTTCATTGTCAACGAAGACACAGGAAACACTTCGCCCCTAGTTTGGGCAGAAGTATGCACTGAACAAAATTTCACAGAATTCCTAATGGAAGGAGTAAATAGCGAACATCAAGACATAATGTTGTCATTCAATCCCATTAATCTCGCCCGTGCCATATCGGTGTTGCGAAACGGTGCAAAATATTGCAAAATCAAACTAACAAATGTCCAGTATCCATGTTTAACAATTGAAATGGAAGTCCAATCGAGTATTTCGGAGCGTAATCGACAGATTATCCATGATGTGCCGGTTAATGTCATACCCAGAGTCGATTGGAGTTCCTTCCCAGTGCCAGAAGTTCCAACTTCGGATATTTTTCTTACACTCTTGTCAAATCGAACAATCCGAAGTCACATTGATAAGCTCAAGAATCATTCACCTTCGATTACATTCTATGCCAAAAGTAACGGTGAAATGAGCGTTGCAGCCGAAACAGATCTAATGACCATCACAACACGCTACAGGAACTTGGATGTGAATAAAATAAAAACCACTGGGAAAAGGCGTGATTCGGGGAACTTTGAGGCTTCTTGTACAGTGAGTTGTAAGAAAATGGCAGTTTTCTTTACATCGTTGCAGTTGGCAACACTGGAATGGTCGTGTGGTATATCAGAAGATAGGTCGGTGCATCTGCAAATTGACATAACCAATGGATTGACGATTCATTCGATTATTCCTGCTGTTTACTTTTAAGTACAAAATAAATCATATCCTTACGTTGTTGTGTTCAAAGATGTACCTCTGACATTTAAAAAGAATAAATTAGCCTTTTATTTATTTAATTATAAATCTGTTTTTATCTGTTGAATGGACAAGGATCATTATTGATAGTTGATAGATATGATATGCCTGCCTCCTCCTGCATCGTTGAGTGGCATTGCATGGATTCTGACTAAGAATCGGAATTCCCTTCTCAAAATCGTCAGAAGTGACATTTTTATACAAATGGAACGGTTTAAGAAGACTGCCGGATGCTTCTTGACGCTTCTTTCTCTCATGGAAAGCTCTATAAATCAAAAAAATAATTCGCATTGAACATTGAAATATATAAAGCGTTGCTGTTGATTTGATTCCCCGTTTACTGAAGTAAGCACACACTCTAGCTGCCTCTGTGGATTCATCGAATCCTATTCGATTCATAGAGTTCAACACACGAAGTCAGTATTTTGAAAGCCTATGCAGTACATTTGCTGCTCCGATATCGATTTAACTGTTTGAAGCAGCTACATACGTGCGTTAGAGGTAAAAATATGTACATCTGGGACAAGTTTACTGTCGTTTCAAAAAGTCTAGAGACACAGCACTATTTTAACAAGACTCAAGAGTACTCAAATGGTGACGTTTGATTGTGGCACCTTGTCTATTCCCAAACATCGTAAGCTGAGGTGTTCGACGGCTCATTGTCTTGGTCAAACGGCTTGTCAAATAATGATGTCTGCAAATTTAATGGATTTCTTTGCAGATAATAACTCATTAAGGCCACTCCATACTCACTTAAGGTGGCGCAGACAGTCCATTGTGGACCACGGCCTCAACCAACAATCCTCTCCAGCTAAGCCGGTCCCTGGCGAGTAGCCTCCAGTTTCGCAAACCAAGTTTCAATGAGATCATTCTCCAATTAATCGCGCCATCTTAGATGGGGTCTTCCGAACTGCGTAGGCCCTATGCGTTTTTGTCCATATGCTCCACATGACCAAGTAATCTAAGCCGCTGTATTTTCAGCTTTTTAACCAGGTCGATGTCGCTGTATAGCCCGTACAGTTCGTCATTGAATCTTCTCCTCCATACTTCATTTATACATACAGAACAATATATCACCCCAAAGAATCTTTCTCTCCAAGCATTCCACGCTTCTGGCAAGACAACTTTCTCGTTCGTAATTGTGCAGGAAGACAACTCCATGACTATCCCAAAAATCAGTCGTAAATGTAACCATCTTCACATTTGGTCGGCAAAGCTTTTCAGAACATTCTCGTATTTGTTTTGCTCCCTTTTTTGTTTCCAAGCGTTCGATATAGATTTCAGGTTGGATGGGTGACGTTTTGGTCAGCACGGCGCGGTTCATTTAATTTTAATTTCATTTTATTCTTTTAATTACTAACCCCGCACTTTCATGTGTTATAATTTAATCAACATTCACACTTTTGTTTTCATTTTCATTCTCATAACAAGATTAAACGTCTAATTTTGTGTTTTGTTACAATTCATTACAGCAAAATGTCTTCCCGTAAAACTGCCGGCCGTCGTGCTACCACCAAAAAACGCGCCCAACGTGCAACCTCAAATGTCTTTGCCATGTTCGATCAGGCACAGATTGCCGAATTCAAAGAAGCCTTCAATATGATCGATCAGAACCGTGATGGTTTTGTCGAGAAGGAAGATTTGCACGATATGCTTGCATCTCTTGGCAAAAATCCAACCGATGAATACCTAGAGGCAATGATGAATGAAGCTCCAGGTCCAATAAATTTCACTATGTTCCTGACATTGTTCGGCGAACGCCTACAGGGAACTGATCCTGAGGATGTGATCAAAAATGCCTTTGGTTGCTTCGATGAGGAGAACAATGGTGTTTTGCCAGAAGATCGCCTTCGGGAGTTGCTGACCACCATGGGTGATCGATTCACTGATGAAGACGTTAGTTTTTTTTTTTACTACCTACAAATCTCTTCTAAGCTGATCCCATTTTTTTTAATCTATAATTCAGGTTGATGAAATGTACCGCGAAGCACCTATTAAACATGGTCTCTTTGACTACATTGAATTCACAAGAATTCTTAAGCACGGTGCCAAGGACAAGGATGAGCAATAACTGCATTCTCCTGTGTAATATTATCTTTAGCCAGCTACTTCTTGCTGTTGTTGGACAAAAATATTGGTTATAAAAAAATATGCATTTTTTACTTAATTTCAAATTCATTTATTATTTATGTATGTATTAAAATTTAAATGGTAACTATACTTCTTTTGTTATTCTCGGAAACAAAGTATTTGCACTTGATGATGCAACCCTTAGTATACATTTACATATTATAGATACCTTAATATTATATATGATTAAACAAAACGTTGATTGGTGCCCTATCCTCAGAGAAACGATACACGAATATCAAGATTAACATCTACTATTTTCTAGTATTATTGTATTTTTTATGCAAAAGCAAATTGTTTAGGACATATTCTCCAACTAAACAATACTAACCTCTATTTTTATGTCCTAATGTTTTGTCAAATATTTTCCATTTTTACATATAAAATAAAATTTCATATATAAAATACCTTTTGTACGAATTGGTTAATTTTTTTTGTGTTTATGTAACTAAAAAATTTATTGGAATACATCCTTAATCTTGGAGTTGTTAGGCTAAAAATGCATCGAACATGACAGTGAACCAAAGTTGTTTTGTTTAATGTCCCATTTACATTAATGACAAAAGTTCTGTCCTATTTGTGATTTTCCTAAAAAAAACTGACATATTCTGGCAAATGCCAAATTCGACAAAAATCTCTTCTGTTCATATGAGTAGCTAATGGTGTCGCTAATATAAGTGACGGTAAGCAAGGATGGGGACGTGTAGATTGGATAGAGACAAACAGAAAAATCGTAGACAGGATTGGCTCATAATTAAACTTAATTGTTTAAAACAAACGAAAGCACTTAAAAAGCTTTTCTTTATTTGCCATCTACACAACTGACAAGCTAACCCGAATTTCTATAAATGTTTGCAATGAATTTTTGAAATGATGGCCATGACCAAACTGGCAAGTAAAACTGAAATTAATTTTGCAATGTCATTATAACTTGTCTGGCTAAGATGATTAGCATATGAAAGTAGTATTGTTCTTTGAACTTTATTTGGGGTCGAAGCAAGAGTTTTCAAAAAACCTAGACTTTTCGGTTCTCAAAAAAACGTTAGGAAAACATTCACTTTAAATTATGTCCCCTGACTGATTCGGTCGTTTCCGAATCAGCTAAATTGACACTATCTATCAATATTTGATTACATTGCATACTCTCAGGATGAGTGCAATCATTTTCTACAGCTATAACAGAACCACAACCACAAGAAAAATTTAATTGTTACTAAGATTTTTTATTTATTTATTAGATTTCCAAAATACATATCACACTGCCTTTAATAATGGCAAAAAGAAATTAATTTCAGTTTCGAGATAATAAGCGATTTAAAACCATGCGATTTTTCAGTCTGAATTTTTTTTCTTATAAATTATGCAATCCTGACACGGATTTGCCAATTTGATGTAAAGAGCCTTACTTACGAGGGGCGTTCAATATATTCTCGGTATCGATATGAAGGAAAATGCGAATTCAATTTAGTTTGTTTTTATTTTTCAATATAATCTCCCCTAACATCAATGCATTTGTTACATCTTGAGATAAGCTTTTTTAAACCCTCAACAAAATAAATTTCCTCTTTCCCTGCAAAATACCCATTTATTGCCGACTTGAGTTCTTCATCATCCGAAAATCTTTTTCCACGAAGACATTTTTTCAAATCCGGAAACAGGAAATAATCACTAGGGGCAAGGTCTGGACTATAGGGTGGATTTTGGATTTCTTCGAAACCACAATCTCGCGCAGCAGCCTTGGAAACTCGCGCCGTGTGAACAGGAGCGTTGTCATGAAGAAGCAACACACCCGCTGCGAGTTTACCCCGTCTTTTCTTTTAAATTTCCTCCCGCAAATTATGCAAAGTGAAATCGTAGGATGTGGCGTTGGTGGTTTCACCTTTTTTTTTGTACTCAATGAGCAAGATTCCCTTTGAGTCCCAAAAAACTGTGGCCATGAGCTTCCCGGCAGACGGAGTGACTTTGAACTTCTTCGGGGATGTCTGTTCCTTTTTTATGCCACTGCATGGACTCTTGTTTGCTTTCAGGGTCATAGTGGTGAACCCATGTTTCGTCCCCAGTAACAATTCGATCCATAACACCGTCCGCGTTCTCACTACACATCTCCAAAAGCTCTCTACAGCATGCGATTCTCACTTTTTTCTGAGGCGCTGTGAGCATTCGTGGCACCCACCTTGCACTGACCTTTGAAAGGTTAAGATGGTCATGAAGAATGATGTGAATGGTACCAGTTGAAAGCTTGGTGATCTCTGCCATCATTTTCACCTTTATTCGGGCATCCTTAAGAACAAGTTTTTCGACTTCTTTGATGCTTTCTACGGTACAAGCAGTTGCCGGGGCGCCGGAGCGGGGGTCGTCTTCAATGCTCTCTCTGCCTCTCTTGAACTAACTTGACCACTTTTGCACAGTTGATAATGAAGGTGCGGAACCCTGGTAAACAGCCACCATCTCTTCATGAATAGTTTTTTGACTTTTTCCTTGCTTAGTGAGAAATTTAATTACAGCGCGATGCTCAATTTTCACCATCATCGTCTCAGTTGCCATTATGATTCTGTTTAATTAGAGATGAAACGCGAAATAATAATCACATTTATATGAAATTTTACATGAATGCAATAAAATAATAGTATTACTTGATAAATAAGTCAATTTATATATATAACCACAGCTTCACCCCGATACCGAGAATATATATAATTTCGTTCCAAGATTTAAAAGTGGGTGGCATCCGCCCTTTTTTCGGAAAATTTCATTATTGCATTAAGCAAATTAAATCGAAAGTCTGCAACCGCCATTTCAAAGAATAATGGCACATTACAAAAAGTGGAATAAATTTCGTAATTATTATTATCAAAAACTTTGATGTAATAATTGAAAAAGTTGAAAAGCATTTGAATCACGTCTTGGTTTTCTTGTTTATAATGTTTATTTATTTTGCCAGTTAAAAAATTCATGTTTTTTTCCTTTAAACATTATTATAAACTCATAATTTTTTATTTTGTTTTTAAAGTAACAACTCTTTAGTTAGTTTTACAGCCCTTTAGGCGTCAGTTATAGCGACCAGTAAAAAGCATCAGTAAAAATCGACAAAAAAATGAATTTGGAGCTTTTTTACTGACGGTCGTTTATAGCGATCAGTAAAATTATGTCGGTAAAAAAATGAAAATAGCAACGCATCCTGTCTTTTTCTTCTTTCTTCCTTTTGTGACTTAGTTGAGGGTATTAGATTTAAATTTAATTTAAAAACTTCTTTTCCAATTACTGCTTTTCAGGAGCTACTTTAAGACTATTGTACTTTTTCTCTCTATTGCTATTCTTACCATTTTTTTTTTACAATCATTTAAAAATGAAGTAATTAACAACATTCTTAACATAGTTGAGTTTATTATGAAAAACTTACATACTTTATTCCTACCAACGAAAGCAAGTATGTATTCACTCAATTTGGTCTGTCCATCGGACGTCTCAAATTATTTTTTTTGATAGTATTTCTAGAAAAAACGGCACAAATGCCTATTTTATAAAGTTTTCATAACGCACTTATTAGTGCAACAGTGGCCAACGCACAATGTGCCATTCTTTCCTGGTGTAAATATTGATATCTCGCATACTCGGGGTAATAGTGGCACATTATCGAGTTAGGCCATTACTGCTCTAAAATTTGAATAATTTACTTTCCTTAATCCTGGTACAATTATTGCAATGTGCCAATTTTGCTTAAAATAAAAAGATAGGAAAACACTCACGATTAAACGAATACTGAGACTTTGAGAGAAGTGCCGGTATTGAAATAAGGAGAAAGCACTAAAGCTTCGAAAGTTCAATGGCACTATCGCCATCTCTCGGAATTAAGAAGAGATATCAATGTGCCGATATTGCAGAAACGAAAAAAATAAATTTAATTTTAGTCATAACGGCGGGCTTCTTCAGTTCAAATTTGAACTTTTTTGAGTTGTGCCATTATTGCAGGCAGTGAGCGATATACTTGTAGTTTTTTCTAACAAAAATCTGTAACTAGCAAGTCTTAATGATGATATTAATGAAAACAAAGAAAGCGACCAACGAACATCGAATGTACACGGTAGTTCACTTTGTTTGACGTTTCTAGCGCTACGAACGACATTTCGTCAACTATTTTAATTTTTAACAATAGTTAACTTTTATTGTTCATTTATTTTGACAAATTTTAATATTAAAGTCGTTCATTTAACCTTGAACTACATACAAGTGCTAATAATAATAATAATAAAAAAAAAACTATTAAAATTGTGTGCTGTCCTACTCCAACGAATACCTATTTATGTATTTGTCAGCGTAAACTAAATCTTCACAATGCCCCACCTTTAATTGTACACAAAGTTCTTAAAAACCAATATATTCAAACATTTTTAACTGATTTTCCACAAGATCACGCAACAAATAGTCGTTTCTTCGTCAATTCCCAGGAAAAACAGAATTGGTGACAGAATTGTGGACAGAATTATGCAAAAGGAAACACCTTGCGTTGTTGTAGGATTCTTGAATAACAGCGACAATTTTCTTAGGGATACCTCTTGAAATTTTCATTACGTGATCCCCAGAGCCCAGATCAACAACTGAGAAAACTTGCTTGATGTTTGCTAAGGTTCGATCTTCTTCTCGTGAATAATGGTTGCCATACACTTCAGAAAAACGTGCGTTTCGATGATTTTTTTTTAAATAGTGGCGTCCTGAAGTTCTGGGCTTAAAAAGGAGTCAAAAGGCCGCAAAGGATTCCCAAAGGCCCTGTTCTACAGATCTAAAACGAGAGAGCATTGAATATTTCCGAGCATTTTGATAGGATAAAAACTATACTGTTTACAAAAATGTGTTTTTATTTTGGGCGAGATTCGCAATTTAAAAAATGTTACTCATACGCCATACGTTCTCTAGATGCCTTTGGTATTCAGATTTTGAAGTGTTCCATTCACCATTAGCTTCTTCAAGACAAGACGATTGATTCAAATTTATTATATTAGACATACATATGTACATACATTTGTGGTATACACTGAAACTTCGAAATCTAATTGTTTATGAAACATCAAAGATCAAACCCAAGTGTCATGCTCAAAATTTATTCGCATTCGGTTTTTCTTTGATATTTAAGAAGATAATAAATTTGATCAACGGAATGAAATAGTGTTGGCAGTTTAATCATAGATTTCTTAAAGCTGCGTTTTAAACACAATAGAATTACTTCTGTACTTTGAGGAAGGTGTAGTCGTACTTAGTTGCTGAAATCACTGCTTTAGAAAGGAAAATGAAACTGTTATAAACAACCAAAAACCATTTCTCGTCATTATATATGTATGTATATATAAGGTATATGTTTGTTGTACGTAAATGAAATACAAAAAGAATATTATGAAGGAGATTTTAAACTTTGCAGAAAATTACATTTTGCCCACAAGCTGATTTGACAGATATCCCTTAAGTGCTGCGAAAGTGTGCTTAAAACTTTGCATACGCTCTTAGCACTAATGGATTCTTTTTGTTGTTTTGCGTTGTTATTTTTCATATTTATTCACAGACATGATTTCAAATAATAAAAAAAAAAAACCCCAAATGGGTTACGAAAGATTTCACTCTCCTTTATGTCCTCTTTGAAATAAATAATTAATTTCTAATACTTTGCAAAATAAGTTCTGTTTTCTTTTTCCCGAAAATAGCCAATTTCTACGAATTAATTAATTTACACACAAATTCGGTAGTTTTCCCCTTCCTGCCGATTTTAGCCCAAGAAATTTCTTTGGGCAGAAATTGTGAATTATGTCAAAAGTGAAATTTGACAATTAAAATAAAAAAAAATATTTATCATTTCATTTCATTTTCGTGGTTTTTGCGTCTTGTGTGTATTAAATTGAAATTTAATATTGTTTTATTCATTTTTCAAATTTAAAATTCGGAAAATCACGACAAAAAACCGAGTTAAATATTTATTTTTCATGACGTTTTTAATTTTTTGACGTTGGACACAATTTTTGTGTTCAACGCGTTTATTTACTTTTTCACAAATTTTCAATCTCTGAGAGAATTTCATCCCCACTCTTCAATATTTGACAGTCTTCCCATTTTAGCCCACAACTGTAAAAAACAGAACTAAACTAATGTCAAACATATTTTAAGATTGTATTGACTGTCTGCACGATGCAAGCGACACCTCGCTGCTCTTTTTGAAGCGGCGCGGCGCGGCGTTTTAAAGAGTAGTTACCTATTTCACACTCGAATTATTACTTCGCTTTGAAAAAGGTGTAGATAGTCGTTCTTAGCTCCTGAAAAAAATTCCTGGTATAGGAAGAAAATTGTTACAATTAACCAAAAACCATTTCTGGTCATTACTTCGCCAAAACTGTGGTTATTGACAACAATTTGGCAACTTGTCAGCAAAAGTAAATATTTTAAATTGTGGCTAACAATAATAACAATAAAAGTCAGTTCAATAAATCAGCCATTCAGTCAGTCAATCAAAAAAATAAATTGCAATTAAGAGATCAAACAAATTTTTTGTATGAAAACATAATGAGGAAGCGAAGGTTCATTGCAAGCCCTGGTTAATATAAAAAAAAACCAACACCACTACGAAATTGTTTCTTTCGTTAATGAGTCTATTTAGGCCAGTCTTTGCTTCTAACAACCGGAACTAAGTTCACTCGAAATATCTTCCCCAGACAAAAAAAAAAACCCCCAAACCTCTGACCTACCGACAACAGCAGCTTTTCTACCTTCCATTTAAGAAATGAACAAAATTTCCGAAAGCAAGCATACCGGTGATTTTTCGAAAGAACCCTCTTAGTAAAATCCAATATACTTCTTCTAATCATGAAAATCAACCACCAACCAGTGATGTACAGAATCTCTCACTTCAAGGATTAGAAATCTCTAAGGGACAGAATGAATTAAGGTTGATTGCTTTCCTTAGTAAAGAGAATGGACATAACATGAATCCGAATAAGGTATACCAACAAATCGGAGAAAATATTACCACATTTAATGAAAACCAACACTTTAAGGTATAACGCTCTAAGCGTAAAATCTCTAAAATGATGCTCCTGGGACAAGTAGTGTTTTCTAGATAAGACATGATATATGTATTTATCTAGTAGTAAAAAACTACATATTGTTTTTTGCAATGATGGTTTCTTTTTCAAAGGACCTGTCGTTTTCAGAAAGCTTTAAACGTAATTCCTAAATTGATTAAAAAAGTTTTTGCTTAAAAGTCAAATAAAAATTAATTAAGTCACAGAGGTCAAAGCTGGGAAACCGAAAATTATTAAATATAAACACATCAGCGATACTTTGGCAAGTTGATACATTTTGAAACAGTTGACACTGTGTCGAACTCACAAAAAATGCCTTTATCCATAAAAAAGACAGAGCTATCACAATTGACAATGAAAGTTGTAGTTGTTTTTAAATATTATATTTTTAGACTCATTGATTGATTCCCAAATTCAAAGATAAAATTAAAAAAAAAAGACAAAATTGTATGACATAAAAAAAACTTTACATGAGAATCAAAAATAACAAATAACGGTTAAGACAAATTTAAACAAGCAATATAACAGTTTACATAATATATTCCAACAAAAATATAGACAAACATCTACAAAAGTGGAGCACTGGTTCAAAAAATACCTAAATTTCCTGCCATTAAACTCAATTAAGCTGGCATTTATATTAAATTATGGCCCACGCATGGTTCATGCTGCTTGAAAATAAGTGCTTGCCATAATTGGTTCTATGCTGTGCAGCATCATCTTTGTATGCGATAAGATCCCCCGTGGTAAAGCCCCATATAAATAAGGAAACAAAATTAATTGAAAATTGTTCAATACTTTAGTAAGCTAATTAAAGATAATTTAGTCTTTTTAAATTAAATAAAGTGCACGACTGGGTCGGACGAACTTGCTCTAATGTGTGACAATGATCTTGGGGTTTGAGATTTTGGAAAAAAAAGCAGGGAAAAATTGATACGAAATTTTATTGATCACTTAAATATATCACTAGTTAAAACGTTTTTTGGAAAAAATGAAGTAAGACATCTAATTTCGTTTACCTACTCTTTAGAATTTTAAGAAATTTTTTTTTCAAAATCGTTCGACCAGTTTTTTCAAAAAACAATTTTTTTTGAAAAACTTTTTGAAAAAAATATTCCAAATATTTTTTGAGTATGTCAACTTCTAGCAATTCGAAGTTTTTATCAGAAAAATAAATTTAAAAAAAAAGAAATCAAACCGTTTTTGGAAAAAAACAAAAAATTAAGTTTTTTTTGATAAATCGTCTTAAAATCAGCAATCAATATTTTCACGGGTGCATTTTAATGAAATAGCTATAACTGGCCCCTTATAGTACCTATAATCGCAAGTAAAAAAATGAAATAAAGATTACAGTTTGAAAGTAGGAATGCCACAGAGTAATAGAGCTTACATAGATAATTGAAAGGAAAGAAAATTATAATTTTTTTCCTAGAAAAGTGAAGCTATCTATTTTTAGAACATTTTAATTTGCAGATTTGATTGCTTGCAACGCTTCTAGACTAAGGTAAAAGAGTGTGCAATAGAGTTTTAAGTATAATAATACAATACAATACAATACAATATTCACCTTTTCTAGAAACACGTTCACATCCGAAACGTCCAATTGTCCATAAATCTGGATCTCGCCCTTGACGGTATGGCATGACCAACATCGTTCTTAAAGAAGTATTGACCGACAATGCTGCCAGTTCACAAAAAAAAAAACAGTGTAAAAGCGGTGAAGTTATAAGACAGACTTAATAAATTACAGCCAAGTTGACAGATCTACATCTTCAACAACATGGCTGCAATCGGCTGTCAAAGTTCGGATATCTATCGGAAAACCCGTAAATATGTTCCGACTTTTACAAGAACTAGTTAGAGCACAAGGGAGGCAATCTTTGTTATTTTTCACCCTACGCTCCATTTCTAAACATTTGAAATACTATCTTTGTTGTGATACTAAATTAAAGTAAAAATATTATTATTATTATTATTACATATTATTATTATTATTTATTAAACTATACATAAATGTACAGGGCAATACTTAAAAGCTAATAGCTACCAGGGCTTCTAGCTAAAAGTAAAAGATAAATAAGTATCAAAAGATGAATTTTAACGGGTCAAAAGAAGACCTATGAAGATTTTCTTTTCCGGTATTCTTCATAAAACATTGCTTAGACCAAAATTTTACATTTTTGGGTTATTTTATCCTACCCCATCTTACCTAAAAATAGATACCTTATGTCACTCTCATTTTTCTTCAATACGACATCCCTAAGCAACGTAAGATTATTCAAAATATAGATATTTTCTTTAAATAGAAGGCATTACAGCTTCTATGCATTCTTGCACTTACACATTGTGGAACAGTATTTTCTTGCATTAGTTTATAAATATATATTTTATTATGGGTTTCAAATTACAAATTTTAATTAAAAACACATGTTTATTTTCCATTTGATTTAACACTTAACCTAGTTTGACGAAAAACTACACTCAGGGGAATAGGATGTTCTCAGTTATTATATGGATGAACTAGCGACAGATGTAGAATACATAAAAAAGTCCGTATAGGGTGTATAATTTCTTATTTAGCCTTAACCAAATGCGGGTGATAATGTTACAGTGGATATGGTGGCTAAACTATAGTTGTGGGTTCGAGTCCACGAGTTAATTTTTTATCTTATGGGTTCATATAGGAGCCCAACGTAATTAAAATGGTTTTATACAATGCTATTTTTTACAATATCATATTAACGATTACTTAATCTATTACATTTTTTACAATTTCATATTAAAGAATAATAATTTCAATGAGAATTGGAATATTAGGAGACAAAAATAATAAGAGGGATTTATCCTCTGTAGTGTTGTTGGTTGTTCCTTTCATAGAATGGTGATTCGCTATTGTGGATGATGTCCTCCTACTGATGCTCTATGATGGTGCGAGCTTTTAGGTACCAATTGCTAGGATCTAGTTGTTACTAAGGAGTAATTGTTGTACTTCCAAGTTCGGATGATGTTCGAAGTTACTGATTATTCTGCTCGCAATATGAAGCATGTACTCATCTATATGTATCAGTTTAGCCTCCTTGTACAGTTTTGCTGTTGTTCTTCATAGCTGTAGGCGAGATTGCGGGTGGCAATGGTACAGTGGATGTAGTGCTTGGTTGCTCAACCTGAGAGCTTGGAGTTCAAACCCAGCCTGGGGCAGCAATTTTTATTTATTTCCCAAGTTTCAACTGGATGCCACCCGTGGAATTTCCATGAGATAATTAACACCTAAAATCTCAAACCACTGTACCACCTTTCTTTCCTGTCTTTCTATTCCTTCGCTTTCCTCGCTCGCACATGTTAATTCATTATAAAGGTATTAATAACCCTTTGAGTGCGAGTGCATTATAAAAAAAAAAACATGGGCCGGATCAACTGGTTATAGACAAGCAGTTTTGTGTTTTTACTCAGTCCGTTGCGCTTCCTGAGAAGTGGATGGACCAAGTGTAGGCCGTTCACTTAACTGTGTGACATTGACGACCGTTTTCGCAAAGCTCAACAAGCGCCAAAAATCGAAAAATGAGATATGGGTATCGAAATTTTTGTTATTTCAAGGCGCATCGACTAAGCTGAAAAAAATTGCAAAACTCAACTGGTTAAAAAAAAAAAACTTTGAAATCTATGAGGTTTTTTTTATTTTGAAAAAAACTGTTGATTTTTGGGAGTCAATATTTTCTAAGTTCAATACTTCATTATTGCTATTCTTCCGGTTTACTATGACAAAGTTGTCTTAAAGGGGAAAGGCGTTTTTATATTTTCAAATATATTTTTTAATGTTTTGATACACACACAAAAAACCTTCTCCTGAAAAATTTACAAAATGGACTTGTTGAGTTTTGTGAAAACGGCCCTCAATTAGAATTGGAGGCAGTTAATGCGAAAATTTTAAGAAATTGCTTTTAACGTTTTTTTTTTTTAAGATTATCAAGCAAACTTGCTTGTGTTTACTGCATTAAAACCATTAATAACTCACCAACGACGCAGATGTTCCTTCGATTTAGAAAAAAAATAATTCTAGTATCTACACTGATCTTTGAAGGATTAATGATTTTAGTTCCAGTAATTAATCTTAGTTAAATACTTAACTCCCAAAGGTCGTTATATATTTTCAATTGAAGGAAACATATACACCAATTTTTTCGGTGAGTACCTTTTTTCTATAAATTACACATACTTTTATCCAACACATCGGCCATTACATATTAAAGTGACAGAAAATCTAATAAAAACTCCCCTATACATAAATATCATTCTGCCTGTCAAGTAAAGCCCTTCGTTAAGTCCTTTGTATTCCAGTCAAATTATAAAACAGAATATCAGATCTTATGCTGATGCTGGAATAATCTCTAATTAAATCAACGATAAAAGCATATACCGTCCGAAAATTGCAGACGCACATTATTCGCATGCTGTGAAGGATACAGAACAGACTTCAATTTGTATCCATAGAAAGGTACCTACCTATTCGTATATATATAAGTTTCACCACGTTAATGAATGGTTAGAGAAAGTACTTCTATTGTCCCCCTTTTATTACCCAACTTTGAAAATGGGGATAAATCTATGGAAGGAGCAGATATTTTCTTTTCAATACTTAAATAAATTTATGTCGGAAAAGTTTATAAGAAATGGAGTGTCGTTAAATTATGTTGTTCTAGGAAATATCTTAGATTTGATTGCTTATTTTGTTCCTTTATCTACTTCCATTCCATTTCCAAAACTACGATTGAATTCTGATTCAATTTTCTTATAAACATAAATATCAGAGATTGATAGTATCTCATATCTTACCTAAAACAGATAAACCGTAAATATCAAAAATCTTGTTAGGTGCATATACCACGGCTTTAATATCTGAAGCTCAAAACTTTAATGTTCATTGCGTAGGTATTCCTAAATGTTTGCAAAAGAATCAGCCTTGTGTATAACCAATTCAAAGAAGACCCGCCTCCATTCCATTTCAGCCACTCGAATAACCCAGAATGTATTCAGTTGCCAGGCCAAAATTGACGGCAAACTTCAGAAACAGTGGGTGTTCGATATCATCCCAGTTTCTGTTCTCTTTATCTAGGTATACAATCTACATCAAACAACCTATACTTTGTATAACTATACATTCTACAAAGAACATTCAAACACAGCCATGATAGCCAAGAGCACTCTTGGGAATGAGAAGAACAAAAAAACAGGAATATCGATCCAATTGCTTGGGACGGGACGGGACCGAGAGGCTGCTTTCGTAAATGCGAATCCGTACTTCTTATGTGCAGAGAAAGTTTCTATAGGTATATATTGCTGGTATACCTATACATAAAAGTTTAAGCTTCAAGTCATAAATTCCCCAAAGTTTATGACACTAGGGTGCTGGTTGCTGCAAAGTATATGCTCTATGTACATTATAGGTATAGTCTGTCCCGATTTGGATTCATTAATTCTATGAAACCCATTTTGGATCGAGTACAATGAAAAGTCAAAAGCTAAATAAGGCTAACGTGTCCGTCACCCCATTTTCAACTTTCAATTGAAGTCCACACGTATGTATCTAACATATCTGTAGAACGTATGATCTACATACTAAGAGAATTATCGCTCAAAATAAACCATCCGATGTATTGTAATTCCAAAGTGGCGCAGATTAAAAAAAAAAAAAAAAAAAAAAGCAATTTAAAACTCTACACAATTAGTGGATGGTAATTTGTTTTGAGGCGAAATGCGCGTGACCGGAATTTTCAACTGAATTCACTTAGCCAGTGCTTAGCCATGGAACTTGGGATTGAAAAAATGTTGATGCGCCATTGCTGTTACTCATACCGCATCCCGCATCGATAAAGCAGCAGCACAAAACAAACACAACAGAGAGAACACGAATAACGGTTTTTGGAGACTTTATCTTCTTGCTTGTATTTGAAGCTGACATTATTTAGAAAATATTTTTCCAACTGAAAGTTGTCTTTTGTTCATAATAAATCTTTCGTTAAAGTGTACTTCATTCTGGATCTTTAAAACGAGCATTGTTGTGCGAATTTAATTCTTTCCGAAAGTGTATTTTTTGTGGGTTGTAAATCTTGCGTTATCGTTTGTATATTGACTGCTTGTGTGTGCTTCGGGGTTGGTTTTAATTTGTGTCAGTGTCATCCATCTGATAGACGTGCCCAGCCGGGAGCCATTATTTTTATTCGTACGTAATGGGGTTTTGTATTGTTCGTGGGTGTAAATCGAGATCAGACTTTAATAATCGTGGAACGAAATTTCATGTGATGCCAAGAAATTTTGAAATTAGAAAGAAGTGGATTGCGGCAATCGGTCGTTCGATTATACCGAAAAGTGGAAGTGTGTGCAGCAAGCATTTTTTGCCGCTCGACTACCAGATGTCACGTTCAGGTTGATTAATATTTTTTGTATACCTATATTACTACGTACACTTTTAATTTTAATACAGTTCTAACAACTTGTTTATGAATTGTGTAAAAAAGTTTAAATTAATTGTATACCTACATTATTTATATTACTACTTGTACCTTCGCAATGCTACATTCAAGTATAGAACATTTTGAAAATTCCACACAAATTAGGTACTAAATCATTCGTTCTTGTTGATTCTCATCGATTTAAGATATTACCTTTTTGCAATTTATTGTTTTTTGATGTCTAACGTTTTTTGTAGTTTTGTTCTTATTATGATTAATTTAATTTTTTTCATTTTGAGAAATTAAGGGAAGTGGCGGAGCAACTCCTTCTTCCAACAAAAATACACATATTTTTGTATTATTCGATGGGGGTGCAGATGGACAGATTGGTTTTTGTTTTTGGGGTGGCTGGCATGGCGTTATTAATTTCACAGCAAGTGAAGTTATTAGATTCGTCATTTGTCATTCGTCCTCTGTCATCTGTCATGTGTCATCTGTCATCTTTTTCCTTCGACATCACTCTGACATATTTGAAAGTGTGTCGCAATACTGTTCCACCGAATATACCTAGGTACATCTGGTTTAAAAATACCACCAATTGTTGCTACCCTATTTTAAAAATAATGTCGAAAAAGCAATTTGTTACAACAATTAAAAAAAACATGAAGCAAATTTAGACCTATATTTTTCTTTTTTCTGTTTTGGTTCGAAGCGCATGTCCCAAAGAGGTCCATATTCTTACTTGCGATTTTAGGTACTATACGACAAGTTATGCACTCGTCGAAAAAAAAAGTTTTGAGATAACAATCAAAAATGACAGTATAGAGTGTGATTCACGAATGTTGTGCCAAAAAGCTAGAGCGTGTAGGTTGGGTTGAGACACAAAAAAATCGTATGGGAAGGGGGGTCTATTCCCCTCCGTTTAGCCGGGAAGGACAATTTTCCCACACGGTTTTTTTCTTGTCTCAACCCAACCTACACGCTCTAGCTTTTTGGCACAACATTCGTGAATCACCCTGTATATGTAGGTACTTATGATAGCTATCGACTATCTCGAAAACGGCTTAACCCATTCTTTCAAAATTTTACACTCGTACATATAGGTTTAGGTTACACAATATTTATACTACCAATATTTTTAATACATATTTATTTTTTGTATTTTTATAAGCACTTTACAAATTTTTTTTTTGAAAGCAGATCATTATTTTTATTTCAAAAATGATAAGTATATGTATGTATTTGCTAAATACCTATAAACTGGCGTATTTAATTTTTTTTTAAATATTTTCAAAAAAAAAACTTATAAAAAACCGCTCCATAGATTTTTATAATTTTATTCTCATAAATTGAAATGTATCCAATGAATAAAAGAACGTACTTTTTTTCAGTTCAAATCAGCTTAAGTATTAATTTAAGAATTTTGAAACTTTTTTTTGGTAAATCTCAAGCCCAAAGACCACTGTTATACATTAGAGCAAGCTCGTGCGACCCAGTCGTATACTTTATTCTTTGTTGCAGTGGGGTTATGGACAAACAAATGGGCCGTTAAGATTTCTAGATACAGAAAATGATATTCTTTTGTCAGATTTTTTAAATAACTTAAAACTTGGCTTGATTATTAAAGGGGTTGATTATCAGAAGGAACCAAACACTTGCTCGCATTTAAACCCTAAAAAAAAAAAATGTGTGCGTGTACTAGTGTACACATGTAAGAAGTGAAACTTCTTTGGCAAACTAATTTTTATTTTTTTGCACTGCATTAACCGACCAGTGCAGCTTCTTAAGTACGCTTACCCGCCTAACACATTTAATATTATACACATCACATTTTTCATATCAACCTTCCAGCGCTCATTTAACCACATACCAAGTCACATCCCTGCTACCCGCCAATTTAAAACCATCAACAACCTGCCTGCCAATGATTCCAGATGAAATATAAGAAATCTCACCGGATTCGAAATAAAATCCCAATTTTGTACTGTAGGGGGAAAAACACTATATTTTGTTTAAAAGAAAGTTTAACACTAAAATCCTACTCAATGCATTTTTCAAAAAAAAAAACCTTAGACCCGCACGTTTGCACTTGTGTCAAAAATGTGATATCCCAGTTTCAAACCGTAGTCAATTTGATCGCATTAAAGTCAACTCGTTAAGTTTGCGCATGTAATTAAGTATTGAAAGTACACTATTCAGCTTAAATTCAATCGATTTAGCACCAGTTTGAAACTGGAATTGCAAAACGGTTTATTCGTGTAGGGATACCCTTATGGAATGAAATTAAAGTCTTGTATGTTTTCATTAGTTACCTAGATTATAAAAATAACAATTGTCATTATTCGGTTTTCGGGAAACAACAAAAAAATCTTAGTTTTTTTTTGTAAAAAATGCTTACTGAGCTCAATTACTATTTTTTTGTAAGTCAAACTTTAAGCCTTAATTGTACATATTTTTATTTTTGCTGATAAAATAGTTTTTTAATATTTATGTATGTAGGTACCTACATAAATGTACCTATGTCGTACTGAATTATCCTTAAAATAATATCACCCCATAAAATAACAATCCAATCGGAAATTTTCCAACCATACAAACCACCAAGAATTTTTTTCCCACTACTTTACCCACCAAATAGTTTTTCCAACCATTTTGGCGGGAAAAACAACCAATCTGGGAACAATGCGGTGACTGCCTACAGTGGTTATACGAAACAGTTTTGTCTGCTACGACACAAATAATGCATACCGTCTCTGCTACCCGCCATTCTATTTTTAACAATCAGCCGCCGACCTTCCTACAGCTGATATGCAGAACCAGTTTGTGCTATTATAAAACAAACCTAACCTAACCTAACCTAACCTATAGTTCTCTCCCCATGGCACTGTGCGTGATGCGACGTTAGCTCTATATCACTCTCTCTCTCTCTCTCTCGGTCTTTCTGACTCGCTTGCTCCCTACTCTCGCTCCATGGCTATGTGCAGTGATGGAATCAAAACAAGAAAAAGATTGCGCGTAACGAAAAAATGTGACGCGTA
The DNA here is from genome assembly GCA_916050605.2 of Platycheirus albimanus. NCBI lineage: Eukaryota > Metazoa > Arthropoda > Insecta > Diptera > Syrphidae > Platycheirus > Platycheirus albimanus. Next base: position 28,487,298 of record OU696697.1, on the reverse strand, counting down.
ACCGAAAAATGTGACGATAAATTTTTTTCCAACGCCGATAAAGAAGTTTCACTTCAATAATGTGCATACACATAATATTAAACCTTTTATTTTTATTACCCTCTAGGTACTGCACGCACTATGATCCAATAAAAAAAAAAACAAAGTCGTTTTTGAAAAATTAGAATGAAACAACAACAACTTGTGTGTGCTACCACCAAGTTCATAGGCTATAGTTATGGCTCTTTCACGGGGACCAACCCGATCATCAGACTCCTTTAATTAAGATACTAAAACAGAAATAAATTGTTTAGGTTACAAATTTTATTAAAAGTTATTAACTTTTGACATATATACCCGGTTGTGCAGTTACACATTTTTTAGCAAAACAAAAATAATAGAGTAAGTGTCGAAAATATGGCCCACGTTGGTAATATGGCCTGCTGCAAAATTTAATGAAAACATAGTATAAGCACTGAACCATTCAAATCAAACACACTAAAACCGGCATTGCATTATGTGTTTTGGAGACAGTAGTTGATCAGTGGTGAAGTAAGCGCATTCAGTTAGTTTTATTCGGTTTCGTTATAATTTTCGGATGAGTTTACTTAACTAATAATTTTTGTATAAACATTTTTAGAAATAAGATAAAAGTTATATTTTATGATATTAAATGTGAAATTAAAGTCTTGTTTGCAATTAATTGATTGTGCTAAAAATTAAAAAAAGTGAAATTGTCATAGTGTCGATAATATGGCCCATTCCGGGTGTTAATAATATAAACCAGTGGGCCTGACTTTGAAATCCTTCCAGGAACCAGGAAGAGCACAAATCGTTTTCCGTTTTGACGAGATCATTGATTTTTCACTGCAAAAAAGCAAAAAACTCGCATATCCATTTTTTTGTGAATGCACAAGCATTGTGAATGGATAAGGAACCATATATGGACGTTGCCGAAAACTTCTCGAATTCCACAGACATTATTGAACATTTTATTCTTAAATTTTACTTACCAATATTGAATCTCACTAATAAAAATATAACAGCCGCGTGCACTGTTAAATTTTACTGCGGTTTTTTTGCACCTGCCTGTGCAAAGAAAGATAAAACCAAATATACAAATACACATAAACGAAGATCTATTCTAAACGATCAAAACGGTACTTTTTCAATGGAAGTTCTTTCAGTAGTATAGGCGTTTAAAAATCAAAAGCCAGTGCATTAGAGGGTTAGAGGTTAAATGTTTCAGCTGATTGGCTAGTCAAGTACGGTACAAAACAAAAACCGAAAACTTATGTCAAGCATATTTTATTTTAGTTTATATTGATCAAGTTAAGGTGTTTTGTTGTAGATGTTTGGCAAAATGTTTTAAAAGACACCTTGTGACATCAGAACCTAAGGGGTTAGTTCCAAACACTGGCTATAGAATTATCATTCGGGATATTATTCAGATACAAGGGTAGCCAGGCCAGCGTTTCTATAATATCATCTGACGAGCGTTTCAAATTCGGTAGTAAGATACTCGTATCTGAGGGAAATAGAAAAGTAAAAACTCTATACAAATGTGGATGTGTTTTAATATTTTTATATTTATTGTTTGTTGATAAAATTTTTGTGTAATCATGTTTGTGGTGCTGTTAAATCTTGAAGTTAACAGCGTTATTAATATTATGTAGGTTATAGGGTTTTCACACTGGACCAAAAACTCAAAAAAGTTTACGAAACCTAGTTGGAGCATTCACACTGAACAAAAACTAGGTTTTGTTTGACGTTTCATGAATATGTGAGTGTTAAAAGGTACTTTTTCCAAAAAATCCCTTGACATTTAGTGAAAATCCCACTCAAATAAGAAATACACCTCGCTTTATCTCCCTTTTGTCGGTAAAAATCCCATACTCTGAGAACACTACACTGTTTTATCGACGAGTTGATGGTGCCAAAAGATCAGTTTGTTTTCACATACTTGCGATTGCAAGTAGGTTTTGAGGAGTTTTATCAAAAACTACTAGTTTATGAAAGAGAATAATGTATGGGAAGAAACCTTGTGGTTTTGGTGTATGTTTTGGGGCTTTAGACAAAAACCGAGTTTTTGATCCAGTGTGAAAAGCCTATTAGACAGTTAAGATTTAAGCACACTACTTATAATATGTTTTCTTGGATAGAGTCAAAGCCCTTAGATCTGTGCAATTTTATCATACCGTGAAACACAGAGTAATTCCTTTTTCTAATTTCTCTTTCTTTTCATTGAATTTCTTCTTTCTGTGTTGATAACTTTGTTTGTCAGATAGCAGGATGAAGTGGATGCTGCAAAGAACCACCCCAATTCCTTCGAGCGTATTAATTCAACGAAAAAATTCCAGCTGCCCTTCTATCTATAACCCTTAAAAACCCAGCTCACAGCTCCAATTCTTTACATTTTCCATATCATTAGCAAAATTATTTAAAAGCATTGTTAATTTCAAAAAATTAATATTCCAATTGCTAAGAAAATTTTCCAAAAGATTAAGTCAGTAGCTTTTGAAAAGATAAGGCATGAAAAACTTCATTATAAACTTACAAAGAGAAAATTGTAACTAATGGCAGATAGCGATTCCAACGACATCGATATCATGGGAAGGAAGGGTCAAATCTGAACAATGATTTATCAGCCATAAATTATCGTTATGTATACTGTATTGTTGTCGGGAAACTTTCCACCCCAGTGAAATCTAAAAGAAGAAAACAATTTATAAAATAAATTAGGGACTTTATCCACCCCGGTTCTATTGATTAGAACGCTAAAGCAAAAGCCTATAATCTTGCAACCGCTGTGCTCCTTTTTGTTGCAAGATCGCACAGAAAAAGTGCTGGGTAACTTCCGAGGGAAAGATAAAAAGGCTAGAAAAATGCCCCAAAACTCTTGATAGATATGAAATCATTTGAAATGCAATAAAATATTATATACAAGAATGCACGAGTAAGCACGAGTATACATGGGAATACTTAGGAATACTTCAGAAAACCTACTCAGGGATATATGAACATCAAATAAAAGAAAACAGTGAATTCAATTTGAATTCAACTGAATGCACACAGGAAGTGATATAGACTGGACGAATTAATACCCCTAAAAGTAATTTGATTACACAATGATCGATTATTTTTGTATTTGCAAAAAAAGTTCAACGGCCCTGATGACAAGAAAAAGGACTCGTTAGAAGAATTTCAAACCTTACGTAGCGTTACCAAACGGAAACAAGTCCCGGCAAGTTTTTTGAAGCGCATTAATTTAGGCATAAGCTTAACATATAAATTAAGGATAGGTATTCTGTAGATATATTTTGTTGGGGACCTACATACTACGTTCACCAAAGTCGATTGTCAAAACAATGGAACGGATACTCAGGCAAATAGTTTAACATTGATATACTAAATTATAAGTGTTTTCCTAAAAAACGAAAAGTTAGATATAATAATCCTGGTTTTTGTGCTGAAGTCAACGTCAAACTACAAAATGCAGTTGCTTTTCGAAAAAGCTATCCCCGTTTTGAACACAGTTTTTATCCTGAGTTCACCCGAAATAAAAACAAAATATACATGGGTATTCGATTCAAAATATTAGCACATCTTTTTGTTTTTAGGCATACACTAGTCATCAAAGCATTCTAGATCTAGAAGCGATAAAGAAATATTACCCTGTTTTTTTTTCCGGAAAAACGATTGTTTAAAATACATATATTTAACAATAAAAAGTTGTAAATATTTTTCTTGCAATGAAACACCAACTAAAGGTCACGATGTAAAATTCTAACTTGCTAATCTATCGCCTTCGTGAAACCTTTTATAACTTGAGGTTAAGTTAACCAAAAAAAAAAGGAAAAAGTTTTATCCTTTGGATGTTTGGTTGAGACTTATACTAGCAAAATAATATTTCCATTTCTGAAAATGAAAATATTATTTTATGTAAAAGGAAAATCCCCCGTTAATGTTCATTTCCATTTATATAATTCCGTATAATGAATCACCATTCCAATTAGAAGAAATTCTTTCTCAACAACTAAACTTCTACATTAAATCTCAGCTATAAATAAATGTATATACGTCCCCTCGTATTTACTTACACAAACGTTATACGAAAACGAAAACCATCTAAACGAAAGTTGGTGAATCAATCTTAAATTACATTAAGGATACAAACATAGATAGATACCCTCCGGAATTTACTGAGTCACATAATTCAGATGATGCCAAAGATACAAATGAAAAATAATGTTTGATTTTATTTTGTAAAGCTTGAAGATAAAAGTAGTCCAGAATATTTATATAGGTATCTATAAAAGGCTGTATTTTTATAGATACCTATATAAAAAGGTGTCCAAATAAATCTCTAGCACAATCCTCTTCCATTTTATCTTCTGATAATTATTCAACTATAAAAATTGGGATTTTCAAGGACCCAAATAGCAATGAAAACCCTTAAACAAAATCTATGTACAAAAACTTGGGTATTGAGAATATAGTTGAGAGCATCCTTAAGGGTTCGAATTAAATTTAATTGGTGTTTCTCATAAATTAACAAACTGTAAGATTGAAGAAGTCATTTTTATCTCATATACCCAAGGCAACTATAAATATGAAAAGTCTTAAATAGGATTCAAGATAAAGTACCTTCCAGCTATTGGCCTTACTATCTATCTGATGCTAAAACTTTACTTTCTATTCATTACTTGGGTATATAAAACTTTTGCAAAAAGCATCAGCCTTGTGTATAGCCCACTCACAAATGAACGACCCGCCCATTCCATTTTAGTTACTCGAACAACCCGGAGTGTGTTTAGCTGCCACTGCCAGGCCAAAATTGAATTGAATCCAAACTTCAGAAACAATGAGTGCAATAATATTCCATTCCAGTTTCTGTATCCGTCCTCATCTACACTTCGCGTACAGACATAGCACATGGCAACCGACACAGAGCAGCCAAGAGCACTCGGGAATAAGAAAAAATAATTACAAAATATAAAAAAAGGGAATATCGATCCAATACTCGAAAGATTGCTTTTGAGAGTTGAGTTTTGTTTTCCCATATTCGTATATTTCGGGCAAACAACATAATGTGATTGTGCACTGAACGAAAGTTCCTATATCTATAGGAACCCCTTTGCATAAATGTTCAAGCCAGAAATATTCCAAAGTTCACGACTCAACACATTATGAACAGTGCTAAAGTGTATAAATTATATGCTTCGACGTAGCTTCGTTTGCAATCTATTCAACGAGTTTGGATCATGAACCTCTATCCTACAGCACAGATGGGCGTGATTAATGATTAGATACTTTTTATCCATTCCCGCATCAATTATTTTAAATTAAAGTCCACATCTGTCTTACATCTTTGTAGAATGTAGGTATGATCTACATTGTTATCGCTCAAAATAAAACAACAATATACTCCAAAGTGGCGCAGATTAACAAACAAAAAAAAAAAAAGCAAAAGAAAACAATTTTAAAAACTCTACACAATTAGTGGATGGCAAATTTATTTGAGGCGAAATGCGCGTGACCGAAAATTTCAACCTGACTTTGCTAGCTAGCGTTCTGCTTTGGATATTTAGATTGGAAAATGGTGATGCTTTATTCTGCAGTTTTCGCCTTGCAGCTGTTGCTGCATGACACACGAGACACGACACACCGCAAAATGTAGACATACATTTATGTGAATAAAAATCGAATGTAGTTTTTGGAGAGTTGTATCTTTCCTGTATGTGCCTTCGAATTTGGACCTTGTTTCGAACATTCAGTTGTGCGCATTTTATTCTTTTAGAAAGTACTCAAGAGTCGGTTACTATCGCTCGTTGTAGTTTATATTTATCTGTGTTATACAGACAAGGGGGGTTGATTTTAAATCGCATATAAATAAATACATATATAGTTCATTAGGAAAGAGATATTTTGTGTGGATATTATTTAATCAAGATGGGCTTTTGTATTGTTCGTGGATGCAAATCGCGATCAGACTGTCATAATCGTGGAAAGAAATTTCATGTGATGCCAAGGAATTTTGAAATAAGAAAGAAGTGGATTGCGGCAATTGGTCGTTCGACTATACCGAAAAGTGGAAGTGTTTGTAGTAAGCATTTTTTGCCAGAAGACTACCAGAAGTCACGTTCAGGTAAATTTTGTATGTATTTTTTTCTCAGTTTTAAAAGGGAGGAGCATAAATGTTTTCGGTATATACTGTCACTGTCAGTTAAGTAAAAGTAAAAAAAGAAGATTCGATTTCAGAAATGTATTTTGAAATTTTATTTGCAGCTGCATAAATATTACTCGGCTGAATTTTGGAGAGAATTATTTGCGGGACTTGAGTGCTGGGCTTGTTGTGTGTTGGATTGTTAAATGGTTTTCCAAACAAATAGGAGACAGGTGTTTTCTTGCAACTCTACGTAACTAAGTGCTACTCTGTGTTCAAATAGAATTGTCAGTACACGGTGCTTATGGGGGAGCTATTTTCAAAACAGTGGTTTCTGTGTATACTATTACGACATTGAATTTGGATATCTGCCACTGAGAAAGATAGTGACCCACTGATTAACATACAGGAATTGATGGGGTTATTCTTTGAGACACTTCGTTCGCTCCAACATGCTCGTCGTCTTTCAATGTCAACGACATTCTGTCTGATCGTACACTCGGTGTCGCTTTTGCTGCTACCTTCTTTGTGTGAAATGAAAAAAAATCATATTTCGACAGAGTTGCTTTTGTCAATTTTTGGAAGATGTACACTGTATCGTTTTCAGTGGTTTTTATAAATGAACACAATTTATAAAGGTGAAAGCAAAATGGTTGTGGCTTTGATTTTCTCCTTTTTTATGTTCCTGAACGATTCATTAAAATTCAGTTAAAATTTGTTGAATTCTCGTTTCGTTTTAGATAGAAGGAAACAGTTCAAAGTGATCATATTTGTGTTAATAGACAGTGAAGTGATTTTGTGTTTAATTCAAAATTAAGTGAAACTTTGTTTAATAATCAGTGAGTTGATATATCATTAGTGAAGTGATATTGTGTTTAATTTATTAACAAAAGTGTTGTGTTAAACACATGTACAAGGTTTAAAATTTGTGTTTGAGTCTTTGAATATGTTTCATATGGCTGCACTTCATACAAACGTTTTAAGTAAAGAAAATAACCTTTTTTATGAAAGTTTATTTTAAATCAGCAGATGGTAACCACAAATCACACTGTTTTTCGATTTGTGGCTACTTTTAATGTCTGTGAGAACCTGAGACAGATCTATGCCAGCCAAAACAATCGAACTAAGAGGCAAACGTGCTGTTTTCCCTGTACTGACTATTATTGCTGGACAGAGTTTAGACAGCTGATTGCTGATGCAGTATTTCGGCCCGTAGTTATCAAAACGTTAAGCATTTGTACGTATATTTAAGGTTTCATTTAATCTGTTTTACTGGAAAGCTTTTATTTCGACTTTGTGCCAAAGTGTAAAGTTACATTTTAGTTTAGTATTGATTAAATGTAAAAATAGATAGAGAATAGACCCAAATAATTCTTGAACATCCCCTAATAGCATCAAAATCTCCAATTGCATGATTGTAAACAGCTCTACCTTACTTCAAGGTTAAAGCTCTAAATTGAGGCAGTGGACCAATCAAGGGAATACAAAACAAATATATAAAATTAAAAACAAATTCTTTCTTAATAATTCTTAACTACTTCTCCTAATAAATCAGAATCCCTAACTCCTTAAGTTAAAAAATATTAAATTAAAAATATTTTAAGCAGTAGAACAGAACAGTAAGAGTAAGTTTCGTAAATATGGTCCACGTTGGTAATATGACCCACTGCAATATTTTATGAATAAAACACTACGCACTGAACTAACCGTACAAATCAAACATATTCGCGCATTTGGTTAATTTTATTCTTTTCCGTTATAATTTGTTGGTGAGTTTACTGAAGTATTTTTGTATCAAAATTTTTGGAAATTAAATAAGTTTTTTCGTAATATACAAAGTGTTATATTTTTTGTTATTAAATGTGAAACTAAAAATTTGATTGCAATTAATTGAGTGTGTTAAAAATTATAAAAAAGTGAAACTGTCATAATGTCGATAATATGACCCATTCCGAGTGTTGATATAGTGGGCCATATTTCAAACATGGTTTAACTGGATTTTTTTTATTTTTTTTGATTTAAGAAATCATGGCTGGCAATGATAATCAATATTTTATAAGTGAATTCTGAATGTTTAACCATCACAAAATATTTAAAAAAAACATTATTTCAAATATGTACTGCACTGGTCCATATTTGAAACTTAGTGGGCCATATTACAAGCAATTTTTTTAATGTTGTGAAATGAAGTTCCTTTAATTTTTTGTTTTTAATTTGTTATTATGTTTGTTTTTTCAATTATTCCCATTTTTTTTTCAATTTTTTCAATTATAGTTTCTAAAGACTGAAGTAAAAATAATTTTTAAGACTATTTACAAAAAAAATGAATTGGACTTAAATGTATAGTTTTATTGAAGAAAATGTTAAGGGTGGGCCATATTTGGCGCACTTACTCTCCTCTGTGCAACGCATTTGGTTCCCGGTTTGATCCCTGACTACAAGTGCACTGCCTCTTGCGAGGAAGTGACAAATCCTCCAAGAATAAATCTCGTCATGAAAAAAGTGCATCTCTGCTAACCGTTCCTTCCGTTCCTGGAAAATATCAACATACACACATTATTGGTTGTTAAAGTTCGCTGTAGGTCCCGTTATATGGCAGTGGTACCATGTATTTGTTTGTTGAACAGAAAATCTGTTAGAATATATACATAAATATATAGTATGCCAACAAGGTTAGTCTATAATAAAATTTGCTGTGGAACCTATTAGTCGATTTTAGTGCGCTTAAGTCCATTTTGAATAAAGTTTTAGGTCTTCAGTAACTTAAGAGTATTTATTTTTTACAGCATTTATTCTTAGCCTATCACGAACCTCTTGAAATTTATGAGCAAAAAAAAAAAACATCAAAAGGCCGTTAACGCCCTCGGAACGTTTATATTTTTTTTTTAATTCCAAAAACCCCTTTGTTTTAATTTAAAAAAATAATTCTCTTTTTGTAATCTTCCTTCAATAAAAACGTATCTTCCCTTCACTGTGTGCAAACGTTTTTAATCAAAGCCTTTAAAATTATAGAGCAGCCATAAAAACATCGTGCATTTCGTATATTTGGCCCTTTATGCTCATGGATGCCATGCTTCCACTTTTGTAATTATATAGTTAAAGAATTTCTTATATGTTTTCAACGAGAAAATATGTACCTATGTGTTTTATAATAAGTCCGAAATATACGGACGTGAAACGTGATAAAAAGAAATTGCTTTGAAAAGATAGACTAGGAAATTGCAGCCATATAATTTTATCTGTATTTTCTCGTGCAGAATGATACACCGCACCTGCCCACTTGGGTAAAAGTAATTGAGTTTGATTAGCTTTGGTTTTTCTTTTTCTTTTTAATAAAGCTATTCATTGGTTTTTTTTATTTCCAGTTTATTTTTCTATATAATATACTTAACAGGAAACGTTAAGCAGTGAAAAATCCAATTTTTGTGGTACATAAAAGAGGATTGCTTGCGTATAATTTTGTGTTTTTTTTTTTCAAGTAAGTGTGCTGACAACACTACTCCGTGCCAACTTTTAATTGAAATGCGTAAATTCAGTTCTCAAAATAGATGTGTTGAAAAGAAGAAACAGAAAAACACAATTTAGTCAATGTTTTTGAAAAGTTTCAAACCAAAAAATAATGTTTTTTAGATAAATATTTTAAAGTTCGGTCATCTAGCTCGCCTAGGTCAGTGACTTAGGTATTTGCCTGACTTTCGTTGAAATCAATATAAATTTTCAAGAATTTGCCAATTTTTGGCTGTATCTTCAACAATAAGAATTCCTGCGCGTTTGAGGCTTTCCAAATAAAATTGACACAGAGGCTAGACATAGAAATTAATTTAAATTTTCTATCGGTTTGTATTTTGTCTGTATAATGCCTAAATAATGACTGGGCGGATTTTCCTCAAATCTGGTATTTGACAATTGGATAAGATTAGCTTAAGGTTGGCTGTCAGCTAGAGGTTATAAGCTGACAACTTTGCCTAAAAGAGGACCGTTGTGTTCTCACAAAGATTGGAGTGTTATTCCCTAAATGATCATGACCAAAAGGTACAAAAAAACAAATGTGTGATTTCTAGTCATGAATTTTCAAGAGTAAAATTATTGAAGAGTAAAATAACTGAGGGGCTGAAATTTCAGGGGTAAATTAACCGGGTTGAAATGTCCGGAGATGATTTTACCGGGGGTGAATCGACATGGAACCTTTCCATCTATTAGCCAGTACAGGGCATTTACATAGGCATTCGTGCATACAGCTTAATCAAAATTCTTTTTCGAGCACGCCAAGTCTCGCAAGGTGTTTACCTATGAGACAATTTCCCGTAATGACACCTATAATAGAGCTTATGAGCGACAAAGCTTTATTGCGCTTTGGATCCAGCTTTAGCCAAATCTGCTTTGTCGCTAGACATGTCTAAACATGTTTTACTACCTGCCCACCTAAGGTTTGTACTTTAAGTAGCATCCCGCTTTAGTAAAAAAAAATTGCATGTACCGATGGGAATACCCAAGACGCTGTTCTTAGTCAAAATGGGTTATATTTTGTTTTGGCAAGTTCGTCAGCTTTGCAGTTCCTTGGAATATCTCTATACCCTGGCACCCAACAAAGGTGAATGTTAAACTGTTCCGCCATCTCTTTGAAGGATGATCAAAAGTCGAGAGCTGTGTTGGAGTAAGTGGAGATGGAATCCAGGTAGTTCAGTCCAGCCTGGCTGTTCGAAAAAAAAGATGATTTTAGACTTGGATGACATCAGGTTTTATTTGAACCAAGATAAAACCTTCTTTATCGTCAATAACTATGTGTGGAACATTTGTTTTTAAACAATCAGTGAAAAACTGGATTGTTTCTTCTTCCCAAAAATTCATTTTCCTCCCACAATGATCTAGAGGGTATTCTGGACTCGGAAGTTTTTGTCGAAATGTAGAAGAGGTGTGGAGTAGTCCATGTTACTCTGTGGTATATGGAAAGTATTCAGTTATATATTTTGGCGTGGCAGTAGTTTCACTGTGAGATTGCCTTTTGGCGAGTTGCTGATCAAGCAGCAGTTTGCTTGCTGAAATATCTAGGGGGGTAAGATAAATATTTTAAATCTTATCAAAATGTGTCGTTGTCTCAAAAACAGTCTACCAAATGACCACCCAAAAAGTTAAAATCAGTCCCTGTATAGCCAATAGACTCTCTAATATATTGGACTTTGGACTTTTAGCTTCATTTTCTGTCCAAAACAAGACCCCATCACTTTGCTTCATCAGATTTACTCCTCTACGACTGAACCGATTTTCAAGTAAGCTTAGACGCAAATAGTACCTATAAAAAAGTAAAATTTTCATCAAAATTTTAAAAATTTTAGTTTAAAGAAAAATTTCATATTTAAAAAAGAAATTGATTTATTGAAAATGAGAATTAAAAATGTTGAATCTTCCGAATGCGAACGATCTTCTACTTATAACTAAGTAGGTATAATAGAATATTTCGTTTTCAACTTAATACAAAATCATTTATATGATTTAAAATCTTTTTTACTTTGTAACGGGTGTTTTTTTTTAAGAGGTCTAGAACTTTAAGTTGGCAACACTATTTTAACTGGCGGCCATTTTGTCAGCTGTCAAGTGATTTATTTTAAGTTAAGTCTGACATTTCAGCATTAATAGACTGGCGTCTGAACAACTCCTCCAAATTATGCAAATTTATTTTAGAAATCATGGTTCTGTCCGAAATACGTTTCGCGCACTTCGTCCATTTTACGATGTTAAGCAATGAAGCTCACTTTTGGTTGAATGGATACGTCAATAAACAAAACTGCTGTATTTGGAGTGATGATAATTCTCAAGTGTATGTTGAGACACCGTTACATCCACAAAAACTGATTGTTTGGTGTGCTTTATGGGTTGGTGGTATAAATGGTCCGTACTCCTTTAAAAACGATGTTGGTCGTGGCGGTCATATGCCAGAAATCATATTTAAATTATAATGCGAGAAGATTATCTTTCTAATAAAGTAAATTTCATGTCTACCTTTAAAAAAAAACTCTTTATTTGTATTTATTTTATTCAGCAATTAAACTAAGGAAAACAAAGGAGGATTGGCAATTTTGTATGAGATTTGGTCCAACCCACCATAACAGAAACAAGACATACGCCGCGCTGGCTGCCGCAGGTCTTGTCAAGTACATCAAACTTTAGTATGGGCACCGAGCTCTAAAACATGGAAGAACTGAGATAGTAAAAAAAGTTCTATAAAAAAGCATAATTATATTCACATCAATGAAGTTTTTATTAAAACTTAGAAAGTGTTCCATATACAATAATCTACAAGTTAAAAAAAATCGTATATTTTTAAATATACAAAATCACATTTTTAAGATGGACAGCTGGTGGATTAAACTGTGCATGCCTTTCTAACCCTAAATACCATACAATCAAAATTATGTGTGCACAACTTCCAATGGTGCGTCGACCAGTCACACAAGTGCAGTAATATTTTTGTATACCATCTGGCCCTGTTTGGGATCAACTGAAATATACACAAAATACGTCCGAGCTCGAAAATGTGACATGTCTCAATTGTAGGCGACCCCTTATCAACCAGGAATTATTTAATTTAATTTGACATTCTGCCAAGTCCTGTAAATTTTGATCACCATAAATGTCTATCCTGTTTCCTGTAAGTTTCTAACGCAAATAATCGCTGCAGTATGATTTAGCAAGGCAAATTTGATAGGACCCTTGCGAAATCAATCATACAAATTTCGTTGTATGACAGTCGAGGAATTCGTATTCGTACAGAGCTTCAAAATCACATTGATTGTTGATGTTATTTTGAAGACCTGTTCCTTGGAGTAAGGGGCCAGATACCGAAAACCAAACCGAAAAAAATTTCAAATGGCAAATTTTGTATGTTCTGATTTGATTTTTAAGACATACTGATTGATGGCAATCAATGCAGAGATTGTTTTTTGTTCATAATAATTTTAATTGAACCAAATACTTTTTGTTAAAAATGTAAATTTTTTATTTTTCTTTTATACGTATATGTAACAGAAAAATGAATAAATACATTTTTAACAAAAAGTACAAGTTCAATTCAAATTTATATTTGCAAAAAAAATTATCGGAGTTGGTTGCCTTCGATCAGTGTAGCATTTGTGTTATAATTCAGATTATAATATACTGAATTTACTATTTGAAAATGTTTTCGGTTTGATTTTCTGTATCGCTATAACTGGCCCCTAAGGGGGTTATAGCGATACGGAAAACAAAGCCGAAAAAATTTTCAAATGGAAAATTTAGTATATGTTATTGTTCGATTTAAAACATAAATGCTACACTGATCGATGGCAACCAACTCAGAGAATTTATTTTGGAAACAAAAATTTGAATTGAACTTGTACTTTTTGTTAAGAACGAAATTTGTTAATTTTCCTTTATACGTATAACAGAAAAATAAATAAATATATTTTTAACAAAAAGTATTTGTTCAATTGAAATTATTATAACCAAAAAACATTCTCGGAATTGATTGCCATCGATCAGTGTAGCATTTGCCTTAAGAATCGAATCAGAACATAATTTTCCATCTGACATTTTTTTCGGTTTGGTTTTCCGTATCGGTATAACTGGCCCTTTAGTCAATTTCATATTGGATTAAAAAAGGTAGTAAGGTGGAACCAGAAATGGGTAACTTTGAATCTCAGCTCTCCCATTGTTTAGAGTTTGGTGCCCATACTAAAGATTGATGTACTCGACAAAACCTTTCCAACGACGCGACGTATGTCTTGTTTCTGTTGGTATGTTTGACCAATTTGCCATCCCCCTTTCCTTTTTTTTTAATTACTCATTTTTTGGATAAATACTTAAAAATAATATTTCTTACAGGATGCTCAGAGAGTCTTTTGAAAACTGCTATTCCTTCGCTAAATTTAATACCAACAGTAGACATTGATGATGACACAGATGACGAATTATTTGGCAAAGATGTTGATGCTGATCTAGACGGATACGTGAGTACATGTGAACTATTTCAAATACATAAATTGTTACTAAATCGGTTGTAGGTATATGCTATTGAGTAGATGTAGTTTATTGTATAACAGTTGGTATAACAAATTTAAATTAAATGTAATAAATTATAAACCTAAGTGCATGAAAGTGCCCTTTCCTGATAGTATCTTAAATGTTTTGGTTGAGATTGAGAAAAACTTGAAATTAATGTTATTTTGACTGAACCAGGAAGATGTTCGAATTTATATTTCTTTTGAATTAATAACACTATTTTAAAGTAAGTTAACATATAGTATAGTTCTTCAGTGCTTTCAATATCAATATTTCATGCAAAACACGTTAATAATAATTAGGTTAAGCTGCTTCATACAACCAGGACGGCATGTATCCATTGCTTTATTAGTTAAAGAAGCTTCGTAAGCCTATTAATCAGCCACTTAGTGAATAATTATAAGTGGGCATGACAACTCTTGAGTAACCACAAAAATCTTTGAAAAATACTTATAACAAATCATCTGTCTATCCGCACGCAGCAGCGCCAGCAGTCTCATTTATTACGATTTGTTTCTGACAATTTATGTGTGTTGTAAATTATATACAAAGCTATACAATTATAAGAAATATTGCTGTAATAAAAATGTCATAAAAATGAAACAACACTTCTATATTAAAGCAACTATCAAATACTTTAGTGATTTAGGTTTGAAATTGTCTCCGATAACAAATGGATCTGAGCAAAAAGGAGGAGTAAAGTTCCTTCAATCAAAACTGGCCACACTGTGATGTCTCTTCTGCGTACAAATACTAATTTATCTTTTCTTATTTTGAATTGCAAATTTTAGCAGTTATTTTCATAATCGCTGCGAGTTCCATATTCAAAAGGGTGTCTTGTATAAAAGAAGACTATAGAATCGGAGGACGATGAGGAATTAAGATTATTAAAATCTGACCACCATAAGGGAAATCATCAACCGGATTTGTTAGGTAATACATACATTTAAATTTTAATTGGACTACTGGGTGGAAATCGTGTTGGTTTCTGATGAGCTAACAAGAATATGTTCCATCATCCATTTGTCTCGCTGTTGTGGCATCAGCTATTGCAGAAGAATTGGGATTAATCTTCCAATCTAATTTATTCACAAACTCATTAGGTATGTATTGTATATATATAAAGAAAGGAATGTTGTGCCGGATTCTTTTATTGTTTGGAAGGCAGGAAAAACACTAGACTTATGTAGAATTAATCATTTTTATTAATGCGGATTACTTGACTAGAATTTTCATTGCTCTTTTGGAAATTTTCTCTTTTATTCCCTGTGCAATTGACTTTAAAGCTATAGAAACAAGGTCTTCACACGTTAACCTGGATTGAATCTGATTTATTTAATTTATTGAGTTCCTGAAGACGGTGGAACAATTCTTTGGTAAAATGCATTTTAAATTTTTTGACTGGCTGATTTCTTCCTTCTAAAAAAAGAGTTCGGAAATGAGTAAAGGGTGTGTCCAAGGAGTTGGCAACAGTCATTCTTCGAATATTCGAACTAAAATTAAAAATGGTGGCTGAGTAGCACTTTCGAAGTTTGGTTAGGTAAATATTGGTATATATACACCTTGATTGATTCGGTTTAAATGTTTTAATTTGTCGTGTATATTATCTTAACTCTTAATCATTATATTGATTGTTGTATTATATATTGTGTATTAGACAAATATAGACTTTTTACATACAATCTACAAACTTATATCGTTGTGTTTATAAGTTACGTTACGTAATGTTTAGTCTGGTCATTCCAAATGCCTATTTTCATCGTATTAGGAATTCGTAAGTTGGTGTTTATCATTTAAATAAGTGGTAGTAAAACCAAATGGCCTCTGAACTTTTTTCGATGACATTTCGAATAACGAATAAAATCCGTGTGCCATTTTTTTCAGAAGTTAAATACGTATTTAAACATAAGTTATGCTGTAGAAGTCATCGAAAATAAAACCAATATAGTGTGGACATTAAACGTTCATATTTATCTCCGAGTCCCACTGTGTCCAAAACCTTTTAATGAAATTAATTCGCAAGGCGATTCGGTTTTTTTTTTTTTTTTTTTTTTATTTTTATGCACATTTTTAGTAGCCAAAGTCAATTTTTGTTCAATGAGCCATTAATGTTAATGGTAGTTGTAGCGTTTATTCGGAAAAAAAATTATGTATTTTCCAAATCAGCAATGTTACAGAAACTTCTGGCACTATAATTGATTGTTTATTTACATGAATAACATATTTTTCCATCACCAAAAGTCAGTTTCTTTTTGGCATGTACCAGCTGATTAATGGATGTTTTGCAGTGTTACACAGCAAGGCGTACACACGTCCCACCCGGTGTCTACTAGTTGTTATTGCAAAGAAGTCTTCTCCCCGATAATATTACAAGTCCTGTTGTTAATACAATAAATAGTTCTTTTTTTAAATAGCCAACAAAGAATTACATACACGAGTAGACAATTCCATTGTATATATATACTATAGTACCTGCTCTTAAGAAGCGGAATGTTAGTTGCGCCATTTATGGACGAAGTTCACAAACACTAGATTAGAGTTATTGCAGTGGTTTTGTCCAGATTGCCATGGGTAGCAAAAACAACAATAGAAGACATTGAATGTTAAGTAGGTAAGACAACTAGCGCCGCCATTGACGAAGTTCACACACAAAAAAACATGTTCCATGAAATTACTATAAAAATAAATACTCGTATACAATAACAATGACAACTCTTAGGGGAATAATAATTTGTCTCTAGTATGCAATCCGTGAAACGGTCTGTATAGAACAGAAAAGAGGAACAAAATGTGCATCGTAGATGTCATCAGATCCTAGCTATCCTAGCCTTATATGAAGGGTGTTTATTTTTTTGAGAGGTGTATAACTATAAAATAAAATTAACTATAAATTAATTATTGAATTTTTTGCCATAAAATTGTCTTCATTTAAAAGACCATTCTTTACCATTTTTATTTGAATATGATTTCTGGCATATGGCCACCACCAGGTATGCTGACTAGACACATACAAATCTCCATCTTGGTATTTTATGACGTCACTATCATCTTTCATAATTATTTTATTTCTCAAGTGAAGACTATATTTTTCAATTCAGTATTTAAACAAATTGTCTTAGGACTATAAGAACAATAAAAATATAAGAACATAATAAAAACCGGCAAATCAATACATTTATTTATCTTCACTTCACTAGTGACGTCACACATACAGTCAGCATACCTCATATTTCTGTTTATCATGAGAATAACCAAGAATAAAAGTTTCACTTGCATCGTGTTTTCATAGAAACCGCACAACTTTTTTTTTGTTTTTGTTTTGTTAACTTTTGCAGTTGCCTTGGATTTTGTTTCCAAATGGACATTTTAGAAAATATCAGTTCAATTGGTTTCAATTTAGTAATTTGCAAATAAAAAAATTTCAAATGTCATTTTGTATTTGAAATGGAGTCGAATTGGGAAATCTGCTACGAAATTACATCTTCTGCACTAATGAAAACGTAGTATGAAACAAATAGTACCAAGTGTTTAGTTCCAATATTGTCGTGTTCCCCTGACATATTTCTGTCAGAAATAAAATTCGTGGGCAATTCAATCAGGACATTTGACGTAGGCACTCACCGTGCCACCAGTGTCACCAATAAAACAGTGTGACAATATTTTTGCGGGATAAATACATTTATCTTGGTCAGTTAGCTCAGTTGTATCGATAGTTTGGTTGTTACGAGTAAGTCGAAAATGCCAGAACTGAATAAAACGGTGCGTGTGGATAAACGCTTACTTTCTGATATGTCAAATAGACATTTTCATCTGTTCCGTTCAAACTTTTCCTGATTGGTTTTATTTATCGCTCTAACTGGCCTCTAAACTTCACGGTAGTTGGGCGACAGAAATTATTTTCTCATGATAAATCCTTAGATTCTAAATCACAGTTGATATGGAATGACTTTTCTGGGTTGCAAAAATAATTTCCCTCTAGACATGCTGTTATTTAAAGATGTACTACCATATACATACTCGAATGTATGTATGTATGTATCAGAAAAAGAGGAAACAATTTATTTCAAAGTTCAGAACAATAGATAACGAGGGTGAGCTCAATTGGAATGTTTACTTTTTATAAATTCTTCGAATGAATTTTTAATTTGCGAAAATGAGTGTTTTTATTTTCATCATTGCAGGTGTCGAAATAATTTTCTTTCCATTTAATTCAAGTTTGACTGGAATTCAAAAGTTTTAATATTCAAATCGTAAAATAAATTATCATGCTTGCCCCGTGAAATTGTTCGTCATTCAGGTTTTTCGAAAAGAATATTTTGTATGTACTTGAGCTACTTAAAACAATATCACAGTTTAGTGCAAACATACACAAAATGTAAAATAATTAGCTTGCCTAACCTTGCCTTGAATATCAACACGACTAGGTATACTTAGGTTTAATATGTAGTTTGTGTAGTATTATGCTGACTAGGTTAAATGAATGTGCTTTTGTATTGCATAAACATTAATGGGAGCCTACATTGAAGAAAAAATTAGACTTTGAAAATTGTTTTCTAAAAAACTTTGTTGTGCTTCAAGATACTTCATCTATCTATCTGTCTATATACATATGTATTTACAAATATGTACACAAAACTCAATTGCAAAAATTTGAGAACAGCTCAACCAATTTGAATGAATCTTTATTTTTTTTTTTGTTAGTCTCAATGCGGAGATGGTTAAGAAGATTTGAAAATCCGGAATAACCTAAATAGAGATTTATATTTCGATGCCTAATTAATTCATACAATCACTTTGTATTACCTGTAACTAAAGTGTGGACCTATTGTTAGACAGCTGTGCCATGAATAACTTATTTCTGATCCAATTGTTCACCTGTATGATTTTACAAAAGATGATGGTGATTTTGCTCGGGGTGGAAAAATTGATCATTTTTCCAAAAATGAATTTATTTTTGTAATTCTGTTATACCAGAAAGCTACCTTTAAGATTTGAAAATTAAAATTTGCATACAATCAATTTGATTATGACAACGGCTTTTCTGTCAGAACATTGAAGCTTTATAAGCCGTGGGCCTAAAGGAAAAGATGACCCACGGCCATCAATCACAAGGGTATTGGTCGCAACTATGTAAAATTATATCGAAGCTTCCGTGTTTTGAGCATATCGTATGTAGAGTGTTCGCGTGTCAGCAAGCAATTATCTTCCTTTTGAACATGTCAGATAAAAAAACGAAATACGCAGTTTGCTGCACGGCCTTTTATTGAATGTAAACATCATTGTATATCATGTTATGTAATAGGCTTTTCACACTGGATCAAAAACTCGGTTTTGTCTAAAACCCCAAAACCTTCACCAAAACCACAAGGTTTCCCATACATTTTTCTCTTTCATAAACTAGTAGTTTTTGATAAAACTCCTCAAAACCTACTTGCAATCGCAAGTATGTGAAAACAAACTGATCTTTTGGCACCATCAACTCGTCGATAAAATAGTGTAGTGTTCTCAGAGTATGGGATTTTTACCGACAAAAGAGAGAAAAAGCGAGGTGTATTTCTTATTTGAGTGGGATTTTCACTAAATGTCAAGGGATTTTTTGGAAAAAGTACCTTCAAAAACTCACATATTCATGAAATCTTAAACAAAACCTAGTTTTTGTGAATGCTCCAACTAGGTTTCGTAAACTTTTTGAGTTTTTGGTCCAGTGTGAAAACCCTATAAGCCTTGAAACCACCAACAGAAATTCAAACCTAATACAGCGTGGCCAATACTGTCAAGATTAATAAATAAGAGAAAGAAGGGATACACAATCGGTTATGAAGAGTTTAATTTAAAGTTCATGCGGGGTTATCTAGTTCAAAATTTTAATTAAATTTTTTCGTCTTATTTTATTTTGTTTTATTTAATTTAATTTAATAATTGTTTTTATGGGAATCACTGATCCGATTTCAAGTTGTTTATATATAGAATATATATGTCTTACTAGCTACTAGGTTTGCTGGACATTTTTATAAAAAAAAATTCATCGAATATTTTATCTTTTTTCCAAGCAATATTATGTTTATTCATTAATTTAGATACATAAACCGAAATAGCTGAGTCGATACCATGACAACAAAATCCCAACTTTTGTGGACGTGTATACAGACAAAAGTTGGATTAAATTAAAAAATCGCATGACTGCAATATTTTAATTATCGTTTTTTTTTTTGTGGGGATTGTGGAAACCTATAAATAATTTAACGAAGCGAACACAGTTGGGATCGGGACTCATCACTTCTCTACAGTATCCATTTTTGTTTTCCTTGCAAATAATTAAAAAGTTGATTGCAAAAAAATAAACTCTGCAATCATGGATATATTCACAAAGTTAACATTAATCAGCGTGAGATTTATTCAGGCCGTTGAAAGGGTATAATTTCAGTTTAGTCCCCTAGCAACAAAGGAATAAAAGCTTATAGCCGTTTAAAATTGTTTTTATGGCATTGCATGCATTTGCACATTTTATTTAAGTATACATCGCATTAAAGTTTAATCGCTGCATATTATTTTCGCTGCGCAGTTCTGGAAAGTCATGTTCAAATAAGTAAGAAGTGCAATTGCGGAAAATAAAATATAAATAAAACATTGAAAAGAAATCAAAGAATCTAAATGTTTATTGAAAGAATAAAATAGTTGATCAAATAAATAAATACAAAAAGGGAAGACAGTTGGCCCGGACGAGATACCCTGATAGTTCAGACAGCTCATGACCTTTGCCTCAAAACATTTAAGAAGTTTCCGAATACATTATAAAAAGAGGGAAAGTTACTTTCGCTGAACTGTCAAAAATGAGGGTGAGATGCAAAGCCACTGTTCAATTAATGATGTTACATCACAAAGGTTTGCTGACATACAGGATTTGTTTTTTTTGGTTTTCGAAACTGGCTTCTTAAACAATGAAGAGTTCCAAAAATCTTCGGTCGTATGTTTAGGCCCTTTTATGGGGAAATAAATACAACATAGTAGTCAGTAGTATCATCAGCCTACTCTTAGTTGCATTTTGCCTTGAGAGTTAGAGAACTATCATACTGGTGGATCATATATTTCTGAAAAGAATTCTTGGTTGTTGGATCGAAGTCCTGGAGGCAAACAAGTATCGTATCGAATACATTCGATCAATTACCAATATTGAAGCAATTTGGGTTAGCTAAAAGTGGAAGGTGTAGCATCATGGGCACCATAAACTTCGATCATCTTGGATACAATGGAACTTATTAGCCGGCTTAGTTTTACCCTGATCTGCAGAGACTCAGAAGGAAAATCTTCCGAAGTCCGATTGATTTAAAAAAATAAGCCAATACAATAGCGTAACAAGAAAGACAGACCTAGACACATCTGGTTTTAAGGTAATACCAAAAACTATCAACTGGAAGATTACTGGCGTGAAAAATAGAGTAGAAGATTTATGTTCCATACAAAGTAGAAAGACCGTAGCGTCACCTCGAAAAGGCAGAATAAACGTTTAAGATTTCCATATTCATAGTTTCATAGGACAAACAAAATAGGAAAAAGTCTACAACAATGGTTAGAAGGTAAGGTGAGCTGGAAAATAAATTTGTTGCAGTTTGTAACAGTTGACAGACGCCTAAAACTCATCTATACAATCCCTGACATGTGTTAAAATGTCAATTCTGTTTCTGCTTAAGTGTCACCGAAAAGTAATATATTTCAAACTTTAAGTAATTTGTCTTCTTACACAGGAAACTTGAAGTGTATTTCTCAGTAAAACGCCTAATGTGCTTCTGCGCAGCTAAGCCATCTTTCAATATTACTGTAAGCACGCAAGAAATAACTTCCACGGCTTTAACCAATAAATTAATGCGACAGAGGAAGTGCCATGGAATTCAGTCTTGTGGCCGTTTCTTTTATGTTAAGTGTATTCTCAAGCGTTCGTTGTTAACGATGCTTGAAAAAAAATGGTGAGTTTCTTCGTTGAAAGAATCAGAAAAAAAAAGAAAACAAACCTGGAGTGCCTGCCTTCAATGTGGGAAGGTGGGTAATAAATCAACGACTGTACATTTTGTGATCCCATCCATGACCTGGCATTTATATACTTCCAATGCATACAAGTGGTATATGAATCCCAATTTTTGTTTTGCATAATAAACACCAAATAGTCAAACGCAAAAGAAAACACTTGATAGTTGTTGTCTCCGAATTCATCCTTCCATTTATTTTTAGGACAATGGAAGATAAAAAAAAACCAAGCTCTTTAGAGCGTCACGAAAGGCTATTTCAATATAATTCTGAGGAGCCATTGTTTGAGTTCGTTCTTATATAAAATGTTCGGCACATTTCTTTGAGCATTTGAGGTAGCGTTTTTATCTTTTTAAGAAACAAAATTGGGGAAATTAATTCTATTGTTCTTTGTTTAAATGCTTTCAAAGTAATTTTTTGTTTATTTTTATTTCTGTATGGATTTCTTCTTAAATCATTCCAAAAGTGCCCAATATTTAAATTTAATATAACCCTATAAATTAATGCTGAAAACCCCAAGCCAATTTGCATAGGTAAGTCATTTTTAAACAAAGTGCTATATAGAAACTTACATATATCATCGAGCAAATATCCGCTAGGTGCCGCTGTTGGCTTCTTGTTGTATTTTGTATTATCTATTAGAAATTAATTTTGGTTCACCAGAAAGCAACATAGGCATTGTACATATATTTTTATAGTAATTTCATGGAACATGTTTTTTTAGTTTGTGAAATTCAATGGTGGCGCTAGTTGTCTTATCTACTTTACATCAAATGTCTTCTATTATTGTTTTTCCTTCTTATGGCCATCTAGATAAAAACCACTCCTAACTCTCCAATCAAGTGTTTGTGAACTTCGTCCATAGATGGCGCACCTAACTTTAGGCTTATAAAGAGTACTCTAGTTTTTATATACAATGACATAGGCAAACACCCCCATTAGAATACAATAGATTCCATATTCAATGACAAAATTTGAAAGTGGAATGCAAGTTGAAACGATTTTAAGTGGATATAATCTTCTGAATATTCACCGCTTGAACCGTATAAAATTCATCACTGGCTTCTTAAAAATACGAAAGAAAGAAAAATAAAGTCGAAATTCCGGATACATTATTAATTTCTCTTTTACACTTATAAATTACAACACCATTAATCAAAGTTGAACAAATCTTCAAGAATTTCTGTTTAAAAAACTGATTTCACAGATCTTTGGGCACCAGATATTCAACGATAAAATTCCATGATTTTCTGGTTGGTGAATTTAAATGAAATTCAAGGATTTCAAAATAAAACCAAGGGCGCAGATTAATTTAATCTATGCCATAACTGTGATTTATGTTAAATTTAAAAATTTAAAGATAGATAAAATACACCACCATCATAATGATAGTACGTTTTCCATAAAAATTAATTTTTTTTTCACTCACACAAGCCCAACGAATTTTGTTATCTAATTTCCATCTCAAAGAGCAGGAAATAATATTCATAAATATGCTAATTTTAATTAGTAGGTTTCCCGCACGTGGATTTGAATTTTAATTTAAAAATTATTTTAATTAAAAATTGTGTAGAAAACACCTCTGTGTATGAGTTATATGTCAAATTATCTCTTCCTATTTTAGGGAAACAAATTTCTCAATTTGTAAATTTTATTCGTTAAATAAATATTCTTGAAAACGTCGGTAATCCTCCCACATAGCTATTTATTTATAAGAGCTTTCCAGGTCTACAAAAAACACAATAATCAACATTAACACCCCAAATTCCAGTAAATGTTTAATTTTTCCCCTTGTTTAATGGTTACATTAAGTCAATTGTTTCTGGACTATAAGTCGATCTATAAATTCATAGTAAAGTATCTGTTAACAGGAGAAAGGAAAGCATCAATTTAGTGGAGTTTTTGCTCGTAGTAAAGACTGTGTTGAAATTGGAAGGCGGTAAACTCTGTCCTCAATATCACACCCAAAGCAAACTGTATATGTTAATATAAAAAAGAGGGTTTCAAAATAGTGGAAAAGGACACTTCCCTTACTGCATCATTTCGGATAAATTTTTATAACAACATTCAAAACTAGAAGTTTTCGCATGCGTTTCTAAGTTTTGATAAATGACAATTTCATGATGAAAAACTCCCCAAAACCTTCTGCAATGATTTACATATAAAGTAATTGTTCTTACGTCGAATTGACATTTGATATACATACATAATTATGTATAGTTCTTACGTCACGTATAAAGACGGAAGTAGGGTGGAACAAACGAAAGCTAGTGTCAAAACACAACGAAATGTTTCCTTCCGTTCTGTCAAATAAACGCGTTTCCCCTAATGGAAGGAAGGCATAACGAAAGTAAAATATGAATTCAGTGCATTTATCATGTTAAAAAGTAACAAGTATGCTGAATGCAAAACACTTTCGTCACACTCATCTTTTTAAATTAATTTTATTTTTCTATAAGTAAAGACTTGTCAAGAATTGAATTTCACATTAATAATTTTAGGGCAAATACAATCGTGTAAACGTGATGCCATTATTAATTAGTATAAATAAATGTTAAATAAAAACCGTAACTGTTGTGAGATAAAGTTTTGTTTCGTTCTTATGAAATTTGAAGTAAGATAATAAACTTTGGTTTGACTTGATGTACTCATTTTGATATTTAAATATTACTTAAATCAAGAACGAAAATATTTTAATTATAATATTGAAAATCGGCAAATCAAACAGTTTTTATTTTTCCTCTAAAAAATTTATGATGAATGTGACGGCACACGCAAAGTCAGCATACCTTACATTTCCCTTCACATTCAGATGTCAAATTTTCGTCGATAAAATGCAGTAGAGCGCTTTGTTTACGTCCTATACTGATCAAAAACTTGACGAAATAGATCAATCCGCTATTCCAGGCAAGTTCTCGCTCAGTTACGGACCCGTTTGTCTGCTATAGTTTAGTCTAAATCCTAGTTTTAGTATATGGGAACACAATCATATCGTCTGAAATACAGTTATGTAATCTGATTGTGATAGTACATTCTTTTTCTTCACATGGTTGATTGTCAAAAATTAGTGTTAATGATATATCATTAGATATTATTTATTTATTTACAAATCTAAAGACTAGCTTCAGATATAAGTACTTATGTCTATAATAAGAGTACAATTATATAATTGAATACAAATTTGACTGAAATTTAGATGAAAAATTTAACGATTGGTCAAATAAGTTATTGCATCTATTATTGAGAAGATTAAATAATTCAAACATTTTGTTTAAGGGAGAAAATCGTTCATTATTAATTAGTACGACAGTTTGGGACATTTATGCAACTAGGTAGATTCCTTAAGTTTCTTTGAGGAATATTATAATTTATTCGAGACAAAAGGTACAAAGAGTCTATGTTACCATTTATTAATTTAACGATAAAAACAAAACTTAAATAAGAACGTCTATGCACAAGGGATGGCAAATCAATTAGTTTCAGTCGACTGATGTATGCGGGAAGCTCGTAAGGATTTTCCCAACTTAGGGCCCGCAAGGCAAATCGCAGAAATCTTTTTTGAACACGTTCTAACCTTAATATATGGCATTCGTAATGGGGTGACCAAACCTGGCAAGCATATTCAAGAATGGGACGAACAAATGTTATAAAAAGCTGTTTTGTAACAAAAGGATCTGAAAATTGCCGTGACTTTCTCTTAATCCAGCCTAGAATTGAATTGGCTCTATTTAATATGGAGTTGATGTGCTGAATAAATTCAAGCTTTCGATCTAATATGACGCTAAGAACATTTACGTTTTCCATACAAGATAGGGAAATTCCATTTAACGAATAATTAAATGGAGTTACTTTTTCTTGTGAGGCTCATAAAATTACATTTATTTATATTAAGAGACAAGCAATTACGAACACACCAGTCAAAAAACGAATTAAGGTCGGATTGCAACATTTCACAATCACTAATACTAGAAATAGTTTTAAAAATTGTCACATCATCCGCGTAAATGAGGCATTTAGAATACTTCAAGATAGATGGTAAGTCATTAATAAATAAAATAAAAAGTAGAGGTCCTATATGGCTACCCTGTGGTATTCCAGAGTTAACTGTAAAATAATTTGATGGACAATCGCTAAACAACACTGCATAAGATCTGTTTAATAAATAAGATTGAAAAATTTTCGCTAAAACCAAGATTTCTTAGCTTTTTTAGCAAGATCTAATAACGCCTTACTATAGTCCGTAAAGACGCAGTCAATTACTTTCTTTTTCTTAAATGCATCAATGCAAAGTTCGGATAGCTCCATAAGAAACGTTACAGTAGAGCGACCTTTTGTAAGGCCATGTTGATTCGGAACAATGACTGAATGAATAACCGATAATTTGGCTATAGGCCTATAGTTTTGAATTTCGTCTTTTTTACCTTTTTTGTGTAAAGGGATTATGAAGGATTTTTTCCAAATACACGGAAATTGACAAGAAAACAGAGAACAATTAAAGAGAGCGGATAAGGGTAAAAGCAAATTATTTGCGCATTTTTTTAAAATATTAGAAGGTATACCATCCGGACCTGGTTTACAATTCTCGTCAAGATTAGATATGAACTTAGCAATGTTATCAGAATTAATATTGAAGTTTATATCAGTCAAGTAAGAGAATGATTTCAAAAAGCCAAAAATTTGGCTATTTTCGTCAAGTATATCACAGTTCGAAGTATCACAGTTTAAAGTATCACAGATGTTAGTATCACAGTTAAAGGCACTTTGAAAAAAGTCTGCAAACAATTCTTGTGTAATAACACGAGGGTCATGACTAGATATATCGTTTGACTTAAGATCAGACGGATATGGACAAGACTTCCTTTTACTATTTATAAAGTTCCAAAAATTTTTGGATTTGTGGCTGGATCAAAGTTGGATAAAAATAAGCATTTAAATCTTTGTGCTGCCTTAAGTTGGACTTCATTAATCGAGCTTGAATTCGAAGACGATGATATCAAAGACTTAGTTGGTAAGTTTGGTGAAATTAGATGTGTTTGTGATAATGGATTAACTGATAGCAAAGCAGTTGCGATATCTATTGTTTTTGTTGTATTTGTAGGTAAGGTAAACGAAGAAGATGGAGCTGTTTCAGTTGAACTTGAATTGGCAAGTTTTGGAGCTGATGTCGATGGGGCCGATACAGTGTTAGAAATTGTCGATCTGTCAAAAAACACCCTGCCCTGTTCAAGAACAAAATCGCAAATTCTTGCAAAATATTTCACCTTTATAAGTGTTCCTTTACTGGAGTAAAATAACTTTTCAAACTATTTCTTTTTAAAATTACGAATATAAAAAGAAACTAAACCAAAAGTTAATGGCTCAAGTAAATTAAAAATCAAATAAAATATGTAAACAAATTACATCCTGTCACTTTTGACTGATCAACATTCTCAACTGATGTCATGGAGATGAGTTAACTTATGCCATGGAGATGAATTGGATATTCTGAATGTAACATCATGACACATCGACATGCGTACAATAACAACAGTAATGCTTCAAACTGCCGAGATTTTTGAAAAGTAAAAGTCAATAATTAACCATTTTGAATAGAGAAAGGCACTGACGGGTATGCGATTGATTTTTAAAAAGCAGAGCAACTTTGTTTTTCAAACATTCAAATGCGTGATGTGTGCACTTAGTTTTCCTATTTATATTTATTCATTCCTAAAAGACATGCACGTGTACGACTCCCTGTTTTATAAATTTGCATGCTAAAATATTACTTACTTTAACTCTTAACTGTTATGTTGAAGATATATTTTATTCAAATATACTTTTCATTTCTATTGAAGTTATGCAAATTTTTTACTTGTGTTAAGGTTCTGCTTTGAAATTCTATAAATGAAAGAGCATCACGAAAAGAGAACCATTTTAGATTTTACTTTAATGGAAATGGATGCCATTTTTGCAGTCTCGCAAATGGGAACCATTTTTTGGCTTGATTTATGTGATTTTTTTTTTTGGTACGTCAGATCAATTTTTTTTTATCTTAGATCAAATCTAAAATCCAAAAATCATTTTTTTTTTTTTTGGTAACTGATAATTTTTTTTTATCTCAGACCATACTTCAGATCAAAACGGAAATCTCATTTTCAATCGAGATTTAACACACATTTTCGCACACAATACAATAATTTGACATTTTATAAAAATCGCATTCGAAGTTTTTTTTAAGCGTTTTGTGAATTTCATTGTGGTAAAAGAATTCTTTTTAGAAAAGTTATTAAAGTTTTTAAATAATAATAAATTCATTAATACAGAGTGTTGACGTGAATATTATTTAGTGATTCATAAACAAAAAAGGGATGAATTTGCAAAAATTAAAATTAATGGAGTGTAATGAACTAATGAATCTCTTTTTTTTGCAAGTGAAAAAATTAATGTGAATTTAAATCATTGTATACAATGTTCACAATATATTATAATAATTTAGTGAGACTTCAATTTTCTTATTAAGACCGTCAAAAGAAACACATAGGTACACTATTACAAAAACAAATAAACTCTATTTCAATTTCCATTGGGAGCAAAATCATATGAAATCTGAGTTTACCAGAAAAAAATCACATACATTGTATATAAAATTATAGTAATTTGGAGGTGGCAAAACTAATCGTTTCTAATAGCGCATAAATACAATTTTGAAAATAGCAGCGGTGTCTAGTAACTACAATGATTGCAACAGTAATTATTATTTCCCAACCATAGCACTACTTATACATAGTTTATACAGCGAAGAAGCCCACTAGCTATACTTTTTCCTAATAGAGTATCATATTTCTTGATCTTGATTTCTGAGAAAAGCAAGATGGATTTCCTAAATGAAAACTCTATCCGCATTAATTCTTATATTTCATCTGATGTGCAGCAAGAAAATCAAGCGACTGCAACGCCCCTACATTAATTTTTCCTCCAACTTAGGTTATAATTAAACGTGTACCCTCATATATTGTATAATTAATTCAATAATTTATCTTTTAGAAGGTCTAACAACTATCGAATGGAGAATTCCAAATAAAAAATAACGCACGTCATTTTTCAAGACAAAAACACCATTTGAAATGAAAGATACATGGTTTTTTGGAGATTTCATGGATGAGTTCACTCGTATTTAACTAACTTTACACTACGGAACAAAAAAAAAATAAGTATAGAAGACAGAAAATGTTCATATTTTTGGAATAACACTTAGTAATTGCTTTGACGCAGTCATGGTCATAAAATTAAAACTTGTCCAGAAAACCACATAAAATGTGGAAAGTAGTCAAGTCCACTATAGCAAGATCTATTGCGTGACGCAGTATTTATGAGTAATTCAATTTAGGAAAAATATTCAAATATTTGTACATGAGCATTTCTGTTTCTATAATGATGCAACACATTATCAATAACAGATGGAAAATTTTACTAATGATGTTTTAAATTGATTTTTATGCATATAGTAAAGCAAACATTTGTGATTGTGACTAAAAGTATTGTCAATTTGTTGGAGGTACGAGAAGCATCACTGATGTTTTCTTTTACTAAATTTGGTATTTATCGATATAAATGTTTTGAGAGAACAGAAAATAGCACAAAAGAAATCTCCTAGTCGCATTGTCTTAAAATTTAATAAAGCGCCAAGTATTTTCATTATCCCATCAAAAAGTTGGAAGAGATCTGTTCAACACTAGGCCAACCAGTATCCGGTTGATCAAAGTCATCAAGAACTTGACGAATCCATACAGTCTATCCGCAACGATCCGAACCTCTTTTGTATGATATGCAAGAGTATCAAAGATCTAAAATAAACCTTAAAACTTAACGCTTTTTAAATCAAATTGATGCAAGAATTAAAGCTATAAATTAGGATGCGACTTTACCGCGAGTTTATAAAATAAGTCCTTATATTCACAAATTAATCTATAGAAGCAAGAACATATAGTGGTTCCAATGCAATCGTGATTTAAGCCCTATGGCCTTTTTTTTATTAGAATGATTTAAATATACATACATAATTTTGTTTGATATAAGTATTCACAATTCTAGAGAAAAACTGTTTCGTTAGGATCACCAATGCGCACAAACCACACTATGAGGTTATCTTCGCTTCAGTTGCATTCGCTTTACGCTTAAGAAGACTCCATCCGTTATGAAATGTTTGTTTTTAATAGATTTAAAATATAAACTTAATTTAAATAACCTTTTAAGAAATTAAACCAATTAGAAAAAAAAGCTTTTTTTTTCGTTCCTGATGAACAAAATTCACAATTACTACGAACTTGTTTCAATGAACAAAATTGTCTCCTTTCGAAACAAAAGCCCCAGCAATATTTCAAAAACAATTAATTTAATTATAAATATGGTTTCTCAAAACATTACCTCCTTGCAACTTCCTTCAATATTCTCCCTAGGTCAATTTTTCATGTGTCAGATGGCCAAAATGAAATCATAAATTAAAAATCCAATATTCAACAAAACTCCTGCAAAAATTCCCTGTACCCAAATGCTGTGAAAACACCATCAATCATACCCTAGAGTAAGGGAAACTGGGATCCCTCTGTCTGGTAACAGAAAACCATTTTTTCGAAAACAGCGCATGTACCAACTTTAAATAAAAACAGATTAAAATATCAATATTTCATGCTGTATTTTTTTCTTCTATACGTTATATTAAAAAATAAAATGTTTTTATAAATATAAATTAGATCAAGTCAAGGCGCCCATACAAACCTAGATACATACATACATACCTTAATTTCGAACAGGCCAGATTATACGAATTAGTCAATAAATTTATTCATGAAGTCGAAAATAACCATGAAAAGTCTCCACTCGACCTCAAAACGAAAGAAGAGGAAAATGTTGTGCGCGATAGGAAACAAGTATGTATGTATACCTACCTACCTACATTGTGGAGACTCATCAAAGCTGCTATAACCAGGCTCTATATACAGCTAACGAAATTGTATAGTATCCACCACCAGTTTTCAAACAAGGCAAAATGCCAACAACCTCGTAGTTGCTTTAGTGCTGATTGCTGAAAGCTTGTGTGCCATGAAATTGAACGAGCACTCAGCTCCTAGCAACGTCAACCGACAACCCACATGAACGACCATTTCGATGAAAAACTAGTGTTATACCTCCGACTCCGACCCCACTGCCATAATTCGAAGTAGAAGCAGCCAACAGCAGAAACCATGCCAATTCGATATAATGCATATTGTATCTAGATACATTTATAGCTATACAGAGAACGCAAATATATCAAGTAGCTTTGTGTATACAATCCATCCTACGTGGAAGCGAAACGAACTTTTTATATAAAAGATATACTCGTAACTTGGCTTGCTGAACTCGTGCTGACTTTCGTTTTGAGTGGCTGACGTCGTTATTTTTGTATCGTTAATTTTTTTGTTGTATTTTTTTAGCGCTAATGTTGTGAATTATAACGACGCAGTTTTGCTGGTTAGGCATGTTTGGCCGAGCCAGTCCGATATTAATGGCATTCATAATGATAAATATGTCAACTTGTTAAACCTGAAAGTTTTTATTGAAAATTTTTTCCTACCTTGTTTGGAAAGTTTCCATGTATAGTATCCAACGTTTATATAAATTTTCATAAATGGTTACGACACTAACAAACATTTAACATTGAAATGAAAGTAAGCTTTAAGTCATGCAAACTAAAAATTAATCAAAATATGGGCGTGGTCAGAGAAAAATTTAAATTCAAGCATCAAAGAAGAATTTTAACATAAAAATAGATATTTTTTAGGAAGTTAAACGAATAATTTTTCGGAAATAGTATTTATTTCGGTTCCATTAGCTCATTTAATAGTCAAAACACACATGAACCATCAAAACTGTGAAGCGAAGAATTCCAAAATGCAACATTTCGTGGTAGTCTTTGAAAGTCTAAGTCCTAGCACATTTGTATTTCCGTACTTCCTCACAGCTGAGGCTAAACAGTCTCATCAATTGTCTTAACTTAAGCTTTTGGAATTGAGCAATTATCAATAATATGAAAAACATCATCAATATAATAAAATAATAGAGGCCCTAAAACAGAACCCTCCGGAACTCCTGAGTTTGCTTTTAAAAGTGTGTTAAAATATTCACTTTCAATTTAAATTTTTTGCTATTAGCTATTTTATAACTTAGAAAGAGAAGTGAACAGTCGAATAAATTCCAAAAATATAAACGGAAATGACATCAACATTTATTATCATCATCTAAACAGAGCAAGATTCCCTCTCAATTTTTTAGTAAGGCCTTTGACTTCAACTTTAAAGTTAAGCAGTCAAGACTTTAACATCAATTTCTTAAATTGGGTCTCATAATATAAAAAAAATAGAATCTCTATAGTATTTGGTTTCGCAATGAGTATTCGAACCAATTTGTTGTTAATTCTGGCGCCCCTGAAGGCAGCCATTTAGGTCCAATTTTATTTGTTTTATTCATAAATGACTTAGTTTCGATTTTAAGAAATTCGTCTGTGCTTATTTTTATGCTGATGACATTAAACTTTATAAAAGAATTACATCTTCTTCTGACTGCTTACATTTGCAAGAAGACTTGTTAATATTTAGGGAATGATGCAATATAAATCGTCTTATTTTAAATGTTGGCAAGTGTAAAGCCATGAGTTTTACACGGAAAAAAAATCCGTGATTTATTTTTAGTTTGGTATTTGGTTTGGCATTTCAACATGAATAGACTGAACAACGCTTCCAAATTATGCAAATTTATTTTGAAAATCATGGTTCTGTTGGAAAACTGCCGTATTTGGAACGATGATGATCCTCAAGTGTATGTTGAGACACCGTAACATCCACATAAACTGACTGTTTGGTTTGCCTCTTTAAAAACGATGCTGGCCAGAACGCATCTTATGATTGCAATATTCAATAAATTTTACTTTTGTATTGAATCTGCAAATGATAACATCAAATGTATGAAAATCAAAACTATGTTCTTTAATAGTTTAGAACAGCTGACTTAGATTATAAGTATTAAGTAATTAGTATACATTTGTTTCACTTTATTATTTAACGAATTGAATAAATTAAATTTAATTTTGATCATCATATCCTTATAAACCATTCTCAAACACTTTTGATTAAAAGTAAAATTTTTGAATATATTTTTTTTTTTCAATTTCAAAACTGTTCTTGTCTCCTTGTTTATGAAAATTAAATTAACTTCAGTATCAAAGTAATGGTGTATCAGCAGTAACGAGTCATCGTTACTTCGAACGTCGATACATTAGAAGATCTTTAACTTCTTGACCCAAAAATACTAAATTTACGCTGACTCATATTTTCATTGTATAATAAATCTATAGTACTTACTTTTAAAAAACGGAACTTTAGGTGAGTCATCTAATACTTGATTGGAGAGTTAGAAGTGGTTTTTGTCTAGATTGCCATGGGAAGCAAAAACAACAATAGAAGACATTTGATGTAAAGTAGATAAGACAACTAGCGCCGCCATTGACGATATAAAATATATATTTATTGATGTTTCCCCATTTAAGACAAGTGATAGCTATCATTGAAATGCATCATTGAACATTTTCATTTCCAATTTCAAGACGATTAAGTTTCAGAATTAAGTTTATGAATTTAATAATGTTTTACTGGAAAAAATACTTGATTGTGATTTAAACTTTTCTTTAATTCTAGTTTAACTAACTCAGATCAACTCTATCCTTAAAATATTTAATTTGTGTATAAAAATAGAATAGCCTGTTCAATAAAATGAACATTGATTGCTATAACCGACTTGTCAGAAAAAAATAATTACGTAGTATCAAATGATAGCTTTAACTGGCCCATTGAAGGTTTTTAATTGAATGTTCATAAAACAAATTTGCTTTAATTAGCAACACTCTGTTATTTCAATATAATTTTCAAGGTTTATTTTGGAATTCGAAACTTTATGATAAACTACTACAATAAATTCAAACAACCTTACAAATAAAAATTACATTTAATCATGATTTTTGGATTCACGATTTTAATAAATTGTAGAATAGAAATGAAAAACAATTTTATTCTGAAATGGCATTTCAAAACCCTCTTTCAAAACAAATGTAGCGTTAATGTTTTTTGACGCCATAATCTGGCAGTGGCCACGACGGCGGCGGTGGCGTTCTTTTGACTGGCAAAACCATATTCCTAATTTAATATATCGCCCTGGACTTCCTTACAAACTTCCTTCTTTCAGTACCAAAATGTTCATGTACCATATAAAAATATGTTAGATCATTGCTTTTAAGGTTTTTTATAAGCACTTAGCCTTTTACCGGACACGTGTCTCCCAATTGTGTATTTCGTTTTCATTACTTTCGCGTTTCAAGCACACAGTCAAAAGTCATTATTTGCATGGCTTCAAACTTTAGTCTCTCCCTAGAATTCCCTTCTTTTTTTCGCACCCCAAAAAAATAAATTGAACTGAGTTCATTAATGTAGAGATTTAGTGACAATTTGTAGTGAAAAATTCGATCATTATGTGTTGTGTGGTAATGGAAAATGTCGTGGTTTGGCATTGGCGTGACGCTTGGTTTCCGAAACCCTTGAAAATTTCTTACAAACCATTAAGCAGTTCGGTCTGATATTGTTCAGCGTGTTGTCATGAATATAGACTATCAACCCCAAAATTCTATAAATCTCGGTGAGGATGAAAATGTACTTAATAGAAGTTAGTACAGAGTGAGGAAAATTTCGGGGTGGAACAATTTCGATTCGCACATAAAAAGAACAACTGATAGGGTGTTTTTTTTTTTAAATCTTTTGAGTTTCATATAAGAAAAGCCCACAACCGAAACTATGAACTGCATTTTGTCAGTGCAATTTATTTTTAACATCAAAAAACTGCGATACAAAATATGAAACCGTGTCATAAATTTAAGTTATTTCTGTCAGAAGTCATTTCATATCACAATCACACTAGTAAAACCGACTTTTTTAGTATTTTTAAAAATATCTGATCTGATCTCTATTAGAGTAAAAGGTGCGTAAAATGGCGTTATAATTCATCATCTGTTAACAACAGTTCACTCCTTGAAACGGAATAGTTTAGTTGCTCAAGTGACTACCCTTTATTTTGATTTCAAGCTTCTTACAAATTAAAAGATCATCTAAAATCTGATTATCATTTTGTTCCTTTAACTGCAAGAACAAGATTATTTACAGAACA
Source organism: Platycheirus albimanus (assembly GCA_916050605.2). NCBI lineage: Eukaryota > Metazoa > Arthropoda > Insecta > Diptera > Syrphidae > Platycheirus > Platycheirus albimanus. Next base: position 28,451,876 of record OU696697.1, on the reverse strand, counting down.
TAGTTAGCTTTCACCAGAAACTGTTGAGGAACTCCCGCCACACATTTCCTCTAGTCCCTGTTCCTCGCATTTTCATTTTCAATTGAACTATAAGTTACATTAGCTGAAAAAGTGTGTGTATCCTATGTTAACCAGCGTGACATCAACGATATTCAACTCACATAGTGTTTTGTTTTTTTGTAAGCATTTGTGAGGCAGTTATTGCAGTGACCATTGAAATGCATCCACAAACATTTTGATTCTTGATTTTTATATGATTAGGAAACAAAACTGACTTTTTAATGGTCTTGAAGTTTTTAAAGCATACAGCTGATTTCAATTTCTGTTATTGGAAACAGAGTATTAATCAGAATACAGTAATGTTTTCATTAAAAACATTCTACAATTCATTAGCTTTATTTTGATACCCAGTTCTGCTGATAGATTGTTTTTAAAACAACAATTGAAATTTTCACAGATGAATTCCAATGATGCCTATAACTGTCTTCTCACTTCAATTTATTAAGAAGTATAAGTTTTCACAGTTTCGTTATAATGGGGCAGTTAATAAAAAAATTGTGTTTGTGGTCTTGTACTTCATTGATTGATGCTAGAATTGCTCTAGAATCTCTCATGCTAGATTAAATTGTTAAGTGGCGTTGAAACTGCAAGTAGTCGTTTAGTCTAACGTCTAACCTCTCTTGTTTTCAGAAGTTTGGGAACTTCAAGAAACACCCTTTGAAAAAGCAGATCAGTTTGATAATCAATTCGATGTTACGGTTTCAAACGCCATTTGAAATGTTGAATGTTGTGTTCCGTTGTGTATTTGACTCTGTTGATATTTACCTGGATTGCATTCCTACTATCAGAAAAGAAATTGGTTGCTAGTGACAAGCTCAAGTTATATAATATATTACTAGCTGTCCTGGCAGACGTTGTTCTGCCTTTCCGAACAAAAAACGCGATGATATAAATTTTGATAAATTGAATATAAACATACATTCACCTTCAAGTAAAATAACTGCTTCATTAAAAATGTCCAAAGTGTTTTTGGATCAGTTGTGGATGAATGCGAACAGAGTGCGTATTTGATTTAGTAAACTCGTAAGCGTTGCTTCTGTTAGTGTTAAATGCTTTCTTGATCCTTGAAAGCATGTAGCAGCATTTGCAAATAAAAACACTCGGCGTTTTTAGATGGACAGTGTAAACGCAATACCATCTGACTTGTAAAAATGAATTCAAAAACAATTTAATAGCTTTTTCTATGGACAATTCAGAAAGTTCAATAGGATACCTACTGTATTTCTTGACCCCCATTTCACCCTATAAGTAGCTTGTTACAAAAATCACAACTGAAACCTTTAAGTATACATGTAACCTATCAAACACAGTAAGAATGCTTGAAATCGGATACCAAATTTTTGCTTTTTACCCATTTTACATTATAAACAGGTCTTGAAAAAAATATTTAGCTTTCAAGCTACCTGCAAACTATAGCCTTTCAAAACAAACTAATATAGAAGCTTTTCAAGGACCTATGTAAATAAAACACTTATTAATTTGTTCTTAAAATGCATTTGCGACAAACCATACTTTACCAAATTTTTACCGTACTTCACAGAAACCTTCGTTGACATCCTCGAAAAATCCTACTTGAATTGTTGCAAGCAACTTAACCAGATGTATACCAATTTAAATTATCCTATCTCTCAAGTTGGATCGAAAACACAGTTTGTAAAATTTGATTAAAATCGGTTCAGTAGTTCATCGCGGACAAACAACGTGTGACACTTGATTTTTAATATATACATAGATAGTTTTAGTTCATAAAGACACAACGATCACTTTTATCACTTTTTTGATAACCATAAAATTTATCTCCGGAACCCATAAAGTTTCATGTAATGCTTAAACATTTAAATAGATACTTTGTGCTGTGGTATGGCGGGAAAATATTCAATTGTAGTATGTATAAACGTTTCAATAAATTAAGGTCGTGCAGCTGTAGTGATATAAATGAACAACGTCTAAGATATGCATTGACTTTCTAAAATTGTCTAGCCTTTATATGTATAAGAAGCAGTTTTTGTATGAATCACAACGACATTAATCTATTTATAGTTTGCTTGAATTAACCTTCAAAAAGTTTAATAAAAAAATATGGCGATACCGTAAGTACTTTGTCGTTTTTGAGTTTAAAAATGTTTTTGACAAATTTTTTGGTGGAATATACATAAATACACGTTTTAATTGAAAAATCTCACATCCACATTTAACCAGGACTGATCATCGGGAAATTTTTATCTAAGTATAAGCATCAAAGAAATACAATACCTTTTTGAATTTTTACAGTTAAAAAAGAAGAGCAAATACAATTTTTTGAATGAAATTCATACTGGTGCTAAGAAAAAATTCAACAAAAAAGTATAAATGTGTACCTACATAATTGTTGTATATCTTTGTATGTATCTATTGTTAGTTTGGTTTATTTCACATATATGTAGCACGTGTACTAGCTATTAACCTTTGAATGTAGGTTGTAACTTGCTCTGTGTTTAAACTGAGAATTAAATTATTTGAAAGTAAATTACTTCGTGGAATACAACACCTCACATTTTTATAATTTTATTTGACTTCACTGATCGCAATGAGTTTGGAAAAGATTGCTTAAAAATATGAGAATCAACAAGGACAAAACTTTACACTGTCTTTTAGATTTTTAAGCAAAGGCTTTTTATAGCGTTTTCATATCTTGAAACTTCTAACTTCAGATTCATTATTATTTCATCAACTCAGAGGCTTAAACATTCAGGACCACACACTTGATCGATCAAAAAACAATTTTTGATAATCCTTTGGTTCCATAATAATTGAAAACATTTTAACATATACCGATAAATCTACTAGAGAACAACTCTTATAAATAAACAATTCCCTTAAACAGGCACTTAATCCGGAACCAAACATTTTTTTTTTATTTTAATTTTGCTGTAGTAAAGGGCCACTCTATTCGTATGTTGAAACTCATTCAAATTCATATTTGTCCATAAACGGACGGATAAATCATATACAGGGTTATTTTTGTATGAATAATTAAATTCGAAAAAATTTATTCAATTTTCAGTTTTGTATTAATCAAATCCCTTGGAAACCTCCAGTAACCGGACATGAAGCTTTAATAATCTGGCAGAACGCTTATTTTAATATTCTCCTTGTTGATTGTGAGCTAACTCTGATAATGGTATTTCTTAGTTTGTTTATTATTTATTCAACGAACGGATCTGGTCTTCAGTTTTCCTTTTTCGAGATTGTTTTTATGTTTCTTTATTTAATGTATCACATGTAACAAAAGGGTTATTTTCGGAGAGAACAGATAAATAAATTTTCTAAATTGATTAAATTAAAAAACTACTTCAATATTTAAGCAAACTCATCAAGCAGCAAGATATGGATTCTTTGCTTCTCTTCGTTCCTAAGAGATTTATATGTAGGTAGGTATGCTTCGGGATTAAATACTGAACATATATATCTATAGAGTGCCGTTGCACATCGAGAATGTGCAAGAAAACTGAACTTCCATTTATAAACACCATTTCGATACCAAGTCGTCCGGTCTGGGTTTCCAATTATATTTAAGAGCTGTTTTATCTGACATTTGTTAAGGGCAGAAGTGCAATCTTCTAAAAATAGCTTAACATCAATTAAAAGCAAGGGTTTCGTGTGATAAAAGAGGTGTTGGGATTCTATTCAGACTCGTTCACAAATTAAACGATATATTTTTTTTTTTTTGTAAAATGATTCCATCTGACTTGAAAAATTGTTTATTACTCTTAGCACATTCGAAATACACATTACTACATAAGGTTTTGTATTTTTAGACTCAAATCTAAGAAAATCTCGTGAAAATATCGTTAACATAAACTAAAGAAAAAACCATTTGAATTATTACTGAGGGAAAAGTTAAAAATAAAATCTGTTTTCACTTTAGACCGTTAGGGTAAAAATACGACCATAAAAAGTAAATTACAAATGGCTTAGTGGTAATCTCCTCTTTCGGAACGAAATGCCTCCGAAACTTTACCCCAGATGCAGACTGACGTATGTATTATATGGCCTACAGTGGTACTTACATTACATATGCATTTGGGCAGATACAAAAAGACAAACACAAATATTTGAGTATTATAGCAGGTGTTCCGCCCGCCGCCCGGGGTGCTATATTATACTTGCTACTTCTGAAACCAAACTGAAAATGTTCACACTATGCCTCTCACGTATACTTGACTTCCACTTAGCTGTTGTTATTAATGAACCTGAACAAAAATCTCAAGAAAAAGTAGGTATATTATTTTAGCTTTGTTAGAGGCATTTTAGTACGAGCATGAGGTACACAAACCTTAAACAGTTCGTAAAAATTAAAAGTATTTGTAATGTATAGAAAATATTCTCAAATTAACTTTAAGATGCATTTTCAAAGTATACTTGTCTTGTTTGTTACACTAAAATGTTCATTCATAATGCTACTAGTTGCCATGGCAGTTTCAATGGAAAAAAAGTTATTTCCATCTCATCCTTCGGATGTATGCTTCGGATGACAATGGTGCCAATGGTGCCCAATCACCCCAGACAGTATTTTTTTCTATTTTTCTTTCTATCGTTCTTTGTATTTTACATTCGATACATCATCTTTTGATGAGATTGTCCCGTATAAGGATATTGTTTTCGAAAACAATACAAACTTCTCTAACTTTACAATTGGAGGGGAATTGCCTTTTCAATTACAGAAATAGACGAGATAAGTAATTTGTTCCTTTTTTTCGAAACTATTGTATCACTCGTCGTATAGGCATTGAAATGAAGTATTCATGAACTACCTACTGTTGAGGAGAGTAATGATTACAGAAAACCAAAATGTATTATTGTAAAGGTATAAAATACAAGAACCCTCGTTAAGGCTTAAGGAATGATTTTCTAAAAATTACTAAAAAATTCTTTCAAAATAACGGTAATACCTTTCTTTAAAACTTACTTTTTCTTTTACCTTATTTGGAAGTCAAGTATAATATATCAATAGTTCAATAAAAATACTTATTTCAAACTTAAAAATTTGGAAAACTTGAATATGCTACTGGCACCAAAGCAGAACCACGAAAAAAATCTATTATCAGACGTTATTTTCACATAAAACAGCTGTCTTCTTAGAGTGGAATCAGCCTCGTGATGAAAGAAAAAAACGATCATATGGATTTTACATATTTATAGTCTAAGATAAGCTTATCAGTAACTAGTTTTAAAAAAAAACATTTAAAGCGACCCACGTAGTGATATAAAAAGCAATGAAACGAAAAAGCGTCACGAAAAAGAGACAAACATAAACATCTATAGAATTTTGCCTGAGAAAAAATGTGATAGAATATAGATATACAGTGTTTGTAATCGTCTTTGTCTTTCTTGTAAATGTTCTTCATAGCCTTCAGCGTGATATTCGTAGACAATAATTTGGTAAATGAATTTTATTAGGCATGCTTTAAGAGTCTATCGCAGGGAATTTTGTACATGCGGGGATTTTCAAGCATACTTTTTTTTTGTTTAATATTGTAATGGCAAGAATAGTAAAATAGTATCACGATGATATGTGTAGATGTGTACTACCTACTGTCGTTTTTAGAAAAGTGACCTGAAAGTAATATAAAAAGAGTCAGGGGTAAATCTTCGCTAAGAGATGCCGAAATTGTTTTCCTAAAATATGTGAATAAATCATTTTCAAAACCCTTGTCTACGAATAAGGAAACTCTTTATATTTCCTGTTTTATGTTTCTTTTATATTCTTGAATAATTATTCAGATAGGGTGAAGTAAGTCTTGAATGGGATTCTGAATTCTTTGTCATCCGAAGTTTATACCTTTTTTTCCCAAAGCAAAACTGGAAAACAATTTTAATACAAATACCAATGTTTGTATCTGTGATATCTGTCTCATAAGGAGCTTAGACTTAAGTGTTAAAAAAAGTGTTTTTCCAAAGTGTTGGCGAATCGAAAATCAAGTTGGTATTGGTCAAATTGATGAGCCTTTTTATCGTCGCAGTCATTTTTGACTTTGATTCAACGGAAAAACCTCACTATTATCAGCATTAACATTGTGTTTTATAATTTTTTCCCTTCAAAGTTTCCATCTAGACTATCCTAATTATGAGGCTTATGGGAGTAAGTTTGGCTTTAAACATGCCAGAAGCATTATAAAAATGCAAATCCAACGAATCTACAATGTATCCAATCTAAATAATAAAATAAATACTTGGCACAACAGCTCCAATCGGGGCTGTCAGTTCCACTCTCAACCATTCCTGTGTGTGCGTTGATGTTCTGCAGGAATGGATGGGATCTCAATTCACAACCAAATCCGAACGGATAACAGAAAAGAACTTTCTATGGTATAATTTACTCTTGGAGGTTTTATCACTTCCTCGCAAGAGGCAGTACCCCGGAAATGAACTAAGGCGGAGTCAGAGATCGAATCTCAAAGAGGGATTTTGGAGAAAAAAAAATTAGTCTACATTTATGAGAGCGAATTAAAAAAATTCCAAATCAAATATTAAATTTAGTTCAGAGCGGAAAACAAAACTTTTCAAAATGAATTAATATTTCTTCTCAAATGTTACTATGCGATATCTCAAAAACGACAGCACTGCCGAGGGTGCTATTTTAAGCATGTTTTGTACGTTTAAAAAAAAATTTCGAACTGATAAGGTGATAAGAGATCTGGGAGTTGTTATGGTAAACATGTTGCTGTTGCTGTATTTGTGACTATGTATCTCCAAACTAAACATTTTTGTCATTGGTTCCTTGAAGTTCGAAACGAATTCATAGTAATTTTTGGATTTGAATACGTTATAACGTCGCGAAGGTATGTTGTTTTGTGACGTGTGTGAAAAACACTTTTCCAAGAAGAGATCTTTGGTGAGACACATCAAGAATCCCCACAGTTCGAAAAAACCTGAATATAAATGCAAAGTTTGTGATTCGTTCTTTACAAGGAAAGAAAAACTAAATAAACATTCCCAAACGAAACATCAAACTGCTGTAATGACGTTAAAAACGGCAACGACAACGGTAAGTAAACGAGATAAAATTGTGACTTTGAGTGTGCAACGTAATGGCTGAATCATATTCAGGGAGTATAGAGTTTTAGAAAGAGTCGCTATGTATTCCCCACTGGAACAGAGGAACAGAAATACCTAATAGGGAAATATCTGAGAAGGCGTTGAGGGTTTTATATAAAGCAAGTTGATGTATATGTGTGAGTGTTTTTAATGCAACAAACGTATACTTATGTAGGTAGGTACTGTGTTGTGAGTTGTTTTTCGTGTCGAAATCGAAAACTATGCGTCGAGAATTTTTGTACTTACAGATTTGAAAAAATAAATGTCGAAAATATTTATCTGTGTGTGACAGGCCATTTTCGAAAAAGAGCTCGTTAGCCAGACACATCGTTTGTTTTCACGATGCAAACGAAATTGAAATCAAATGCAAATTTTGCGATGCGGTGTTTATAAGGAAAGATTGTCTGGCTAAGCATAAAAAACTTAAGCACCCACGAGTTAGGAAGATATGGCATCCAGCTGCTCCTTTAAAAGTAAGGGCAACAATTTATCTGGGTTGTGGGGTGCTATATTATACTAAGCATACATTTAGGGTTGTGGAACTTTTACATTGCAAGATGGGGGAGCGCGCATCATAATGTAGAAATGAATTCCAAAAATATATCAACACTTACATAGTATGCTAAAGCCAAAAAATTTTGAATCATAAATGCGCGCTTTATCTGTTTTGAAAATACTTTATGCTTTCTCTGCGTTTTTAGGTGTTTTTTGACATGGTGTACCACGTACCTATAATGATTTAACAAAATTTATAATGACAGTTTGCATTGACTTGCGTAGTAACATATGTTTACAATGCAATACGGAACGTAGGGTGATGTAACGTTATTAGTATTTATTTAAATAAAGTGAGTGTTTTGTAGAGTTTCAAAACAAAAACAGTGTTTTCTTTTGGAATTTAGCTATGTATATGTAATTCTGCGCCAGTGTTGAATTCAATAAAAGAAGTTAAAAAAAAGTTGACGCATCAAGCTAAAATTTTTATCGGAATAGATTGGTGTTGCAAGTTTTATAGAAGTAATAGCTTCTCTTTAGAAGAGGTCGTAAGTATTCCGTGCTAAATATGTTTCTTTTTATGTCACCACAACTGTGTTGAAAAACAGTGAATCACAATGTGTTAATACCATACAGTAAGTAATTATTTTAGTTTCATAAACGAATTTTTCTTTCAATATTAGAACTTAACGAAATTGTTTGCTTTGTTTATAGGTATTATTGGGTACTATCGTGGATAAAACAATTAATTTGAAAATACTTTCCGTGTTCGGTACATTTGTTTCGTGCGTGTTTGCAATAATAAAAGTGAAATTTTCTCCATAGTAATTTGTTTAACAGAGTGTAAAGTGCAAGAGTAAATTTCGATTGTTTGTTAAAAGCTAATTGAGCACCAAACTGAATTATTGTGTACAACAGTGAATTGTACAAAGTGATGCACAGAATGAACTGTGTAGTGTAGTGTACCTGTACAATAAGTTTACTGTGATGTATTCAAATGATCTTTTCTTTTAAATCAAAGTGAAGGAAACTGACGTGATAAAAAATACGTTTCTCAAAAATTCTTGTGAAAAGACCTTTAATATATATGGTAAGACAAAGACGGAAAAGTTTTCATTCCGTACAAGAATCTGGACTAAAAAAAATTAATATTAAGTGTATTAAGTGCGAGCACGTCATTACTGATGTCATTAAAATTACTCTTTTTTATGTTTTGCTGACAGCTTCTTTAATATTGGCACACAACAGTGAATAGTACAAAGTGATGTACACGATGAACTGTGTAGTGTACACCCGTACATTAAGTTTACGGTGATGTATAAAAATGCTCTTTTTATTTTAAATCAAAGTGACGGAAAATGACGTGGCAAAAAATACTTTTCTCTCAAATTCTTGTGAAAAACCATTTAAGATATGGTAAGACAAAGACGGAAAAGTACTTATTTCGTATAAGAGTACTTTGACTTTGTAATATTAAGTGAAGAACTATTTGCGAGCACGTCATTACTGATCTCATTAAAATTACTCTTTTTTATGTTTCGCTGGCAACTTCGTTTATATTGACACACAACGAACACAAAGTGCTTGCTCAAAGATGGAATTTACTTTCTAATAAGGGATGATGAATTCATTTCCTAGTTTTGTTTGGGTCGTTTTAGTTTCTGTTTTCACGTCATGTTTTATATAACAAATCAAAATGAGGTACGATGAAAAGTTTAAATATTTCGTGTAGCAGCTGAAAAGGTTTAAGGGTTTTTAAATGTAAATTTTAGCAGTTTTCTCGTATTTGCCTCGTAGATTTATTTTTCTGCCGGAGAGTTTTTAATTATCTAAGTTTTAATGTTGATGTGAGATAAGAAACATTAAAACCTTTATTTATTCTCCGTCTTCTTAACTGCTTTTAATCATACATACATATATTATCTTGACAGCCTTAAAGAATAATTTAAGCCTAAAAACAAGACCATGTCAGGGAATTAAATGCAAGATTAGCAGTAATAGTCGAAATCCCACCAAAAATAAAAGAGTCCCCACAAAATTTACTATAGTTGTCTATGTCTGTTGGAAACTGTCAAAAAGAGAAGAAATATGAAAAGAATTAATAGTGTTAATATAGGAAACGAGACTAAGGCATAAGCCAGACCTTTTTGCCAGCAAGCGAGCACATCTAATTGTACCTTTTTATGTATAAAATAAAATGACAAAATCTCTCCAAAGTATATTTGGAAACTAAGGGGTTGTTAAACAGAAGTAAACCTAAATCATTCAGCACGGCGACAGCTGTCAAAAAAAGCTGTCAAGACTGTCTATAAAAATGGCTAACACTATTCTGTTCTCAATGTTTTCAAAAAAAAAATGATAAAATATGTTTTCTGTTGTATAGGAAATGGTTAATCTGCCCCTTTTCTTTGTGCTTTCTGGAAAAAAATGTATGTCGGAAACGCCCGATAGGTGGTATCGCAGCAGGCAAAACCCCATTAATTTTTCCACAACAATTTTATTGAATGTATTTTTTGCTTTTTATTTTGCAAACCCCCAGTAAACTTAAATGGAAAAGAATATAAAAAAAATAATAGATGAAAATGTCCTTTTCAGCTTTGTAGCTTAGTTACAACGAAAATGAGGGAGCATTACAGTGCAAACAACGCTGTCTGTCTATGATGAATATCCTTTAATTCAAAAGAATAGCAAAAAGCAAAACAGCAATGGTAGAATTCAAAATGTAATTTCTTACTAGTATGTACTATGTACGTCAAACAAAAACCTAGGGATTATGGGAGAATTACTTTTCGCCACAGGCGGCGAGATTATAAATTAAATCGGCAGGAAAATGCGACGGCTGGCACTTGGGGCCGATACTTTTGTATAGCTCAAATGACTTATGACTGCGCAATGTCTTTTCATTAAAAAAAATATTTTTGTAGCAAATATTACCACTTTCAGTTTTTCTTACCGTTTGTAGAGTGGCAACCCTATCAGGTGCTATATTAAACTTGATGCTGTATAGATGTGTTTCTTCAAAAATATTGACTAAGCTAAAAAGTCATCCTTGACCAGACACAAAAAGTAACATGACAGTGAGAACAAAAGAAAATTTAGTTTAGGTACTCGGAAGAAAATTTAATTTAACATACACATACATATCATTCACCTGCTACCCTGACGGACGTCTGAAACGGTAAATGAAAGAGACATTTTGAAATTCACGCACGGTTAAAAATTTTGGGATATTTTTTAATACAGCTCCTGTATTACAACTGTATGCAATACACAAAATATTACTTTTTAATATTTTCAAATTATTACATTTAATTTTAATGTATTTTGTATTAAATTTTAATATTTTTGGATTAATTTTTTCATTTTTAATTTATTTTGGATTAAATTTTAATATTTTTGTCTTAAAGTTACTATATGTAATACAAAAAGATTAGAATTTAATACATTTGGAATTAAAACCAAAATTTAATACTGGTTTTCCTACATTTTAATACCCTTATTTTGAAAAAAATAATACAATTTTATTAAAAACGAACCCTCATGTATTACATTTGAATATCCTTGCATTAAAATGTAATACCCGTTTGTATTACATTGTAACTGTATTAAGATGTAATACTGTTTGTATTACATTCTAATACCCATGTATTAAAAAGTAATACAATTTTATTAAAAACAAACCCTCCTGTATTACATTTAAATACCCTTGTATTAAAATATAATACCCGCCTGTATTATATTTTAATATACTTGCATTTAAATGTAATACCCGTTTGTATAACATTTTAACTGTATTAAGATGTAATACTCGTTTTTATTACATTCGAATACCCATGTATTAAAAAGTAATTCAGTTTTATTAAAAATTAACCCTCTTGTATTACATTTTAATACCCTTGTATTAAAATATAATACCCGCCTGTATTACATTTTAATACCCTCGTATTAAAATTTAATAAAATTTTATTTCCTAATCTATTCGTGGGTCGATGAAAATGGTTTGTATAGTTTTTAATTTGATTTATTCATTATTATCTTACATTTTGTATTCCAAGTCAAAAAGTAATACAGAAAGTATTTCTTTTCGATATTTTTCGAATTCATCTGAATTTCCATATTTTTTCAAATGTTAATACAAATCCATAAAATTGTATTAAATTTTATTTTTTTCTTAATATAAAGATTTATTAATTTTAAATATATAATTCTATTAATTTTTTAAACAAAATTTTATTAATTTTCAATAAAAAAATTCATTTATTTTAAATACAACATTTTATTAATATTTAATATAAAATTGTAACAATTTTAAATATAAAATTGTATTAATTTTTAATGCAAAGTTATGTATATTAATTTTAAATATAAAATTTTATTAATTTTCAATACATTTTATTACTTTTCAATACAATACTTTATTAACTTTTAATATAAAATTTTATTAATTTTTAATATAAATTGTATTAATTTTTAATACAAAATTGTATTAATTTTTAATACGAAATTGTATTAATTTTTAATACGAAGTTATATTAGTTTTTAATACAAGATTCTATTAATTTTTAATATAAAATTGTATTAATATTAAATACCGCTTTTGATTACCTTTTAATAATTAAATATTAATAATTCTAATAAACTTTTATTAATATCTAATACAACCTTTATATAAAATTTAATAAAAGGCATATTACTTTTTAATACAAAAAGTATTAATTTTAAATATCTCATCAGTATTATTTTTTAATATTTGCTTTATTACTTATCTTTTTTTAATATTTGCAGTTTATTAGATTTTAATATTTTTCTGGTGTTGTCATATATGTAACCCTCAAAATATTAAAATCTAACCCAAAATTTCTAACCGTGCGTTTACGCAACGTCTGAACATTGCGCAAAGTGCAACAGTGGAGTCAGTGTAGAGTTGTAGACTTGTGGTTCGTGTAGGTGCTATATAAAACTTGTGCCACCTGATGGTTGAGCTGGGGTGGTTTTATTAAATATGAAATTATGTTGCTGTATTTGTTTGCAACCCCTTCAGGTGCTATATTTAACATGTTAGTATGTGTGTCGATATATAAAAACACATGAATATTAGGCCAGTAAAAATAGACGATTTTTTTGGTCAACCTCGCACTAAATTTCCGATCCAATTTTTTATTTGTATAAGGTTAAGGACCACTTACTGAGTATAAAAACACAAAATGCTAACAAATCCAGGTGGAGCTTCAGCCGCCATCTTGAAAAAACGTTTTTGGTCGATATCTCGGAAACTATGCAATTTAGAGCAAAAGTAATGAAGACCATTATTAAAGAAAATGCAATTTCGCATCTTTCGTTCTCAGTAAACTTTTTTGTAAAAACAACCGTTCACGATTTATGGCCTCTTTAATGAACCCGTTTTTCTATCTCGGCCGATAACTCTTAAAATCTTGGCTTAATCAATAAAATGTATTTAACCATTTTTAAAGATCAGTTTATTTTCTACAACTTTTGTATACAATTTTTTTTTTGTAATGTCCATACTTTTTGAGTTATAGTAATTTTAATATAGAAATGCCGAAGATCGGCGAGTGACGCGACAGCAATTAAATGTTTTTTGTATAGCAGGTAACCGTTTCACACAAAAGAAGAGACGAAAAGGTATAGAGTGTTATTTTTATTTGTGCCATTTAATAATTCTGTTATTCTTTTTAAACAAAATAAATAAGTGAATACATAAGTTATAAATATAAAAGATTGTCTATTAAAATGAACAGTAATTTTTTTCTTCAAAAAACTGTTTTTTTGAAAATCTTTTCGAAAATATATTCCAAATTTTTTTTGAGTATGCCAACTTCTATAACTTTGTAATTTTTAACAGAAAATTAAAATAAAAAAAAAAATAGATTAAACCGTTTTTGGAAAAAAACAAAAATTAAAAAAAATTTAAAACTTTTTAAAAAAACTCGAAAAAACTTTTTTTGACAAATTTAAGAACTTATATTACTTCTATTATGAAAGGGCTTTCTACATTAAAAATTTCATCAAAATCCGTCTAGTGGCTTACGAGAAAATCTGATTTTAAAAAACCGGTCCTATGGGAGGTACCGTTATGAGACTTTTTCTGAAAAATCTATTCCAATCAAAACATAAAGATTGCACAGAAAACACTATTCAGAAAGTTTTATCAAAATCGTATGAGCCGTTTTTAAGAAAAATTAATTTTTCACTAAAAATCCCCACTATTGCAGGTAAGGAATTTCTATATTAAAATTACTATAACTCAAAAAGTATGGACATTAGAAAAAAAAATTGTATATAACAGTTGTAGAAAATAAACTGATCTTTAAAAATAGTTAAATAGTTAAATAAGTTTTATTGATTAAGCCAAGATTTTAAGAGTTATCGGCCGAGATAGAAAAACGGGTTCATTAAAGAGGCCATAAATCATGAACGGTTATTTTTACAAAAAAGTTTACTGAGAACAAAAGATGCAAAATTGCATTTTCTTTAATAATGGTCTTCATTACTTTTGCTCTAAATTGCATAGTTTCCGAGATATCGACCAAAAACGTTTTTTCAAGATGGCGGCTGAAGCTCCACCTGGATTTGTTAGCATTTTGTGTTTTTATACTCAGTAAGTGGTCCTTAACCTTATACAAATAAAAAATTGGATCGGAAATTTAGTGCGAGGTTAAATTCTATTTCTACTGGCCTATATGTGTATTCAGCATTCGTTCCTTGAATCTCAAAACGAAAAAGAATTTTTTTAGTAGTTTTAGTTTGTTTTGAACTCGGAACTACCATATTCCTTACTTTGTGGAGACTTTTTCTTTGTTTTGTTCGGAAAATAAATATGTTTTAATTATAGAAAATGTTTACATGTACAGTGTGTGAGAAATCATTTTCTGAAAAGAGGTCTTTGATCAGACATGTTAATAATTTTCACAGTGCGAAAAAAATTAAATTCAAGTGCGACACGTGTGAATCCATTTTTTCGAGGAAGGACAATTTACTACATCACATAAGAATCAAACATTCATATCCTGTTGTGACGTCTGTTGCAGTGACAGTTGAAGTAAGGAAAACCATTAACGAGGATGTATGTATTTGAAAATTCACCAGTTGTTGCGTCTGGTCACTTATTGGAGAACAGTATTATTAGGAATCTGGGGTTGTTTTATTCAACATCATAACATCAGAATTCAAAAAGGAGTCTGTACGTGCTGTGGGTTGATATTAGGGGTGCTTGATATATTATATGATGTCTGAATCAGAAACAAACTAACATTTGATTAAGATATTTTATTTCAAATAACATGGTCAGGGTTATCTTCAAGTTGACATCTTCATATAATTCGATAGCATCTAAAGTGTATATCTTAGTTTGTGGACGAAAATCATACCAAATATACCTACTATCCAAAAGTATAAGGATCATAATAAATTACAACATTGTGGTATGCCTTGAAACATTCTCACATACATTTGGTTAAATTTAAAAAGAAAGCAAGGGGCTCTGTGCAGCTAATAATTTGACCATGTACGTGACAAGCATAACAAAGTTGATGTCGTCCAACAGATTTCCTTAAGAATTCACAACCTCAACACTCTTAACTTTTATCGTTTTTCAAATCTCTGTTCATTCTTGAAATGCTTTTAAGTCAGCAATTCTTATTTTTGCTCAATGTTGTTTCTAGATATATAAATGGGGAACATCAAAGAAAAATACTAACCCCTTAGCGCAGGCTGCACGAAGAAGCAAACAAATCTCCAATCTTCTGTGATCGGAATCTGTACCTTGACTGAAAGGAAGACCCTACACTAAAGTTTTAACAACAGCTGTATTATACGGCTCACAGTGTTAAATATTTGGAAGCCATTAATAATTAATCGGCAGTTGGGATAAAGATACATAGGTATTTGAACGAACAGGTGTTGGGAAACCAAGCGCTATAACGATTCTGTTTGTATAGTAAAACAAACAGACTACAGGGCTATCCATAATATGCAGTCTCACAACTTACAAAAAAGAATGTTTGATTTGAGACAGTAAGACACGGATCTTCTTGAAGTTGCCGACCCAACAATTTTTTTCTCAGCGCTTGATCAATGAACTCATTCCATCACTTACTCGTATGTAGATCGATCAAATTCATTATTTTTTGTCGTTATTGTGCATTTACGTGATCGTGTGTTTA